>QLOH01000580.1:0-682212 GCA_026901365.1 Sesbania bispinosa
ATCCAAACACAAAGTAAGAGAATTTTGAGTTCTATGAATTAGAATAATAAATTTTAAATTTTAAAATTGGAAGTAATTAAAAAGAAAAATGTGGATGTAGAAAAATAAGTTAAATAAAAATACCAATGTGAAAAAATAATTAAAATTGCTTCAGCCTGCAATCACGTGGTAGGATAATTAAGCAAAGTTTACAGTCACGTGCCAGTGTGCTACACGCATCTATGCGCTTTCTAAACGAATTATGAATTTTCTACATTTCCCTTTTTTTCTTTTTTTCACGGTCTCCGCTGGGGATCAAGGATAAAATCTAGAGGAACTGTAACTTTCCACTCGGATTAATACATACATATTGGTTCTACATTTACTTTTACTCCACATTCATCATTACATTTTTTTCATCCTTTTTTGTCTCATTTTTTTCTATTTATTTCTTGGATACATTTTCACACTCCAAAAATAGGGTGTAGAATTTCCAATATTCATATTACAATAAAATGTAAAAATCATACAATATATAATTTTAAAAATATAAAAATTAAATAAATATATTAAATATTTATTTTATGTAGGGTTAAATATATTTTTTATCTCTAAAAATATAGCAGAATTTTAAATTTTAATTCCTCATTTTTTCTTTGGTTTTGGTTTTCTATTTTTTAAAACACGTGATTTTCATTCTCATCGTTAGTTACACATTGGTAAGTGATAATATAGCAATGTTTTATGTAGATTTTTCTATAGATTTTTATTTGAATTTTTCCTTTGGATTTCAGAATTCACAAATTTGTGAGAAATTTCCTATAAATATTTTCTCAGCAAAACCAATAATTTTCACAATAACATTTTTACGTAAAATAGTGGTGATTTTTTAAAATTTACAAAAGATAATATTTTAGAGAAAAGTCACACGATATTTTTTATGATTTTTTATCCGAAAAAAGACATAGTGGAGCAACAAACGTAATTTAACATAGCGTAGTTAATAAGAAGGATTAAAAATGTGTTATTTTAAAAAATGGAGAACCAAAATCAATAAAAAAAATAAGTGACAGATCAAAATCAAATTTCACTATATTTTAGAATTAAAAATATATTTAACCATTTTTATGTACTAATTAATATAAATAAATGTTTAGCATGTATTAGATCCCCCAAACATTACAACCATGCACATATTTTATGTTGACTGAGTCAATGTGTTTCTAGATTAGAATTTTTATATTTATCAGTTTCATTTTATTTTAAAAGCATTGTTTTCTGTTACCCACATTTAGGACTATGTTGTTAGTACGTGGGTAGTTGTCTATTTTCTAGTTCATCAGTTGTAGAGCTAAGTCTATAAACTTGGCTCCTTTTTATTTTGATTGGTATCTATAGAATTTCAGTTTTCCCATTCTTAGAATATGTCTTTCTGCGATAACAACTGGCATCAGAGCTAGTTGAACATCAGTGAAAAGAAGCAGCAGACTTCAATCACGGCGAATACGGATAGCAATTTCATGCAACTTGCGACTCCAAAATTGAATGAGCATTACGACCATTGGGCAATGCTAATGGAGAACTTCCTAAGGTCGAAAGAGTATTGGAATCTTATAGATCCAGGGATTCCCCAACATGCTGATGGGGCTGTCATACCAGATAATGAGAAGAAAAATTTGGAGGAGTTGAAATTGAAAGACTTCAGGGTTAAAAACTATTTGTTTCAAGCTATTGATCGAACTGTGCTTGAAACAATTTTGAAAAAGGGGACGTCAAAGGAGATTTGGGACTCATTGAAACAAAATACCAAGGCACCGCTAGAGTGAAGCAAGCTCAACTACAGGCCCTGTGACGTGAATGGGAGATTTTGCAAATGAAGAACGGAGAATCAATTAATGATTATTTTGCCCGAACTATCATAATTGCAAATAAGATAAGAATGTATGGTGAAAAGGTGTCTGACCTTAGCGTTATTGAAAAGATTCTTCGTTCAATGACCTTGAGGTACGATTATGCAGTGTGTTCCATTAAAGAGTCTCATGATTTGGATTCCATGACTGTAGATGAGCTCCAAAGCAGTCTTTTAGTGCATGAGCAGCGAATGAATGGCCACAATTCCCAAGAAGAGCAAGTGTTAAAGGTTGCTCAAGATGAGGCCAGTGCTGGTCGTGGTTGGGGAAGAAGTATTTTTCGAGGTGGAGCTGCATGAGGAAGAGGCAGAGGAGGTGGACAACCTATAGATAAGGCAACAATTAATTGAGTGTTATTACTGCCATGAGTTCGGACATTTCGAAAGTGAATGCCAAAAAAAGCCACGAGACAGCAGAGCAAATTATGTTGAAGGTGGTGAAGAAGCAGTGTTACTCATGGCACAACTTTCAACAGATGAAAAGTCAAATGCACAAGATATGTGGTTCATTGATTCAGGTTGCATCAATCACATGACAGGTAGAAAGGACGGGTATCGATTCTTCCTTTTCTGATGAAGTGTAATTTGGGAATAATTATGCACTAAAGGTGGCTGGGAAGGGTACTGTTAAACTTCTAATTAATGAAGTTATGCATGTGGTTACTGATGTCTTTTATGTTCCTGAGTTGAAAAATAATTTATTCAGTGTGGGTCAACTTTTGGAGAAAGGATTGAGTATTGAAATGAAGCAAAACAAGTGTGAAGTGTTTCAAGGAGAGGGTCTAATTTTTGAAACCTTTATGACTACTAATCGTATGTTTGCTATGTAAAATCTGGAGTATCCCACAATTGCTTCGAAGTGAGTTCAGTGCCACCTGCTCAAGTCTGGCACTCTCGCTATGGTCACTTGAGCTACAATGGATTGAAAACTTTATTAGAGCATGATATGGTGAAAGGGCTGCCCATCTTTAAGTCCCCAACTCAACTTTGTGAACATTGTCTCAAAGGGAAGCATCAAAGAGATCTTTTCCACGACAAAGTAATTATCGTGCATCTCAGTTATTGCAGCTAATTCATTATGACATATGTGGCCCTATCAATTCTACATCTAATGGAAATAAAAGGTACATACTCACTTTCATTGATGATTTGAGTATAAAAAGTTTGAGTGTATTTTCTTGTTGAGAAAGGTGAAGCATTTTGATGTATTTAAGAAATTTAAAGCATTGGTTGAAAAACAAGCTGGTGTCTCTATCCAAATTCTGCGTATTGATAGATGGGGAGAATACACCTCCAAGGAGTTTGTTGAATTTTGTAATGAGCAGGGTATTCAAAGACAACTCACTGCCTCATATACGCCACAACAAAATGGTGTAGTTGAGAGGAAAAATCGGACCATTATAAGTATGGTTTAGAGTGTTTTGATAGAAAGAAGAGTTCCAAGATCCTTTTGGCCTGAAGTTGTAAATTGGGTGGTTCATATTTTGAATAGAAACCCAACCCTTGCAGTAAAAAACATCACACCTGAGGAGGCATGGAGCAGAATGAAGCCATCTGTTTCTTATTTCAGAATCTTTGGCTGCGTTGGATTTGTTCATGTACCTGACCAAAAAAAGAGCAAGCATGATGACAAAAGTACTAAATACGTGTTGTTGGGTGTGAGTGAGGAGTCTAAGGCCTACAAACTTTATGATCCTATTAATAAAAAAATTCATATAAGTAGAGATGTTAGATTTCAAGAGGATGCTGCTTAGGATTGGGGTGAGGCAAAAACCAGCAGAACGCTTGATGCTAATGAATTGAATCCCATGGAAGAGTCTTGTCAAGCAGTCGAGGAAGTAATCCAGACAAATTTGAATGATGCAGCAGCAACTACCAGTACAACAAGCCTCAAATTTGTCTGATCTTTCACCAAGAGTTGCAGAAATTCTAGTTGAAGGGAGGGCTAGAAAACCACTAGCATGGATGAGAGATTATGTTACTGGTGATTTAACAAATGAGGATGCTATAAATTTTTCAATGTTTGCAGGTGCAGATCCAGTAACATACAACAAAGCATAAAAAAGTCAGCATTGGAGGGATGCAATGGATGCTAAAATTCAAGCTATCCAAAGAAATGACACATGGGAGTTGGTTGATCCACCATCGAATTGCAAAATTGTAGGTGTCAAGTGGATTTTCAAGACTAAGATGAAGGAAACTAGGGAGATTGACAATTCAAGGCTAGACTGGTAGCAAAAGGCTACACTCAAGAGGAAGGGATCGATTATAGAGAGATTTTTGCACCAGTAGCTCGTCTTGAAACCATTATAGTTGTTGTTGCATTGGCAGCCACAAAGAGATGGAGTATTTATCAGCTTGATATTAAGTCAGCCTTTCTACATGGGGCAATCAATGAAGATGTCTACCTAGAACAACCACCATGTTATGTTTTTCAGGGACGTGAACATCAGGTATACAAACTCAGAAAGGCCTTATATGGCCTTAAACAGGCTCCTAGAGCCTGGTACAGCAAGCTAGATTCTCATCTTGCAGCTAATAATTTTCTAATAAAATGCCCACATGAACACACTTTATTTGTAAAGAAGAAGGAGGGAGGTGAAATCTTAATTGTGTGTGTTTATGTAGATGATATGATATACACGGGTAATCATGAATCGATGTTTCAAGAGTTTAAAACTATGACGATGAATGAGTTTGCCATGACTGACTTAGACAAGATGAGATATTTTCCGGGCATTTAAGTTTTGCAAGGCTGTGATGGGATTTTTATTGGGCATAAGAAATATATTAAGGATATGTTGGACAGATTCAATATGCCTGATTGTAATATGGTGAAGAATCCTATTGTTCCAGGTATTAAGTTGCTGAAAACAGACAAAGAAGCAGAGGTTGATAGTACTATATTCAAGCAACTGATAGGAAGCCTTATGTATCTGAATGCTGCAAGACTGAACATTGCACATTCGGTTGGCTTGATAAGTTGCTTTATGGAGCATCCTAAAGACAATCATTTTTTGGTAGCAAAGCGTATTTTGAGATATTTACAGGGAACTCAAAATCTGGGAATTTTCTACAAAGCTGGAGGAAATGAAGAATTACTTGCTTATACTGATAGTGATTATGTAGGGGATCTTGAAAATAGAAAGAGCACATCTGGTTATGCTTTCATGTTGGGAGATGGTGTGATTTCTTGGGCGTCAAAGAAACAACCAATGGTTAGCTTATCCACAACTGAAGCATAGTTCATAGCAGTTGCATTATATGCTTGCCAATGTGTTTGGCTGAGAAGAATTTTAGAGCATCTAGATCACTGCCAGGAAGGAGCTACTGTCATGTTTTGTGATAATGCTTCAATAATCAAATTATCCAAAAACCCAGTCTTGCATGGAAGAAGTAAACATATTGATGTGAGATTTCATTTCTTGAGAGATTTATGCAACAACGGTGTTATTGAGCTGAATTATTGCAGTACAGGAGAGCAGTTAGCAGACATAATGACAAAAGCCACTTAAAGTTGATAGTTTCCAGCATCTACGAAGTGCTCTGGGCATGCTTGAAGAACCTAAGATAAACTGCTGCGAGAAGCATACAATTTAAGGGAGGGATTGTTGACTGAGTTAAAGTGTTTCTAGATTAGAAGTTTTATATTTATCAATTTTATTTTATTTTAAATGCATTGTTTTCGATTACCCACGTTTAGGACTATGCTGTTAGAGATAAGTGTATAAACTTGGCTCCTTTTTATTTTGATTGGTATCTACAGAATTGCAGTTCGAATTCTTAGAATATGTCTTTGTGCGATAACATTTTTATACGTCATGACCTTATCCCTAAATAACATATTGTTGTTTGTTAGAATAGAATGGCGAAAGTTGCGCCCTGGAATACATTATTGCCTTGAAAGTAAAAATCTGACAAACATCTGATGCAATCTAGTGCCTAGTTTGCTCTCCAAGGTTAACTGAGTTGCACGCAATGCACTATGCACTCAGAACCTAAATGTGGTGGAGTCATTACCAGAATGCTCAGCAAATAAAAAGGGGATGAAGAATAACATGTGTGTATACTAAAGCTTTGGTTGTTTGATATTTAGGCCTCAGGTACCATTAGAGATTTTCAATGCAAATAATGGAATAATGGCCGGTAACAACTATATAATAAATAAGGGAAGGCACGTAAAGGTAATGTTAAAATGATACAATTGATTGCCATTATCTTTACACTATTCACATGTGATTTTGGTATATAGACTAAAAATGGGTTTAGTCTTTAAAAAATTTAAAATATTTATCAACTAGCTTATCAATTGATTTTATAAAATTCTAAATCAATAATCAAGATTGAAAGCTTATGTTACCAACTAACTTATTATTATTAATATTAACTAGTTCTCTCTCTCTCTCAATTTTGTTATACTTTTTGAGAGTATTGTATCAATTTTAATTAAAGTATAATACTGATCAATTGTATAATTATGGTATATAAGTATAACATACATACTACTAATTTTATTATGCAATCAGCTAGCATATCAGCGGCTTTAAATAAACTATTTTACGGATGAAATTTGCTCACTTGTAGTTGTAGAAAACAATTTCTCAACTGAAGCTACTCTACACACTACACTGCACTTGTGCAATTAGAAATTGATTCTCCACATCGTCATGATGCAAAGACTTTAATTTCAATTTTCATCGAAAAAGTATAGGTTAACAGCATTCCTTCATCCTTTTTAAATATCATTAAGGTAATACATACACGTTTAAAAATATAACTAATGTTTTTATTAATATTAGAATTATTTTTAATTTTTTAAGATATCTTTTATATCTCTCTGATATTGTTTCTCTAATATTTCTACCTTTCTTGATTAATTAGGTGAATACATGTATATAAAGTAATAAAATAATAATTAATTATTGCTATCTTAAGTTTTCAAAACAACATATAAATAAGAAAAAATTCTTTTAAGGGTGTGTTTTAAAACTAGCTGATAAGCTAGCTGCTAGCTGATAAGCTCATAGCTTATAAGCTCCGAACTGATAAGCTGTCTTATTGAATTAGAAGTGTTTGGTAGAATTAGCTGATAAGTTAGTTGGTAAATCTAAAATGACATAAAAGGATATAACTAAACAAGTTTTATTATATAAATTATATTTTTGTTTTTTAGACAAAAATATATTATTATGCAATTATAATTTTAGTTTTTTAAAAAATAATAAATTTTTTATTAAATCTTTTAGTGATAAAATATTTAATTAATAATATTTTAGTGATAAAAACAATTTGATAAAATAGTGAAAAGAAAATAATAATTTAATTAATTCATAATTAATAATAGGTAATATAGGTAATAATAGGTAAAAGAAATTGAAAGATTTTTGTTATTAAAATTAAAAATAGATAATAATATGTAAAAAGAAATAAAAAATTATAAGGGAACTGTATTAAAATATAAGAGATAGTGATGAAAGAAAATTAAATAAGTTACAAGCTATAAGCTAGATGAAGTAGCTTGTAGCTTATAAGCTAGAAAACTCATAAAATAAGCTACTTTGAGGTACCTTACCAAACACTTTTGTGTTGGTCAAACTAGCTTATAAGCTAGTCAAATAAGCTAGTAGTTAGCTTATTGGCCTTGCCAAACACACTCTAAAATAGTAAAATGACGCTTGAAGAATAGAAAAACATATATAGAAGTAGGATAAATATTAGTATATTACATGTAATTAAATATTTTTTCTACTTTCTTTTTATTTTCACTGATAAAATCCCATTTTTATGTATTTTAATTTTTAAAAATTTAAATTCAATTTATTTTTTTAATAACTGATACATTATATCTTATTTATTTCATTAATAGTTATATTATTCATTCACACTTTTTCGATCTCCACTAAACACATTCTTCGGGAGGGGTGAAGAGCCTTAACTGTTACTAAGCCCCAAATAGGATTGCCCCTGGTAATAGGGGATACCTATGGTTTACACAAAAAAAAATTAAATTAATTCTTATACTTATTAATTATATATTTATTTTCTTTATTTTCATATAAATATTAATTGATTATATACGGTATTTATGCATATATTATTTATAATTATAAAAAATGTTTGTGAATAATAAAGTAAACAATTCAGTTAATATTGTCATAATTGATTTCATTTTATGTAAATGAATTTTTTAATCTTATTTTTATCCTAAACCATAAGTTCAGAATCCACCAATTGTTATTTTTTCCCCTCTTGTCTACCTTTAAACACGTGCTTGTTAATTATTTTGATGTTAAAATTTAAAATTACCCTATAATAATTGGTAATAATAGTATGAAAAATGATTTATCTTTGAAATATATATCGTAAAATACAAAAAGGTTAAATATGTTTTCAATTATTAAAATATAGTTTTGGACTTGCTTTTAATTGTTTTACGTAAAAAAAGACTTATTTTTAATCCTTATAATTTAAAATTGGTCAATTTTGGTCCCTCAAAAATAAAAAATACATCAATTTAGTTTTTATCATATAGTTTTATTGTAAATTTTTTTATAAATTTTCCTGTGAATTTGTATTAAAAAGTAAAAATATTTCTTTTCAATCCTTATCGATAAAAATTCATAGAAAAATTTACATAAAAACTATAAAATAATAACTAAATTAGTATATTTTAAATTTTTTTAAGAACTAAAACCATAAATTTTGAATTATAGAAATTGAAAGCAAATCTCAATTATATTTCCAAAATCATATTTAACTCAATACAAAAATGATTTAATTCATTTGCTTTACATATAGATATAGATTACTCTATATATAAGGATTTCAATTAAAAAATTATGATATGAAATGGTACTGGGATTGGTAGGGGCCATCCCTTATGAGAAGACAAGGCTGAGGGATAAGGACTTCAGAGACGAAGGCATCACAAGAAAAGGAAGGTTTCTTGGCTTCTTGGAGAATTAGAATTCAGAAGATTTTTGTTTAAAGCTTGTTTTGTGTAAATCCAAAATGGATCGCTGGTTGAAATTTTTGTCTTCTTCCTAAACAGAACCCTCCCTAGTCCCTACCACATTTACAGCTTGGTGATTCTTCTCTTTCTGTCAAGTATCAACCACTTTTTTTTGTTGCTATATGGGTATCAAGCAAGCACAGTGATATAGTAACTTCTAGTAGCTTGTCTTTATTTTATGCAATCACCCTAACGTAGCAGTGCATATTTTGATTTTTGTTATGAAAATTTTAGATCATGATCTTAGGAAAATGGTTACTTATAACTTTTACCTAAACTATAATTTGAGTTCTAACCCCCAAAATACAAACACGTAATTAAACTCATTTCATCGATGAGTCAGATCGGAGTCCGCATATATATCTGTATCTTTTTATATCATTACATTTTTTTTAATAATGTGTTCGAAAACCCATTAATTAGATGCATACTTCAAAATACGTTTAGCGTTATTACAAACATGATATAACATGATTCCAAACATATTATAAAGGTTTAAGATAATTAATGACTTAGGTATAGATTATGAAATATAATATCTACCTAATTTATATTAATTTAGTTTTTAATATTTTATTTATCTCTTTAATATATTTTTAATCCACTCTTATAATTAGTTAAGTATAAAAATATAATTGATGAAATAATAGTTAATACCATCTTAAACTTTTAAAAATATTATATATATATATATTGTCTTTTAAAAACACTTAAAAAGAAAACAATTATTTTTTTATATCTTCTTTATAAGAAAGACGTGGATTTTATGTGCCTTCCACACTACTAAATTTTGGGATCTTCTTGTTTTTGCTATAATACTATTTTAACAAATTCGCAATGTATGGAATTTTTTTTATTTTATTAATACTTTGAAGATAATTAAAAACAATACCGAATATAAAAGATATTATGTTTTAATATTTAAAAATAAGAAAATTATCATATAAAAATTATTCATATATTTCATAATTAAATTAATGTTTTAAAATTAAAAAAATAAAAATCTATACTATTATAAAGGAGAAGTTTTTTATTTACTGTTCATTAATATTGAGTTTTTTTTGTCAAGTTTGGATCATTGGGTTTGCATTATGGGCCCAATCTATAATATTACATAATAGTAGTTTTTTTGTTAACTATCCATTGGGGGCATTATTGTTTTTGTTGGGTCAAAGTATATTGTGAGTCATTGATTTTTTTAATATTGGGCTTTGTTTTATTGGGCTGTACATCTACGTTAGACTGATTCATATAAGTTGTAGGTAATGACTTTAAGAATTACGTGTACCCTTTACGAGAGAGTCCTATTAACGTGTACCCTTTACATGTACCCATTTGCATTTTTTTTCAAAATTTTTTATTCTCTTTTTTGTAAAGTTATTTTTTTATGAATCACACTTATGCTTCACGGAAGGTAGTCTTGCTCCTATCGTTTTCTTTTTCTTTTTCTTTTTGTTTCTTTTCACAATTTCATTTTTTATTTTTATTATATTAAAACATTTTCTCTTATTATTCGTTCATATTATTTTGTTTCTTTATAAAATTGATATTTTTATAAACCATGAGTATCCTCCACGTGAAGTAGCTTTGATCCTACATTTATTTTCTTTTTTTTCATACTTTAATTTTAATTTTTAGTATTATATTAAAATAATTTGTCTCATTATTTATTCATATTTATCTGTTTCGTTATATAAAAACTCAAATTGAGGAATACAGTATATGTGTTGATTTACATTACTTTTAACATGATATTTCAATATATCATTCACCTTTCTATTTTATTCACACTTTAATTTTTTTTTATAATTATTATATTGAAACAAGTTTTCTCATTATCCATTTATGTTTATATATTTCATCACATAAAAACTCACCTAAAGAAATACGATATGAGTTTATTTACATCAATTTTAATGTACTTTTTTTCAATATATTATTTATCTCTCTATTTTATTCATTAATGTTTCACTTATTATTTATTCTATCTATTAATTTACTTACATTTACTCTATATTAAAATTATTCCCACAGTACACGTGTTATTTTCTTATCTGTGTTTTCTCAAGTTTTTTATTCTCTTTTCTGTAAAGTCATATTTTTATTAACCACATTTATCCTTCACGGCAGACACTTTTGCTCATGTTGTTTTTTTTTTTCTTTTTTCATTTTTTTTCACAAATTATTTTTAATTGTTATTATATTAAAACATTTCCTCTAATTATCCGTTCATATTAATTTATTTCATTATAAAAGTAATATTTTTATAAACCATGAGTATCCATTATCCTCCATGTGAAGCAGTTTTCCTCCCTCCTGTTTTCCTTTTTTTTATCACACTTTAACTTTCTTTTTATTATTATCTTAAAATAATTTATCTCATTATTTATTCCTATTTATACGTTTGTTACATAAAAACTCACATTAGGCAATACAATAAATGTATTAATTTATATTAAATTTAACATGATATTTCAATATATCATTCATCTCTTTATTTTTTTCGCTAATGTTTTTATTTATTATCTCACTTATCTATTTTATTTATCTATTTATTCTATATTAAAATTGCTCATCCATAACATGAGTCATGTTTTTTCACTTGCGTTTTTTTAATTTTTTATTAGCAATATAATAAAGTGATTTTTTTACGAATCATACAACTATATTCCATGTGAGGCAATAAAGTGATTTTTTTTACGAACCATGCAACTATATTCCATGTGAGACAATCATTCTCCAGCCGTTTTCTTCTATTTTTCCTTTTATTTTTATCACATTTTCATTTTTTTATTATTATATTAAAATAATTATCTCTCTATTTTTTTGTTACAATTATCTCTCTATTTTGTTCATTAATGTTTTCACTTATTATCTATCTTATTTATTCTATCTACTCTATATTAAATTTTTTTGCTCGGTACACATGTCACATTTTCTCACGTTCATTATTTAGATTTTTTTAGATTTTTTTTATTCTCAATTCAATAAAGTGAAATTTTTTATGACCCCACATGAGGCAGTCATGTTCCTTCGATGAACAACCATATAATGGTAGGACTAACTCTTCCAACAACGGTTTTGTCCATACACTGTATGTAGGTTTTAGGTGACTAAGATGAGAGATCTCAAATACCAATATAATTTAAATTTATAATCACTTTTATGATGTTTTGATTATAATTTTTATGGACAAAATTTCAAATTAGAATTATATAATTTATAATTATTTTCTTTTCTTTTACTTGAATAAAATTATTATATTGTATTTTGATTTATTATATATTCAATATAGTACGTTTAAAAGTTAAGCAAAATTTTTAATTATAGGTTTAAAGTGATTTTTTTAATAAACTATGATTACCCTTCATCGGAGTTAATTAGTCCTGCTCCGGTCATTAATATCGACATCTTAGTGAGGTTAGCTCTCTCAATAATATTTTTTCATACACTTTTATATAGTTTTGAAATGATTGCATTGTGAGATCTCAAATGTGAATATACTTTAAATTTATTATATTAATGATGTATTTGTTATTATTTTCTATAAACATGATAACAATATGATATTCACATTCTACTAATTGATGTATATGATTATATCATAAAATATACGGGCTTTAACTTGAAATGGATGAGTTGGGTTTAGTGTCAAACCCTTACAACTGTGGTCACAATTAAAGATCATTTATATACATATCAAGTAAGAAACATGTTAGATGATAAATTAACAAAAAGATTACTTCTCAATTATTTTTATCAATTTATTTATTATTAGAATGTAATTTTTTATTCTGTTAGACATCGTATTAAACTCTAAGTACTTAAAATGGATGAATATATCACTTTTATATTAAAATAATTTTAAAATGATACATGAAATAAACCTTTAATTTTACATCTATATGTAGTATCAAATTTATATTGAACAAGATTACATGTCATATTAACATAGATATGAATTATTGATGGTCAAACTGATATTGATATACCAGAGGATTCACTGATAAAGTCTACAAGTAATACAATTGGAGATATAGTTTCCTTTTCCTATCCTAATTTGCTATCAAATTTTGAAAACATAGAATTATTTCAAGATAAAACAATTCTTACTCCTACATTGGATGTTATTTACTCATTCAATGAATATGTCATGACATTATTTCCAGGAGAAGAAAGGATTGAGTTCTTATACTATATGGAAGGTGGATGAGGAAGTCGGTATTAAAGTTTATTGGTTGACAACTAAAATCTTAAAAGATATTAGGTGCTCTGGACTCCATGATCATAAGTTGGTGTTAAAGATTGAAGTGATTGTTATGCTAATGACGAATCTTGAAGTGACTTTGCAATGGAACTAGATTAATAGTTGATTAGTTAGGTTTTAATGTCATTGTAAAAACCATTATTACAGGAACACATTTGGGAATGAATGTATTAATTAATCGAATGAATTTAATTCCATCTAAAAATCTCACTCCATTAAAGTTTTAACGAAGACCATTTCCATTTTTCTTTGCTTTGCCACGACCATTAATAAAAGTCAAGGCCAGACATTGTCACATGTTGGTGTGTATTTACCAAAGTCTGTTTTCTCTCATGGTCAATTATATGGTGATGTATATCTAGGGTTAAGTCTCAACAAAGACTTAGGATTCTTATATGTGATGACAACTTTAAGTGTTGTAATGTTACAAAAATATTGTCTACAAGAAAGTGTTAAAAAAAATTAAATGAAGCTATATTGCTGATAATGTTCATTTGTAATTATTAGATGTGACTATTTCATGTTTCCAAATCCATTTTATTATGTTAGTTTGTTATATTCTTAATCTACTAACAAGTTTTAAATTAAATATTAAAAATTAATTAATCTTATGATTTAATATTTACATATATTAAACAGGTTAAATATATTATTAAAATTTAAAGTTAAATATTTATGTGAATAATAAATCCGTGCATCACACGAGTTTGAAACTAGTTCATGACACATGAATAACATTAGATAGGGAGAAGTTTAAATATTTTATAATCATAAAGATTTTTTTTTTAAAAAAAAAAACTTCATAGATTAATATAGAAGTTTCATTGATTTGAGAATAAACATGAGAGCTTAATTAAAACTAAGATTTAATTAATATATAAGATAAGATTAGATTATGCAAAGTCAATTCAAACTATTTTTTTAAATATCTTTTTTTTAATTTAAGATAAATTACTTTTACAAATTAAATGAACGGAACGATCTAACCCAATTTGTTCATCTATGCATTTGACTATATCTTAATCAACTATCTATCCCAAAATAGATAGATAATCACAATATTGAATATTGATTGTGTATTGAAATTAAATATGAAATTTATCTAATAAGATTCGAAGTTATAAGTACCGCATACAGATATATTGCAATTAATTAGTTAGGATTCGTAGTTATCCGTGTTTTATCCATCAAATTTAAAATCTTAAATTATCAACTTTTAATAGAAAAATCTAGTTTCAGGCTTTCCGCGTCCGCACCTTGTATATTAAAAAACTTTGAAACTGAAAAATTTATTATTATTCATCTCTGAATTCGATAAGATCAAATTGTATGCTTTCAATACTACTATGATAATAGTATGCAGTATTTGAATTCACTGAGAGATAGAATTAGTCATCAAAGGAGTTGCTCTAACAAACACAGCAATATGTAAAGTGTAAATAATAAAATCTTTAACTACCCGATTCGAATAGAATTATCTGAATGATACATGTGATAAATGTGTAAATAAAATCGACACCGAGGAAAAAAAAAATAACCGTCGAGAGAAAGGTGGCAGGGGACACGACACGAGCACGACATTGGGAAAAAGCCAAAACCAAAACCAAGCACCGCTTTTTTAATGCTTCACTGCAACACATGACATGAACACCCCGAGAGTCCGAGGTACATAACACACACTCAAGTGTTCGTTCGTATTAAGATTACTGCCGAACCTCGCACTTTTTTTTTTTTTTTTTTTAATTTATGATTTTGGTGGTTGAGTGCAGAGAGAAAAGGCATCGACTTTGGTGAAATGAGTGCAATGCAGAGGCGTAGGACGGTTCCATTGAGCATGTTGAGGAGGTTCTTTGGTGTAACCATTTGTTCTATAGCTGTCACCTCTCTCTTCTTTGTCCATGTACATGTTTCCCCTTCTCCCATTCATCACAAGTTCAATGACAAGATCCAAACGGTTTGTCTCCTTCTTCTTCTTTGTTCCTCTCTCTGTTTTCATGCACAAAGAAAAACAAACTCTTTTTAGGGTTCTTCAACGGTATTTGTTCTCTACCAGATTCTATTTTTTTTTTCTGGGTTTAATGCTATTGCTCTCACTTGAAGAAAATTATCATTAGAGGATACTAATATGTAAAGTTTGGGAGTTTGTCCACTTTGGTTTGTGTTTTTTATATTTCTGAAAATTTTGATATTTTGGTTGATACTTGATAAATGATAGCTAGTGATTGAAATTCCCTTTTCTTGTTTTTTTGTGAATTTCAAAATTTGACAGTTTCGTGACCCGCAAAGCTGGACTCGAGAGCTTACTCCGCCGTATTTATCCATGGCTCAACCTTCTACTCCCAAGGTTTTGTGTTTCCAATTGATACTAACTTAGAATTGATTTATTGATCTGTTTGTTTGGAATTTTGATGATGAGAATGTGAGTAAGAAAGGAAATCCACTGGGCAGGAATCCCAATCACTTGTTATTATTATTTTTGGAAAAAAACTGCTTCATTATAAAGCAAAGATAAATCTGATTCGTTTGGATGAGTTGTGAAGTGTTAGAAAACCATCTTAACTGAAAAGATGTGGTTTATAATTGAGTAGAATTGATTCTAGAATCAGGTTGAAAATATATGATGTACGCTTTACAAAAACATGAGACGAAAGTGATTTAAAATCAATTATGAGGAATTGATTCTGCATTATTGGGAATTTAAACCTACGTGCCTGTTTGGTTTCTGTCCACTGCAAAGTGATAATGTTTGTTAGTTGTATGACTTAGACTTGTTGTTTTATTTAATTTTAGTGGGTGTCAGCTATGTTGGCATGTCATGTGTCTTGGCACATATGTTTTGATTTATACAAAGCAATCATGCACCTTTTGTGTTTTCACTCCTTTAGTTTTGACAGTGGAATGATTCAAGAAGGGATTCAGACTATGACAAACTGTGGAAGCCGCCACCAAACCGTGGGTTTCTACCCTGTACAAAGCCTACTCCTAATTACACAAGTAAAAAACTTGAACTTCTATTGCAAGTTTTGTAAGTGTTTTTCCCCCTTTTCGGGGTACTTAATTGGAGTATTAAATGTTTATCCAGCTCCTGCCAAGTCGCGAGGTTATCTTTTAGTTCATACAAATGGTGGGCTCAACCAGATGCGTGCTGGGGTCTGATTTCTCTATCTCTCTCTCTAAATTTTTCTCATATGAAAAATTTTAATTTTAATGTCAGCTTATTCCATGTTGAATCTATAACCTTATTTGTTTGTCGTTAGATGTTAGAAAGTTCTCTATGTTGCTGACATGTTATACAGCCACATGTTACATCAAGACATAAAATGAAAGCTTGCTAAAATAACTGATTGATGACAAAAATCAAGAATTTAAATAAGACCATGGATTTGTCACTTTTGGATGTTCTATATTTTTGTATTGCTAGAAGCTGAAAATTTGTTACTTTAACTACAGATATGTGATATGGTAGCTATAGCTCGCATTCTAAATGCCACTCTTGTAGTCCCAAAACTTGATAAAAATTCATTTTGGCAAGATACTAGGTAACTTTTGAATTCTGTTTGAGTTCTGTTTTTGTCTGTTATAGTTCTCTCTCTTTTTGGATTTTAAATAACTAGATTTTATAGTCTTTTGTTTGTTTTGCAGCAATTTCTCTGATATCTTTGATGAAGAGTGGTTTATTAGTTCTCTAGCTAACGATATAAACATCATTAAGAAGCTTCCCAAAAAACTGGTTCACGCAACCAGAATGGTCAAGCAATTCAAAAGCTGGTCTGGCATGGATTACTATGAGAATGAGATTGCTGTCATGTGGGATCATTTCAAAGTATGTAGATTGGTTGAAATCTTTTAATATATAATTTGCTATGTTATTATTGATTTATTGACCTTAATGTCTAACATATTGTCCAATCACCTTATTATTGATAACTTCTAAAGGTTATTCAAGCTTCCAAATCTGATTCTCGGTTAGCAAATAACAATCTACCTCCAGATATTCAGAAGCTTCGCTGCCGTGCTTGTTATGAAGCTCTTCGTTTCTCTCCTCGCATTGAACAAATGGGAAAAGTATATAAGTAGATGTTAACTCTTATTGACTTCTCTTTGTTTTCTTTCTCCTACTCTGTTCATTACTTTAGGATTTCTTTTTTGTCATTTTTAAATGCTTTTTGGGCCCTTGCAGATGTTGGTGGAGAGGATGAGGTCATTTGGTCCTTACATTGCATTACATTTACGTTATGAGAAGGATATGCTTGCATTTAGTGGTTGCACATATGATTTATCTACATCTGAGGCTGAAGAGCTACGGATTATTAGGTAGAGATGCTTCAAAATGATTTACTTGAATCTCTTGTCTTCTCATTTCTGATGTTTGAAAATTACTATCATGAACCAAACTTGTAGAGAGAATACTCCTTATTGGAAAAGAAAGTATATTGATCCCATAGAAGAGAGGTCCAAAGGGTTTTGTCCCTTAAGTCCAAAGGAAGTTAGAATTTTTCTTAGTGCTCTTGGATACCCATCAAAGACTCCAATATATATTGCTGCTGGGGAGATTTATGGGGGTGAGTCCCATATGACTGAACTGCGATCCCGCTATCCATTGTTAATGAGCAAGGTAAGAAATTACAGCACTCAGTTCCTGTATGTTATTGTTGGTTTAGTTTGATAAAGCATTTTTTGAACTGATTTTTACTTTAATACATAAGTTTGATAAAGTCTTAATTTTTTCAATGTCTCTTCAAGATTGACCTAAAATTTTCAATTAGTACATTACATAGTTAATGTATTACCATGTTGAGTAGTAATAAAATGAGGTATTGAATGATTTATATTGGTCAGGTAGGATCATGATATCATACATCCTTGTACACTTTAAATTGAAAAGAAAACAATGTCAAAAGAGCTAGATGTCTGGAGACTGAAAATGTATCCTAAATTTAAAAACAAGATTAGGTGCATCCGTTATTTAAATGCATGTGGAGCTTTACATCATAAGCCATTCTCTATTAACTAATCACAGAGATCTGGTTAGTGACATTTTGCTTTTGATCCAGCTCTTGTTTCAGTTAAATCATTTAGTTGCAGCCTTATTTTCTATGAAAAAGAAAGGAAGAAGACTAAATTATGAGTAACAAATGTCTAAAGTAACATAAATGCCAGAGTTTAATAATGAAGATCACTTGGGTTGAAGCGAAATTGGCAAAGCTTGTGTTTTTTCAAAAACTACTGAAAATAATCCCTACATTACCAACTGAATTCTAATTGGTGTTTCTTTAATTCCCATTAATTTATTCAAAAGCCTTCTGTTTTCTCTGCTACTGTTCTGGGCTAAAAGTCATAGCCATCAGCTGAGAATGCATTGATTGATATCATGTTGATTAACCTACCTGTAATTAATATCACAGGAAAAGTTGGCATCCATTGAGGAGCTTGAACCCTTTGCTAATCATGCATCGCAAATGGCGGCTCTTGACTATATTGTATCTGTTGAAAGTGATGTATTTGTACATTCTTACCCTGGAAACATGGCACGAGCGGTTGAAGGCCATCGCCGTTTTCTTAGGAGTGGAAGAACAATATCTCCAGATAGGTAAGGCTTTCTCTTAAGCAGATTAAGTTATATTTATCTTCTAAATTTTTGTAATATGATCCTTTCAAGTTCTTCATTACAAAGCCGTTATGTTTGTCCTTGCTTCTTTTAATCAGGAAAGGCCTTGTTCATCTGTTTGATAAGCTGGCAAATGGATCAATGACTGAGGGGAAAAAATTGTCTATTAAAATTATTGATCTCCACAAAAGACGGTATGTGATTGGAGAAACATTAATGTCTGTGTTAAGTAATTTTATGGTTGTTAAATATGCATTTATGTTTATGTTTTTCCCCCTCAGCTAGATAACTTGAAGTTCCTTGTGTGTTTTTATAATTGACTCTTCTACATCTTCCATTTATTATTATTATCATCATTCCTTGAAATTTTCTTCTTTTTAGGCTCTTAGTGATCCATGGTTTTTCATTTTCATTGAATGAATGAATTCATCCAACTAGCTTCACAGGCTAGATTAGTTCTATCTATTGACTTTCTACTTGCGACAGGATAACAACCAGTAGCATGTTTGGATTACATCAAAATTACGTTACAAACGCGGAAATAATGTTGGACTAGATCCATGTTTGTAACGTGATTTTGAGCAAAACTAAACATGCACTAAATCGTAAACTTTTGTAGCTTGAGTATTATTAACCAAACAAGCAGGTTTGCAGTTTGCACCAGTGATGATAGTTTTGTAATTGTTAGCGTGTCAGAGTATGAAGTCTATTATCTTGGGAATTGTCATCATCTTTTATTGCATGAGATGAAAGTTTTTGGAGTATTATTCTTATTTTCTATAATATGCTGATCAAATGGAAAAACCTTTATTGATTTGATTTGTCTTTTGTTGTGTGTGTTGGCAGGCTTGGCTTGTTGAGGAGGAGAAAAGGACCCATTTCTGGAACAAAGGGCATAGACAGGTTTCGCTCAGAAGAAACATTTTATGCAAATCCTTTACCTGATTGTTTATGTCGGACAGAATCACCACATATAAACGCCTCTCACGTTAGATATACCATATAACGCAAAAATTTTCTCCTTAAAAAAAACATCTAATGGTGAAAGGATGACACATGCATCATCCTTTTACCAACATGTTAACACAATCTAAAAGTTCACCTGGAAGGTGTTAACAGGCCTGGTGGCAGTGTATATATTGATAAGAAAAAAAAAAAAAAAACACAATAGAAGGGACAAAGAAAGAAGGGGAGAAAAACAGATGCGGTATTTGATATACAAAATTGGTGAGGATGACAACCTGAGGTTCTTGGATATGATGAGGAGGGCAGGATTCATTCATTCATTGAGTGAATATTACTTATTTTATAGAATAGAGCTTTTAGGTTATTGTAACTTTTTTTTGTTGGTTTTTGTAAATTACATTATTGGAATTCTACTTTTTGATTAATCTTACATAATAGATAGTTCCATAATGATTTTTTTAAACCAATTCATGTGTTGTGCTTCCTATGATTTGAATGATTTCACTATTTACATATCTGTACATGCGCTACAGTCCTTCATCCTTTACCCTTTATATAAACAGATTTCCACTGCATGCAAATAATTTCTGTATTCCAATCCCATGACTTTTCACTAGTTTTTGTTCATTTCTTGCTTAGAAGATAGGATAAGATAGTGTCTATTTGATTTACAGTTGAGTAGAATTGATTTTAGAAGTTAATGGTTGAGATGAGCGATACATATTGGATGAAAGTGATTTAAAATTAATTCTATAAAATCATGGTTTTGCACTGTTACAACGGTAAAATAAACATGCATACATGTGCAAGTCAAAACAAGATATCAACAATAAACAAGATACCAATACATGTTTAAAAAGATATAAGAATTTATTATTTTTCATATACACATTACATAATCAAATTTGTGGCTATTACACAAACACGCCAAAAATGAAAAGGAAAGCCTGTAGCATAATATTATTTGAGACTAAAGACTAAGTATTTGTTTGGTTTACAGTTGAGTAGAATTGATTCTAGAAATCAATAGTTTAGATGAGTGATACTTTTTACGAAACGTGTTGAACGAAAGTGATTTAAAATTAATTTTACAAAATCATGATTTTACACTGTATCAACGGTAAAATAAACGGGCTATAAGCCTATAACTTCTAAATCTAATGAAATTGCTTCAACTCATATACTACCATAATTTAATTCCGCAACAGCATCCTTCAAATGGAAACCTATATTATGATGCATCATATCATGATTTTCTAGCGATCATAGTAAGCCCACCCATGAAGGGTCTCAAGGGCTCAGGGATAAGGACAGATCCATCTTCTTGTTGGTAATTCTCAAGTAAACATATAATCATCCGTGGTACTGCACATGCTGTTGCATTTAATGTATGAACAAACTTTGTTGGAGCAACATTGCCTTTGGATTTTTTTGCACTTATTACAGGTGCTTCTGATGGACGATACCTGATTCCCAATCGACGGCTCTGATAGTCTGTGCAATTTGATGCGCTTGAGATCTGTCATAATATCAAAACATGAATTGAGGAAATAAGACTCAGCAGATAATGTGTATGTTTGGTTTAATGTTAAAAAGTAATAGCACTTTAGTTGAGATTTCTTAATATAACTATTTGTAGTGTTGGAAACGCGAGTTTATCATATTTCAACACTAAACTAACCAATAACATATTCTATATTGAAAGGCACATGACTTCTGCAGAAGAGATTAGCAGCAAGTTGCTTTTTCAAGTGTGGTTATACTTCAGTAATCACTAACAAGTAACACAACAAAATGAAGTTCCCTTAGTGCATGCAACCATAGAGACTTATTTAGATGATTTAACAATCACATTGAAAAACCAGTAATCTCAGCCCAAGGGGCATCGCATACATACAAAGCCTGAAGATGTGTCTCACAAGATAATAAAGGGAAAGAGTTGTGGTAGTACCTCACCAAACCGTTCTAAACCAGGCATCCATGCCTCCACATCAAATTTACGATAAGCAGGTGCACCTAAATCTTCAGAGGCCATATCCAAAGTTCTGCAGAAAACTCACAATTATAATAAACACAGCAATGGGATAATGTTAAAAAATTAAGAAAGTAATAACTCTCACTTAAAATGTAACCCTAGGGATGAGAAGATCTCTTCTTCAATTTTGATAAGCTCTTCATGGTAATATTCACTCTCTTCTGGACGGCAGAAAATAAACATTTCAATCTTGCTGAACTGGTGAACTCGATAAAGACCCCTGCTCAGTATCAACCAATGTCAGAAAATATAGAACTAAATGTTTATAAACATTAACATTGACATTGTGGTATAAGACTTAAGAATAGGAACTTCAACTGGTTTATATAATTTTAGGTCAACAAATACAACAAAAGAAGTAGAATTTCAAGGGTTCAAAAATCTGTGGTCAAATCAATAGCTAGGAACATGAAAGGAACAAATAAGCTCTATAATTAATTACCTTGTTGCAGTGCCAGCAGCACCTGCCTCGGTACGGAAACAATGAGAAAATGCCACATATTTTAAGGGTAACAATGAGTCAGCAAGTATAGAATCCATATGAAGGCCCCCAACAGGAATCTCTGCAGTGCCGATGAGGCATTGATCACTGTCATCGATGGAATAAACCTGTTCATTGTTGGCATGAAACATCAACAGCAGCTATGGACTTCAATCATCAAATTACAAATAATGAAACAGAAGGATTTTTAGGGAAAATACTTTGTATCATGAAACAAGATTAGGCCTTATAATGATTATCATTACAAGACCAAAAAAATTGTAGGTTTCATTACAATACATTACAGGACACATGTTCTTCTGACAGTGGTAATCTGTCTCAGTCAAAATGGTTGCCAAGACATGTTTGTCATCAGCTATGTATCTTACGTCCATGACCATGAAGCTCAAGAATAGTATAATAGCACATGGTGAGAAAGAAATAAGGGTCCGTTTGGTTTACAGTTGAGTAGAATTGATTCTAGAAATAAATAGTTGAAATGAGTGATACACGTTTTACGAAGCACGTTGGACGGAAGTGATTTAAAATCAATTCTGCAAAATCGTGGTTTTGAAAAGTACAACGCCTAACCAAACAGGCTATAAATGATTAAGAAATACACACTCTCAAACCTGGGTATTGTTTGCACGAGGTTGGAACCCACATTTTTCAACAACAGAGGACCGTACAATTTCAGGTGTTGTTAGTGGAGTAAAGCCTCTCTTCATCACTTCTGAGAGTGTCCAATTTAGAAGAGCCATCTCTAACAAAACTGCTTCATTTTTCAGGTAGTAGAACTTTGACCCACTGACCTGTGAAGCAGCATGTTAGATTCATCTGAGACAGTACTGAAGTCAAATGCCAAATTATATTATTGTCTTCTTTTCAAGAACCAAACTTCAACATAATGTTTAAAATAAAAAGTTACTATCAAGTTAGCATTTAGAATGAGGTCTTCCAATAATATCACATGTAATAACAGTGATAGATGTGAAGCATTTAATGGAAGAAAAGTTCAAGACTTGTTCAATCTCATGTCTTATACAAAATCATCCCTGGCTACTTTCACCTAAGATGCTACCTCCAAGGCACCCCTGCATTTTCCTAGCAAATAATAAGACTACTAAGAAAATAAATTCCAACATCAAGTGATGTTCTTTATATGTTGTTTCACCTTTACCAGTTGCCACATGCTATTGACCTACACCTCAAAATGACATTGGTAATAGCCAAGCTTCAAATAAACGAGGCCTTAATGCCTTAAATTAACCATAGTATACCTCTGCAGCTGCATCAAAATCAAAAAGATCATGTTCCTTTCCCAGTTGGAGATGATCTTTGACAGGAAAGCTGAATTCGGGACAGCTGCCAACCTAAAAAGTCACACAATACATTGATATTTGAGGAAAATAAATTGATGCATGAACAAGTCCAACAACCAACCTTTTTACTCGAGAATAAAAAAGGAAGAGAATTGTAATAATTGAAATACCATCTTCCTTATTGTGGAAAAATCCTCCCCTCCTATTGGAACATCTGGATGAGTCGTGTTTGGTATACGCTGTGCTTCCTGTTGAAGCTCATCATTAAGCTTCACCAAGTCTTCTTCCAAAGCAATAAGGCTCTCCTTCAAATTCTTCCCTGCATGGAACATGTCACAGTTTTAAGGAATTTATTTAAAAACTCAGAAAGCAAAGCCAATTGGGTGAAAAATTGCGCCAAGAGCACCTTCTTCAATTAGTCTTTGACGCTCAGATGGTTCTATTTTTCCTTTCATCTTGTTAGCTACTGCATTTCTCTCTCCACGAACCCTCTCAACTTCCTGCTATCTGTAAGAAACAAATTAGCTAAGCCATTAAGAACAGAGAGTTTTGGGCATTACTCTAATACCCATCTTTCTGTCAAATGTGTGTTATCCATCAAGCATTTCATTGGCAGTTCATTTAGAATTAGACTCATCTAAAGTGAGACATTCACTTTAGAGAGTAAAAAGGGAAGAGTTATAGTCATAGATTGAAAAAAGTGAATGGTTGAGATTTAAACAACTTTATATTTTGTTATACATGAACATACATATAATCACAATTACAATAGTTGATTTTCTAATCTATTGGCTATAATCCCTCACTTTTCCTTCTAAAAGTGAATGCCTTACTATAAAAGAGCCAAATCCATTTATTTAATATAATTTTTTTTGAAAATATGTATTGTGAAATAAGCATTCATTCATTCAATAAATGCTTCACAATTCAATCTGGGAACCTGTCTCTAGAAGTGTTTTTCTTTCAATGTTGTTGTTTGTTAAACTTTCATTTCATGTAACTGAGCACAATAGAAAAGCTAATAAATAGCATCAATTCATCAATAAACAACAAGACCTTTCATATTCAATTGATTTCAGAATTGATTATGAAAAAGGAGGGAAGAAATTGAAGAGAAACATAACCTTCTGAAGATTAAACATTTTGTCATAAAGGTGGAGGACGAGGTCCAAATTAGCATCAGAGTTGCGGTTCCTTAAGTTGACAGCAACAGCTTCCTTGTTATCCTTTATCCACTTGAAGTCTATTGTGGCTTTCCATTGAGGTTTCCCACCTATACCAACAACAACAACAGTTTCTTTTCATTCAGTATCGCTGAGAAGAAATTAAAATAAATAAATAAATAATGAGGTGAGGAAAAGAGAATGACCCTTTTCGTCCAAGGCCTTAATTGTTGAGGGAGATGTTTGGACGGTGGCAGAGGTAGAGTGAGCTTTGCATTTGATGGGGCGCGGCACTGGCAATGGGGTTTTGCATTTGTGGAAAACTAAAGGTGAAGAAGACCCAGTGGGAGGAATTGGACCAAGTTTGAGACTTTGGATTTTGAAGGTTGTACCGTTGAGACAAGCGTGTAAACTCATCTCCGCAGAAGCAGAAGCAGTGACAGAGCCTCCCATAGAAATTTATCCTCAATTTTTATTATTATAAAATTATAAATAAATACTATGCTATGAAGAGAGGCTAACCACGTCGCAGGTTTATGAATTATGATGGTCGTGAAAAAGAAAAAGAAAAAGTGACAAAACCAGTTTAAAAATGTAAATAAGAAATACTAGGTAGACAGAGTGACAGACAAAAGAAGGTATAACTATTAATGATATGTTTGTTTTAAATTTTAAAATGTGTAGATGAATTTCACAAAATTGATCTTATGATATTTTTGTTTAATATGTTTCGTAAAATGTGTTATATGAGTGTATTATTATGTAAAATCAATAGGACACTAATTAGTATTATCACAGAAAATTAGAGGAAGATATGTTTTCAAGATATAAATGCAAAATTTTTTATTGACTAATTTTTGTGTATTATATGAGTGTTTATAGTTTATAGATAAAATAGAAAAATATTATATTTTTTCAATTTAATCATTTTTATAATTTATTTTGCATAAGGATTATATTAAAAAGTAGATAAAATTCATAAAACTCAAAGATAATATGAATGTTAAAAATGCAATGAGAGAGAGGAAGTATTTTAAGAAGAGTTATGTGGTATTTTTTTTTTTTTTTTGGTAATGGGAGCAAAGAGAAAGCAAAAATAAAAGAAAAAAGAAATTACAAGCGAGTGTAAGCTATGCTTATAGCATCAACAGAAATAAGCTGCTCCATCTCATGGGGGGATCCTGAAGAACACAGAATGAGCTATCCCCAACAACTCCTTTTTTAGCCAAGAAATCACCACACATGTTACCTTCGTGCAATCTATGTGAGACGGACGCAGTCCACTCTCGATTAATAACACTTCGAATTTCCTTCACCAGACAAGCCTATTTGTGGAAGTGGGAAACGTCTTCCTTGATAAGAGAAACATCTGTTTGAGAATCAATCATGCACTTGACATTTCTGATATTATTGTCCCAGCAAAGGTGTAAACCTCGTAAGATTGCAATCAGCTCAGCCATTAACACATCCTCATCTCCCAGGAAACCAAAATAACCCAATACCCACTCTCCATTCATGTTGCGAACCAAACCTCCAAAGCCAACTCTATTGTCCATCATGCTCCCATCTGTATTAAGAGCAAACTGATCCCCTACAGGGGCTTCCCACCAAACCAGTCTAGGCTCCCTAACAGTTGGAGATACACCAAAACTCTTCTTAACAACATTGGCAAGAGATATACTACCATAGGTTGTCTCCCAGACCGGAACTTCTTTACCCTAAAAAATAAATAAATTCATACTCTTCCATATGCTCCATAAAGTGGATAAAAACAACACACCATTCCTCATGACACCACCTAAAATTCAATCTCTCAAAGGCATATCTGAATAAAAGGAGATGTGACAATCAAAACCCAATGCATGCCAAATATCTACGGACTTCCTACAGTTTCTCAAGCAGTGGGAGATGCTTTCTTCAGCAGCAAAACACCTAGGACATTGGACATCAACTGGAATACCCCTGTGATTACGAACAACACGGGTAGGAAGAGAACCATGGCAAAGAAGCCAAATCAGAAATCTAATGTTATCTAGCACCTTGAGCTTCCAAATCCAACCCCAAGACTCCTCCACCCGCGGGTTGGCATGCAAAAGCCAATGGTATTCACTACATGCAGAGTAGACACCCGAGATGTGAGCAGCCCAAGTAAATGTATCGTCCACTTCATCATTTAAGTGCAGATGCTTGGATAAGATAGAATCACGAATGTCATGAGGCACAAGCGTCCAAAGTTTGTCTAATTGCCACATACCATTAACAAACACATCTCTGATGGTTAAATTAATGTCATGGATATTGACAAAATCCACATGTGTGCAGAGAGGGCCAATGCCAAGCCAATTGGAATACCAAAAACTAGCATCTCCACGTCCTACTTTGAAACAGAATCCAGGTCGGAGAACCTTCCTCACTTTCATAACTGAGTTCCAAATATAAGAACCCGTAGAAACGGGGATGTCCAGAATGCATTTGCCCTTCAAGTACTTGGCACAGAGCAACTCCACCGAAAAGTTGCTACTGAACATAAGATCCCAAATAAGCTTTCCAAGAAGAGAGGTATTCTGGTGTCTTGCCATCCTCACTCCCAATCCCCCCGTCTTCTTGGCTGAGTTATTTTGGACCAGCTGACTAAATGAACACCTTTATTATTCTCATTCTCCCAAATGAAATCCCGAGCTGTTCTGTCAAGCTTATCACACACGTATTGAGGCAGCCAATAAGCCTGCATTGTATGTGTGGGAATAGCTGCTAGGACAGAGTTGACCAAAGTCACTCTTACAGGTTTATTTAAAAGCTTTTGCTTCCAAGAAGCTAGCCTATCATTAACACGATCGAGCACAGGTTGGAAATGCTCCCTTTTAGCTTTTAGGCCTCCCTTGGAACACTTGAAAGCTCAAATACCTTCCAAGATCTGTGGTGAAACGGATAGATGAGATAGCATGAATCCGATCCTTCTGAACTGTAAAGACCCCCTTGGAAGCCAAAGCTCTTGACTTGTCTAGATTAACTTTCAACCTGGACACCTTACAGAAATCATCCAGAAGACTAGTCAGAAACCGTACTTGACTTATCTTTGCTTTGATGAAAAGAAGGCAATCATCCGCAAAGAATAAATGGGAAATTTTGGTCCTCCGTGAGAAATTGATATAGGCTGCCACTTTCCATCCAAAACTGCTTGGGAGATTAAAGATCCCAATTTTTTCATACACAAAACAAACAGATAAGGCGATAGGGGATCACCCTGTCTAAGCCCTCTCATCAGGGAAAAATAAGAGGAGCGACTCCCATTCCAAAGTAAACAGAGAGTAGAAGAGGTCACACAACTCATGATCAGTCTTGTAATTCCAGGAGGAAAGTCGAAGTCCACCAAAACCTGTTGAAGGAAGTCCCAATCTACTCTGTCATATGTCTTCTCTAGATCAAGTTTGAAAACCAAATCCCCCCATTTTCTTCTTTGACTTATGCATATAGTGCAGGACCTCTTGAAGCGTAATCTTTATTATTTTAACTATATATTATTTATTATTTTATGGAATAAATTAAATTTATTTTTAGAATGATAAAATAAATTTTAATGAATTTTTTTATTCATGGCCACACATTAGTTTTGAGTATTCGATTTCAAGTTTGAAAACCAAATCCCCCATTTTCTTCTTTTTCATATCCATTCCCGTTTGGGTGGGACTTCTGTAGAAGTACTTATAGGTGAAAAAAATAGCATGAATCAAAGAGGTCAAATGCATTTAACTTCTTCATAAGTTAAAATTAGTCTTTGTAGACCACCTACTCCAAAAGCTCTCTCATTTAACTTCTCCAAAAGTAACTAATTTTAACTTATGGAAAAGTTGAATACATTTAACCTCTTTGAATTATATTATTTTTTCCACTTAAAAGTACTTCTGCAGAAGTTCCACCCAAACAGGCTCTAATACGATTACGCTTCTCCCATTTTTCTATTAGGTATTTAAATAGAAGGTAACATAATAAATTAATAATTAAACTCATTATCGAAATGTTCAACTATATTTAAAAAAGATATTTGGTATTTAAATAAAGATTATAATATACAAATTAATCCACTTTATAGAAAGAATACTCAAAACTAATGTGTGGCCACGAATAAAAAAAATCATTAAAATTTATTTTATCATTCTAAAAATAAATTTAATTTATTCGATAAAATAATAAATAGTATATAGTTAAAAATATTTAATTTTTTTATATTTACATTGAATGAAATTAGAAAAATTGATATGAAAAAGACACTATAATTAATTTATTCTAAAAAATTTATTTGTATGTATATTTTTAAATTTTTAACAAAAGGAAGGACCAAATCCCAATAAAAAATAATTAAAACAAATCATTCAGGAAAAAGAACTTAATATTAAATATAATATTGTTCAATTTTTTAAATTTACTTGTTTCATCAATTTCCTTAAGTAAGTTCAATTTTTTTATCTATATTAAATATAATAAAATGTTTATAAATTATTAGTAAAATAATTTTCTATTAATTAAATTAATCATTTTTAATTTTTTATTCTATGTAATAAAGGAAGTAATTAAGGAATATATTTGAATTAATAAATATAAAATATTTTTTCTAATGTACAAAAACAATAATACTTTATATGAAAGTAAAATACAATTACATTTTCTTAAAGTTACCTAAGCGCACAAGTGATAGATATTTAAATATTTTAATATAAAAAACTCTATAAACAAAACTCTATAAACAAATCAATATTATAGAAAATATAACCATAACAACCTTTTTATCTTGAATTGAGTATTCCCATTTATTATGAGATTGGTCATTAGAGAAAATGATGAGGTAAAATCATTCTCAAAATGCCGACCTCAAATTTTAAATTTCTAAAAAGTAAATTTTATCCAACAACTTCAAAATTTGAATGCTTATGGATAAATTTCATCTTAAATCTTAGCATCTATTTTTTTTAAATAAAAAATTAGGATGAGAGGATGACTCCCGAGTCCAAGACAATGAATACCTCCCGACTCAAAGAGCACTTACAGGAATACTTATATTTACCTCACATCTTAGCATTTGTTTAATTAATAGTAAGATTAAGATTAATGTAAAAATTACGTATTAAACATCTCAACTATATTTCAGTGACCATGATTTATTTCAATTTTCTAAAATCAATTCTTGGTCATCTAAAAAACAAACAAAGGAATATGTCTATCTCCATCGTCATCACCTTTGTATCAAGACATTTTATTTTTTCCGTAAAAAAATGACATTTTATTTTCATCTTCACAATCAATTACCGTCTCAATTGATTCAAAAGCCAATTCTTCTGTTCTCAATTACCGTCTCAACTAAATGATATGCAAAAATTCCACTTAATAAATGGCAAAAAAAAATGCCATTATTTTCTGAACAAGAAATTTCTAATTGGCAAAAATAATTTGATACTTTTTCTTAGTTTTATTATTAAAAATACTTGTTTAATACGAGACTTAAGATCCATTTGTTTATATATTTCTTTTAAAAATTACCTTTTTATTTGAAAATATTTTAAAATTTTCATAATAATTACATAAGTTTTTTTTTTCTAAAAAGACTTCAAAGTATTTTTCTCAATAGCAAAAAGTAAAATTTTGTTAAAAAAACCTTTAAAAAAGTTATTAGAATCACATTTTCTACCCTCAGATGGAATGGGTGGTTGGTTATGTACAGATCGTCTCCCTCTGCAGCAGATTTAGCTGCGGAATAGCTAGGAAACAGCTACCGAATTTAACTACAGAAGTTTTCCATAGCTGTTCCGTAGCTAATTCGTAGCTACATTTGCTGGAGATAGATAGACCACTGGAAAGGATCCGGATCCGTGGTTAGTTCGGGTGAATATGCCTAGATTCTCTATGGTACCCTTACTTCTATAGAGAATACATGTGATCCAAACCAGATAACGGACCATAATACCTCATAACATGAAGTAAATAATAATGCCTCTATGAAATTCTCCCCCTAAACACTTCCTAGATTTTGTACTTGCATTCTCAAGGAAAAAGTTTCTCACCATAGCCCTCTCTAACATGACTGTGTGTTTAGTTTGGCATTGAAATTGGTCTATTTCTAATGTTATAAACGTGAGTTTACCACGTTTCAACGCTAAACCAAACATGCGTATAGCAGAGGTACTATCCGGTTGGATTAGCCCAACCCAAGCATGCACGGATATACGATTAGAAGTAGAGAATGGAATTGGTATATCCTTCAATAGACTCAACATGGCAGGAAACAACTCAAGCAATGGAGCATCCTATTCAAACTCAAGCAGTTCAAATAGACACTGAAAATTTCTTATTATTCCAATGCGTAACATTGAACATCCCTCAAAGGGTTCAGAGTTTATTTTCCCCGCAGGATTTTATGTGTGGAGCAGAATAGCAATTTTAAATGTGAAAGGAGCAATTAAATTGGTCCACAATTTCAGACAAGTGCCACCTAAAGCGGTCCTGGGAATGTTCCATTTTCTCTTTGTTCATTCCACCTCTCAATCTGGTGCATAGACAAATGCATAAAAACAGACTGTTAGTTCATGAATGCAATTTTTAGATAGCAGCAGCAGATAAAACATTAATGCAAGAGTAGAGATTTAAGTTTCTGCAAAATGTAGTAACCAAGCCATTGATTAATAAATGACATGACTATATCAAAATTATATATTTGTGTTTCATCAATCAGGCATCCATTTCACATAATAGGACCGTTATTGTAAAGAATGTCGAACTCTAATTGGTAAAGATCTTAAACTCAAGGCTAGTCCTCACGGGTAGGAGAATTTAATATAAACAGTATTGAATTATACATACATGCTAGCACTGACCACTGAGTACAGCTTGCATGAATTGTATTTCAGGCATGAATGCTCTCCAAAGAAACGTTTAAAAATTACAACTATAAAACCAACTGAAAAGCTTCACAAATTGGTCAAATATGGCTTGATTAAAAAAGGTGTTAATTATTTCAAGATGAAGATTTTCACATGGAATTGGTTAGTCAGGTAACTGAAACACTGTTTATCTCAGAAGGGTAATACTACATCTCAGAGTGAACCGCATCCGAGTGGATGAGCCACAAGAATTGATGGGTGGAGACAATGAGACATGGTGCAGATGATAAAGAGCTGAGCTGGCAGAAATTAATTAGAAGTTTAAAATTGTGAAAGACCAAGGTAATAATTATTCATGTAAGGGAACATTCATAACAAAAGATCATTGAGAATTCCCTCTCAAATAAAGCATCTTGAAGAAAGCTAAGTTATGGCATACATGAAATAATTGACATACAACAATTATATAATTACCAACAAAATAAGAGCCTCAACTTCATTTCAATTTGCAGTAAGGCCATAATCAAATAGATATTTGGGCAGAACCATTTAACAAGAAGAAATGTTAGTAAACCAATTTCATGGACAAATGGATCCTAATGCTTCCTATTAGCAGACAATACCACTTAAATATGCACTCAAAGTACATACCCATTCACCGGGGCAAAGAGAACGATAATATTTTGCAAACTTTTCACATTCTGGGGCACCTTCTCCCTTTGCAGCTACACATCTACACAGGAATTTTAAAGGTTAAAATATTTATATAAAATGCAATTCTTTAAATTATGAGAGTGAAAAGCTCAATAAAAACAACAGTCTGGTATGTCTTACCGATGATATTCAATGTATCTGGTAAAGCAATGCCTAGTTTGATTCGTAGTTGGGAAACGAAAATCTGCTGGAGCAGTCTCAAGCTGAGAATCAATAGCACAAATATGAACACAAAATTGACAGGAACATACTTATGCTGTAATTAAAAAACACTTAAGTACCAATTCTCATAAAAACTTAAGCTGTTAGGTGAAGACTCGTGATTAACTTTATCTCTCTAACAATAACTATTTTAAAAGAATGATTGTATTCTGTTAAATAAAAACAACCTTAATTTCTGGGGTATCAGCTGCTTCATCCTGACCACCAACATTTTCTTCCTCAGCATTCCCACTACTTTCCTCTGTTATTGCATCAGATGTGGGATCGGTGCTTTGATCAGTAGGAGATATGACTTCACTGCTTTCCTCAGCAGTTGCAGGGGTTTCTTCTACAGTTTTGTCAACAGCAGCTTCCTCAGAAGCAGCCTCCTTTGGGTTTTCAACTTCTTTGACTTCTGCAGGATTTGCATTAGTATCTGTTTTCTCCTGTTTCTCTGTCACAAAATATTGCTGCAAGTCAAAACAAACTCGTCACTACATTTATCTCATTACACAGAAAAAAAGAAGGAAAGTTAGGAAACCAATCATCAAAGTGTCAAAGGTATGAAGCAACATTGTTTCAGTTGAGGAAATTAAGGGTAAAAAATCATCACCAATACCAGTTCACCGCCCTAATGGAAAGACAGAAGCCAGCAACACATAAGAAATTAAGAATTCTAACTATGGGGAATTTCAATATCCCTGAGATATAGTTTTCCATGACATTTATCCATGGTCCAGTGGACATGACTAAGCAGACATAAAATTGATTTATTAACAATGATAATTGATGACAGACTTTTACTAAGAGGCTTAAGCATAAGAAAAATTTCCATGATGCAGATGCAGTATTGTCTTCAAACTTCTCAAGCATTCAATATTTTTGGTTATCCTCTAAACTTAGTGCAATCAAGGTTATACTTATATTATACAGTCCTATCAAGTGGGGCAGAGAATAGAAATTGAGTGGGAACATTCAATTTCATCCGTAGCATAACGTGAATTGGACAATATAGAAAAGTAAGAGTTGAGAAAAGAACATGAGAAGGGGATGAATAAAATAAACTGGGCAGGCAAAATCGGTCGCTGATACATGAACATGAATAAACTTGTAATTGTAATGTTTGGAAGCCGAATTGACGATTGTATTCATAAATGGAAATTAATATAATTTGAAAGAAGAAATGAAAAGAGAGTACCTCAGCGAGAGTTGTAGATTTGTCAGCCATTGATGAAAGAGGAACCTGCCGGAACAGGAGAGGAGAGACGGACAAAACAACAGGGTAGAGGTAGAACAGTAGCCAGTGGGAAATGGATGTTTCACGACAATTTAATACTCCCTCCATTCCATTTTGACAGTCTTTTAAGATTTCTACACACAAATTAAGAAGAATAATAAATGACTTAAAAGATATAATAATCTTACTAAATTACCCTTATTAATTTACTACACACTTTTTTCATTTTACCTAAACATATTAATGAGTAGTGTGGTGCACAGTTTTTTAAGTTTCTTTTCCCATAAAAGTGGGAGGGTAAAAATGAAAAACTAATATTAATACTCACATAGAAACTAGAGAACGACTCATATTATGAAAAAAAAATTATTTTCCTAAAACGACTATCAATATGAAATGGAGGGAGTAACAAATTAAGCTACTTCTAAAATAGTTTTTATTATTAATTTAATATATAATGTTTAAAAAAAGTAATTGAATTGTAAGATATATATAAATTAAAATTTGTATTTGGAAATAAGTTGAAAAAAATACATATTATTTAGATTATAAATAAATTAAAAAATAGAAATATATTATAATTTAACTAGTATTTCAAACATGGAATAACTTTATTATTCTATTGATATTCCTATCACAACTAAACAATTAAGTATAAAAGATGGTATCTTTTAAAAAATTTAAATAAAAATATTTACAAAAGTAATGAGATTATTATCTAGAAATTTTTGACGTCTTTTTAAATAATATGTTTCACAATTTAGAATTAATTTAAAAGATATGGAAAAGTTTAAGTAATATGAATAAATTCAAACTCTTTTAAATTTTTTATAATTTTTAAAATGAAATAATAATGTATGTGGACTAACGTTTATAGCGTTGAGGGAATAGGAGGGCTCCATTATGACTCATATTTAATATATTTGATTATATATATAAAAAGTGATAAGTATATTTAAATTTTAATTTAAGTTAATCTTAAAATTTGACTCTCTGAATAAATTAAAGAAGACTAAAAGTGTGTTTGATAAAGCTAGCTGAAAGCTTAAAGCTAGCCGAAAGCTGAAAAGCTAGCTGAAAGCTGAAAAGATAACTGATTTGATTGAATGTGTTTGGTAAAAGTAAAACTAGCTGAAAATGGTAAAATAACATATAAGGACATTATTAATTATTAAATAATGATAAGTTAGTGTAGTTGGGGGACAAACTTGTAATTAATTTTCAGCTAGTAGCTGAAAATTGAAGTTTTTTTAGAAAAACTATTTCAAGTACCTTTTCAAGAAAGCTAGTAGCTGTCTAAAAAGTTACCTTACCAAACACAATTGAAATTGTTTCATCTACCAATATCAGCTTTCAGCTAGCTGAAATGACTTACCAAACACACTCCAATATTGTTATATAATAGATAAAGGTATTATACATTGAATTGATAACTACGACTGTTATATAATAGATAAAGGTATTGTACATAGAATTGATAACTACGACAGGCATATAACACATTTGCATTAATAGTTAAATTGACAACATAAACTTAAAAATAGCTTATATATTTTATAAGACTAAACCCTAAAAAAATTATGAATTAAAATCAAAACTCTAATTTTTTATCTTACCCTAATTATAATCTCAAATCTCTAAGTTTTTTTTTTTGGTCGAAAAATCTCTAAGTTTCAAAACGTCAAATTCAATACATCAAAATAGAGAAAGCGCAAAATATACCAACACGTGTTAACATTGTTTATTGGACCATAATAACACGTGTTAACCCACAAATTTTGACTCGAGAGAACTTGAACTTTCTCCCAAGTTGCTGCTAGTTTTTTTTTTTTTTTTCAATATTCAACAATTCCATTTCTCAAGAAGGTATTTACTTTTCTCATCGCGTTTTTTACTATTTCCACTCCTTTTTTTTTGAAAATTTAAAAATCCAAAACTGCCCTTAAATTAAATGGCTTAAGGACAAGGCTGTCTGGGAATAGTTCCAGGACAACCTTGTCTGTAAGCCATTTTTTTCATAAGCTAACCCTTCTCCCACTTCAGAATTCATCACTTCGTTCTCTTTCTTTTCCACCTTCGCAAATTCAACCTAATCATCTGCCTCTTCTCCCAATTTACCTCCAACAAAGACATAATCATCAACCGAACGCACGTTGCGCCACACCGTCTGCCACCCTCGTGCGACTTCGTGTTTGCAAAGAACCCACTGGCTGCCTTGAATTGTTGCACAAGATCAAATTTGTGTATATACTGTTGAGTCTCAAAAGTTATAAAATTATTAACCTTGAGTCTCAGTCTCTTAACAGGTTTTAATGAATAACAAATATAAATATTCAAATAAGTTTATGACAAAATGCCTTCACACTCTGTTTTATTTCAGATCATAAGAGTGTGAAACATCATCTGAAAGTTTAACATCGTCTGAAGAGCGCTTATCCTCAAAAGAAGAGAAGTGCATCTGAAGCATCCCTTGCATCTGAAAGATGAAGTCTTCAGGACAATGGTTTGACCTTGGAAGACGTTGCTGAGTACGAGGAACGTTCAAATCAAGATCTTACCTATTTCAGCATAAGAGTCAGCGTTGCTTTCTCTCCTCGTTCAAATGTTTAGCATTTTTAAGGAAAGTCTGCAAAGCTGTTGTACCTGCTCAAAAGTATTGTGTGCGCAGACCTGCTGCACCTAAGACTGCTCAGAACGTGTTGGACAGAGTGTGTCTCAACGTCTCTTGAAGCATTTAATGCTATTTGACAACGTGCAACATTTTCTTGAAGACCATAAATATGACCATGCAGATTGAAGAGAACAGAGAGAAGAAAAGTTATCAAAGAAACCTTACTCTGCGTAAACGCTGCAAAAATACTCTGATATTTTCTGTACATTTGCTTATCCTGAGTAAATCTCAGTTACTTGTACACTTCTGATAAGTTTAATCTATCATCTGAAGATAGTTGATTGAACTTTATCTGTTTTTATCTTAAAACAGTTTGGGTTACAAGCCTGGACAGACTTATTGTTTGAAAGAATACTTGGGTTACACTTGCATAAGTGTCTGAGAGCCTGAAGAAGCTTGGTGAAAGAAACAATACTTGTGGTAGAGCTTGAAGAGGCTTGGTGAAAGAAACAATACTTGTGGTAGAGCCTGAAGAGGCTTGATAGAAAAGAATACTTGTAATCTTGCAAGATTAGTGAAAATCCAGTGGTGGTTTGCCCCGTGACTGGACGTAGCTCACAGTGGTAGTGAGTGAATCAGGATAAATTCTTGGCTGAGTTTTTCTTTCCCTCAAACTCTTTAAATTCAGTTTTAAACTAACAAAGGGGTTTTGAAAAGTTTTCAACAACAAAAATCTTAACATCAAACAAAACAATTTATCAAAATTGTCTTTACATTTGAACTAAGGTTCAGAAGGTAGTAACTAACTCCAGACTATCTTTCATCATCTGAAGTTTTTCATAAACTTTTTAAAGTGTTTTCTAAAAACAAAAGGTTTCCATTGAAACACTATTCAACCCCCCTTCTAGTGTTTCCCTGTTTTTCTTACAGTTGGTACCAGATCTTATCCTTGGGGTTAGCACCTAATCAGTGTAAAGGACAAAGATCCAGATGGAAACTTCTACCTGCAACAGACAGTACATCACTGAAGGAGCCTCCATCACGAGACCCCCTGCATTCAATGGAGTGGATTACCACTACTGGAGGGATCGTATGAAGTTGTTCATTCAGAGCAACAACATTGATGTATTGGATGTGGTTACCGATGGAGACTATGTCCCCATGCATGCTGGAGTGCCCATACTTAAGGCTGACTGGACCTTAGAGCAGAAGGCTAGAGTTCAATTAAATGCAAAGGCTAAACTCTATCTGATATGTTCTTTGAACAAATCAGAATATGAGAAAGTTCATGGTTGTTCTTCTGCCAAGGAGATTTGGGATACACTTGCAGCTGCCCATGAAGGGACAGAGACTATTAAGCAATCCAAGATCAGCATGCTTGTACATCAGTATGGGATGTTCAAGATGGAAGAATCTGAAACCATAGATCAAATGTTTGGGAGGTTTCAGACGATAACCAATGGACTCAGGTCATTGGGAAGAACCTTTGAATCCGGGGATAATAACAGAAAGATTCTAAGGAGCTTGCCCAAATCCTGGAGACCCAAAGTCACTGCCATCCAAGAGGCTAAGGATTTAAACTCTCTTAGGATGGAGGAGTTGTTGGGTTCTCTCAAAGTTCATGAGCTTGAACTTGGGGAAGATGACACCAAGAAGAAATCACTGACATTGAACTCAAAGGTCAGACAGTCTAGGCATGATAACATGAAAGTCATGCAAGCAGAGGACACTTCAGATGGTGATATTGAGTCTGAAGGCTGTTCAGAAGATGATGATTTAGCTCTTCTCAGCAAAAAGATTAAAAAGGTGCTACAAAGAAAAGGGAGATACAGAAGATCTCAACCCCTTGATATCAAACAAGGTAAGTCAGGTAAAGAATTCTTTAACACTGACAAAATTACTTGTTTTGAGTGCAAACAGCCAAGTCATGTGAAGGCTGATTGTCCCAAGCTAAGGAAGCCAACCTTTCAGAAGAAGAAATTCTGTAAGAAAAAGAAAGGATTGATGGCAACATGGGAGGATATGGATGACTCAACTTCAGAAGAAGAGGATGACACTTCAGAAGAAGCCAATCTCTGTCTGATTGCAAGCCTACCATCTTCAGACAGTTCAGATTCTGAGGTAATACCTCAAACCTTACAAGATCAATATGATGACCTTGTTGAAAGTATCAGAGAGCTGTTTAATGAATTCAAAGAACTTTCAAGAGCTTTTACTCAAGCTGCTTTAGAAAATGAGAATTTGCAAAAAGAAAACCTTGCTCTCAAAGAAAAGCTACTTCAGCAAGATCCAAGTAATTCTGATAATCTTGTTAAAGAGAACAGAAAGCTCAAAAATAAGGTTAAAGAATTAACTCTGGATCTAGCCAAATTTGTCAAAGGAACTGATAATATGAATAAATTATTGGGCTATCAGAGACATTCCTTAGACAAGAGTGGTTTAGGTTTTTCAGACTCATCATCCTCTGAATCTTTAATATTTAAAGTTCCTGATAAAGGATCCAAGAAAGATAACGGGTGTTCCAACTGTGGCAAACCTGGACATGTGGAGTCTCAGTGTAGACAGGGAGGGAAAATGAGACCCAAAACTAACAAAAGAGGACCCAAGAAGGTATGGGTACCTAAGAGTTTGATTGTTCCTATTGCAGATGTGTTTAACAGAACAAAAGAAACACCACAAATGGTACATGAACAGTGGGTGCTCGCGACACATGACGGGAGAAAGGTGTTTGTTCCAAAGCCTTAGACCCAAGGCAGGAGGAGTGGTCACCTTTGGTGGAAACCAGCAAGGGAAGATCACTGGCATTGGGACAGTAGGTATGACCCCTCTTTCCCTGATAAAAAATGTGCTTCTAGTGGAAGGATTACAACACAGTCTTCTGAGCATAAGTCAATTATGTGACAGTGGATATGTGGTGTCTTTCACTAAAGAAGGATGTATAGTCAAAGATGCTTCAAATCATGTTCTATTTTCTGCTAAGAGACACAATAATGTGTATAAGATTGATCTAGAGGAACTTGCAAGTCAAAATGTGAAGTGTTTTGTTTCCATTGAAGGTGAAAAACAGATTTGGCATCAGAAACTTGGACATGCCAGTTTGAGATTGATCTCAAAGCTAACCAAACACAACCTAGTTAAAGGCTTACCCAAGCTCTCATTCAAATCTGACATTTTATGTGAAAACTGTCTGAAAGGGAAACAAACTAGAAACTCTTTTAAAAGTAAGAATATTGTTTCAACCAGCAGACCTTTAGAACTCCTTCACATGGATTTGCTTGGTCCTACTAGAACAAAAAGTCTTAGCAAGAAGAAATATGGTTTGGTCATTGTTGATGATTATACTAGATTCACATGGGTTATATTCCTAAGAAGCAAAAAAGGAAACCTTTGAGAATTTCACAAAATTCTGTAAGAAGGTGCATAATGAAAAAGGAATATGCATTTCTGCTATCAGGAGTGATCATGGTGGAGAGCTTGAAAACTCAAGCTTCAGACTGTTCTGTGATGAGAATGAGATCTCACACAATTTCTCTGTGGCTAGAACACCTCAGCAAAATGGGGTTGTTGAGAGAAAGAACAGAAGCTTGCAAGAGATGGGAAGAACCATGCTCATTTCAAGCAATTTACCTAGATCCTTTTGGGTAGAAGCTGTTCACACAGCATGTTACATTCAAAATAGAATTTTGATGAGACCAATTCTCAAAAGGACTCCATATGAATTGTGGAAAGGAAGAAAACCCAACATATCCTACTTCTATATCTTTGGATATGAGTGTTTTATACTTAACACTAAAGATGATCTAGGAAAATTTGATGCTAAGTCTGATAAAGGTTTCTTTATTGGATACTCTGAAACTTCTAAGGCATATAGAGTATATAACTCAAGAACCTTAGTTGTGGAAGAATCTATTCATGTTAGATTCAATGACTTTAAAGGGACTGATAGGGAACTATCAGATCTAGAAGATGATTTTGCAGGCATGGAGATAAATCCAGATGAAAAATCTGAAGGATCATCTGAAGGAACTGTTGAGCAAAAGACTGAACTTGTGTCTGAAGCTGGACCTTCTCAGACCAACATTGTTGAGTCTCAGACAGAGTGTGTACCTTCTCACAATGGTAATTGGAGATACAAAACTCATCATCCAAGAGAGCAAATAATAGGTGATACTTCAGAAGGAGTTAAAACAATATCAAGGTTCAGAAGCTTGAACAATCTTGCACTTCTATCTGAAATTGAACCTAAAAATATTGAGGAAGTTCTGCATGATGAAGGGTGGATCCTAGTCATGCAAGAAGAGCTGAACCAATTTGCTAGGAGCAGGGCCGACCCAATATGGCCCAATTTATAGTGAAGCCTTAAGCAAACTTTCATTTTGGGGCCTTTCTAATTACATGAAGTGAAAGAAATGAGCCTTAAAAGTTAAAATTCATTTAACAAGGATTGAACCATCAACCATTGAGGAGGAAAATCAATTTATAAACAAATGAACTAGGCCTAATTATAATAATACTAGTTATAATACCCGTGCGTTGGACGGGTTTATTTATATTTATTAATATGAATTTTTTATGATAAATTTTAGGGTATTAATATAAGTAAATTAATTTTAATTTTTATATTTTAAGAACATATTTTTAAAAATTATATTTTTTTTAATTTAAGAAATTATGTATAAAATATAATAGTTACAATGAGGAATTGAGGATGTTAAATTATGTTATATTTGTCAATAAAATGAATTTACAAACCTACTCGTGAAGTCATTATTGAGAATATAACATATAATTGTGTTCGTTAAAAAACATATATAATTGTGGATGGTAAAATACTGGTATTCGAAAATATAACCATATGTAATTCAATTATTATATTTTATTATTTTTTTAATATTATTGCATAATTTACCTTTATTTGATTTTTTTTTCAAGTTAAAAAGTCATTTAGAGTCATAGTTATACTATTTACTTTTTTATTCGCTGTACATTTTTTAAAAATTAAATTTAATTAATGTGGTATTGGATAATAATTTTAAATTATAAATATTGTTTCCTATTTATTTTGTTTCATTTGAATGATTTTTTTGTCTCTTTTTATATGTTTCATTTATAAATTTAAGAGAGTAATAAATATTTTTTTTATTTTTATAATTAATAGGTGAGATATAAACTGGTAAATAATAATGGGTAAAATTGAGAGTTAAATGGTCTTTTTTTGTAATGTGAGGGAATATAATTTTTTACTGAATGAAAAAGTAGAAATGTGTTTTTGGTGTTGTTTTATGCTATGTTGGTGAATGATCCTAAATAGTTTATTAATAATATTAATAAATAAAATATGACCTACATATTATATAAGTTTGTTTATATTTTTTGTTATGTTTAAATTTTATCGTGTTTATTTTTTGTCTAAACTAATTTAAAATAATAATATATTTATTTAAATTTTAGATATAAAAAATTCATTATAATTTATTTAAAATTTGTAAACATATTTTGAATATAAAAATTTAATTTTTTAATAAATGGATAAATGTAATTTTATATACAGATTATGAAAGAGGTTTATTGGCAAAAAGCATTTTTTATGAAAGGTGAGGTTTGGATTTGAGAGAAATCACATTTTGTGAGATAAAATATATTTAAGATAATTACTTAAGAAATTTAAATGGAAGTAATATATGTTGGAAAATGTTTGATATGTCCCAATGGATGTAAAAGTTGAATAGATTATGTAACATTGCTATTGAATTGATATTCCCCGAAAGTCTAGGCCCAAAGTGTGCATGAAAGACCTAAAAACTAAAAATTGTCTTGTCGCATGATGCGGAGGGTCTCCATTAGCACTTTTTTACTGTTTGCGCATGATGCGGCAAACCCATTCCACAGTACAGAGTTGTTGGTTCTTCTTTGGCAAACACATTTTTAAGGATGCTAATGGTAGAGCTTTTATTGGATTGCTGTTTGCGCATGACGCGGAGGGTCTCCAATAAGATGGATACAGGTTGTGCACCCAAAGGCTCTTGCTACAAACTCTTTTACTGGTATTGCTTGTAAGAAATTTTGCCGAAAAATCCATAATCACCTTCTTCAATTCCATTGTTGTCGTACCTGGGACTATTCTACAGAGTTGCAATGTGTTTTTGACTTTGAATGAAAAAAAACAGTGGTTAGTGTCTATCTTATAATAGAGTTTAAAATGATTTTGAAGATGTAATAAAAAGATTATATTATAATAATTATTATGGTTAATTTCGTTACGAATATGAAAGCAACGTGAATCAATTTGAATAATAATTGTCTAGTGATTATCTCAAATAATTGTGGTTGTGTCTCTTATAAATATATGAACTCCCGGGTAGCTTTTGAATTTTTCTTGAAAATTATTATTGCCTTTTAAATCTTCATTTTTTAAAGATAAAAATCTATTATATAATATTTCAAATATTCATAAATGAGATGTTTATTATTAGGATAAAAATAAGGAGAATTTTTATTGTGATGTGAAACATTTTATTTTTTCAAGGTGGTAATCGCCTTAAAATTTTAAATATTTATAAAGATAAATTTTAATTACAATAAAAAATTAATTTCCTTAAAAGAAAATAATTTTTATTGTTATGGAAAATTAAGGAGAACGTGGATTGAAATACTTCTTCTTAATTGTTATCAAGTTAAGAAATTTAATATTTCTAAAGATAAATTTTAATTATTATAATAAATTAAATTCCATGAAATGCTAAAAAAAAAAAAAAGAACTTAACATAAACATTGAACAATGGTTATCATAGTCTAGGCATGGGTACGGGGCGGGTCGGGGGTGGGTTTTGCTCTCCCCGTCCCCGCCCCTGTGAAAGTCGGGGCGGGTTCGGGTTCGGGAAAATTCGCGGGGATTTTATCTTCTCTATTTTTTTTCTCTATTTTTTTTAACTTAAATATATGTTTTTAAATTAGTTATATATATATATATATCTAATATACTCTAATTCAAATAACATGTAAATATAAACATTGATAATCCTAAAAAAATTAAGAAACTAAAGAACTATCTTATATTTTAAGGAAAATATATAAATTTATCTTTATTATTTAACTATTAGTATATTAAAATTATTTAATTATTATGTCGGGGCGGGTTCGGGGGCGGGTTCTTACACCCCCAAACCCTCTCCCGTCCCCGTTAAAAGCGGGGCGGGTTCGGAGTCGGGTTTTACTTAAATCCGGTCAAAGAGGGTTTTCCCCGTTAAAGTCGGGGCAGGGAGAGTCGGTACCCGCGGGTTCGGGTTTGTTTGTCATGCCTAATCATAGAGGGAATTAATATATGTTTAATACATGTACTGAAACTGAACAATTTTAATTTAATTACTTATGCTATGTAAATTAAGGAAATGGTTCAGGTCTCTGTAACTGAAAAATTATAATTAAGTAATTATCATATCTAATTAAGGGAGAGATTCCTCTTATAAATATGAATGATTGGGTTTTTAACTTTTTCTTAAAAATTGTTATTATCTTTTCTATTTTTATTTTTTAAAGATAAAATTCTATATACATTATTTTAAATTTTTTTAAATGAGATTTTTATTGTGACGCAAAAATTTTTACTTCTTCAAAGTGGTAATAGCTAAAATTTTTAATTATTATAATAAATTAATTCCATGAAATGCAAAAAAAAAAAAAAAATGAACTTAACATAATATTGAACAATGGTTATGATAGAGGGAATTAATATATATATATATTTAATACATATACTGAAACTAAATAATTTAATTAATTATGCTATGTAAATTAAGGAAATGGTTAAGGTCTCTGAAAAAGTATAATTAAGTAATTATGATATCTAATTAAGGGAGTGATTCATCTTATAAATATGAATGATTGGGTAACTTTTAACTTTTTCTTAAAAATTGTTATTATCTTTTCTATTTTTATTTTTTAAAGATAAAATTCTATTATACATTATTTTAAATTTTTTTAAATGAGATTTTTATTTTGACGCAAAACTTTTTACTTCTTGAAAGTGGTAATAGCTTAAAATTTTAGATATTTATAAAGATAAATTTTATTATAATAAAAATTAATTCCTTAAAAGAGAATAATTTTTTTTTGCTACAAAAAATTAAGGAGAGTGTGAATTGAAAAGTTTTTACTTTATTTACTTTGTTATTACGTTAAGAATTTTAATATTTCTAAAGATACATTTTAATTATTATAATAAATTAATTCTTTGGAAGTATGAAAATAAAATTTGAATTTAGCATAAACATTAAATAACTGTTATGGTGCAGAAAATTAATGTTTAATTCATGACTGGAAACTACATAATTATAATTAAGTTAATTATATTATGTAATTAATGGAATTGTTCAAGTTTATGTAATTATTAAGAGAATGATTTAAGTTTTGTAACGGAACAATTATAACTAACTAATTATTCTATGTAATTAACAGAATGGTTTCTCTTATAAATATAATATGAACAACTGCGTAGCTTTTAATTTTTTCTTGAAAATTGTTATTGCCTTTTAAATGATTTTTAATTTTTTTAACATAAAGTTATATTATATAATATTTTAAATATTTTCAAATGAAATTTTTATTATTATGATAAAATAAGGAGAATTTTTATTGTGATACGAAACTTTTTACTTCTTCTTTAACATGGTAATCGCTTAAAATTTTAAACATTTATAAGATAAATTTTAATTATAATAAAAAATTAACTCCTTAAAAGAAAATAATTTTTATTGTTACAAAAAATTAAGGAGAACGTGGTCCAGGAAAATAATGTTTAATTCATGTACTAAAACTAAACAATTATAATTAAGTTAATTGTTCTATATAATTAAGGGATTAGTTCAAGTATTTGTAACTGACGGTTATAATTAAGTAATTATTCTATGTAACTGAATTAAGGGAATGGTTCAAGTCTATGTAACTGAATAATTAAAATTAAGTAGTTATTCTATGTAATTAAGGGAATGGTTCAAGTCTATTTTACTATATTCAAGTCTTGTAACGAAACAATTATAATTAACTAATTATTCTATGTAATTAAGAGAATGGTTTCTCTTATAAATATAAATATAATATGAACAATTGGGTAGCTTTTAATTTTTTCTTGAAAATTGTTATTGCCTTTTAAATAATTTTTAATTTTTTTAAGATAAAATTTTATTATATAATATTTTAAATATTTTCAAATGATATTTTTATTATTATGATAAAATAAGGAGAATTTTTATTGTGATACGAAAATTTTTACTTCTTTAACATGGTAATCGCTTAAAATTTTAAATACTTATAAGATAAATTTTAATTATAATAAAAAATTAACTCCTTAAAAGAAAATAATTTTTATTGCTACAAAAAAACTAAGGAGAACGTGGATTGGAATTTTTTCATCGTCCAGGGAAATAATGTTTAATTCATATACTAAAACTAAACAATTATAATTAAGTTAATTGGTTCTAGTATTTGTAACTGACGATTATAATTAAGTAATTATTCTATGTAACTGAATTAAGGGAATTGTTCAAGTTATGTAACTAAATAATTATAAATAAGTACTTATTCTATGTAATTAAGGGAATGGTTCAAGTCTATTTTACTAATGTATATAGATTTTTTATTTTTTTATAAAGGATGTTACTGACAATCGGGGGCCTAAAGCAAGGGCTTGAGCAGCTTTACCCCTGGGTCGGCCCTGGATAGGAGTGACGTCTGAACACTTGTGCCTAAACCCCATGGGAAAACGATTATAGGAACCAAATGGGTGTTCAGAAACAAGCTGTCAGAAGAAGGAAATGTGGTCAGAAACAAGGCCAGGCTTGTTGCTCAAGGCTACAATCAGCAAGAAGGTATTGATTTTACTTAAACCTTTGCTCCTGTAGCCAGGCTTGAAGCAATTAGAATTTTACTCTCTTATGCAGTAAATAATGGCATCACCTTATATCAGATAGATGTAAAGAGTGTCTTTCTCAATGGATTTATTGAGGAAGAGGTCTATGTTAGACAACCCCCTGGTTTTGAAGATACTATTTTTCCTGCGCATGTTTTCAAACTAAAGAAAGCTCTTTATGGTCTGAAACAAGCCCCCAGAGCTTAGTATGACAGATTGAACAATTTTTTGATCAAAAATGGTTTTGAAAGAGGAAATGTAGAACAACTCTTTTTAGAAAACTGTCTAACAAAGATTTCATTCTAGTTCAGATATATGTGGACGACATTATTTTTGGTTCTACTGATTCTTCACTATGCAAGGAATTTTCTAAGCTTTTGCAATCTGAGTTTGAGATGAGCGTGATGGGGGAACTTAAGTTCTTCCTAGGACTTCAGATTAAGCAACAATCTGATTGTATATGGATCCATCAGGAGAAATATACAAAAGAGATGCTTAAGAAGTTCAACATGAGTGATTGCAAACTCATGTCAACTCCTATGCATCCTTCTATTGCTCTTAGCAAAGATGAAGGGGAAGAATCAGTAAATCAAACTTTGTATAGAGGAATGATTGGCTCATTATTGTATCTAACAGTAAGCAGACCTGACATTATGTTCAGTGTGTGTCTTTGTGCTAGATTTCAATCTGATCCAAGAATTACTCATTACAAAGCTGTAAAGAGAATTTTCATATATTTGAATGGTACTACTAATCTTGGTCTTTGCTATAAGAAAAGTAAGGATTGCAGGTTAGTGGGATTCTGTGATGCTGATTTTGCTGGAGATAGAATTGAAAGAAAATCAACCAGTGGAGGATGTCACTTCATTGGAGATAACATGATCAGCTGGTCCAGCAAAAGGCAAAGCACAATTGCCCTATCAAGAGCTGAAGCTGAATATATATCAGTAACAAGTTGTTGTTCACAACTATTATGGGTAAAATATCAGTTGGAAGATTTTAATATTAATGTGTCTTCTATACCTGTTATGTGTGATAACACAAGTGCCATTAATTTGTCTAAGAATCCCATTCAACACTCTAGGGCAAAGCATATAGAAATCAAACATCATTTCATTAGAGACTATGTTCAGAAAGGAGTTTTTGATATAAAGTTCATTGATACTGAGCATCAATGGGCAGATATATTTACAAAGCCTCTATCTGAAGATAGATTTAAATTCATTAGAGATAATCTGAAAATCTTGGCTTTTTCTGAAAAATAATTGGTTGCATCTGAACATGCATCATCTGAATGTATAGTTGCATCTGAACATGCATCATCTAAATGTATAGTTGGATCTGAACATGCATTGTCTGAAATATCATGTGCATCTGAAGTAACTATATCTGATGACGTGACAAGCTGAAACGTTTGGTCTCCTTCACTGAGTAACTTCTCTCAACACGTCTGCACGTTATCCAAGACTGCAACCACCACCATTACTGTTGTGACGACTATTTAAGAACGTGTTGTCAACGGTTACAGGCTACTCACGCTCTCTCTTCTGCTACACTGTGTATTCCTTATGCCCTAAGCTTTTCATCTCCTCAAAGCTCTCGTCTTCTTCTCAAGCTTTCTTCAATGGCGTCCAAGAAATCTGCAGGTTGTCAGATTGTTCCTTCAAGGACTGTTAACCTAGACGAACTTCAAGTCGGTGGTATCTACCTCTCTGAGATTTTCGAAACTTGTGGATGGACCAAATTTTTCACTGCTATTGACTGTGCATGGCATGAACAAAGTGTGGTTGACTTCTGGAAGAATGCTGAAGATGTCTCTACTCAGGACGATAAGTTTCAAGGGTTCAAGACTACTGTGATGGGTGTGAAGATTCTGGTGGATGCTAACACCATTGCTCAGGTTACTGGTGTGCCAAACTCCAGGGAGATGTTCTCTCCAGAATGGGAGCTGAGAAATGGTGGAACTAAGAAGCTCTACGGGATTGAAGACCCCAGTGAGCTGAAGAGTTCTCTTATGCATCCAAAGGCAAGGATTCTCCATGCTATCCTAGGTTGCTGCATTTTGCCCAAGCATGGAAGCAAGAATCACGTGTCAGAACTTGAAAGGTATTGTGTGATCAATCTCCTGGACAATAATCCTCTGAACCTTCCCAGGATCATTCTCTACAACACGCTGAAGAGGGTGAATGATTCAGCTGCTAGCTACACTCACAATACTTTAATCACCAAGATTCTGCTGAAGTTTAGAGTGCCCATTGAGAAGCTGTATGATCACAAAGGCCCAGCCTTATTCTCTCTGGCGAACATCAAGAGAATGGGTATTACAGTAAAAAAGCCCTCACCTAAGAAGACTCTGCTGCAAGAAGCTATTAATCTTAAGACAAAAAAGACTGGGAAAAGTCCTCAGAAGGTTTTAGAGATGCTGGAGGGTGAGCTGACTGGTGATCCTTACAAAGATAAGTCTGTTTCTGCTCAAACTCCAACAAAGATTGTAAAGAAAAGGAGAACCAAAGTGCTTCAGAAAGAATTTTCTGTTGAAAAAGAAGTTCAATTCAGACTGTCTGAACCTTCTCAGGCTGTGCTTGCACAACCATCTGAGATTGTGGGTCAGGCTACTGAACTCTCTACTGTTGCTACTCAGCCTACTCTCACTTTGGGAGGACAGGTAGAGGACAACAACATGTTAGAAGCTGAACACCTTGGTGTTGATGCTGTTGATGTGTCTCAGCCTATCCAGGCCATTCCTGTTGCTGAAAGCCTACCTGAGACTGACATCAGGAAGGTAGTGGAGGAAATAGAAGAAGAAGAAAGAAAGAAAAAGGAAGATCAAGAGAAACAGATTTTGCCATTGTTGTAGCTGCACAACAAGCCCTCTTGGCTGAGTTTTTCTTTCCCTCAAACTCTTTAAATTCAGTTTTAAACTAACAAAGGGGTTTTGAAAAGTTTTCAAGAGCAAAAATCTTAACATCAAACAAAACAATTTATCAAAACTGTCTTTGCGTTTGAACCAAGGTTTAGAAGGTAGTAACTAACTCCAGACTATCTTTCATCATCTGAAGTTTTTCAGAAATTTTTTAAAGTGTTTTCTAAAAACAAAAGGTTTCCATTGAAACACTATTCAACCCCCGTTCTAGTGTTTCCCTGTTTTTCTTACATATACGAGTGAGGGGGAATTCGAAGGAAGAAGGGGTGGAATACATCATGTGGGTGTTCATGAATTGCTATGCTCCTTCGAATCTGTGAGATTTAAGGAGTGCCCATGTGAAGATGTAGTGGGTTCGATTAATGGTTAGGTCTTTGTTGGAGGTAAATTGGGAGAAGAGGTGGATGATTATGTTGAACTTGCGAAGGTGGAAGGGGAAGATAATGAAGCGGTTGATGGATTTTGAGGTGGGGGAAGATGTGGCTTATAGACAAGGTTGTCCGGGAACCGGGAATCGTTCCCGGATAGCCTTGTCTGTAAGTCATTTTTTTTAAATAATGTCTTACGGACAAGTCTGTCCTGGAACTATTCCCGGACAGCCTTGTCCGTAACCTATTTAATTCAATGGCAGTTTTGGGTTTTTCAAATTTTCAAAAAAGGGGGTGGGAATAGTAAAAAACATGATGGGAAAAGTAAAGGCCTCTCAAGGAAAGAAGGCCAGAGGCCCAATACAAGCGGCTCATATGCTGGTCAAATTGGACCATTGTTATTCCCATCTCCTTTTTTTTTAACTCACTAATACCTCAAAAATAACCTTTTTGTTACTACTTTCATTTTTTTGTCACTTTTACTTCCATAAATAACATTCTTAAAGCAAAAAAAATTACTTCCGGAAGTAAAAAGGAATAAGGATTTGCTTCTAGATACAACATTCTAAAAGAACAAATTTTACTGCAAATGTTAGAGATGGAAAATTTCTGTCTATAACACAAATAAAGTTGTGTATATATTCCAAGCATTAGCAAACAAATGAAGAAACAACATGAACAAATCAAACAATCCCAATTCATATATTCAATTAACTTTGCGATATTGAATGACATTATATGCAGTAGCTGGACTAGGATTAAAAAACATATGCGCTACTAACTAGACTTGGAGGGAGGGGGAGGTTACGGTGAGGTAGGGGGAGGAAAAGGGATGGGTGGGGGAGGGGAGAAGAGGTGGAGGTAAGGAGAGGAGAAGAGGTAGCGCTGGAGGAGAGGGGAAGAGTGAGGGTAGTTAGGGAAATAAAAAAGATAAAAAAATGGAATGGAAAAAATAAAAAAGGGTGAGAATAACGATGACCTCAAACTGCTGCTAGTGTTTTTTTTTTGTCAAGAGAACATTCATTGAAAAATGTTCAACATCACTTACAAAGCTTAAGGATGCTAAATAGAGAGTATTATAGCAGTGCACTACAGATCTAAACAACAAATCGAGCACGCATACTCGGTCAATCTAAACAATTTAGCAGTCCTAAAAAAACCTCCTATTACAAAAATTCTGAAATAGCCTGGACTTTTCTTCTTCTTTTTTTTAATTTCTTCCAGATCAGCACATGTTCAACATCAACTCCAAGCAAAAATCCAAAACATCAACCGCAGTCAATTTGAGTAAAGCAGTGCTGCAAAATTGAGCTCTAGTTGTGGAGATGCAAAGAAGGCAACAAGACTGCGTAAAAATAGTGTTGCAAGATGATGACTTTAACAGAATCTCAGAAAGGAGGAGGTGGTGGTCGGAAGGGAGAAGGGAGAGGTGGTGATGGTGGCAGTGGATGCAGAAAAGAAAAGAAAATAAGAAAAGAAAAACAAAACAAAAAAACACAGAACATGAAATCTTTCACTAAAGAGAGAGAAAAACTCACCTATTGTAAGTAGGAAACCCTCCTATAGAGGGAGGAGCTCCTCCCATGGAGGGGAAGAGCCCCGAAGGGGCGCGGTGCTAGGGTTCCTGGTTTTCTCTCCGCAACGCTTCGTTACAGTAAGCAGCGTAACAGAATATTCTTAAACTATGAAACTTCTAGTGCTGCTAGCTTAGGTTGCGCCTCCAGTCTTGAACCTTTTTTTTTTTTTGAACAATGTAAGTCCTAGAATTGGATCTCTGGTAGTATGATCTAGTTGGGCTTTTGTTTTCTCAGCTAATGGAACGAGCTTGGACTTTGTTAATTAACCTTAGGAAATTCTTTTCACACGATCAATTTTTCTCCCACACATCTCTACTTCTTTTATTTAACAAAATACCCTATTCGTTTTTCTCGCACACAACCCACCTATGTTGATGATCAAAATGATGTTCCGCGAACCGTCAAACCCCCTTCGTTGAGCAGGTGGATCACCTTGGAGTAATGGAGGACTATTCTTGCTATGGATTGATGATGATCACTACTCTTTAGGAAGTCGTATTTGATTTTGTTAGAATATTAAGATAATATATTTAATATCTTAACAGTATCTATTAAAATTAGGTTTAATCCTATAATATCTCCTAGGATTAATTAGTTTTTATATTTCTAGATAATCATTATGATTTGTTTCTTAATTACTAGTCATCAATCCATTATCAATTATTATTATTAGTTATCTATTATAAATTATTCTTCTCTTCTCATCTTCCTTTTTATATCCAAAACCCGATAATTTTAACATATCTTATTGTCGCATATCTCATTGATGGTGATTTTTATGTTGTCAATTTTCTCGGCTACGTCGTGGAACATCCTTGCGTCTTCAGCGCCATGGAGCATCCTCCCCAACATGCTTCTCCTCTTGTGCATGGCAACATTAACGACAAATGTGTCAATAACATCATTAGTTACATGGGCAACATCTTTGATTTGCCGAACAACATTTCGTCCCATCTCCTTCTTGTTCCTCTTCCCTTTCGAGGTTTTGAGGTACATGTTTATCATTTCGAGCTCCTTGTGGGGGGATTCCATTATGTCCTCCATGCCACATGCTTGAGAAATCGTCAGTAATGGAAGAAAGAGAGGTTGAGGGTGGTGTGTTGGAGAGGAAGGGATATCGAGAGATTAAAGTGAAAGGGTATTAAATAAATTTAATTTAATAAAAAGAGAAAAGGGTTGTGCCAGAGAAAAAAAAGGGTTATATGAAAAGAAATTTCCTTAACCTCATAAAACACTTTATTGCCTGGAAATCGATATTTACCCGCAAATAAAAACGAAGCTCCGCTTGGGGAAAAAATGGCATCGATTTTTAAAACAAAATAAAGACCACTTTCAATGGTGTAAAAGTCATGAGTTCTTGAGCTACTATTCATATCACTATCTGGTTTGGCCCAATTGACTAGCTAACTACGAACCAAAACATTTTCAGAGCAGGCTAACCTAACTCAGTTTTATGGTGAGATGAAGTTTTCCTAGTCTAGTCCAACATTTTACAAAATACAAGTTCGGTTGATCCATGGGTCATGGGTGACACATTTTTAGAATTTTTATTAAATTAAATTAACATTAATAAAATATCATTTAAGCATTATAAACTAAAATTGCAATATGAAATGATATATTATATTTTATGTTATCCAATAATTTTAATACTCGAATCAAACATAATAGATTGTCATGTTATACTAACAAAAGAATACGTAATAATGGTAATAAAGTGTGTCAACTTTCACAACCAACAATTATCTAAATCTAATATAATCTAATGTAATCTAATCTAAATCTAAACTATTTTTTTTATTGATTTTTTCATTATTCACAGTTGCATTTGATTTTATTAGCAATTTTTTATTGTTTATTTGAGTTGCAGAAATTGATTTTGTTCTAATCACATAAAAAACAATGGTATTTGTTTGGTTTTGTAAAATTCAATAGCAGCTTTATTGGTTGGGATTTGTGCATAAATGTTAATTTCTTTTTTAAAACTTTTTCAATAATAATAACTATTCTATTACATCTATCAAATAATAAAAAATTACTACGAATAAAAAATAATAAACTTTGAGCATTGTATTATTGGCGTTCATTGAAATGTTACTGCTTCTTTAATTTTTCAGTGGTCCCTGATATGAAAATTAAATCAAAATGTAAAAATTACCAAGACATTTGAATTGTGACATCATATTATATAATTATAGCTTAAATTTTTAAAAGTTTAAGAGAGTATTAATTATTTGATTCTATTCTTATCCTTAATAAGAGAAATAGTAAGTGAGATAAAATAATGATTAAAATAAAGTAGCCGTTAGGATTAGAAGTCTATAAATAGGAGAATTGTCAATGTGATAATGGTTGAATTTTTATTTACTAAAACCCTCTCAAAGTTTGAACGTTCATTCTACAGTGACTATTAATAATAGAGAATACTAGTATGTGAATTCCACCACTTTTAATTAATACAAATTTATTGCTTTTTGTTCTTTATGTTCATTAATTTCTTCCCTTTATTTTCTTGTAATCTTTTATGTTATTATTTCTATTCATTCTCCTCTTCCATTTCTTCTTTTGTTTTTCTTTACTATTGTTTCAGTTATTTCTTCTTTTCCACTTCTTTCTTTCTTCAATTTTTCATACCGGATAGAACGATTAGTGAGTTCAATTGTAAAATTCAGACTTCACCTAATTCTTTTAAAATTAGAACAATATAAACTCACTTCTTAAAGTCCCCCTTTTGAGAATTGGATTTTACCCAGATTGCTCTTAGAATCAAAAGTGGATTAATTCTTTAGAGAGGATTATCACCACATAAACAATATATTATCAAACATTTAATGAATATAACACCCCATGTGTTATTAAACTTAATAAATAATTTATAGCACATCATTGGATGTCCATGTAAAACTTTTTCATACTCACATGAGTATATATTTACTAAATTAATACTTTTTTATACAATCTTTTATTTGTAAGTTATGATAAAAATGATGATAAAAAATTAGAATTGAAATGCTCTATTGTAAGTATTTGTGTTTGATCTAATTATCGGAGATAATAATGATTTGTCACTCACATTGGGTTTTAGATAAAAAATAATTATTTGTCTTAAATTTTTTGACAAATGTCTAAATTATTTGTTAGAAAAAATCTTAGCATTTTAAATAATGTTTTCAATTAACAAGTATTATTTTTAAAAATATATAAATAAGAGGTTTAGATAAACTTCACTGTACTACTTCTACCATAGAGGAAAAAGGATTACAGATTGAATAAAAAATCTTTTAAAATAAAACTCTCACGCACTACTACATTTAAGTCTTTCAGCAACATTTAATCATTTACATTTTTAAAAAATGTTGTTAATACCATTAATAAAGTCTACGGATAACGTTTTTTTAACTAAACGTTACAATTGATTGATTATTGATTATTTTTTATACATTTAGGTTTAAGAAACTCATTTCATTTCGGATCTTCCTCGCTCTCGTTCTCACTATCTCTTTCTTTCTCTGAGCCACCACAGTTTTTACTCATTTCTCTTCATCGCTGCCGTGTTCTATCCATCAATGCCACTGTTCCCCGTCGTCACCGCCGCCTTCGCTGTCGGCACCTCCATCGCCGCATGTTTGTTCATGGAGAAAAGATAGATCCCTCTGTGTTGTCACTATTTTGAGTGTGTTCTCTTTACTTGCGACGCAATTCCCTATTTCTTCATCGTGGAACCAAGTAATCAGAGCTCGTCGCCACAACACCATCATTGCCTCTGCCGCCACTGCCTCGGTAAGAGGAACATTTTCCCTTTGCGGTTAATTACTCCTTCATTCTTCCTTCGTCATCTGTAGTTGATCTCGGCTTTTGTATTCTACCTTCTCTTGATTTCGAAATGGATTTCTCGTTTTCATGGAGTTCAGTTCTTAGCTTTCCATGTCTCATTTCGTTTGATTCTTAGAAATTGACTCTATTACAGTTTTTCACTTTGGTTGAGTATTGTCATTTTTTTAACATTGTGTTCATTTTCATTTGAACTTGTTGTGGTTTTGGCTTTAAAGATTAATTTGATTTTGTTTTCTTGTCTATTTATTTAGGTTTTGATTGTAATAGGTTATGCTTTGAAGGAGAAGGCACAGGTTTGTTGTTTGATATGTGCAAAATTTTAATTGCGTCAACTGCAATTTTACTGGACTAATATTGATTGCATAGGTTTTGATATGTGCTTTTGATTGCACATGTTTTGATTCAGTCAGTTTCAGTTCACACCAAGAGAGGGCTATTCATAGATGCCAAGCCTGGCATAGAGGACTATGGAAATTTGAAGGAGAACTCTAGAGCAGCTAACACTTTACTGGACCGGTTTAGTAAGAAGAAGACTTGTTTGTAATTGATATCGATACGCCTAAGACGGAATGGTGTGAAAAAGCAAATGGAATCTTTTCTAAAGAATAGAAGAATAATGAAGCTAGCCAGGTGAAGAGGGACAATTTAGTTGCTCTTGCTGGTCATAACTTCTCTTCCAAAGAAATTGATAATAGTCACAATATTGCAAACTCTTGTGTTCTAAACTATAAAATGATTGGATTATGAGTGTCTTCTTTTCAGCTATGCAAAATATTGTGTTCTAAACTTAATTTGTGTTGTCAAGTTTACATAGTGCATTTTTATGATATAAAGTTGATATAATCTTTATATATTTTCTTTTTATTGTCTATTTTTATAGAGATCTATGCTTGGCTTTAGTTTAACTCTAAATTTTTGATTTAGTTTAAGTCTTTAAGATTATTTTGTATAGCAGCTTGACCATCAACTTGATTATCAAACACTAATTAAATTTGAGAGAAGTGACATAACAGTGCAAAATAGGATAAGAGAAAAGGACTAAGTGGAAGCTCTATTTCTTCTGTTTTTCCCCTGTTCCTTTAGAAATGCAAGAGAATAAACAAGAAAAATGCATACCTACTTGTCCTTTGTCTCCAGCCCCAAATGCATACAACTTTCCTGATTCAGTGAGTGAAAAGGTATATATGATTATTGGTGATTGATCTTAAATCTCAGTCTCTATTTTAGTTCTTTATCTATTATTGTTTTTTCTTTAAATTACTTCTTTGTAGCTAGCTAATAAAGAAAATTATGATATCTATTTTAGTTTTTTAAGAATTTAAAACATGTCCTATTGTTTCACACCTATCTTTGCAAAGATCTCATAGCTCTTTTACAACTAAGAAACAGAGTACGGGGTTTAGATCAGCCGATTCTGTCAAGGGAAGGCTTCTCAGGTATGGTGGTGACAATATTACCCAAGGCCTTATACCCATTAGGTGTTTTTGGCACATGGTGCAACTGAATCCCCCAATTCCAAGTTACCACATGCACATGAATCACAATCATCTGATGACGATGCCTGTCCCACATGTTTTGAAGGTGATTTTAAGTGATGTTTATTAAAACATTTATTTTCTCCATCCATATTCTTAGATTTTTAATTTAGTCAATGTCATACTGCAGTTAATTATCAATATAAACATGTAGCTCTAAATACATTGGTCTAAGGGTCTTATTTTTCTGTGGCAGAATATACTAATCAAAATCCTAAGATTATTGCAAAGTGCAATCACCATTACCACCTTGGTTGTATATATGAATGGAAGGAGAGAAGTGAAACCTGTCCAACTTGTAGACAGGTATGCAACATATAAGCTTTTCATTGCTCTTTTTTGTGATGCAATTTATAGTATTAGGTTGGCTTTAGGCTTTGACAAACTAAATTTCATATATAATTTAAGTGTTCTGCCAAATAATTGATAACAATATGTTGTGGGAAAGTTGAGCTATTTTTTATATAAACACATAAGTTCTTTGTTCTTATATATTAAATACAAGTAAATAGAAGATTCTTATTACTTAGACAAATTAACAGATTAACTTTGGAAATGTGATTCTGTGAATAGGATATTGGTGTTACTTTAGCTAGTTTTTTTTTTCTTAAAAAAAATTGTACTTAAACAATTTATTACTTTGTTTTTCAACATACCAGAAACTAATAAATGTGAAATGTCACTTAATTCCTTGTGATCTTGTGTTTATTTTGTATTCAAGACAAACTATGGGAGAAGACTTATTTTGTGCTATTAAGAGGAGGTGGTGGAGGTAGCTTTGGAGTTATTCTATGGTGGAAGATCAAGTTTGTTCCTGTGCCACAAACTGTGACAGTTTTCACAGTGACTAAGACCTTAGAACAAGGAGGAAACAAGATTCTTCATAGATGGAAGAAGGTAGCACCAAATATTGATGAGGATCTTTTCATAAGAGTCCTCATTCAGCCAGGGAATGGTAGTGTTCCAGGTCAAAGAACTATTACCACTTCTTACAATGCTCTTTTGTTTGGTGGCTGATAGGCTTCTCAAAGTTATGAAGAAAAGCTTTCCTGAATTGGGTTTGACAAGAAAGGATTGTTTAGAAACTAGCTGGATCAAATCTGTGCTTTATATTTGTGTATTGAACACTTGATATATTTCTTCTTTTTTTTTTATAGTGGAAGTATATTCATCAAAATACATTCTCTAGGCCCTATTTTATTTGTCAGTTGTCTATTCTACTTACTTTTTATGACATTTGAATTGATACATGAATTAAAGTGATGAATTGTTTGTAGAAAATATTTTAATGTCATTTTTTGATCTTTTTATTTTTTTATATTGGAGATCGTATCAACCAATACTAAATAGCTTGCAAATAAGTTAACCGGCTACAAAAATCTTGATATCCATTAATAGAAAAAGGAATTGAAGTTGTCCTCAAATTTATATTAATATGTCCTATCAAAGTTCATATTTTTTAAAATGTTACAATTGCTTGTTAGTGACATTTTCTAAATGTTATGAAAATGTCAATTAACAACGTTTTTTAATGTTACAAAAGAAATAAATTAGTAATATTTTTTCAATGTTGCTAATAATATTAAAATTGTTGTTAAAATCAATTAGTAACATTTTTTACAATGTTGCTAATAATATGTAAAAAATGTTGTGAAAACCATTTAACGATGGGAGCTTTATATTGCATTTGCCAAAATGTTGTTAAAAGAAAAGGTAACATTTTATCATAATTTAACAACATTTTTTAAATGTTGCTAAAATTCACTTATGTAGTAGTGACGGGAGGTATTTATCCAAAAAAAAAACATGGCTTTCTTTCTTCCTCTCTATTTGTAAGTACAAATTTTTTTTTTTTTGCAATGCAATTTGCTTATTTCTAACATTTTAATCGATCATTCCTGCAATATATGAAATAGTATTATTATTTTATTGATATTTTTAATATAACTAAAATAAATGATCAAGCCTAAAAAATAATATGTTTTAAAATTCAAATAAAAGTATTGGATAAAGAAATTTTTATTTTTTTGTAATTATAACAAAATAAAAAACAATGTGAATTAATATGGGAAGTAATAGTTTTAGGACGGATGATGTAGGGTGTTAATACATTCCCTACATATAATCGACTCCCGAATCCAATATGGTTTCAACTTTCAAAGACCGTTCCTTTTATAAAGGTTTTTCCAAAAAAAATCTTCAAAAAATAAATGTTGGTAGCGACTCCATTGAAGCAAATTTTCATTATTTTTCTTTGACATTGTTTGCAATTATAGTCTATCTGGTGTCACCTCCATATTGTACATGTATTGCTTGAGGAAAACATCATTCAAGTCCCTCCAACATCGAATACGAGCACCCTCTAGGTGCACGTACCAATTCAATGATGCTCTAGTCAAGCTGCCTTGGAAGAAGTGGATGAGCAACTAGTCATTGTGATTAGCATGAGAGCCCATCTTTCTACAGTACATGGTTAAATGACTCTTTGAGAATGTGGTGCCCTTGTATTTGTCAAATTATGGCACCAAGTGGAGATATAACTCCAATGACTTTTACAGTTGAAACCTTGTGGTTGAGTGACCTTCACTTGAGAGTTTGAAATGCCAAAGTTAGGGACTTACTACTGCACATTGAGTGTAGATGTATAGCCCCGACGACTTTTGCAGGGGACCTTGTGGTTGAGCTAACCACTCAACCATAAGGTTCAGCTACAAATGTTGTTGGGGCTACATTTACACCTAATATGCAACAACAAATCCCCAACTTTGGCACTTCAAACTCTTAGGTGCATGTTACTCAACCACAAGGTTCCCTCCAAGAGTCGTTGGGGCTACATCTACACCCAATGTGCAACAACAAGTCCCCAACTTTGGCATTCCAAACTCTCAAGTGAAGGTCACTCAACCACAAGGTTTCAACTGTAAAAGTCATCGGAGCTATATCTGCACTGGGTGCCAAAATTTGACAAATAGAAGGGAAGCACTTGCCCAAAGAGTCATTTAACCATGTACTGCTGAAAGATGGGCTTTCATGCTCACAATGACAAGTTGATCATCCACTTCTTCCAATGCAGCTTGACTAGAGCATCATTGAATTGATACGTGCATCTAGAGCATGCTCGTATTCGATATTGGAATGACTTGAATGATGTTTTCCTCAAGCAATACATGTACAAGATGGAGGTGGCACCAGATAATCTATAATTGCAAACAATGTCAAAGAAAAATAATGAAATTTTGTTTTGATGAAGTCATCACCAAAATTTATTTTTTGAATATTTTTTTTTGGAAAAACCTTTATAAAAAGAATGGTCTTTGAAAGTTGAAATCATATTGGATTCGGGAGTTGATTATGCGTGGGGAATGTATTAATTAAACTTTACAACTTTCGTCCTAAGACAATTATCTTTCATATTAATTCACATTGTTTTTTTGTTATAATTACAAAAATAAAATAAAAAATTCTTTATCCAATATTTTTATTTGAATTTTAAAACATATTATTTTTATACTTGATCATCTATTTTAGTTATATTAAAAATATCAATAAAATAATAATACTATTTCATATATTGTAAGAATGGTTAAAATATTAGAAATAAGCAAATTGCATTGGAAAAAAAAAACTAATTGTACAAATAGAGAGGAAGAGTCATATTTTTGTGTATAAATAGCACCCATGAGAGTTTTATTTTAAGTTTTTTAAAAGATTTTTTTTATTCCATTTATAATCTTTTTTCTCAATGGTAGAAGTATTGAAGCTTATGTAAACCTTTTGTTTATATATTTTTTAAAACAATACTTTTTAAACAAATAAAATTATTTAAAATGCTAAGAAATATTTTTTTTCTAACAAATAATTTTAATATTTAACAAAAGTAAAGGAAAAATTAATTTTAAATATTTACAATCTTGAAAATCCAACAAATAACATGCATAAGAACTATTAGCCAAATATTTACAAAACAATGAAAAATTGGACTTAATACTCTTTACAAAATTAAAATCTAAACTCAACCACTAACTACATAAATACGCATCACATTGACCACAAGTGTCAATCATCATCTTTTCAAACAAACTTGAAATAAACAGATGTAAACTTTAAAACAAATCAGAAATAAAAATAAAAAGAGAAATTTTAAGCTACCCTATGATGAAAAAGGGTTTTGATATTTTTTTGAACATTTAATAAATTGTTATTAACTTTTTTAAACAGTTTTAGTATTTTTATAATTACTGGACAATATTTTAATTATTAGAATTTGCATTTTTAATTTTTATAAAAAAATTTATCCTCTATAATTATTATCCTATATTTTTAATTGTGTTCCCTAATTTTTTATAATCTCATATATAGTACATGTGTATCTCATTCAAAATCTATTTTATATCTTTGAAATGATTTAACATAAAGGACACGTCTTATTCCTATTCCTATGTAACTTTGGGTTTTATAACTCCCTTCAATAAAAAAAGAGAAAAGAATATCAAAACCCTCTCTCATCCGCGAGGCGCGACCCTGACACTCTGTTTGGTTATAGGGTAGAAATAGAGAAGAGAGAAATAGAGAAGAGAGTAGGAAAGAGAGAAATAGAGATGGGATAGAGATGATTTATGGGTTGTTTGGTAGGGGAGAGATATGTGAGAAATAAAAGAGAAATGTGATGTTGAGTTGTTTGGTTTGATTAAAGAGATGAGAGAGAAATTGTATATTCAATTAATTTACCTAGAAATTTCCGCCACCAACAATTTGAAAATCGATTACTAAGTTAAAGAAATCGATTTTTGGGTTACATCAAATGCAGATAATCGATTATCATATAAAAATAATCGATTACCACCTGCTGATTATGTATTTCTCTGCAACCTCTCGCCTATTTGGGAGAGAAGTTTTTAAATGCGGGGCCCACAAACTTTTGTAACTTCTTCCCTATCTCTCGGTTGAACCAAACCGAGGAAGTCTCACCATTTCTACTCTACCTCTCTTCCCCCTCCCAATTTCTTCACCACTTCGACCCCGCTAAACGAAGTGTAAATGTAAAAAAGAAAAGGGATCAGGGTTGAAAAACCCTTCACGCACGCGCCGGTTACACACACAGTGCCGTTTCAGGGAAAAAAAAAGGGAAAGGGAGCTACAGAGGGAGTGACAGAGAAAGGAGGAGGAGGGGATGGGGAAGGAACGCGCGCGTCGAAGAACGGCGGCTGCGGGGATAGCAAGGCTGAGTTTGGCACTTGAACAGACGCAACGGTCGGGATGGTGGTGCCTGCACGTCGCGCGCAATGGTGGCTGTGCTGCGGCGCTGTGTTCCGGCGTGAGGAAGAGGACGATCGCGCGGAGATGACGCGGCCTGGGTTAAACGGCCAGAGGCTAGTCACGCGCAGCGACTTTTGAGGTTTATTCGGAATGCTCTGTCGTGGTGGCTGGGCTTGGTTCACGGCGCGGCCATGGAGGCTCTAGGTCGACGGCGTTTTGCCGGTGATGAAGGTGACGGTGGACGGCGGTGGCTAAAAGAAAACAATGTGACCGAGGGAGCGGGTCTTGATTCTATCTGCTGTTCTTCTGTTTTGGGTTTTAGTTTTTTCCTTCTATTTTGGTATGAGTTGACAATGGCATTTTGGGGTTTGGTACTTTGGTTAGAGGATGGGGGTAGTTCAATTGGTGGCATTGTTTCTAAAGAAATGCAGGAAAACAAATCATATTTACATTGTTCAGATGACTACAAGGACGAGAGTATCATGTTCAAGCACATATATATCAAACACATTAAAGAGTTGGGATCATTGGATGATAACACTTACCTGATAAGATATTTTTAATGTTGTGACCGCTGTCTTCTTTTCCAAGCTCTGTTTTATCTTCAAAAGCCTCCCTTCTTTCTCTTGTGTGTCCTCTCAAATTTTTATATGTTCAGAGCTTTTCCTCTACTGGTTTTTTCGAGTATGTTCTCTCTTGTTCATAATCCCCTTCTCTTTTGATCATAACTAATTTATCAAAACTACCTCCTTTTATTACTCCCACGATCCCTACTCATCTGAATTAATTATCCCTCTCAACAAACCATCATCTAGAAACTTGAATTTACTCTCTTTTCAAATTATATACATATATATATATGGTGGGGATAAACTTACTCTAGGAGTAACTCTGGCAAAGTTACTCCGCTTAATAACTTCTTATAGAATGTGAATTTAACAAATCTAACTCTTGATTAATTTGACATTAATATGATGATTATGCATACCAAATTTTAGATTAATTGGTCATTCATAAGTATGTAATTTTAGAGTGAACGTTTACTTATAATTTAAAAAGTATATTGCACGTTTAATTAAAGGGATTTGATGAAACATTAAATGATTTTTAAATTTTATGAATTTTGTCGGTTTGATCTACTTAATGAAAATTGTTAATATGACGGTTGGATTGATGAAATTCAATGTTAATAAAAAGTTATTAAGCAGAGTAACTTTACCTATAGTTATTAAGCGAACCCTCTTCGTGTGTGTATATATATATTACTTTTCTGATTTTTTTTTCAGATTTTCCTTTTTTGGATTTTCTGATTATTTTATTTATTGAATTTTCAGATCTTTATTTTTTAAATATTGAGTTTTCGATTTTCATTTTTGAATTTTATTTTTCTGATTCTATTTTGAATTTTGATTTTTGATTTTTTCTGATTTTTATTTTGGAATTTATTAAAAAATAAAAATTATATTGAAATTAAGATTAAAATTAGCATAGATAAAATTGAATATTCACACTGTAACTCACACCTTTTAATATGATCTAACTTATTCAATATTAAAGAAAAGAGATGAACACATAACTTTGACATAATATGGTGATGTTTTTTTTGGTCGAACATAATATGGTCATGTGAGCATAATCAATTTTGAGGGTTATAGGGAAATTGACAAACTAGTTAGTTAATGATCCATCCTTATAATGCAGCGGAGGCTCTTTCCTTCCAAGAGATAGTCAAAGGCTTTGTTAATGTCCTTGAAGGCCATTTCATGTGATATGAAGCCGTCCAAGATAAGCTCCTGTAACAGAAATAACAATAGCCAATGATGGCTCTTAAATATAAATATACAATTTTTTGTTTGGTGTGCCGAGCATTTTTCTGTAGCCATCTTTACCATGTTCAATTCACTATTTGTTTGGGTTTGATTAAAATATTGATGCATATCTACTGATATTTAATTATGTAGCACTTACATTGTCCATATACTTCTTAGCAAGGAAGGGAATATCAGATTTGGGCTTGAGGCCTCCAAATAGTGATCCAATAATAGTTTTGCCTCTTATTAAATGATATGGATTCACAGTCAGTGGCGAGCCATGCATTTCCACCCCTAATATCACTGTTTTCCCCCAACCCTGATCACATCAAACAAATCATCAAGAATTAATGAAATTAGTGTATTACCAGCTCGCGCGAGTACAAAAAAGACTTAGAAGAAAGAATTGAAGTAATTAATTAACAGGACCTGCAATTCCATGCAATACAATATGTTCTATTTTTAATTGGATAACATAAAACAGCATAAAAAACAATTACTGTGTGAATATTAGTTATTTGATACAAATTTATATACTAGGTTAAAACTAAGAAGTTACTCAGAAATATTGTCAACTTTTTTGGCTTTAAACCACCAGTATCTTTAACGGAAAATTAAATATGTACCACTTGAACTATTTTCCGTTTATAAAGATATTTTCAGTTGAGAAATATTAACTGGGTTTTTTATTTATTTACGTAATTGCATCTAATTAATTAAATTACTGAGTGCATCTGTGCATGTTCATGTTATTAATTAGACTCTAAAAGGAGGGAGAGAGCGCACATCCCGGCTACTATTAAAAGCCTCTGCCATTAATGATGCCAAGCCTATGCATTCGAAGCAATAATCAGCACCTCCATTTGTCATTTCCTTGATCACCTGAGAGGAAAAAAATTAATTATAAAGATCAATTCAAACTCAAAGGCTAGCTTTTATGTGTGTGCATGTGTGTTTAATAAAATTATTTATATTATATAAATTATAATAATAGCACCTCTTAAAAGGCTCATTTGAAGACCTTTTATGTAACAGACATCTTCAAATAAGATCTTAAGTCAACAAAATTAAGTCTATTCAAATCTTTAGAAAATCGATACCCACTAGAGTCGGTCTAGTGGTTGGGGGTTTGGGTAGTTTAACATGAAATTTTAAGTTCAAACCCCATTATTTTCTTATACATTAAAAAAAATCTTTAAAAAATCTATGAGACAAATTGGCTAGGCATTCCATGGAACGGACTTAAATTTTTTTTTTTTTTTTGTCAAAAAGTAGGCTTAAGCTTAAGTAAACTTTTTTTTTGTCAAAAAATAGGCTTAAGTTTAAGTAAACTATAATCTATTTTCACTTGTACTAATCAATATATAGGATTTAGTTAAAAAAAAAAAAGTCAAATTTCTATACTCTTATTTATACTTATCTTGGTTTTAAGTTTTGGGGTATTAATTAACAACCTCTCAAACATCAATAAGTAAGAGAAGTGCTAACAATCTCTTTGATATATTCTTTATATATATATATATATATATATATGTATCATTTATGATTTGTTAAAATTCATATGTGACTTATCAAATTATGCGGGCTCCACTATCAATATGGTGAAAACTAGTCACTGCCTATTTGATGGGGTCAATGTAAATTTCAATCAATCATAGAAATAGTGTTGAAAATAGTATATAAAAAAATTATTTCCTAACAATGGAATGTTTGGGATTTGTTTCATTTGAATAAAGAAAAATGGAGGCGGAAAAGTATAATCCTCCACCATTTGTTTGGTTGGATAAAAATGAGAAGTAAGGAAAATAAATAATTCATGTAATATTTTTTACATTTTTAATAAAATGGAAAGAAGTAAATCTTGTACCCAATTGATGAGAGGACGTGAGAATATAGATAAAATAAAAAGAATATTTTCAAAATTCGTGTTTTTCTCCACTTTAGATAAAACTTTGATGTGAGTCACATGTCCATTTTATTTCTTCCTCTCCATTTCTCTTCATTGGTAAGAAAGAAAAAAAATGATATTTTTACTTCTTATTCTTTCCCATCAACTCTCCTCGTTTTATTTTTTTTAACTCTCCAATCAAGCATTGTCTAAGGCACGCATTGACTTAACTTGATCAAGTTATTAGGGCGTCTAATTACTTATCTAAGTGTCTAATTACCTATGCATAACTATTATAATAGAATAATACCTATCAATGTCCTAAAAGGAAATGTGTAGCCTCCAAATACACTTTCTTCCTTGATAAATAATGAGAGGCTTTAGGGCTTAGGATATTTCATTCAATCAATCTCTTCATATTTAATTTGATTCAACCATACTTTGACATGCTCTATTGTAACACTTATTTAAGAGTACAAACATTTAACGTGCCAAAACCAATTATACATTACCTCCTCTAACATGTCCCTAATCTTGTGTTTGAATAAAGTAATTTGAAATTATTAGATTTCATGTGTTAGAATAATTAAAAAAAAAAAAAAAAATTCAAATGACAAATATGATAAATTTTTATAAGAAATGTTAAAAATTTCAAATGATACATATTAAGAAAATTTTAACATTTTTATTATGTTCAACACTTTTTAGATTATAATTTATAATTTCTTTCATAATTATAATTTACTCAACATTTCTTATCACAATTTTACAAATTCTAAAATTCATTGTTCAAACATACACTAAAATAGAAAATGTCTTCTTTTCCATACATGAAATTTTGGTGTATGTACACACATCTTTTCCAATTATTTTAAAGAACAAACCGGTGGTAATTAAAAAGCAATAAGCATGAGAAGATGAGTCAATGATAATAACTGACCTCGCTTACTGACTTCTCCTTGCATGTGGAAGGATTCACGAAATCAGTTACTCCAAATCTTTTTCCTATATAAGAGAAGGAAGAAGGAAGACAATGATGCTTTCTCAAGACAGAATAACAAATTATTTAGACAAAATATCACTAAACTTAAGATAACCATAAACCTATTTCGAATTTTTCATGATTTAGATCGATGCCTATGATCTTTGACGCTCCTCGTTGCTTTGCTGCTACAGCAACCTGTGTTGTGACCCAAATTTCGCAGGTTAAATCACTATTCTCTCGGGCATTTGGAGAACTTAGAGTGCTCTAATTAATGGATTTTGTTTATAAAAAAAATTACTATGCTTTATATATAGTTTATCAAAAAATAATTATAGGACCCTAGAAAATAACTCTAATATGAACTTTATTTTATGTCTATCACTCTTTTATTTTTATTGTGTAACTTTTTTTTTTCAAAAGATTGTTCTTAAGTATATAAATACTTTCAAAGATTGAGAAGATTTAAAACTATGTAATTATTAGGGGTGAGCATAAGACGGATTTTGTTTGAACCTTACCCGACCCTAATTTTTATCATGCCAAATTTTCATACTCAAATGCGTCCACAAGCTTGAAGAAATTCATCCACAAACTCTAAACATTTTTTTCTTTCTTATTAACTTTCAAATATTATTAAGAGAAAAATATCACTACATCGCTAGACAACTTTTATGTATGGAATATGTTTTAAAAGTAGATAAAGCCTCTATCATATAGGAAGGTTAAATTTATAAATTCTCATAAAGATAAAATGATGTTAAGCCTTTAAGTAATAGAAAATTATAAATACTAAATATTATATATATATATATATACACATATATGAACGAATTAGGTAACCCGAATATTGACTTGAACCCATCTTAAATCCGATATTGAGTTATTAAATGAAACCCAATTTAACTATAATATTTCATGTGGGACGTGGTCGGACCCAACATGAGTAAATTAGGTTGGGACGAGTTAGTGGGATGGGACGAGTTTTACTCACCCCTAATAATTATGGCAAGAAAAACAAGTATGTAATTACTAGAAGTTTTGTTTGTTTTAAAGTTTGAAAGAGTTCAAATCAATGTACAACCCAATACCCATTCTCAACAATTTTTTCATTTACTTGCTTTGTAACGTGTGTGGATGTTGAACCAAATACATATGTGTGTTTGAATACGTGTTAAAATTACTATGCACATGCATGTTCCAAAGCCACTTTAGCAAGAAGCTAGAATTTCTTGCATTCATTGACGAAATTCTAACGAGAGTGTTATGAGGTTATTGATTAATAATAAGAAATAAAAAATATTTATTGAATTGTATAGCATTTATATGTTGTGATTTATGATAAAAAAATTTATATATTAATTCCTTAATCAGTGCATTTAGATTATTCATTGACAGAATCTTTTATTTAAATGTGAGTTTAAAGCCAATCTGATTTTTTTTTATAAGAAAAATAATGAGGTTTGAATCTAGAATCTCATATTAAACTACCCAAATACTCAAGCTTACAAGCCAACCTAATATGAAACTAAATAAACATTTAATTCCTTTAATTTATTGATATACCATACTAATGAGAATCTGATATTGTTGATTTGTTATATATATATCAATTAATTAATTGCAATTAATCCTTATGCAAGAACGAAATTATGCTAAAAATATTGAAAAAAATGCCCCAAAACCCAAACTCCTAATTAATGGTCATTATAAGTAATTTATTTTGTCATGGACTAAAACACTTTTTAATACATAATTAAGAGACTAAGTTTGGAGTATTGAAGATGTGATTGGATAAGAGATATAATATTTTTACAACAAAATTATACAATAACTCATACAACATACTTTTTCTCTCTATATCTCTCCATCATATCACTTATCACATCACCTATCACATCTCTCACTTTTTCTACTTTTTCTCTATCTCTTTCTTTGTTATATATACAACATGATGTATAAATAAGGTTTCTCATTGGATAAAATCATTTAAAAATCTTAAATCCTTAAACTAAGTTTTTTTTTATAATCACAGGTATCTTTTATTATTAGGGATAATCTGTTCAAGGCTTAATATTAAGACTCCTTATCCCTCCTTAGAAGTGTGTTTAGTGAAAATCGAACTCGTGAGATTTGTTTAAGTCATAATTCACTCATTAAGAGTTTTTTATTTTATTTTGTGTTGACACTTTTTTCTTTGAAATTTTGCGTTGACACTCGACCGTGCAAGGTCGTGGATCGAGTGTTTTGTACTGCAGGCTGTTAATTTCATAAAAAAATGGAGCCTTTTTTTTTGGTCCATAAAAAAAAAATTGGAGTCAGAGTTTCACTAAACTTACAGCTAGGCCTACAGCACCGAGCCCAAAAATAGCTACCGTGGACCCTTTTTCTACGTCTGCCGCCTTCCATGCTGCACCAACCCCTGAAAGAATGCAACCAAATTGTTGCCAAAAAATAAAAAATACAACCAAATTAAAAATTGAATCTATGTTGTTTCCACACGTTCCAAATGTATTATCTTTTTCTAGATTTGCATTTGTCTCTGTATTGCTGGGCCTGGCCCATTTTCTGTTGGCTTGCCAGTCTCTTTTTCTTTAATGAAGTATTATTTATTTTGACAAAAAAAAAATTCGACCAAAAAAATATATTTTGTAGATATTTTTTTGAAAATATAATTCTAAAGTAAAAATAAAGTGAAAAATTACTTTCTGAAAATTAATAACTTGGTATTTTCTTAGGTAAGTATTATGTACATTGTACGATATTTTTAAAATTAAAACTTAATATAAAAATATTTATAAAAAATATATTTAAAAAGAAGACATTGATAAAGAAATTAATTAATGTGATAAATAAAATAGTTAAATTAATTAAAGTAATTTGTTAATAATATTATAATTTTCTTTAAAATTTATCTTTCAAGATTTTAGGAATTTAAGTAAAAATGTGAAATATAATTATAAGTGATATGATAGAGAGATATAAAAATAAAATAGAGATATGTGAGATATAATCATATCATTCATATGTGAGATATAATCATATCTATATCTATACAGAGAGATGAGAGAAAAATAAATCTTGTATAAATTTTTGTTTGAATTATTTATTGAACGACTCTAACTGAAATATATTCCGTATCTGTTTTTGTCGACTTTTTTATTAGAATACTGCATTGTTCAACTCAAAGATTATCTCAAGTTGATGAGATGGCGAAATCTGAAAAGGAAAGCCACCAAATTAAAGACCTCATGACTCACGAGGCAATTTTGATCATGGAAACCACTTATTAATAACTCAAAATGGGTAAACTAGCAAATCGGTCCTGACTTTTTTAGTATCATGTAATTCTAAGAAATAGAAAATCTCATTATAGTCCCTCACTTTTTGCTTTTTTCATCACTATAGTCTAACTGTGTGTTTCTTGTTAATTTTTTTGCGATGTGTCACGTTTAGTGACACTCTGTCACACTGTTTGTCACTAAAGTGTCTACTGTGACACAAAAATGATGTGATTTTGTCAAATTTATAGCTTGAAAGACTTCAACTCCAACCGTCGTGTGCTTCCCTATTCTCCGTTTTTCTCTCTTCTTCCCCCTTCTTCATGGGAATGTCTCAACCCCGGTGACGTTATTTTTTTCCCCGATGGTAAATAATGTGACACATTGTCACAAAACATGACACGTCATAAAAAAATTAATGGGAAACACACAGTTGGACTATAGTGACAGAAAAAGTAATAAGTAAGGGACTATATTGAAATTTTCTATTTCTTAAGGACTAAACTGCATAACCCTAACAAAATCAAGGACCGATTTGCTAGTTTACTCGTTAAAAGAATCCATCAAATTTAAAGAAGTGTGTATGTTTAGATGAGCTTTTGTAAATATGATAAATTTGATTTTGTATAATTAATTTTATAAATATGAATTTAAAGTGATGTGATTTATATTTAATTTTTTTAAAAGTAACTTTGTAAAAAAAATTAATATAAAATTTTCAACTCATCATAAAAATTACAAATTATGAGATTTTTTGTTTTTTTCATTTGAAAGACTACAAAAGTATGTTGGGATAAAGGAGCTACAAGACTTCTTCCGTCTCAATGTGCTTTGAGTCTTACAAATGAAAAACCAAACTTATACTATACCAAGTTGACTGAAACATGAATTTAAATATAAAATTAATTTTAATTCAAAATTTTAAATTTATTTACACATATTTTAAATCACATTTGAAATAGTTCTTAAGCTTATCCAAACATGCTAGAAGCTTTTATACTCAAGGGGAATGAATAATATTAATTATCAGCGATTTAGAAATTCATTTCATCGTGTTTTTACTGAACTTATATTATTATATTTTTAATTAAGAGAAAAAATGCAAGCAAAGATATTTTACAATTAAAAAATAAATTTTATTACTTACACAATATTTTATATAATACATTTATTTTCTCTTTATCTCTTTTTATTATACCACCGATTTTTATCTCACACTTCTTTTTTTTTTCCTTTTATCATCTCTCTATTATAAAAATTGTGGTATATATATTGAAAAATAACTAAAGAGAATCTTGACCACACTTTTAGAGTTTTAGTTTTTTTTTTTACTTTTAGAGTTTTAGTTAATAAGTAGTTTATATATTATTTTATATTAAAATTATATAAACCTTTAATGTCATACATGTGATTATTTGAGTTTTATTAATAAGAATATTTAGGGCAACTAATTAAAACACACACATTTAATATATGGTAAAAAATAAAAATATACTCATCACTTTTTTAAATAATTAAAAATATTTAATAAAAGATATTAAATTTTCCTTAAAGAAATATTTTTAAGACACACATTAATAAAATCCCTAATTGTTATATATAATATTATATTAAGCCAAAATGTAAGGTATTTTTTTTAATAAAATGAAATTCAGAAAATTCTCACATGATTATTCACAACAATTTAATTTAATTTATCAAAACTTACATCTTAACTCATTTCAGGGTATTTTCCCCCATGTGTACGAGGGGTTGAATTTCCACCACTATATATGCATGGTCTGAAGTAAGTTCTAAAAAGTCTAATGAGATTTTTGTAACGGATGTATGGTTGAAGGAAATTATGTACACGTTGCCAATTTAAAAGTCGACAAAACATGTCATATTATTCAGACAAAAATTTCTTATAATCTAATATTTTTCTTATTTTTAAGTCAAAATATATAATAATGGATCAATTTAACTTCCCAAATGTCTGAAACAAATCATAAGAGGTAATACCTATTTTTTTAAAAATAATAGATATAATTTTTAAGAGATGACCTGTCTACTTTTTTAAGAAGCTAGTAGTCTATTTTTTTTTAAAAGAAAGAGTTATGTTAAATTAAGAAGTTCATTTTTCATAAGTTGATGCAATTTAGTCCTTAAGAAATAAAAAACTCCACTATAGTCCATGACTTTTATTTTTTCTGTCATTATAGTTCAACTGTGTGTTTCCCGTTAATTTTTTTATGACGTATCACTTTTCGTGAAACTGTGTCACACTGTTTGCTATCGGGACACAAAAATAACGTCATTAGAATTGAGACCTTCCGGTGAAGAAGGGGGAAAAGAGAGAAAAATGGAGAATATGGAAGCATACGACTATTGGAGATAAAGCCTTTCGAGCTATAAATTTAATAAAATCACATTATTTTTATGTCATAGTAGACACTTTAGTAGCAAACAGTGTGACAGAGTGTCACTAAACGTGACACGTTGTAAATAAATTAATTGAAAACACATGATTAAATTATAATGACAGAAAAAACAAGAAATCACATACTATATTATAATTTTTTTATATTTTAGGGATTAAATTGTATAACCATAAAAAAATCACGTACTAATTTATCAATTTATTCAATTTTTTTTAGAAATGTTGTTTGTACATGTACAACATAGAAAGAGAAAGAGAAAAAAGAGGGAAAAGAGAGAGAAATGTGGGATGTGATGGGTAATATGATAGAAAGAGATTAAGAGAAAAAGTGTGTTGTATGAGTTGTTAAATGTATTTTGTTGTATGAAAAAGTTATATCATTTTTTTTTTCTTGCGTGGAGATAAATTCATAAGTCAAACCTGTTGAAACACCGCAACTGAGCAAGCAAGCCTTATCAATGGGAATGTGATGGCTAATTTTAACCACATGGGTCACATCCACAACGGTGTACTCAGAGAAGCTGCTAACACAGAAAAAATGATGCACCACGTCTCCTTTGAGGTCCCTAAACCTGCTGGTCCCGTCTCTTGGCATGTCATGAACCAGCTTGTTCCCAAACTTAGTGCACACGTTACTCTTTCTGCTTTCACAATCTTTGCATTCTCCACAGTTTGGAAGGAACACCGGCACCACTAACTCCCCCTCTTTAATTTCTTCCACATGCTCCCCAACGCTCTCCACAACTCTGCAGCGCTTCCAATTAACAAGATCAGTAGTACTCAATTTAATTTTAATTAGTTAATTAAATGTTGAAATGAAATTAATTGGATATTTGATATTTCATTTATTTATGATTGATTACCCCACAGCTTCGTGTCCAAAAATTCTTGGAAATTTAGCAGCTGGGAACTGAAAAAAGTAATTAAAATAAAATAAAATGATATGAATTGATGAATAAATTCTTGATTAATTTAGAGTGGTATAGCTAGCTTACTGATGGATCCATTTTCCAAAAGGTTACATCAGAGTGGCAGAGAGAGGTGCATAAAATCTTGATCCGGACCTCCCAGGCTTTTGGTGGGTCTAACTCAACTTCCTCTATAACAAGAGGCTCGCCTGATTTTCTGCATATTGCAGCTGTTCAATTCCAAGAGGAAGGAAGGACTAACTAATTAGCTAGATCATAGATACAGAAATAGAGAACAACCATATATATTATATATACAAATTAAAAGAACCTTTGCATCTTATTGGTTTGCCAATGCTTTCTTGGGTACCGCTTCTGCTCGCCATAGCCACAAAGAAATGTTCGATGGAAGGATGATCCTACAAATTATGCAATCGAGTGTGTATATATATATACTTGGATTTGTCTGTTCTTAAAGTCACACACCGCAACGTAACGTGAATGTTCTTTCAAATGGGAGCAGGATTTTATGTGCCGTATTAAAATACTTGCTCCAGTCTATTTTTATAGGATTTTTTTAAAAACATTAATTTAGCTATTTTTTTTTAAATTCTAAAAAATATTTAAAAAATATGTTTAATTATTTTAATTATATCATCTAATCCTAAAAATCAAATTCAAATCAAAGAAAATTTCTTTCTATTCTTTTCAGTTTTTTATATTTTTTTATCATACAATTCTAAAAATTAAACTCAAATCAAATAAAATCTTCTTTAATTTTAAGTAACACCTTATCATATTTAAATAAAGAAAAATAAATATATAATAAAAAATAAGAAAAACTTAAAAAAATATTTTTTAATATATACACACACACACAAATAATAAAAGGGAGTAAACTAACATATTAGTCCTGACTTTTAGGGTACCATGCAGTTTAGCCCATAACTTAGCCAAAACACCAAATTAGTCCTCGACGATTAATTCCATCCAGCACTTTAGTCCTTACCCGTAACTTCTGTTTAAGTGACACATCAACTGCCAAATAAGATTCAAAACAACGTTGTTTTACACATTTCTCCCCTTCATTTTCCCAGTTGGTCATTGTTCTTTTACAATGCCATTTGAGTCTAATCCAACATGATCATCCTCTTTTTCATGATCTCTAAATTGATTACTCTGAATGCTATGAGCACTCATTTCTTCTCCATTTTCTATCCTCAACACTTACAGAATTTTCAGATGGAGAAGATCATTCTGCTGCAAAATGAACATTTTGGTCTCTAGGTACTTGAGTGTCTCATCAGTAGAGTAATTTTCCATAACGGATGAGCTTCCAACAATTGTTATTACTTCCCTTTCCTTCACAGTTTCATGCAGTTCAGGGGAGAAGCGCATCTTATTTCATCAGTGGAAACCACTGTTATGGCGTCATAGACGCAACCATGGAAACCATTGTCACTCTCGATTGAACACTCCTTACAAACCTCGCGCGCCACCACCATTTAGTGATTCCCTTCCCATTCCCAAATACAAACATTTGATTCACATACGCGTCAGGTACCGCTAGCTCCCTTTCCATCTGTAAATCCCTCAATCATTTCTCATACTTAGCCTGACCCAAAATTGATAACGAAGAGGTGGCGTCATCACGACCCAAGAGCACGACGTTGGCCGGTGGGGTGGTGTAGTAGTTGTGGGAAGAAGCTTTGTTGCACATTTTCTCCTCTTAATGTGTGATCGAGGTTAACCAAATAAAAGAGTTTAAGTGCAATAAGAGTTAGATCAACCAAAGTCGTTTCCCAAAGAATTTAATAGCAATTCAGACAATAGTTTCAGATAACAAATTTAGACGCAAACTTAAGACAGGAACTTCAGACACAAACTTAAGGCATGAACTTCAGACAATATTTTCAGACAGCCAATTTCATACAGTGTCTTTAGATGCAAATTCAGACAATGTCTTAAGACAACAAATTTAAGACAGACGCTTTCAACAGAAATAGGGAGGGGGTTTTGTTTGTTGTAGATACCTTCAATCCTTTCAACAAAAATTTGAATGTGAGAAAAACAATATAAGAAAACATATTGATTCTATTGTTCATTCATAATTGGATCTCTCATCAGTTAATATATCGATATCAACTAAACCGCATGGTGCCCTAAAAATCAGTGACCAATCTACTAGTTTACTCAGGGTCGGCCCAATACTTTTGTAGGTCTAAAGCAAATTATAAATTGAGGACCTATTCATAAGAGATAAGATCATAAAAACCTCACATAACATATTTATTTTAAAAAAAAACTGGAAATATATTTTTAACAAATGAAAGTTAATAATATTTTTTGTATTTGATATAAAATTTTTATTAATTTTAATACATAAGATATATATACCTATAGAAAATTTGAGGCCTTGTAATGGGACAGACCCAAAACTATTGCTTTAGTAGCCTCCCCTAGACCGGCCATGAGTTTACTCCATAAAATGGTCAAACAAAAATAATAGTATAGAATTTACAAAATATTTAAAGAAAATAGATTAATAATTAATAAAATGTTTCATGTAAAATCCATATAATTAATTAAAAAATGGAAAATTTTGGGGGTTGGGGGATCTCGTGGCTCCGGCTACGCCAATGATTTTAGATATTTGTTTCTTTTTCATAAGTGAGTTATACTTCATTGCTTACAAAATTGTTAATTAATTACCAAAGTCGTGGCTCAATTGGCAATGCAGGTTGAAATTGTGGGAAGAACTCTTGGGTTTGATTCCGTAGGGAGGGGTGAGAAGTCTTAACTATAACTAAGTCGCGAATAGGATTGCCCCTGATAATAGGGGATACTTATGGTTAACACAAAAAAAAGTGTTAATTAAAAATTATTCATAATTATAATAAATTATGAAATCATTTAAATATATTTTATTAAGTTGTTAATAAATATTTATTTTCTAACGTGTTTGGGATAATCTTGTAGATATATACTGATAATTAAGCTCATTCATTGGCTTTAGCCTCTATATAATATTTTAAGCTCGTTTTTACCCCCAAACAATATTTTATTAAGCTGTTAATAAATTATTTTATAAAGTGTTTTTTTTTTCTCAGATCCTCATTATCGATAAATCATGCTAAATTTCAACTAATTTAAATTGAATTGGGCGCATCACTTTAAAGGAATCAATTTCGATTTAAAAATATTTTTTCTGTGTATGTTTTAGAAGAGTTAAATTGTGAACTTTTTTAATAATTTTGTTAAGTAAAAATTTAATGTTTAATTCTTTTTATTCAGACATTAATTGATGGGACTTTATTACAATTTATAAATATTTTAAAATAAAATTGTCCCTTCGGGAACATCCGATAAATTTGTTAAAATAACAGTTTTTCATTATCTAATCATGTAAAAAATTATGTGATGATCATTTCCTATAAATTATGAATTTTTTTAAAGAAAATAATTAAGCTATGAAGTATTTATTTTTATTCGATTTTAAGTATATTATGATTTTTGTTTATTAAACATTTACAATCAATATACCAATATTCATCTATTTTAAGGGCAATCTATAATGAGCTTGTTTGTTTAAAATTATTTCTTAAAAAATCACTTAAAAGAATTGTTAAGATATTTGTCTAAACTTTTTTCAAGAAGCAGAATCAGAAAATAATCAGTTTTCTGTTTTTTTTTTAAGAAGCAACTCAGAGTTGCTTCTTGAAAAAAGTAGTTAAAATAGAAGAGAGAGAAAACATTTTAATAATGTGAAAACATTTATTGTGGCAAAAAAAATGATTTTTTATGATTGTAACCAAACGAAAATTTATTTATGATTATACAAGAATCTCTAAAATAAAATCAATTTTTTAAACAATTTAAAAAAGTACTTTTTTTAAGCACAAACAAACTGGCCTCAGGAATGGATAAAGCACATTACTAGGCAGACTGTTACTATTTACTACCAACTACACACAATTAATTGGGATTACAATTAAATTAAAAATCTTAGATAAATTTAGGTTGTTGAACTTTTATTTCATTAAAAAATAAAATCAGATGCTCACTCAGATGACGGGGAAGCAGGTGGCGGCTAACCGGGAGCAGGTGGAGGACAACCGCCAACAGACTGTGGAGGCGCGGGAGCAGGCCGCTGCAAACGTTGCCGTTTTGCAGGAGTTAAGTCGAAAACCTATGGGGACACCACTTCCTCCTATGGTGGACTCGTTCGTCCAAGGTTTGGTCGAGTTTCGGAAACATAACCCCTCACAGTTCAACGGGGTTTATCATCCGAAGGCGGCTTCCAACTGGCTCCGCGACCTCACTAGAATCTTTGAAGTGATGAGGTGCACAAATGACTCAAAGGTGGGTTATGCGGTGCACATGCTGAGGGGAGAGGCCAAGGATTGGTGGAAAGCGGCGAGTGTTTGGATTACTGCTCAGGGAACCCCACTCACTTGGGGAGTCTTCCATACTACATTCCTGGAGAAGTACTTTCCAGCTTCAGTTCGGAGGCAGAAAGAGGCGGACTTCCTGCAGATCAAGCAGGGGAGCTTGACCATTGGCCAGTATGTGGCCAAATTTGAGTAGTTAGCCAAGTACTCTAGGTATCTACAGACGATCCTAGATGAGGAGTTGAGGTGCACCCAGTTTGAGGGAGGCTTGAGGCCTGACATCCTAGATCGTGTTGGGAAACTTGAGATCAGGGACTTCCCTACCCTGGTCAACAAGTGTTACATTGTTGAGAAGAACTTGGGTGGAGCTGCCGCACTGCAACAGTCGGACAACAAGGGCAAGAGAAAGCTAGAGGAGCCTAGTCAGGGCAAGGACTCAAAGCCCAAGTGGCAGGGCACTAGGGATGGCAATGGGTACCCTCTGGGCAGGGTACCATAGTGTCCGTCCCCGTACCCGCATTTTCAAAAAACCCGTACCCGCGCCCGTACCTGCGTGGGCAGTAACTTTAGTGTCCGTTCCCATACCCGCTGGGCACCTATATGCCCGTACCCGCGCCCGTTACCCGCACTTTTATTAAGTATAAAATTAACAATTTACTAAAAAAATATTAATTTAAGAAAACAATATCTCAATTGAAAAAGTTACTCGAAAATCGTCCAAAGATAATTTTTAAATATCAGTGATACAACAATTTAATTATATTGAAACACAATATGTTAATGTTCTAAAACACAACAAATGATCTAAAGTTCAAATTTTTTATTAAATATTACAATATACTTTTACGTCACACTATTTTATAAACTTGGATATCATGTGTTAGAATTCTTCAAGATCTATAAAAAATTATTATTAACACTAATTAGTCATATATTATAAAGTAAAAAAAACACAAATAGATAGTTATAAAAATATATTTTTAATTTGTAATATTATATATATATATATTAATTTTAAAAATATGTATAAATATATTAGATATTTTAATAAAATTAATATATCTCTATATATAATTATATATGGTATTTTTTATTAAATAATTATATAATAGTGCGGGCTGGGTATCAAAGTGACCGTACCCGCGCCCGTCCCCATGAAAAAATGCGGGCTTTTGCCCGTACCCGCGCCCATACCCGCTTTGCGAGTTTTTACCCTGCCCATTGCGGGTAATTTTTGCAGGTACCCATAGGGTTTGGACTCAATTGTCATCCCTACAGGGCATTGCCGCTTTGGCCATCTTTCCAGCTCAACGCCAAGTGAGGGTGCCCCAGTGCACCAAGTACGAGAAGAACCACTGAGGGGAGTGCTTGTTAGGGCAGAGGGTATGTTACCTATGAAAGGAGCCCGACCACCTGAGGAAATTTATTCCCGAAGAGGAAGGAGGCCCCAAAACCCCAAACCACCGGGAGAGTCTTCACCCTCAGCGGTGAAGTGGCAGCTTCGGCCGATAACCTGATGCGAGGTACGTGTACTTTAGGAGGAAGTACCTTGATTGTATTGTATGATTCAAGGGCAACACACTCATTTGTTGCGTATGACTGTGTGAAGAAATTAGAGTTGCATGTTACCCTTTTACCTTATAACCTAAATGTGATAACCCCAGCCAAAGAGGCAATCCTCACTTTTCTTGTATGTTCTAAATGCCCAATTACTATACAAGGGAGGGTCTTTGAGGTTGATTTATTATGTTTGCCATTGAGGGGCATTGATGTAATCCTTGACATGAACTGGTTATCCTAAAACCAGGTTATGCTCGATTGTTTCAATAAGGAAGTTGATTTTGCAATTCTCCTTCCTCCTCCAAGGGAGAAGCCACCTGTGTTGTTGTCCAGTGTTACCCAAATCTTTGAATGCCTGTTTGATGGGAGTAGTCGTTTTATTTTAATGTTTTCCTCTACTCTAGGTACTAGTCATGATTTGAACAGTGTAACCACGGTTAGGGAGTTTTAGGATGTCTTCCCTAGTGAGGTGACCAACTTACCTCCGGACCGGGAGATTGAGTTTACCATAGACTTGGTACCGGGCACTGAGCCCATACGCAAGGCACCTTATAGAATGTCCCTACTAGAGCTTATTAAACTTAAATCTCAATTAGAGGATCTCATAGCTAAGAAATTTATTAGGCCTAGTGTGTCACCCTGGGGAGCGCCTGTGCTCTTGGTGAAGAAGAAGAATGAGAGTATGAAGTTGTGTGTAGACTATAAGCAGTTGAACAAAGTCACCATTAAGAATAAGTATCCATTGCCCAGGATCGATGACCTTCTAGACCAGCTTAGAGGAGCTTTGGTTTTCTCTAAGACAGACTTGAGGTCTGGTTATTACCAGATTAAGATTAAGGGTGAGGATATACCTAAGACTGCCTTTAGGACTAGATACGGGCATTATGAGTACTTGGTGATGTCATTTGGCTTAACCAGTGCTCTGGCCGTGTTCATGGACTACATGAACCGAAGTTTTTCTGGCCCTACCTAGATAAGTTTGTTGTCGTGTTCATCGATTACATCCTTATCTACTCCCAAACCTTAGAGGAGCATGAGCGACACCTTAGGGTTGTCCTGGGGATCTTGAGAGAGAATAAGTTGTATTCTAACCCTGGGAAGTGTGAGTTTTGGATTGATAGGGTCCATTTCCTGGGCCATGTGATTTCCAAGGAGGGTGTGTTAGCTGACCCTAGTGAGATAGAAGTCGTCATCAAGTGGGAAAGACCTAAGACTATAACTGAGATTAGGAGTTTCCTAGGATTAGAGAGCTACTATCGAAGGTTAATTAAGGAATTCTCCCAGCTAATCTTGCCCCTCACTAGATTGACCCGGAAGGGCAAAGCTTTTGTGTGGGACGAGAAGTGTGAGAGGAGCTTCTTGGAGCTCAAAGAGAGGTTGACCACCGCCCCGATACTAGTGTTGTCGGATCTGTCCAAGACTTTTGAGGTTTATAATGATGCCTCTTGTAAGGGGTTAGGATGTATACTGATGCAGGAGAGGAGAGTAATGTCCTGTGCCTATAAGCAGTTGAGACCCCATGAGGAAAACTACTCTACCCATGACTTAGAGTTGGTGGTTGTGGTATTTGCCCTCAAGATTTAGAGGCATTACCTGTATGGAGTGAGGTTTGAGGTCTTTAGTGAGTGTGAAAGAATTTGTAATTGAATGAATGTGAAAAAATTAAAATTAAAATTTAAACGTGTTCCACCAAGCAGCTGTATCCATGTATAGCTTGTATCTAATTCCAGGGGTGTTCAAGAAGTCGTCCGACCCATTGATCAGTCCCTAACTACCTGAGTTATTCTAGTTAGGTCTAACTCTATCATATAAGAAAAGGTAAGATCAAAATAGGTCTCATTTTATGATCTGGTATTGGGTTGATGATAGATTCGGGTTAACCTTTAGGTTACTCGACTCGTCCTTTATACATATAAATAATATTTATCATTTATAATTTTTTTTATTTAAAGATGTAATCTCATTTCATCATTCTAACTAGGGTTTTTAAGTTTAAATTTTCTCTATCTACCTTTAAGAATATGTTCTATACACAAAGTTATATAGTGATATATCTACATTCTTTCCTTAATAATGTCCTAAAATCTAAAAAGAGTAAAAAAAATTGCTTGTATTGAGAGGAAATTTAATGTATATATTTATTAATGATAAGAACTATTTTCTTTTGACCATTGTTATATAACTATTTCATAACTTTATTTATCTTATATAGATTGGTTCAACCTGTCCTACTTAGATCCGAACATCATCGAGACTCTCTGAGTCTATGGACGAGTTCAGGTCTATAGAATTAACCCGGTCAAACTTCAGCAGGGTCGACCCAACCATAAAGTTGGTAAAAAGCATCAGTTTTAGGGTCCTATATTTTAGGCTCTTAATAAATATCTTATCTACTATTAATATTTTAAAAAATAAAAATAGCTAATAATTATTTAGTAAGTAATATTAAATTATTAAGAATAATTAAGTCCTTCCTTAAAAATACTCTATTTTATCACAACTTTTTCTTTCTCATAAATAATAATAATGATTAATTGATTTTATTCATTTTCAATATTGAATTATCTCATCACTTACTTTTCTTTATGATTTTTCTTCAAGTCATGCTACTATTTTTTTTATGACTATGTAATGTATATTATTAGTTTATTTAACACATCCCCAATGGTCCTACTATTTTTTTTTTCACTTTTAAGTGTACGACACCATTGCACATTACCTCTTTTACGTCTCACAATTAAAGTAACTTTCCTCTCCAACAGTGCAACTCTAAAAATTTCACGAAAATGACCCTTTTATCGATCTCATATATTTATATATCATTAACATTAATTTTTTAACTCAAAATTATTTTAATTAATAATTTATGAGATAATAAAAATATAGAAAAATATATATTAAATGATAAAATTAAACTTCTATTTACACTATTTTTTTAAGAAAATTAAAAATTAATTTAAGAAATAAATGATTTTTAATTACAATGCATTTATTTCTTTTATTAGTTAGCAATTTTGTTTTACTGAACTTTGGTCAGGTCGCATGATAATGTAACACCTTTATTTGAACTATTATTTTATGAAATAAATTTATTTTTTTAAAATTTATTAAAAACGATAAAAAATAGTTAAACACTACATAATTAAGCAACATTTATTTTTTGATATTGTCCCGACCCATAACAGGTAGTTTGAATAACATCATTACATTATACAATCCCGTGTTTCCCTCTAATTATGTTACATAATTTCTCATGATCTTGCAGTTGTCTCTCTGTCATCCCAGATGTATCCTTGAATAAGATGTCCAAATCTTTCATATTTAACTCCTTCACATTCAACTTGTTTGATTCATCCGTGATACGTGTCAATTCTGGCAGAATAACAACTCCTGACTTGCGAGCCTCTTTGATTACACCAAGATCAACACCGATCGAAGATGTTTCATTTGCTTTTGTCTTCGCCTTCTGTTTTATTGTTTTGTTACCTAATGGTCGAAATAAAGTAGGCGACACGAGGTCGTAGTCGCAACTTATTGGCGTCTTCGAATTAGAGGATGACGAGTATGCCCTAGAAGCATAAATCTTTGTCCTTTTTGTCGAACCTTCAAATGATGGGTTCGTCCACTTAGGTTCATCTTTCAATAATCGCCATGCATATTCTAACTTGAATTGTTCACCTTCATCCTGAGAAAAAATCGCATATGCCTCTGCCATGATATCATTCTCTGAGCTACCACTTTTCTTTTTGTGAATGACTTGTTTGTAGCACCTAACAAATTTTTGAATTATGCTATTCAATTGATGCCATCGAGATTTTAGTCGCATCACGTCCCTCTCTCGCAAATGGCCACGATACTCGTTGTAATTGTCTTTAACCTTCAACCAAAAACTATCTGCTTTTTGATCCATCTCCAGAATTGCATCGTTTGAGACATTTAACCATGCTTTAATAAGAAGTGTATCCTCCTCCATGGTGAATCTTGCTTTCGATTTTCTTTGGGTAACGCGCCCTTCCTCTTTATCGAGTGTGATATTTTCCAAATTGACGTTGGTGGAAATTGATGGAACTTGAGAGTCATACATGAAGTTGGTTTCCTTTTCTTTATCGGTAAATTGCACACCACCAGTACTCATTGGAGACCCATAAAACATGTCGACATTAGTCAGTGGTTGTTGGAACATAGGGAATTGATATGGGGGTGGTAACATAGGAAATTGAAAATTGGCATTGGGGTTGGTTTGGGAATTTGAAAAAAGAGGAGGATTTTGAGAATTTGGATTAGTGGGAAGTTGATAATTTTGCATGAAATTAAAAGAATTCGCATTATATTGATTGGGATCCATTTGGTGAAGGCAAAGAAATGAGTGAATTGAGAACTTTATAGTATATGAATAAAGAGATTAGAGGAATTCGAGAGTTTGATTGCAGATTTTTGTTGCGATTTTCATCACAATATATATAGCATATAAATGTAACAACGGTGAAATTCTAACGGCTATAATTATCAACGGTAACTTTTTTTGAAAAAAAAATTCAAACTCGTAACGACTCTTTCTTTACTTCCTTTTACATAATATATATCCTTTTAAACATTGAAATGAAGCTACAACATAAATTTTGACTTGGGTGTGTGTAACTCGCAAAATGTGATATATGTATCAAAGATGTAATAACGACAAATTTCTAACGACTATAATTATCAATGGTAACTTTCCTTTTTTTCCAGTCATTTCAATCTCAAAACTGCTTTTTTTTCTTCCTTTCACATAATATATATCCTTTTAAACTTTGAATTGAAGCTACAACACAAATTTTGACTCGTGTGTGTGTGTGTGTGTTTGTGTCTATGTATGTGTGTGTGTATATGTAACATGTGTATCAAAGATGTAAAGTTGTGTTCTTCTAATTTTCATCACAATATATAGCATATAAATGTAATAACGGTTAAATTTTAATTATTAGTATTATCAATGGTAACTTTCCCCCTTTTATTAGTCATTTCAACCTCTCAACGACTCTTTCTTTTCTTCCTTTTACATAATATATATCTTTTTAAACTTTAAATTGAATCGAAACTACAACACAAATTTTGACTCGTGTGTGTATGTATGTATATACTAGTCTCCTACCCGTGCCTAGCTCGAGACTAATCTTTTTATGATGTTTTATTTAAATAGGAAGCATATTGAATGTATATGCCTTAAAAAATATTGAATGTATATATTAGACATTTAATTTTGATTTTACTTTCAATTAAAAACTATATTAATTTAAGAAATTGTAACTATGCAATTTGAAGAATATTAATGTTGATTTGAAGTGTGTTTTTTAGTTCAATATCAATTTTATTCCTAAAATGAACATGATGTCCACGTTCATAACTACTTTTTGGTTAATACGTTTAATTAAGGAGAAAAATACATTTAAAAATATTTAACTTCTTGTAATTGTTTAATTTAAAATTTAAGATTCTCAAAATATTTTATAAGTTTTATCTTTAACAATTAATTTGGATTAAAATTAAATTAAAAGTTTTAGATTAATTTAGGTTGTTGAACTTTTATTTCATTAAAAAAATAAAATCTATTCCATCATTAAAAATAAAATATTTAAATATCCTCTTTGAGACTGTGCAATACATAAAAAATTCAATTTGATAAGCTAATAGACACAAAAATAAAAGTCTCTCTTTAATTTCCCAATTTGCAGCTCATTTTATAATAATCAATTAAAATTTAGATTAAAGAAGAATTCACCTATGGCTCTATATCACATATGCATGGGGTACTGATTGCAATCATGCAATTGTTCACAATTGTTAGGTTAAACTGAAAACTATTAATCAATTTTTCAAAAATCAAATCGATAATTTATTCGTCAAAATATTTATTTATGATTTATTTGTTCAAATATTAATAATAATATTTAAACGCGTTTTTACTGTTATATTATATTTTAAGTGATAAAATAATAAAAAATATAAAACATATAAAGATATATAAACTTATAAATTCATATAAATAATTTCATTATATGTTAAATAAAATAAAAAATTAATAATGATGAAAAATTTTATAGTCATTTCAATCTCTAAACTACTCTCTTTTCTTCCTTTCACGTAATATATATGCTTTCAATTCAAAATGTAACATGTGTAACGAAGATTTAAAGTTGCATTCTTTCAATTTTCATCACAATATATATAGCATAAAAATATAATGATGGTAAAATTCCAGCTACTATAATTATTGTTTCAATATAGAATTGGAAAGATAGAGATAAAGATTAAGAAGATGGAAAATGGAGATTGAGATTAAGGGTTGGGGAGAATTTCTCTCCCTGTTCCTGTTGTTGTATTTGGTTGCCCCCCGGTGCTTATATAATGGCACTAAACTTGGGGTACAAGCATTACATTGGATTCTATTAGAATAACTCAACTATATCAATCCTCACATAATACACCCTCTGTCTTTGGGCATGTCATTTCCCTTTTGGAGTATGTCTATTGAGTTGTGCTTAAAACAGAGAAAGGTGTCCCTCCATTTCGGTGAAAGGTTACGTTGTGCCTCCTGTTGCGTTGTGCCTTTTGCTGCGCTGCGCCTCCTGTTGTGTTGTGCCTCCTGCTGCCTGTTGTGTTGTGTCAGTCAATGTGTGTTGTTGGGTGCATGCTATGAGCTATCGCTGTCAGCCTGCTTCCTTGTCCATGCTTTTGAGGCAACGTCCCTTTCAAGCAAGTCTTAAAGTTAAGGGAAAATATTTCTCTTTTCTAGTATAAAAGGTTCGTTGTGCTGCCAAGTTCGCCCTGTAGGGTACGTTGTACTGCCAGGTTCGCCCTGCATGGTCCGCTCTTCATGCTTACGCTACACTGCCAGGTTCACCTTGTGCTACCAGGTTCGCCTTGTGCTGCCAAGGGCTTGCCTCTGGATGTACGCCAAATGATATCCTGTTGTAGCTCTTTCTTGTGTCAACTTCCTTATGCTCTTGTATACTTTAATTGAGAGTTTTATACAAACTGATTTGGAACAATTATCAACGATAACTTTCCTTTTTCATTTTAATCATTTCAATCTCTCAACACCTTTCTTTTCTTCCTTTCACATAATATATATCCTTTTAAACTTTAAATTGAAACTACAACACAAACTTTGGCTCATGTGTTTGTGTGTCTATATATATATAACGGCTATGATTATCACCGATAACTTTCCTTTTTATAGTTATTTCAATCTCTAAATGATTTTTTTTCTTCCTTTCACTTAATATGTATCCTTTTAAACTTTAAATTGAAGTTACAACACAAATATTGACCCGGATGTATCTAACAAAATGTAACATGTGTATCAAAGACACATAAAATGACATTATTGTAATTTTCATCACAATATATATATATATAATATAGAAAAGTAATAACTGTAAAATTTTATATATATATATATATAACATAGAAAAGTAATAACGGTATGATTATTATTTTCAACGATAACTTTCCTTTTTTTTTTAGTTATTTTAATCTCTCAACGACTCTTTATTTTAGCTTATTTTTTAAGAGTGTATTTGACAAGATCAATAAGCTAGTTATTAGCTTATTTAACTAATTTATAAGGTAGTTTGACGAACATAAAAGTATTTGGTAAGACACAAGCTTTTAGTTTATTTTAGGACCTTATAACTTGTAGCTTTTTTTATTCCATTTTTATCTCTCTTATTTTAATACACTTCCCGATTTATCTTTTATTTTTTATGTCTTTTTATGTCATTTTACATTTATCAATTTGTTTATCAATTAGTTTTATCAAACACTTTTAATTCAATAAGCTAGCTTATAAGCTAAAAGCTTTTCAATTAAGAACTTATCAACTACTAGCTAGCTTATCAGCTAGTTTTACCTAATATAGCCTTGATAAGTTAGCCAATAAATGTAAAATGACATAAAAAGTTGTAAAAGCTAAGGAAGTGTATTAAAATATGAGGGATAAAAATGGAAGAGAAATAAATAAGCTACAAGCTAGAAGCTAGTTGAAGTAGTCGTTTCTATTTATCCATATCATTACATGAAAACAAACCTATTGATAAATACAATAAATGTGTTGATTTACATTAAGGGTATGCTTGCAAGTTAGGAAATTAAGGGAAATGGAGGGAAGGGAAAGACTTATAGGAAATCCTTCTCTCCCTTGTGTTTGTGAGTGTAGTTAAATTACAAAGCTTTCTACCCTCCTCCCTCCCCATCCTAATCCTTCCCCATCCCTTCCTTTCCCGTTCTTTCAAACTTACAAACACACCCTAATTTATTGTGTTTTTCCTAATATACTCGTTATCTCTCTATTTTATTCATTAATTTTTTCACTTATTATCTCTCTTATTAAGGGTAAAAGTAGAAAAACATAATTAATATTGTCTAGAACTTCTAAATGGGACAATTATATATAAATAAAAAATCTTCAAATGAGATAGATTAATAGTAACAGAGGTAGTAACTTGTCAACTATATTATAAGCTACTAAGATAAGTTAGAAACTTGTATCTTACCAATCATTTTTATGTTGATCTAACTAGCTTATAAGTTAATCAAATAAGTTAGAAATTGACTTATTAATCTTGTCAAATACACTCCAACTCTCCATTGTAAAAATACTGAGCATAGCAAAATATTCTCCAAACAATAATGATATCACACTGTGAAAATCACCAAAAAAAAAAACAACAATCAACAATAAAGATGCACAAAAATATAATAGTAGTGGTCCAACAATCAACAATAAAGCCCGAACAAATGCTCAGGCCCAATTTTATTTTCACAAAATAAAAACTGGCCTCAAATTTTTAGGTTGGTTGGTGTTTGTCAGTCATGATGACTTATCTAGCTACAATTGTTCTTTATGACTTCAGCTGAGCTATGGGCCCATTTTCAAAGCTTGTCTCTATTTCTTTGCAGAATTGCAGTATATTGTGCTCAAAAGAACGTATTTTTTTTGTCCAAACAAAATGCGTTATGCATGTATTTTGTCCAACGGTGCTACTATTTTTTTTTTTTTTTGCACTTTCTCTTATCACTTTTAAGTGTGTCCCACCATTATATATTACTTCTTCTTACGTTACATAATTTAAGAAGTTTTCCTCTCCAATAATATAATTCTAGATGGACCCTTCAAATAATCCCACATCTTTAATATTAATTTTTTTAACTCAATTATCTTAATTATGAACTAACAAAAACAGACAAAAAAATATTATATGATCATATTACACTTTTATTTAGAATAAATTTTCAATAAAATAAATTATTTAAAATTAAGTTTAGAAATAAATGTATTTAATTAATGTTGTTATTTATAACACGTTTATTCTTTTTTTAGTTAGCAATTTTGTTTTACTAAACTTTGGTCGGGCTTCAAGCTCGCATGATAACATAATACCTTTATTTGAACTATTATTTTATTAAATAATTTTTTTTTGTTTGAAGTTTATTGAAAACGATACAAAATAGTTACATGTTACATAACTAACGCAACATTTAATTTTGGATACTTTCCCAACCCATAATGACTAGTTTGAATAACAACATTACATTACATAATTTCATGTTTCCCTCTAATTATGTTACATAAGTTCTCATGATCATGCACCCGTCTCTTTGTCATCTCAGATGTATCCTTGAATAAGATATCCAACTCCTTCATATTTAACTTTTTCTCCTTCAACTTGTTTGATTCATCCTTGATATGTGTCAATTTAGTCAGAACAACTCTTGACTTGTGGGCCGCTTTCAATAAACCAAGATCAACATCAACAAAAGACATTTCATTAGCTTGTGCTTTCGCCTTCTGTTTTGATGCCTTATTAGCCATTGGCCAAAACAAAGTAGGCAACGCAGGGTCATATTCACAACTTAGTGGCGTCTTTGGATTAAAAGATGATGAGTATGCCCTAGAAACAGAAATATTTGTTCTTTTTGTGGAATCTTCACATGATGGGCTTGTCCACTTAGGTTTATCTTTCAATAATGGTCATGCATACTATAACTTGAATTGATCACCTTCATCTTGAGAATAAATCACATATGCCTCTGCCATGATATCATTCTCAGAGCTACCACTTTTCTTTCTTTGAATGACTTGTTTGTAGCACCCGACAAATTTTTGAATTATGATATTCAATTGATGCCATTGAGATTTAAGTCCCATCACTTCCCTCTCTCGCAAATGGCCATGATACTAATTGTAATTGTCTTTAACCTTTAGCCAAAAACTATATGCTTTTTGATCCACCCTCACAATCGCATCATTTGAGACGTATATCCATTCTTTGATAAGAAGTGTATCCTCTTCCATGGTAAATCTTACTTTCAATTTTCTTTGGGTAACCTGTCCTTCTCCTTCATCGAGTGTAATATTTTCCAAATTGACCTCAGTGGAAATTGGTGGAACTTGAGATTCATACATGGAGTTGGTCGTTGTTTCCTTTTCTTTACCGGAAAATTGCACACTGCTAGTATTCATTGGAGTCCCATAAAACATGTCGGCATTAGTTGGTAGTTGTTAAAACATAGAGAATTGATATGGAGGTGGTAACATAAGAAATTGAAACTTTCTAGCATTTGGGTTACTTTGTGAATTTGAACAAAAATGAAGGATTTTGAGAATTTGGATTAGTGGGAGGTTGGTAATTTTGCATGAAATTAAAAGAATTGACATTATATTGATTATGATCCATTTAGTGAAGGCCAAGAAAGTAGTGAATTGAGAACTTTATAGTAGATGAATACAAAGACGAGAGGTATTTGAGAGTTTGATTACAAATTTTTGTTGTGATTTTCATCACAATATATATATATAACATATAAATGTAATAACAGTAAAATTCTAATTGCTATAATTATAATTATCAACGATAACTTTCCTTTTTGAAAAAAAAATCATTTCAATCTCTCAGCGACTCTTTCCTTTCTTCCTTTCATATAATATATATCCTTTTAGACTTTGAATTGAAGCTTTAACACAAAATTTGATTGTGTGTGTATATATCTAAACAAATATAACATGTGTATCAAAGATGCAAACTTGCATTCTTGTAATTTTCATCACAATATAAATAGGATTTAATTAATATACATTGTCGGTGTAATGAAATTTTACACATACATCTAATGGTGTGATGCTACATCATTAAATGAATATGACACCTCATATATTATTAAATTTAATACATCATTAGATGTCTGTGTAAAATTTATTTACACTGACAGTGTATATATATATATATATATATATATATAACATATATAGCCTATATATATTAAACTCATATATATATATATATAAATGTAATTACGAAAAAATCTTGATGAATAGAATTTACAACAGTAACATTCCTTTTTTTAGTAATTTTAATCTCTCAACGACACTTTTTTTCTTCCTTTCACATAATATATATCCTTTTAAACTATGAACAGAAGCTACATCACAGATTTTGACTCGTGTGTGTATTCTAGTCTCCTACCCATGCTACACACGGGACTAATCTTTTTATGATGTTCTGTTTAAATAAGAAGTATATTACATAGTCAGAGGGGCTGGTAGGGGCCACGACCCCCCAAAAAATTTTAATCTTTTTACTAATTATACGGATCTCACATAAAATATTATATTAACTATTAATTTGACCCCCCAAAATATTTTGTAAATTTTATAGTATTATCTCTTTATAATTTTTTCACTACTTGTATTGAGTCCTCATTTTCTTTTTTATATACTAGTCGTGCACCCGTGCCATGCACGGGGTATTTTTGTCACATTAGTCATACAATAATAATTTGATTGAAAAAAAAAGACTCAATAATTTTTTAATAAATATAATCCATTCAGATTTAATTGACATACACTGTCAATGTAAAAGAGTTTTACACGTACATCCAATAGTGTACCACTACATTATTTAATGAATGTGACAATTCATGTGTTATTAAATTCAATAAATGATGTGGCAGCACATCATTGGATGTCTGTGTAAAATTTAGTTACACTGACAATGTTTATATATTAAACTCAATTCATAATATATGAAAGTTAAAAATTGCATATTAATGTGAATGATTATTTTTCTCTATTTATCTTTTATTCTTATACTTGCTTCAAATTTTCATTTGCACAATATATTTCAACCAACTCAAGCTACTTCTCTTTTTCTTTCTTTCCAACCCAACATGTAAACTTTTTTTATATTGTCAGTGTATATCCATTAAATCTATTTTAAATTTTACTTTTTAAAAAGTTAAAAACCATAGTAACTTTTAAAATTATTTTAATTTATTTATTACATAATATTTTAAAAAAATGATTATCTAAACATTCTAAAAGTTTCAAAAGTATATTTTTTTAAAAAAAAGACACTATTATTCTTTTCTGTAGTTTGTCAAATAATTATTTATTAATGGATAACTAACTTTTTTTAAGGTTAATAACTATTTATCCTATAATTTATCCCCCTAGCCCATTTATCCAATTGAAAATATGTCTCACCACCATTTATCCACGAAATTGATCAATTTTTGAAACTTTTCCTCTCATATGATAAATATTCCACATTCTCATTTTTCAAAAGTGATAAATTAAATTATTAGACTTTTTATTCATAGCACACTCTTATAGTCTTATAAAGTCTCTTATATCCACTAGGCCAAAAAAGCTATTTAAGGACGCTCCGTGCAACATAAAAGGGCGCTTCCGTGTGCCCTAATAGAAATTGCTTTTGTTTGGTCGTTAAAAGGAGGGCGTGCCCAGAAACGCCCTAACGGAAGACACATAGGGCGCTTATAAAAAACACAGAAGCGCCCTCAGCAAAGTGTCAGAACGTGCATTTGGAGGGCGCTCTAGGGAAGCGCCCTTGTCCTGTCCAACCAGGGCGCTCCAAGGAAGCGCCCTCCCTCCCTTTTTTTTTGCTCTATAATTTAGATGAAGTTGTGAACACAGTTTTAAACACCTGCAAAACTCCATACCAGCAGCCAAAATTTCATCCTTGAAACTAATGTCAAAAGTTTTGCATAGAATATGCTTAACATATACAACATCCTTAACCAGGACTAAGTCTAGTCATTAACCTATAAAAAATTTGGCAGAGTTTCCTATATTTTTACAAGTTTTCCCAATTTATCAAACACCTGTAAAACTCCATACCAGCAGCCAAAATTCATGTCATGAAAGTAATGTCAAAAGTGCATAAAATATGCTTAACAAACAACATCCTAAACCATGACTAAGTCTAGTCATTATAACCTATAAAAAATTTGGCAGAGTTTCCTCTGTTTTTACAAGTTATCCCAATTTATCAAACACCTGTAAAACTCCATACCAGCATCCAGAATTCATGTCATGAAACAAGTGCTTGTTATTAAAGTATAATATCAAATCAAAGTATACAAAATTTACAGAACTTATCATTAATAAACATCTTTGTACAACATTTTCAGAGTAAAAGTACACGTGTTTACTCACCATCAACAAGTGCAAATCAATCACATACAAGTGGTTACTACATGTTTTGCCCATTCTTCTCTAACCTCATCAAGTTGCTCCGTAGTGTAAGTCGGGCATCGGTGTTGAGGAAAGTACTATAAAACCCAAAATTTTATTTCATTAAAAGAAGTTCTAAATGGGGAGAAAAATACTTATTATAACAATTCCAAATTACCTCTCTTGGTATAGTGAGTACATTTTGATCGATTATCTCCTTTATGAAACACATAACAAAAAGGCCGCAATCACTGTTGTTTATTTGCCATGGACACTACAAAAATAATTTATAATCAAATCAACTTACGTAATGATAAGTTACGAAGGAACACAAGAGTTCGCGCAACATTACCTGTATGCGGTACCAAATGGGATCAGGTATAATCATATTATTTGCAGTTTGAAAACTCATTAGCGTTCGATATTCATAAAAAGATCTAAACCAATAAAACAAATAATGTGTATGAGAACTCTAATTAAACAATGTAAGTGTGATTGTATAATGTTACTTAACTTACTTCTTAATCATAGTCTTCATCGGTTCGTAATGTGTAGGGTCTTTGCGCAAGGAGTCAAAAAAGTAAACCTTTCCAAATCAATTAAACTCAAGGCGATAAGAACCCAGTGTCGCCTACAATCATATTGTCAGATGTGTCAAACATACAATGTTTTATAATTAGTTATATTGAGATATGAACACATACGTCACATACCCGTCATGATTGTACGGAAGCAGAAACAACTTATCTTGCCCCCATTTGTTATACAACATCCTACCCAAGACTTTGTCCTGCTGAGTTGTTGCAACAAAAGCTGTGGTCATTTCTGGAGAAATGAAAACATATCTATCCGGGCGGCCAGATGGAACCAATATCTCCTTATACAAGTAACTGTGCAATACAAAATTTGGATATTGTTAACTAATTTTACAATCTTATCATTAAATGAGAATGACATACTATGAAATTTTAAAATTCAAAATACCTGGAGTAGATGTTTATGACAGTGGCATCTAACCAATCACGATACAACACAACTTGAAGACAATTTTCATCAATGTATGTGTTCACTTCATTTTATTGAATAATACCCGCAGTTATGTTGCAACAAATGGTAGAACCACTTCCTTGCATCTTTACTGAATAAAACATTTCGAGTAATTGCAAGTTCATGGAGGGAGGATTGGTGGGTTTTGAGGTGACCACTCGTGGAGTGCTTTCCCTAATTGGAGACTTATGAATAGGTGATTCATTTGAATGATGTGTCTCCACAGGTGGTGCCGCTGCGGAGGTCTGGGGAGTCTAAAAATACAACATATTCAAGGATTAGTAATTGAAATTGAACTTATATAAATGAACTTTTTACACAAATAAAACTATACACATACCAATGCATGAAATCCAATATGAATACATGGCCAAGCCACGAAACACCCTAACGCATCCCCCACAGTACTCAATTCCCCAAAACGATCTGGGCATGGAAGGGTAGCATGTGGGTCAGTAGAAACTTGAACCATGACCTTCAATTGGTCGGAGGGAAGTGGGCAATTGTGTAACATCTGGTCTGGTAAATTGTGTGCTTGCCCCTTACCAACCACTCACAAGACAGTGTCTCCCAAATATAATATGCATTGAAATATTCCCTAAATAATTGAGATAAGTAAATATGTTTATGGATAAATAGTGTGTAAAAAACAAAATAGTTAACAAAAATATAAACAATTAATTACCACAGGAAAGGCGGGTCTGGGAGAAGTGTTAGAATCTCCCATGCTCCGTTCCCTGGTAAGTTCTTCAATCATTCTTGTATTCTGGTCAAGTTTTTCTTGTATCTGTTGATAACCATCATGCATTTCCCGGTATTTCTCATACATATCATTATATTTCTCTTTAGAAACAAAATCTTCTTTGGGTTTAGGCGGAGGTTTGAAATATTTCCTAGGATATACCCCAAAACCCATACCCCGAACACGTCACCTATATGTGTCTTTCTTAAGAACCGTGTCAAGGACGTGTCTCTCATCAGAATTACCAGATTCATCGGCTTGAGATAATATTTCTTCCTAATAACAAAAGTGCAAAACATAAACTCAATGATTCAAAAATAACCCTAAATTTAACACACAATAACATTAAATATATACTTACACATTGTGTGAAGACCTCTTCTACTCTTTCATTACTGGCATTCTTTTTCTTGTTTATCCGAGCGACTTTCCACAATGCATGTCGTGAAACTTCACCAGACTCTTCTTTGTAGCCATCATTAATCGTTCCAAACAACATTGCCCTCAACAGAAAAGATTCTTCTTTGTAGTCATCATAGACCTCTACTCCAGTATCCCACAATAGCTTCAAGTCTTCAATCAATGGTGCCAAGTACACATCTATATCATTACCCGGTTGTCTGGGCCCAGATATCAACATAGACAACATCATGTATTTGCGCTTCATACAAAGCTATGGAGGTAGATTATATATCATCAATAACACCGGCCATGTGCTGTGTGTACTAGATTGGACACCATGCGGATTCATTCCATCTGTTGATAAGGCAAGTCGAAGATTTCTTGCTTCCTCCCCAAAAGAGGGGTACTCATCATCTGTCTTCCTCCACTGTGGAGAACCAGCGGGATGCCTCAACATGCCATCCTTGACTCGTTCATTTGCATGCCATGTTAAGTTCTTTGCATCGATGACACTACGGTACATCCTTTGAAACCTTGGAATTATGGGGAAATACCAAACCACCTTTGCTGGTGAAGTCTCTTTCTTATAACGAGACTCATTGCATTTAGGACACACACTTACTGATGCATGCTCATTTCTAAACAAAATGCAATCATTGGGACAAGCATGAATCTTCTCATAGGTCATCCCAATAGAACGTAACGTCTTCTTTGCCTCATAAGTTATGTTAGGTAGCACATTGTCCTCTGGAAACATCTCCTTTAGCAATGTCAGTAACTCTGTGAAACTCTTGTCAGACCATCCATTTGATGCTTTTAAATTATACAACTTCAACACAGCGGTCAACCTTGTGTGCTTGGTGCACCCGTTGTACAGTGGTTTTTCAGCATCACTACCCAGGGTATCAAACATTTTTGGGCAATCTCTAAGGTCCTCTTCAACCACATTTCGAATCTCATCAATTCTGTCACAATCCTCCCATCCGGTCCCAAACTCATCATCACTAGGTTCTATGTTGACATTATTCTCACCCATACCACTATGTTCAATTCTAGTCTCACCATGAAATGTCCAACTTGTGTAACTCTGATCAATTCCGAAACAGAAAAGATGGTTCCTCAACTCCACTTCACTTAGTTGCTTAGAACAAAAACATTTTATACAAGGACACACAATTTTTCTAGGATTTATTGCATGGTCAACGACAAACTTTATGAACATTTCCACTCATTCCTCATACTCACTTGTCAAACGATTTGCAAACATCCAAGAACGATCCATATTCTATCAACAAAACATCAAATCATTTATAAATTAAATCATTTATAAATTGACTCGAAAGACAACTATAATTTAGATGTAATAACAAATTAATTTACATGCATAACTAATTCTAAAAATTTGAGTATCACAAATTTATGCAATTTCCAATCCTAATGTCAACAAATACATCAATGTGAACAATAATAGGTATATAACACAATCATTTTATTAAAAATTAGGATGCACATAAAAATGGTGCAAATAGCAGAAACAGTGGTGCAACTAGCAGAAAAAAGATGTATTATGCCGAACAGTGGTGCAGATAGCAAAAATAATGGTACAACAGAAACTAGGTGCAGTTAGCAGAAAAATGGGTGCAATCAGCAGAAAAACAAAAAGTTCAGGCACATGGTGTGGCACATAGCAGAAAAAGTGGTGCATGTGAAACTACATTTTCAGGAAAAAAAAAACCTGTGCAGATCGGAGAAGAAGATGTCCTCGGGCGGTGGTTTTTGAAAGACCTTGTCGGAGGAGCTTCTCGCGGCGGCTGAATGGAGAACGAACGGAGGAGCTGCAGCGGCTGAGGCGCGGCGGATCGGAGGAGCTGCAGCAGCCGCGGAGGACGACGACACTTCGCGGGCGGACTACGAGCGCTTCGCGGCGAACGGAGGACGAACAGTGCTCCCCTTTGTGGCGGACAGAGATTTAAGGTTGAACGGAGGACGAACGGTGGCCCCTTCGCGGCGGCCGAAGATTTAAGTAAGGGAGAGAGTGAATGAAGTTAGGGTTCTCAAGTGAGTGAGGGAGAGTGAAGTGTTTAGAGTGAGAAGAGAAAGATGAAACTGAGAGAGGCAGAACGAAAATATTAAATGTGTGCAGTTCTTTGAAAAGCAGGGCGCTTCCCTGGAGCGCCCTAATGGGAGGGCGCTCACAGAAAGCGCCCTTAATACCTTAATACGAGGGCGCTTCCCTGGAGCACCCTCAACAATTTTTTTTTAAAAATAATTTTTTTGTCATTTTAGGCCACGTGTAGGAGCGCCCTGATAGAGAATGAAACACCAAATTCAGGGCGCTCACGTGGAGCGCCCTGATGTTAAAACTTTCATTTTAAACACTTACCATCACGGGAGCGCCCTAAAGTAAGTGCTCTTATATCCCAAATTTGGCATAGTGATCTTTTTATTTATTTAAAAAGATTTTATTTGATTTGATTTCTTATCTCATATTTAATAACAAATTCATACAATATAATATATAATTTGTTATCTCCAATGCTTATGGAATGACCTCTTAGTGAGATTTTTTCTATTGCTTATGGAATGCCTCTAGTATATGATGTAAAAAAAATGAATGGTCTTTTAGAGTATTCTTTCTAATGCTCCAAGAATGCCTCTTGTATAGGATAAAACTTTAAGATTCTTGGAATTGTCTTCAAATGTAAAGTTCATTATTTTATCTTAAGGTTTAAATTCAAATAGATTGAACTATAATATTTCTTTATAAATACCAATAATTTTCTTGCCAACTTATATATGCCCACATTTGACGGTGCAATTGAATAAAACTAACATTTTATGGGTTATATAGGCATTGCCTAGTTCATCAACTACGTAAAAACTTTGCTAGTACCAAACCAAATTTTAAGTTTCCTATGAAGTGAAATTTCGCAAAACAGTTAAGTTGTTGCAGCACATACACAAATAAGTCACCAATTAAAGAAATTATGCAATATTTTCAATCTTTCATTTATCACTATAAACAATATTTTAAAAAAAAAACTAAGAAACCAAATGAAGATGATGGTGTGCAAATACAATTTAATTGTTTTCAATTATTTAGTTGGGACTCTGATATTTACAAAGCATTAATTTAGAAAAGTTGTTCTTGATAAAAAATACCCTTTAAACAAAAACAGAAAACCCACAGAAGAGCACTAATTAAATAATTATCATAAAATATTTTTATATATTATTTTAAATTTCATAATATATTTATATTTATTTTATAAACCTTTTTAAAAATATTTAACTATTAAAATGGCCTTTAATTTTTATATTTTGATATAATAGTTTTATATAATTATTATAACAAAAAGTTGTACATTTTTTATATTGATTTATTATGTTTTAAATTTTAAAATTGTTAAAATGGATTTTAATATTCATATTTGATATAATAAAGATAACTAAAATTAAATAATTATTATAATACTATTAACATAATTATAAAATAATTTTTTATGTGTTTTAACATTTTTTAAATTTTGTGTTATATTTTTATTGTTTTAAAATTAAGTTTTATCTTTTTTTTTATAAACTATTTTACTATGTTTTAAATTTTGCATTATATTTTTATTTATGTTATAAACATTTTTTCAATATTATAATTGTTAAAATGGATTTTAATATTGATATAATAAAAGTTGCTATAACTTTAAGGTTCTTTTTGTTTTTAAATAATTATTAATTTTTTGAAGTTTTAATGTATTATAAATTTCTTGTTAGTTTACAAAATTTTAAAAATATTTATTTTATGAGTTTATCTTTTATTTTGATATATTTAATAACAAGAATAAGAAACTACTACTTTTAATCAATAATGTAAAGGATAGTATGATTAATGATTTTGATAAATCCAACATTTAGTACTGACAATAAAACTTTTAAGAATGAAATGTTTTTATTAAAATAAAAAATATTTATTATTTATTTATGTTTTTGATATGATTAATATTTTTTATTTTAATAAAAAAATTTATTATTGGAGGTCTTATCTTTAGGCCATATTTTATCAAAATCGATTCATTAAATAAATTTATATATATTTTTTAAAAAATTAAGAACAAATTTTAATGTTTAAGTATAATCTCAAAGGAGGAATTATTTAGAAAGAAACGGAATAATGAATAATCTCTCTTTAACACTTTCTTTCATATTCAAGATTCTCGTCAAGACATAATGATTGCATTAGTGAGACTAATTAACCTCCAGACACGTGCGATGTTTGCAAGCATATGCAAAACCTTCCTTTGCTTTCAGCCATATTCTTGGATTTTACTTTTCCGTTTCTTTCCGTTACGGAACGAAGCTATGTGCTTATGACAACTCTTTGATAACTTTTTTTTTTGTTCCTCTCCTTTTTTTGAGATTTTAGTTTGATTCCTCTCCCTAACTTACAATTTCTCTTTTTTAAGTCTTCAACTACCTCTAATGTATCATTTCATTTTATTTATTTTAAAAAACACATTCATTACCTAGCCTGATGCCAGCAAAAATCAAGAACTGCTGCTATCAAGGTTACGTTTTTTAGATATAAATATTCTGAATTTAACAACCTTAAGTAATTCATTATTTTTTTCATTATATATAAAGGTATTCATATATTATTAGTTATATCATCCAGATAAAGACAACAAAATCCCTTGCACGGTAGATTACATTGTTGCTTGGAGATGAGTTTACAAAGAATATTGGGATTATATTTTGAGTGTTACCAACACACTTTTTAACACATTTTTTTAACACATTCCATGTGATTGATTAAAATTCACATGGATTTCACTCCCAATGTGGTGGGACTCATGTGATTTTTAACCAATCATATGAAGTATATTAGAAAAAGAATGTGTTGTTGGCACTTTTGATTCTAATAAATATATAGATCGTTGTTAATTAGGTGAATTAATTAATGCCTATTCATTGGACACCCAAAAAGGCCCGTGAAGAACAAGAAATGAAGCTCTTTTAATCCCAAACTTAATAGTAGAAAGCGACAGCTAAACGTAATGTCATTATCAATAAGTTCAAACAAATTGTCGATATATATAGATCAATGAATATAAAAAGGAAGAAAGAGAAAAGGCTCATCGATCACTAGCATATCTGAGATTCCAACGCCCTATCTCTTTAAGACGCAGAAACAAACACTTTATATACAAGTTGCTTTTATTTCTTTGTTCTCAGTCAAAAGGCTCCAATAGCAATAGGAGAGTTAATTAAAGGGAGAAACACCACCATGACCTAAGGCTGGAAAAGTTAACAAATGATATTTCCGATTGCAGTTTTGTTAATCATTTGCCTAGTTAATGTAATCCATCTAAGGTGTGGTGTGGGTCATAGCGACATAGTACATACAGAAATTAAGCATAAGGGGCCAATGCAAGAAGTTCATCAACAGTTAATTTGACTAAAAACAAAGTGATTCAAAATATATTTATTTTATATTTTGGTTTATGAAACCATGATGTATTGAAATTAAACTAATAATAAAACTATTTTTATTTACTTATTTAAATTTTATTCTAAAAGTCTCATCCAAAAACACAACATTGTAAAATTAATTTTAGATAAGAATTAACTCATCATTGGGGTCGGAATCAAATGCTCAATCCAATCCTTTTTACGATACTATTTTAATAATTTTATTTGATCATTTTTTTCGATTCTTTACGAAATTTCATAAGCAATTTTTTTTTTTTCAATTTTACCCCTACTAATTATTTAACATTTAGAATTTGTAGGTTGATTAATGTGGAGGAATTAAACAAGGTTTAATATAAAATAAGGATACAATTAAAAATTAAAGAAATTTTTTAAAAACTAATACATTAAAATATTTTTTCTTAATATATATATATATATTATAAGAATTTAAATGAAATTAAGATAATAATTATTTTTTCTTTTTTATCATATAATCTTAAAAAAATCTCAGATTAGATAAAAACAAATTTTTAATAATTTTTTCTCTTATCATATAATTCTTAAAATAAAATTAAAATCAAGATAAAGAATGTTTTTAATTTAATTACCTAATGTAAAAGTCAAATTCAAATCAAACTAAAAACAATTCTATTTTATTTTTTTAGATTTTTTATTTTTTATGATGTAATTCTAAAAGACACATTCAAATAAAATAAATTCGTTTGTAATTTAAACGTGAACTTATCATCGCTAATTAAGGAAAAATAACTAATATAAATAATATAAAAAAAAGGAAATAGAGAAAAGCTAAAAATAATTTTTTAAAAACATATGAAGATAAAGAACAAAAGAGTCATAAAGAGGTAATAATAGTTAATAAAATATTTTATGTGAGATCTATATACTACAAGAAAAATGGTTTTTAACGACGACAAAAAAGTCGTCGCTATAGGGAAAAACCGTCGCTATTTAATAATTAGCGACAGCCCACCAGCCACATTCTACATAACAATGACCATTAGCGACAGCCTGACCGTCGCTAATAATTTTTTTGAAAAAATATTATTTATTCCCAGATTTATCAATTGTGAGGATCAAACTCACAACCTGCATGATACTAAGAAGGAGCATTACCGTTACGCTATGTTTATTTCTTGAAATATATAGTGCAAAATATAATATACATAGGGAAAAAATAAGAAATTAACAACGACTGACACCAACTTTACGAAGACCGATGCTAAATAGAATTTTTTTTAAAAAAATATTTTACCATTAGCGATGGTCAGACCGTCGCTAAGTTACATAAAAAATGTAAAAAAAAAAAAAATCAACTTTAGCTTTTGACTGACCATCGCTAAATACTTGTGTCTAAAAATGCTCATTCTTGTAGTGATAATTAATGAAATCATTGAAAAAATTTGGTGGGGGACGTGGCCCATTGCTATAACGCCCCTATCTATATCTATATTTTAAAAAAAAAAATTACTTTATCATTCAAATAAAAATAATTTTTTTTAATTCCCTTTTAAAAGATTATTTTTAAATGCAATTAATTATTTTAAAATAATTTTTAATATTAATTCTTCACTACATATATTGTATTATTTTTAATAAAAAATTTAGAGTAAGGAGATTGTGATATAATACGACAGTTTAAGGTAAAAAAAAGTCAACATCAATATTTCAATACTAATTTTAGTTATCAAAATAAAAAACAAACACAAAGTCCAAAACCTTTTCTTGGTACTAATCGCTTTGATAGCGTGAGTGACTTAGTGGCATTAACGGATAAAAAAGTAATATGGCCATTAATTGGCTTCCATAAAACTTTGTTTACTAAGTGTCTATCTGCAGAATCAATTCCATAAAATCAATTTTAAATTAATTTTAGGATTTAATTAGTATACGGTCAGTGTAAAGAAATTTTACACAAATATCTAATGGTGTGTCATCACATCATTTAATAAATGTGACACCTTATGTGTTATTAAATTCAATATACACTGACGGTGTATATATATTAAACTCTTATTTTTATATAATGTGTTTCATAAAATATGTTTTATTCATTTTCAACCATTAATTTTAGAATAAATTCTAACTCAACTGTATTGTATATAAACTAAACGAGCACGCTAAAATTAAGGTATATTCCTTGTTTCGTTTATGTCACAAGGAAAGCCAAATTGCAGAGTTTTTTCTTTTCCAAAATAAAGTTCGATTGAGAGATGAAGGGGACTTTAGAGAAATAAGGTGTAAACTACCAACTTTATCCTAATACGTGTAAGGGATGTCAAATTAGTCTCAAGAACTAGACTTAATATAATAACAATTTAATTCCTAAATTATGTTTCTGTCAATTAATTACTTTCTCATATATGTTTTTTTTTTATCAAAGTGTTTAATTCATTATATCTTTCGTTGCAAGACCATATATATTTTCCATGAGACAATTATGCTTGAATCGATGAGCAACAAAGCTCTCCCTCTGAACTGCATATCTAGCTAGGGCTCAAATTCGAGACCATAAGTTAAGTTGGAACAACCCCATGCGAGTTGATCCACATGCTCGATGGTTCATTATTCATTATTTATTATGGATTAATTTGACTAAAAATTGCTATTATATTCAATTTAAGAACTATTTTGATATTACTTTGATCTTGAATATAAGAAAAAGTTAACCAATTCACGCTAATTAAAAATATCAGTTGAGCTCATTAAATTTTTTGAAATTCTATAAATAAGGATATTACGAGGATATTATCATTTAATAAGGTGAAATAGTTAAATTTTACTTATATTTAAAATCAATAAAATATTATTTTGAATTTTGCTTATATTTGAGTGCGAGACAAGCATATTTACCTACATGAACGGCGAATTCAATGATTTATTTGAAAAATAATAACTCACTTTAGGTTAGGAGTGTTTTCGGTTCGGTTTGGATCGATTTTAAAGCAAAATATACCCGATCTGATTATTGCGGTTTTACCATTTCATCATCTAATTGTTTTGTTTTAATATTTTAAAAATTCGATCCTATCCGGTCCAATTTAAATTGGATTGATCGATTTTCAGATTTTTTAAATAGATAATAAATATTATATAAAAGTGATAAAAATTTTTAATAATAGCTATCATTTTTATTGGAACTTATATTTATCAATATAAATACAAAATTATATAAAAAGTAGAATATGAAAGATGAAAATCAATTTAGTTTTAAATTGATATGTGTAAAGATATTAAAATATTATTAAATAACACAATCATAAAAAAATATACAAGTATAAATAATTTCATAAATATATACTTATACAAGTATAAATATATGATCATTTTATAAATAAAATAATATAGATGTATATAAAGTTTGGTGTGGATTTGATTGAATCAATTTTTAATATAAGATTAAAAAATTAATTCAATCCAATAAAAATAAATAAATTTTTTGTGATTTTTTTTTGCATAAACCAAGAGTATCTTCCGTCGATAACAAGAGACTAATCCTTTTGAGGCGTAGGACTTTGCATCTCCCAACAAAGTCTTTTCCATACACACCGCTGGGATCGAATCATTGTCAAAATACTTAAGGGTATGTTTGGTTTACATTTTCATATACTGTTTCTATTTCCTATTTTCATTCTGTTTCCTGATTCCTGAAATTTTTCAAAGGAAAAACTGGAAACAACAAATTTTTGTTTCCAGTATTTTCAGTTTTTTCTTTGTAAAATTTTAGAAAATAGGAAACAGAAAATGAAAATGCAAATGCAAACCAAAATGTCTAAGAGACCTAACTATCTACCAATACCGTGTTTTATCGGTAATATTTTATGATTTTCGATTTTCAATTTAACTTAATTTTTAGTTTTTGGATAATATTTACAATTTGTATTGGATTGTATTAGTTACTATTAAATATTAACAATCTTACTTTATGATGGATTGAAGATTTTGCCTTTTTGCAGCTTTTTATTTATATTTTTATGCTTTTTTTCCCTTCTCATACTACTACTCACAAAAGAGAATTAGAGGTAATTACGATGAGGATGTGGTCAAAAGGTTCGGAAAAAAACATTCAATAGAATCACTGACTAACACAGTGCAGAGTAACGGACTTTTGACCAGAATAGGAAATCCTGTAGCAGGTTTTGGAAATAGTGAACCCCATTCATTACATGCTTAAAATGATCCATGCCCCACAACCACAAATAAATCTTTGGTGAGGTGAATATGGCCTCTAAAAAATTAATTACTAATAAAATTTTCAATAATTCCCCTATATGGATAGTATTTACATTTTCAAAAACATTAAATATTTTTATTAAAATATTAAAAGGAATATGCTTTATCAAGAAATAACAAAACCACCTTCTTAATTTGTACGCAAGGCATGATTTTTCTCTTAGATATAAAAAATAAAATAATTAATGTTACATTGAAATTGAACGTATAATTGCAAGATGAAATTAGGATTTAAGGTACACGGTACAGTACCTGGAGATCAAAATGCAGAAGCAAAACAAGGGCCATTCTCTTTCATTATTTTTCTAATTTTGGGAGGGCCATCATTCACCTTGGACATACATATGATTTAAGATTCTGTGCCATGGCCAATTTGGTAAAAAGCCAAATAAAACCGTAACAGGTTTGACCAGCCCCAGTAAGGATGACTGAATTTGAAACTCACCACGTGAATCGCCCCACTCACATCTCCAAAACAATCGTTTCATTTTCCATATTATAAAAAATTAATAATTTCTTTTTTTATTTCAAAATAGAGCTTTTGTCTCATTCGACACATAAACTTTTATTATGTGCGAGCAAATATGATGTAAGGAACACCAATTCATCGATTCGAAGATAAGATTGAATTAGATTATATATACACATAAAGAAGAAAAAAAAAAACATAATAGAGAGAGGTGCCTTGCCTTACCTTGCCATGGCTTCCCTTCCCTTCTTTTGCGATTCTTGTCTGTTCTCTTCTTTTAAGCCCAAAAAACAATATTAAAAGCAGTGAAAGAAAGAACAGAAGCAGCAAAGAGAGAGAGAGAGGGTGGAAGGTAGTGTGAGTGAGTGTGTGACCACTCACTAACCACACCTTTTGAAACAAATAATATTCCATACCGTCCCTACTCGCCGTCTGTGATAAGAGGAAGCCCACCACCACACAAACCCACCAACAACATAATACCTCTGCTCCTCAAAACATTCACACAGAGAGAGAGAGAGAGAGAGAGAGTTTTATGTAATTGTTGTATAATGGATAAAAGCTGTCAATCCTCTGCAGACTCTAGTATAACCACATCCTCTGCCACTAATAGCAGCAGAGATCACTATCTGAGGCACCTCAACAAGCTTTCTCAAAAGATCTCCAAACCCATCATTAAAAAACCAAACTTTGATCCTCCTTCATCTCAACCACAACCACAGCCTCAGCCACAGCAGAATCTTCAGCACCAGCCACCAGTATACAACATCAACAAAAACGACTTCAGGGATGTCGTTCAGAAACTGACGGGTTCACCTGCGCATGACCGTATCTCAACACCACCTCCTATTCAACAACCCAAACCACCAAGCTCTCGCCTTCAGCGTATTCGTCCTCCTCCTTTGCCTCATATCACTAACCGTCCACCACCGCTTCTTAACACCGCTATACCCCGCCATCAACCACCACTCCCTAATCCTAACTTCAACTTTAACGCTGTTAACTTCAACAACACCTTTTCTGGCTTTGGAAGACCCCCTGCTCCGTTATCTCCGTTACCACCGTTTCCAACTGTTCACGCGCCTGCTGAATCACCTATCTCTGCTTACATGCGCGATCTTCAGAATCTCGTCGATTCAACCTCCAAGAATTTCTCTGGTTTTTCACCCTTAGCTCCTCCTCCGCCGGTCTCTTCTCAGCCTCAGACTCTGCCGGAACAACAACAGCAACCACCGCAGCAGCAGCAAGGGATGGTTCCTCCGCCGGCGCAGGCGGTGGTTCAATCGCAAACGTCGTCGTTTCAGATGCCGACTTCTCCTTTTGGATGCTTGAATTCGCCGATATCATCGTACCCTTTGTTTTCGCCGGGTCTTCTGTTTTCCCCAAATTCGGGTCAATTAGGGTTTCCTCAGCTTCCCCTTTCGCCTACCGTGCCTGTTCCGAGTCCTCGATGGAGAGGCCTTTGAGGTAAGCGAGCATCGTCAGAACTCAGAATCATGTTATTTCGGCCCAGGTTTTAGGGATTTGTTTATTGTGGGTTGGTTCTGTTACCTACATGTACATGGTTTTAGGTTATGGTGGTTGGGAATGGGGGATTTATTCAATTTCTGGTGGTTGGACTTGAATAGTCTACTGCTGCTTCGTTTATTCTGTAAATGGGATATCAAAGACATTAGGAAGGAACAATTTTGCATTTGTTTTTTGTTTTGCTCTTTTGGGATATTTGGGGGATGAGGGAAACAAATTTAGATGTTATACAAATATAGTGGGATTATGCTGTTTTTAATTAATATGAAAGGTTTATTGTTTTCCATCATTTTCTACCTCTAATTTTACTATTTCATTTCTTGCAATATGTGAAATTGTCCTGATATTATCCTTTATTATGAGCGACCTGTTTCTAACATTTGAATTGGTTGGTGTTATGATCATGGCCCCTGATGTTCCTTTTTGAGGGGCTGTGGCTACCTATTTGATTGTAAATGTTATTGGGAGTGTGTTGTGGCATTTACTGGAAAGGTTTCAGTGGGTAAATTTTGTTTTGTAAGGATTGGTTGTCTTTTGGATTGATGAATTAATCAGTAGCAGCATTCATGTCTTTTGGATTAATGAATTAATCAGTAGCAGCATTCATGTCTTTTGGATTAATGAATTAATCAGTAGCAGCATTCATTTAGTTATACGAAGTTGAAATTCTTTTACTCAAACTAGATATGATAGTTGATCTTGTTCCAAGATAAGGGTAGTAATTTTGCCCGCAAATGTATTAAAATTTAAGTTTGGCCTGCCTCTTTATATTGATGCTGGTACTGATGCAATGGAATACATAGTGTATACCGCTATGTATAGTTATTGACTAATACTTCTCATTTTCTGTTCTTGTTTTGCATTCTGTGATTTCATATCCTAAGGATATTGGTTGTCATTTTTTTGGTTGACATTGGTTGTGGTCCTTTAAATGTAATTTTTTGGTGTTCTTGAGTATGTCGATTATGTTCAAATATACTACGAAATTTGATGATGCAGCAAGAAATGTGGTGTCTGGTGTGGATTGTGGGGGTTTTGATGACACAGTGCTAAAATACTGTGTTGTAAGATTTTTGTGACAACTCCAAAGAGTGGGATTTAACATGGTTTCACTGATCCTCTCTTGTAGAGGGATTTTGTTTCATTCCTGTTCCTCTTACAAGTTCTCAAATCTTTCTGTTCCAAAAGGGAAAAAATTAGAAGAATCCGAAAACTATTTATAGCTAGTGTTTTAGGGGGAAAAAGATACTTAGATGAAACGAATATTAAGATGATCCGTTTACTGTTCCATCAGGCTTACATATCTTGGTCTCAGAATTTGGATATATTCCACTCCAGGGAGACAATTAATTTTTGTGTATGGCTTTCTGGTGTTGAGTATAATTGCAGTAAGATCATCACAAAATATCAGGTAGTTTTAGACAGTGATTGATGAAAACTATTGATAGTTATGAATCAGCTATAATATTGAGACACTTAATAATTCTATACCTTAACACATTTAACCTCTCTAAATTATCACATTATATATTACATTTATAACTTGAGGTCTCTTCTCTCTATTTTTTTTCTTGCATCTAACACATATATCACTTTTCTGTCTACTCTTTCTATCATTTTGGGCGACCATTATCCTTTATGAAAAGTATGTTCTATCATCTGTTTTCAGATTTGCAAAGTTTATTTTTTTAGATGAATAGTATTTTAGATGAGGGGATAGTGCCTCAGTTCAAGGCAGGAAAAGCCTCCAAGCTCATAGAGTACTTATATTTACCTCATCTCAAAGGGACAAATGGGGATTCGAATCTATGACTTGTTAGATCAACTATCATGTTTTACTCCGCTTGACCAATCCATTAGGATGTCAGATTTGCAACGTTGAATCATGCTTTTTAAATGTCAAATTCTTGTGACACAATAACTTTCTTGTGACACAATAACTCTTGATTGCATTAGTGTTATGATATGCTTCTTTTATCCGTGTTCAGATCAACTACCAAATTTTTGTGACGTAAAGGTTAACAAGTATCAAGTTGAGAGTAAAATGCAATGCAATCAGTTGGGAGTTAATAAATCGATTTATTTATTTATTTTTCAATCCGGCAAATACCTGGATGTTGTTTGCTTTGCAATTTGCCATTGGAAATTTATCATTTGTTTGACAATGCGCATGGAAAATTAAATGATGAAAGATGGGTAAAAAAATGTAAGAGAAGTGTAATGATTTTGTATATTATTTTGATGGAAAAATTTAAAAATTTAAAATGTGAAAAGTAGCGTTAAAACTTTTTCTCTTATTTAATTGGAAAAAATAAAAAATTATATTTAATATATTTTTTTATTAATTTTTTGTGACTTCAGATTTTTTTTTCTTATTTTCTCTTCACAACTAAACATAAAAAAAGATAGTATAATAAGTCTTTCCCTCACGTTTCATCACACTTTTTTTTTCTGGAAAGGAATGGTATTTTACAGGACCGCACACATGGTGCTTATTCTTTCTGAGTAGGAAATGGACTAATCCTAATATAAGGATTGGATTCTTGTAAATTTTGGTATTTTACCTCAAAAAGTGGCAGTGCTATAGTATCATTTTCATTTATGCAAAATTGGTTTAGAACTATAAAACTGATGAACAATTTTTTTTTTGGTTAATCACAAATATCCCTTATTACGAGGGGCAATCCCTGTTCTGGGTTTATGCACAATTAAGACTCATTACCCTTCTCTAAGAGTGTGTTTAGTGAAGATCAAATGTCAGTGTTTTTTTTCACAATCTCGGTCTATGTTACCTGATGAACTGTTGTTAATTTTCGTTAAGGTGGGTAGTTTGCTTATGAAGTCTATCTTTATGCAACTTCAGCCCTATACACCAGACAATGGGTATGTAACTATGTTGTAGGTAACAGTCTAATTTATTTATTCATTTATGTATTGTGCTGGTATAGATTTACAATATGCTTTGATTCCTATTGAGTTGCTCTAAACTTATATTTGTATTCGTGATTTTAGTATTTTATTTTATAAATTAGTGCTCTTATGGATGGTCATGGGTTGGGTTGGGTTCAAGGCACTTACGAACCCAACCCGATGCAAAGACATTGTGTTGGGTTGGGTTTTGTCATTTTTAGGTACAGATCCAACTCAACCCGATTATAGTTGGATTTGGTAGGGTGTGTTCTTGCTTCTAGCTGTGGATAGCCAAAAATATTCATTGAATCAGATAACCAGGTGGCCATTGAGGGGATTAGATCAGATAAGCTCAACTGGGAAATCCAACACATCATTGAAGACATTAAAAGGATCAACTCTTACTTTCCCCATTGTGGGTTCCTCTGGACAAATCGTGAAGGCAACAGAGTAGCTCATGCTCTTGCAGAGGCGACTGTGGCCCAAGTGCGCCCTTTCGTGACGATCGCATCCATCCCCCGGAATGTGAAGTCCCTGGCAGATGACGATCGCTCCTCTCTTCGTAGGGATCTCCATTCTCGTCCCCCTTAGAGTTTAAGAGAGTTCTAGGGTTGGCTGTCTACAGAGAACTTTTCTTTCCTTTCATCACTTTCGTCTTCAGTTTATTGTACTTTGCTGAGCATGTGTATCTCATTCCCTAGATTTTCTCATCCTTAGATACTGCTTGAAAGCTTAGTTTCTTGTTTGGGCCTTGGGCCTCTGTTCTTGTTTCCCCCTTGTTTGGGGTAGTAATGCAACGCTCATTTGACAAAAAAAAAAAAGTCAATTGGGTCTAATATTCTAAAATGTTTGGGTCTGTAAATTAAATAAAATGAAAAAATGAAAAAAAAATTAAATAAAAAATACAAGTTGTCATTATAAATATGACAAAAATAAAAATTTATAATTTGATAATAAGGAAATCAATTCATATAATATTAAATATTAAAATATGTAACTTATTAATAAAAAAAAAATTATTATTTTATTAATGATTGAGTTCGAAATATGAAAACCCGATACCTAACCCGATTTGATTGGATTTGCATGTATAGAACTCAATCCGATCCAACTACCCAACTCAACCTGTCTTTTATAATTGGGTTGAGTTGGGTTGGTCGGGTTCATTGGGTCTACCCAACCCATAATCACCCCTATGTGCTTTAGCCTAAAAGTGATTTTAAACTTGTTTGAATTTGTGTTTAATCTAGGTAAACATGTGTTACCTTCGATACAATGTAGGCACTAAACTAAATTACAGAGTAGTACTCTTGCGCGTATTTTGATGAAGAATTTTAGAATTACCAAAATTATGATAGATAATGTTGAGTTAATTGTAAATATAGGAGAGATTGTAAATGATAATAAAAAAAATTCAAACATAACAAAAAAATTTTAAAATTCTTTCATAATATATGTCATTTTAAATTTCTCCTATTCATTTGAATTTTTTTTTTACTATTCTAACACTTGAATAAAATCTAGTAATTTTAAATTACTTTATCCAAATACAATGTTATGATTTCTAATGCACGTTATTTGGATATTATCATGAATCCAAACACGCAATTTGCCTCTAAATTCAGAGTTAATGTGATATATTATAATTTGTGTTAAATTAAAAAATTTACATTAGATTGTATTACAAAGAGAAAAGTTTCTAAATAGAAATCATATCACTTCAAATTCATTACTTATGTTCACTGGAGCATTACCCACCTCTTTACGCAGGGGTATTCTTAAACTCAATTAATTTTTCAAAAAAAAAAAAAAATTGTGAGTAGCGACTCTTGATATTACCCTTTAAGGTGCCTCCTTTTCCCCTGATTATTTTTGTGGCATGCGACACTTCTTAATCGTTTTGGTTTTTGCACTTTGAAATCCAGATAGACACTTATTGAAAGCATTTTGGTACGTGGCCTGTGAGTAGTCACTTATTGCATGTATTTTTACTTCTTTTATTTTACATGATTGCTTATATATCATTTTCTTTGTAGGTGGAGGGATTTTGGCCATTAAACCTTTAAGAATTTGAAGAATTGGATAAAAGAAGGGTTGGAGATCACTTGGAATTTAAAAGAAGTAAAAAAAATAGACACCCTAGCACGTTACACTCCTTGGTTGTGTAATATTACCCAGGTGTGTGTAAAGTCTTAGCACTCATAACTTGCAACCTTTTTGTTTCTTATTGATTATATGCTTGACCCAGCTTTATTTCTCAATTAAAAGTAATTGAGGGCATAATTCAATTCTGGAATTGAACTTATGACAACCTCATTCTATAAGATTAAGATAGAAGGTTTGGGAATATAGACGGATCCAGAATTCATATGAAAGGGAGTGCCAAAATTTTTTTTTAATAATAAATATTAAATGATAGTCAAATTCATCATATCTTTTATTTAAGTTATACATAGAGTACATTCATGTTATAAAATTTATGAATAATAACATTTGTATTAAATAATTTTTTGATAGAAATCACTTAAAGTGATTAAATTTCAATAATGAATATTGAATAAAATTTATATTATAAAAATTAAATATATTACACTCATTTTATTTATTTATTTTAATTATTACATATATATTGATAATATTTTATTTTTTTGTATATAATGTATATGTATTATAGTGAGAGAGGGGGGGACAAGGCTCATCCTTGCCCCCGAATCCGTCCCTGTTTGGGACCTTTGGAAGCGATGTGTAGAACAAGTGACCACTTCAAGATTCAACAAAGTCGGAGTGTCTTTGGGTTATAAATCGAACATGGCTGAGTAAATTGAGAGTATCCCAATGTATGATTAACAATTATGTTTTGACTTCTTCCCCTTTTTTATTAATGTTAGTTATATTTTGATTCAGTTTTAAATAATTCTAATGTTTGTGAATTTATTAGACCTTTTATTCACATGATTTTAGATATTAAGGGAAGAACTGAAAAGTAAATCTTAACATTGAAAACTCTAAAATTGAACTAATGACTCTAAATCATAAAAGTAGTAGTTTTGATCCCTTGAGTGTTTAGTAAATTATCATAAAACTTAATAGATTTGAGATGATTTAATTACCAAGAAAGTACAATTAAGTTGATCTAATCAAATATATTATATTGAGATTCTAAAAGCAAACAATAATTACTTTAGCATAATTCTTTTCAAAACAAAATGACTTAATAAAAGGGCAATCTTTATATTGGTGCTTATTATAGTAAATGCTAATTCCTATAAGCTCTTGAATTTGATTCTGTTAATTAAATTAATTGGGTCTCTTAATTACTCCATTGCAATCATTTTATTTAATTATTCTTTTTAAATTAAATTAATTTAAATGCATTTATATTTTAGATAACAGAATATTAGATAATTACTAATCAATAATATAACTATGGGGAAATGATATCTTTATTATTATTTGATAAAAATGTGTGCTTGATTATTATTTGATAAAAATGTGTGCTTGGAGACCGTATAAAACATGTGGCTCTTGATTCAATTTTTTTAAAAAAAAGTATTATGATCACATAAAGTGGTTTTAATTTTCAGTTTTGAGTTGTAAAAACTTAATTAAAATCTTTTAAAAATAAAAAATTGCAAACTCACAATCACCCTAGGCAACACATTTTTAGTATTTTGATCATATGTTGACATTAGAGCTTGGTGAGATGGGGATCCATGTCTGTTTTATTTTTTTTGCTAAGTGGGGATGCATGTCTGTTAGCCTAGGCATTTTAACTAGACAAAAGTTAAAATTGGTAGTTGAAATTATTTTATCAGTGTTTGTTAAAATAGTTTTCTTAGATAGCTATTATCTATTTTTTCAGAAGGTACTTGGGGTAGTCTTTTTTTAAAAAAATTATTTTCAACTACTAACTAATTTTTTTTTTAAAATTTTATTCCTCAATAACTCTTATCCATTATTTTATTCATTAGCTATCATTTTATTATTTTCATCTAATTTTATCAAACACTTTTAATTAAACCATCTAACCTATTTATTCTTATCTAGCTTTCAAGTTTTAACTATCCAATTCTCATCTAATTTTTTCAATCTTGAGTTAGATTTATCAAACACACTAAGTTTGAGGGAGTTGTTGAATCTATACTCCCCGCCTGGCACATCTTTCAATTCTAGAAATGTATGTGGCACCAGTGAGGTCTATCTTCCATCTCTATGAAAATCTATCTCCTTACAAACTTATATTTCACATCACAGCCAAAAGATACAGGTCCATCACCTGAGGCTCAAGTAAGTTGTGTGACTGTTTTCAAGCCTGCTTGTCCGTCCATGCAAAGGGGCGTATTTCATCAGCTTGCTTGGCGAATAACCCATCCTCAAGCACATTACTTGCGAGTGTGGATTAAGGCATTGAGGGATATGTGATAAAATAGCTCCGAGGCATAACTTGATGTAAGTGAGCTTGGAAGTTTTGTTTTCAATTTGATGGCTTATACTTATAGGTGATTGTAAAGTTATTGCTGGCTCATTAGTCATTGGTTGTCCTATCAATGGTGATGGTTGTAGAAATAGTCTAGAGATTATCGTTAAGTTTTTGTTTAATTATTCATTAAACGTGTGTATTTGAAATGGTGTTATAGACCCTAAAGAATAAGTGTCCATTTCGTATATATTTGAGTATAATTGATTATAAAATTAATGATTAAAAATGAGTGATGCATGTTTTATGAAACACCTTAAAAAAATTATTCAAAATAAATTCTGTGTAATTGATTCTAAGTTATTAATAACTGCTAACCAAACATATTATTTGGTTGAATGCTTAAAATTAATGGATGGGACCTCGCAATCATTTACTGATGAAGACGCAATGGATTTGGTAAGAGTGATACAATCTCTCCATCACTGCCAGGATTCTCTATCTGAAGACAATGATCATAAGAAGAGAGGCTCTGATTTAGTTCCCAGCATTGTTCATCTCAATCACTTTATTTTAAATATTCTCTCAACCAAAAATCAATTTAGTTCTCTCAGCCATTTCCAGTTGCTTGCAAATTGATAACGAAGATCTTCATACTTACGACCAAATGCAAATAGTCACAAACCATCACAGAAATTTACAAAAATTACAATGTTTCTTACCTTATTTTTTCACACATGCTTAAACAAGTTTATCTAGACAATTAATTTAATTTATGGTAAATCCAACAACCTATAACTGTGACTCACTGATGAGATACATTTGGTGAACTCACCATAGACAATGCCCACCACAACCAATCTCCTACCTTAAAAAGGGGTGAAGGTATAACATCACGTATCATGCCCAAGAGGCATTATGTAAAGACTAGGTATACCCATCCGTCCAATGCATTTTTTTCGTCCATGTCCTATGCTGCTATGCATAATGCACGTTTGTTCGCATTGATTTTGTTTTGGCAATTGGGCTTAGTCTTTCATTGCTGGACTAAAATATGACAGTTTGAATCCACCTGGAGACACATACTTCGGCAATCCAATATAGGTCAAATGTCATATCGATTGATGGAAACCAAACCATTATTCAAGGAATTGATTAGAAGCTAGTTATCTTTTGGTCAATGATTAATGGAAACAAAACCATTATTCAAGGAATCGATTAGCGACTAGTTTTCTTTTTGGTCAATGATTCGCTTTGGTGGGCTCTTTTCTTTTACTTTGTCCTGTGATCCTGTCTATTATGTATGTGCAATTGACTCATGATTTTAACTAAGTTTACTAGCTAGTTATTGCTAACTCATTTTGTCTTGTCTAATGTGTACAATAGACTCATGATATTAACCAAGTTTACTAGTTATTGCTAACTCACTTTAGACTGCTATTTCCTTTTCATTCGTACAAGTAATATAAAGAACATTAAGCTAAAATCTTGATACAGTAATTAGCACCCCATTTCAAAGCAATTCCAAAGTTTCGTAAGACTAGAATTAAATTTTCATGGTTTCAGAATACAAATAATATTTAGTAAAAAACTTTATTATATAAAATCAGAAATTATTTAATATTTCTTAAAAATTAAAATTATTTAATAAGATATATAAGATGGTTATGCCCCATACAAATAAAGCCATATAACTCAGTAAATTGTTGTGACAACTAAAAACAAAGTGAGTATCTTAAAATTCCAATTCCATATAATAAAAACTTAAGTGTCCTCAAGAAAATATGCAATTTGTAAAACACTTAAAAATGGAAGGACAAACTAAAAAGGCCCATTACATCCAGAATTCATAACAGACTTGAATGCCTAAAATCTCAGTACCCAACGAGATTAGCAACAAACACCTTCTCCCTTCAAAAACATATAGAGGAGAAGTTCAATTCTAATTAGCAGCAAGATATGTTTACTGCTGTTCATCCTGTTTTGGTGCTGCTTCTTTAATTTCATCTGCTCCATCATCCTGAATCCACAACAAGGGATGAACCAAAATAAATAAATCAATTATGCAAAAAAAAATGAAAATATATGCAATACAAAGTTGTGGCTTAAAAACAAGTAAATACCTGCATATCTGAGGTCCAAAGGGTAAGGTTGTCACGAAGAAGTTGCATGATCAAAGTGCTGTCCTTGTAAGATTCCTCTCCCAGGGTATCCAATTCAGCAATTGCTTCATCAAAAGCCTAATATATATGAAAGGAAAAGATTCTTCATGAGCATGGAATATGCACTTAGAACAGAAAAATTCATAAAAGTTATGCTTTTGCTAGTTGAGCTAGAACATTTTTGCAATAAAAATTTAAAAGAACATATTCACTACTCACTAGGGACTACTTGATAGCTATAATTGTTTTTGGTACCACACCCACAGTAAATAGTCAAAAAGTTAATTAATTCTAGTTATTGGAATCAAACATTTATTGTTAAACTAACCACCAAATAAAAGTTTGACAGCTCATTTTAGGAGTAGGTAAAGTGGCAATAAGGGTAGAGAGGCAAACTCCATGTGCCATATTTAGTTGCTAGAATCCAAGGAGTAACATCATTGTTGCTTCAACATGGGCTAAATGTAACATAGAGTTGCCATAAAGTTATTCCAATTAACGGACAACAAGAGTCGCAGATTCCATTAAAGAGGGCCCAAACTCTTCCTTTTCTCAGCAACATCCAAAACTCTGATCATAATATAGTTAAAGAAATATATGCAACATAGGACATGATATTCAGTCTCTCTAAATCTAACCTGTTTTGCAAGGTTGCAGGCACGATCAGGAGAATTGAGAATTTCATAGTAAAAGACAGAGAAGTTCAGAGCAAGGCCGAGTCTAATTGGGTGAGTTGGAGGCAGTTCAGCATTTGCAATGTCCTGTAAAACATATAAACAGGTTCATTCGTCAAAACGATAGAGAAAAACTGAAATAAACGGAAATCTTTCAATTCAAATTGTATATAATTAAAGAGGCACATATATTTCAGATGCAATTGGGGAAAATAAGCAGCCAAACGTTCAAACGATGAAAAAGAAAAAGAAAACATAACGGACGAATATATTTTAAACCAGTAAATAAGTCGCACATAACAACAGTTTCCATAGAAACGCAGAGAATTTAGAATCCAATCTAAATTAAGCTATATCGTATAGATTTCATAAACAGAATAAAACGAGTTCACAATAGTAAGTCAGAACCACAAATCTAGAGAATAAATCGCATAGATCTGCATCTCAAAATCGATTAAAAGGGAAAAATGATTAACCTGAGCAGATTTGTAAGCGGCGAGAGTGCTCTCTGCAGCCTCCTTACGCTCGGCGCCGGTCTTGAACTCGGCGAGGTACCTGTGGTAATCGCCCTTCATCTTGAGGTAGAAGACCTTGGAATCGCCGGAGGAAGCGGAGGGGATGAGTCGGGAATCGAGGAGCTTGAGGATGCCGTCGCAGATGTTGGAGAGCTCGGTCTCGATCTTGGATCGGTAGTCGCGGATGACGGAGACGTGGTCCTCGTTGCCGCGGCTCTCCTCCTTTTGCTCGATGGAGGAGATGATACGCCACGAAGCACGGCGTGCTCCGATGACGTTCTTGTAGGCAACCGAGAGGAGGTTCCTCTCCTCCACCGTCAGTTCCTCGTTGTCGGCGGAAGCCGATACCTTCTCCATAAACTCCACCATTTCTTCGTAGCGCTCGGCTTGCTCGGCAAGCTTCGCCATGTAAACGTTCTCTTCGCGAGGCGAGGGAGCGGTCGTCATTGTCGAATCCTAGAGAGAGAAAGCGGGATCTGGTGAGGGATTTAGAGAGAGAAAGTGAGTGTGCGTGTGAGAGAGAAAGAGAGAGCGATGAGGAAGACGGAGACGACGAAAGGGAAAGGGTGGTTTTTGAGGCTACTGCGTCCGATAATTGCGTTTTGGGAAGCGTGGGTGGGGTCGTTTTGGAGATGCAATATGGACCGTTGGATCAGTGATTTAATATTTGAAATTAATTATTAATATCTGCAAATTAGAAATTCTTGTTAATTTGCAATTTAAAATAAGAAAAAGAGACAGCTGTCAAACACGGGTTTCTGATACTCTTTTGTGTTGTGTGTGGCAGAAAGGGTTGGTGACGGTGTCTCTCTGTCATTTATGTGAACCTCAGAACCTGTATTCTTTTCTTTTTATAACCGGGAATACTATTCGTTTTCGTTGGTTTGAAAAGTTTCAACTTTGAACCAAAAAGGTCACCAATTCAATAATGAGCAATTTGGAAAGGAAAACGAATGGGCTGGGTTGGTTGGTAATGGGTCCATTTTGAGATTGGATTCGACCAGCCACTGCTTGGGCCCTTAAAAGTGCTTTCCACGGCAACTTTTCTTTCTTTCTTTTTTTTTAATCGGTCCTCTTTAATTAAGAATAAGGAAGTGGTAGGTGTAGGTCATGCTAGGCAAGTAGGAAGGCACAAGTCACTTCTGCATCTGATGTCAGACAAATCTGGTAAACGTGCTACCCTACCTCCAGTCTTTGTTGTTGCTTAATAAAGTTAGATACACAAATTTTATATATCAACCAAAAAAAATATCTATATAAAATATTATCTCATTGTAATTTTTGTTATATAATAAGCTCAATTTGTATTTATTTTAGAATAACTTTGGTTAGATTGAAATGCAACCAACCAACCAATAATAGCTTATATTAATGAGTTGACAATGTCAAATTGTGTAAATATAATTTAGTCTTGTTATGTATCATACGGTAAATGTGGTTTTTTTGCTGGAGGCTGCCTCATAGAGTTTGAAATTTTGAATGTTTAATCTCCATTAAGTTGAAATAATTAATATTCAGAAAAATTAACCAAAAATAATTAAGTTATCAGTGAGAGGGAAAGGAAGTTTATGATAATTCGTAACTCGAGTAGCTTGTACCCACCTAAAAAAAAAAAAAGACAATTCAGTAGAGAAGTGAAGTATATTTTATCAATTGTTAGGCCTATTTCATCACCTAGTCTATCAACTATTTTTGTTCTTTGGTTAAATTATTGTTTACAACTACTAACAGTCCGTAATACACCGCAAACTTTATATATATACATATCATTAACATTAATATTTTTAAGTTATAATTAATAATATTACACACCAAAGAGTTGTGGTTCAGTTGATAATGTAGACTGAGATTGTGGAAAAAACTCACGAGTTCGATCCCCACTAAACACACTCTCAAAAAGGGGTGAGAGCCCTAAACCCTAATAGGGGGATACCTATGGTGAAAACAAAAAAAAATGATAATATTACACTTTTCCTTAGACTAAATTATTTAAAAAATTAAAAAATTAATTTAAAAATAAATGTTTTAATTTTTTTAATAATAACATATTTATTTTTTTAGCTAGCAATTTTATTTTATTGAACTTTGGTCGCGTTTCGGGCTCGCATGATAAAAGTATTACTGAATAGGATATCCAACTCATGATAATTAAATATGATGTATCTTGTAGTTGTATCTTCGTTATCTCATATGTATCATTGAATAGGCTATCCAATTCCTTCATATTTAACTCTTTCTCATTCAACTTGTTTGATTCATCCTTGATACGTGTCAATTTTGTCAAAACAACAACTCTTGACTTGTAGGCCTCTTTCATTACACACGATCAACACCAACTGAAGATGTTTCATTTGCTTTGTTTTCGACTTCCGTTTTGTTGCTTTGTTACCTATGGGCCGACAAAAACTTCCTTTCCCTCTCATGAAGATAATTTAATTGGTTTTTGGTTTTTTATATAATTATTTAAACTTAATGGAGATCAAACATTCAAAATTTCAAACTCTATAAGGCAACCTCCAACAAAAACTTTATTCTTTTTTTTTCTAGCTTGATTCTTCTAAAAAAAAAATTCACTTAGAAGATGACGAGTACGCCCCAGAAGCATGAATCTTTGTCCTTTTTGTGGAACCTTCAAATAATGGGTCCATTCACTTAGATTCATCTTTCAATAATCACCATGCATACTCTAACTTTAATTGATCACCTTCATCTTGAGAAAAAAATTGCATATGCCTCTGCCATAATATCATTCTTTGAGATACCATTTTCTTTCTTTGAACGACTTGATTGCAGCACTCGACAAATTTTTGAACTATGCTATTGAACCTATTGGATCGATGTTTTAGTAGCGTCACTTTCCTCTCTCACAAATGGCCACGATACTCATTGTATTTGTCTTTAACCTTCAGGCAAAAATTATTTGCCTTTTGATCCATGGCTAAATTTACGGTACATGGAGAAAAAAAACATGTACCGGTACAAGAGTTTCTTCGTCCGTTGATATACTGGTTAAGAGAAGGAGCGGCTGAGATTGGAGGAAGGAAACCGATTGGTTAGGTTGTTGATGTGGTAGGTCCAATAGTTGATGTTAATTGTTTAGTGGTCCCTGCGTAGGAGAGTAAAAGGACGGTTTAGTTAATTGTGAAGACAAAAGAAGCGTGTTTCATCACGGATGACGAAAAAGCCGTGAAACCATAGGAGCTGGAGTGTCGAAGAGGAGGCTGGAAAAGTGTTTTGTTTGTGGGAAGGTTAACGTGAGGAACATGTGAAATAGTCATGGAGGCTCTGTGGGTCTGGAAACCCGTTTATGGAGCTGTGAAGTGAATTTAATTTGCGCAAAATAGTACATGCGAAGGTCGTAAGGAGGAAGAAGAAATGTGGTGTGGGTGGAGTTCGAGAAATTTTGAACGTGTTGGTGTTTATTCTTTTTTATGTTAGTTGAAGAGATTAATGGAGTTAGAAGCCTTTTAAGGTGTACTAGAAATTGAAACTACCACTGTTGTTAGTAATGATTTGTAGTCAATGATGATTGGTAATGGTATAATTAAGTTATTGTAAAAGTTGTAGATATGAGAAGGATGTTCATGGCCGAAAAGCTTTACCCGAGGAAGAAGGATGGAGGAATTTTTTTGATTTGAGAGTGAGCCTTTGATATTTTTGTGAGGGGAGTTGCTTTTGGAACCCCCCTTTTTGCTATTCGCACCCCCATAATATACCCCTTCCCAAACTACCCCCACCCACCCCCCACCCCATCCCCCACCGCCAGCCACCCCCAACCCACTCCCCCTCCCTCTCCCCTCTCCCGTTCCGACCCTTTCCCCCATTCCCTTTATTTTTTTTCAATGTTTTGTGTTTAGAGACGAAATTTTTCCGTCTCTAAACATAAAACATTGAAAAAAAAATAAAGGTTCTTTTACGGGACCTTCCGGAACCTTCCGGAAATTAAGTTCCGGATATCAACTTTGTGAACAAAATGTCCGGAACCTTCCGGACATTAATTTCCGGAACCATCCAGACATTAATGTTCGGAACAGTTGTGTAGCAGCAGGGGGTGAGGCCTTGAAAAATTTCTGAACCTTCCGGACATTAATGTCCGGAAGGTTCCGGACATTAAGTTAACAAAGCTGATATCCGGAACTTAATTTCTGGAAGGTTCCAGATATTTTTTTTTGTGAGATGAGTTTAGCGACGGAATTTTTCCATCTCTAAACACAAAACATTGAAAAAAAATAAAAGGGAGTGGGGGAGGGACCGGCGTAAGGAGTGGGGAAGGGGGAGTGGGTTGGGGGTGTATGGGAAAGAGGGTATATTAGGGGGTGCGAATAGCAAAAATGGGGGTCCCAAAAGCAACTCCCTTTTGTGAGGTGTATGCTGGATCAGAGGCCCAGAAATTGGGCCTATGACACATGTTTTGTTTACATGGCATAAGTTGTTGCGGTGGGAAAAGCATAAAAAGCGGTGGAGAAGAGAAGGCATGAAATTTCAGGTTGACGTGTGAAGATAAAGGCCGAGTGAGAAGGCATCTGTTGGGCTTGGGACGCTGAATGCATCTGGGTTTTTTAGGAAGAAGCAATGTGTGAGTGAACGGTTTGGTTGAATTTGGATAGGGGAATGATTTTTCCATGTAGTGGCCGTGGTGTTAATTTAAATAAATGAAAGAAGGTAGACGAGTAAAAGAACCTGTTTTAGAATATGGGCAATATTTAACCCAAAAAAAAAAATAAGAATATGGGCAATATGATTGGTGATGTACCAAATAAAAAAATGAATGGTTCCCATTAAATAGAGGAAGTTCGGTGGTGTGGTAGTATGAGCATGAACGATTTAGTGGTAAATGAGAAATAATGTTTAAATAAAAATAGGCTAATTATTGTGAATTAATTACAGTTTAGTATAGATTAATTAATGAAAAACAGCTACAGACGTCGATTAATTGTGAAAAAATTACTGGGACGTCCGCTAGCATGTAGGATCTTTGGTGTTGAGTTTCTTGAGGTTTCGACGAGAGCGTGACACCCATTGGTGGTTTGGACTGCGTGCGAGGAGATTACCGAAAACCCTAAGTCCCTTTTTCTGCCTGGGGGTGGGTGGTGGTGCGTTTGTGGTTTTATTTGGACATGGTTTCTTAGCCGGGGGTAATGGATGGTGTGGGGGACGTGATGCCAATTTTCTGTGATTTTTTTTAAAGTAGGCTAATTATTGTGAATTAATTACAGTTTAGTATAGATTAATTAATGAAAAACAGCTATAGACGTTGATTAATTGTGAGAAAATTATTGGGACGTCCGCTAGCATGTAGGATCTTTGGTGTTGAGTTTCTTGGGGTTTCGGCGAGAGTGTGACACCCATTGGTGGTTTGGACTGCGTGCGAGGAGGTTACCGAAAACCCTAAGTCCCTTTTCCTGCCTGGGGGTGGGTGGTGGTGCGTTGGTGGTTTTATTTGAACATGGTTTCTTAGCCGGGGGGTAATGGATGGTGTGGGGGACGTGATGCCAATTTTCTGTGATTTTTTTTAAAGTAGGCTAATTATTGTGAATTAATTACAGTTTAGTATAGATTAATTAATGAAAAACAGCTAGAGACGCCGATTAATTGTGAGAAAATTACTGGGACGTCCGCTAGCATGTAGGATCTTTGGTGTTGAGTTTCGTGGGGTTTCAGTGAGAGCGTGACACCCATTGGTGGTTTGTGCGAATTTATTTCCAATTTGTTTTTGTCTTTGTGCGAAATTGCAATAATTTAAATTAAAAAAATATTAAATGAATAACACACACGTCCGTAGCTGATAGTAAAAGAAGATGTGAAAAACGTTTGATTGGGCGTGGCAAATTATTGAAATCCGTACAATGAAACGTCATTAGCACATAACAGCTAGTGCTCATGGTGAAAGGTAAGGAAGAAAACTATACTTTAGTTGGTTCAAGGGTGTCCCTACGAAGGTAAGGAAGAAACTAAACCCTCATTTTTTGCTTATGACCTCACAAAATGTCTTTTGCATATCTGTCCCTGGGGACCTATTAGCTATTATGTACGGTCAATGCCCTTCTATATAAGGTGGACAATGTCTAACACTTAACTGCACCTCCCGGTTATTTTCCCGTGTACCGATACATGGATTAAAAAACTATGTACCGTAAACTTCACCTTTGATCCATCCCCACAACTGCATCATTTGAGACGTTTAACCATGCTTTATTAAGAAGAGTATCCTCCTCCATGGTGAATCTTGCTTTCGATTTTCTTTGCGTAACCTATCTTTCTTCTTCATCGAGTGTAATACTTTCCACGTCGACATCGGTGAAAAGCGATGGAACTTGAAATTCAAACATGAAGTTAGTCGTTGTTTCATTTTCTTTATCAGTAAATTGAACACCACTAGTACTTATTGGAGCCCCATAAAATATACTGACATTATTTGGTGGTTGTTGAAACATAAGGAATTTATATAAAGGTGGTAACATAGAAAATTAAAAATTTATGCCATTTGAATTACTTTGGGAATTTGAAAAAAAAAATGGAGGATTTTAAAAATTTGAATTAGTGAGAGGTTGATAATTTGCATGAAATTAAAAGAATTGGCATCCATTTGGTGAGTGCAAGCAAATGAGTGTATCAAGAACTTTGAAGTAGATGAATACAAGGATAAGAGCTATTTGAGAGTTTGACTGCTGCTTTTTCTTACAATTTTCATCACAATATATATATATATATATATATATATATATATATATAGCATATAAATGTAATAACGATAGAATTCTAATAGCTAGAATTATCAACAATAACTTTCCTTTTTTTAAAATCAATTTAATCTCTCAATGATTCTTTCTTTTCTTCCTTTAACGCAATATATATCCTTTTAAACACTGAGTTGAAGCTACAACACAAACTCTTACTTGCACGTGTGTGTCTCACAAAATGTGATATATATATATATATATATATATATATATATATATATATATATATATATCAAAGACATAAAGTTGCATGAAAATGGCCCACTCAGTGAATAAAGAAATATAATGGTTCACTTTTTAATGCACAAAAGATGCACATGTGGCCACTTCAACAAGTAAGCACCGTGTCTTTGGTGAACAATGATTACTTACACAAAGAATGACTCCAACCCTGCAACTTGAAAAATAGGGTTACTTATTAAAAAACATTATATAAGAAACCAGTGTTGGACTTGCTCTTAGAAATAGATTTATTAACTTATTTGAAGGCACCCTAAATAAACTTGTTGGTGATGTTAAAGTTTTAAAAAATCAAATCCTAAACATAATTTATATATATATATATATATATAAAGTATATAGGTTACAACACGATCTAGATTTTAATAAATATGTCAAATTTATTTGAGAAAAAAACATGGCATCAACCTTTTTTCCCTTCAGTTTCCCCCCGGTAAATTGGAGTAGGCTTACCATACTCATCTATAATGGTAAATTAGTTTATTTAATGTGCGAGGCTGCGATATGTAATTTTGTTTGAAATGATTAGATAAAACTAGATCATAAATAGGATGATGATGTAATAACAAAGTTGGCAAAGCCAATCATCTATCATATTCATACCTTACAATTAAGAAATGTAACACTAAGTTACTAAGCTCACCTGTTTAGATAACCAAGTTTAGCAACTTTTTCCTTTGTACATTGAAAAAAGAAAAAAAAAAGTGAATGGGGGTCATCTAATATTGTATGTGATGATAACTTATAGCGAAGTTTTATTTTCTTTCTAATTAAAGGATTTACCTCCTTTAAAGTGTGATAGTACATTTTACATGATAAAATACAAGAATAACTATTGAATGAAAAATAAATAATTCAGATCATGATAAAATATATGCACATGTATAACAAATTATAGAATTTTAAAAATTGAAAATGTTAATTTGTTAATCAATGGTTATTATTTCTAGTGGGAAAACCCATCTCATGTGAGTGAGAAGGATAATTCTCAGCCATAAAATCAAAGTGTACGCTTAAGATTAAAACACACTAAAGCATATCAAGTGCATCTTATTGAAATTGGAGTATATATATTGAAAAGCACTATGGCTAAGTGGTGGAGCTCAAAGTGAACTAACCTTAAGCGTCCCGTTTGGTAGACAAGATAGGATAGGATAGACAGGCTGAATAGAAACAAGATAGAATAAGAGTATGATCAATAAGCTCTTATCGTATCCTATATTTGATGCACATTAGGATAAGAAGACAAATAACATTATTTTATCTTATCATACCTTTGAAATTGACATATGATATGATATAAAAATATTGATATGACAAAATTACCCTTATTATAAAATTAAATTAAATTTTAATTATTTTACTTTTCAACAAGCATACATGAATAAGAAATTATTTATTTATAAAAAAATTTAAATTTAATAAAATAGAATAAAATTATTAAAAATAATATAAAAATATCATAGAAATAGGAGAAAGGAGAGAAGAGAGAAAGGAATTGGAGAGGGGAGAGGGAGAGACGAGAGAGAGAAGGGAGAAAAAGGGAGTGGATAGAGAGGAGAGGAAGAGGGAGAGACGGGAGAGAGATGGGATAGGAGAAGAGAGAGAAAGAGGAGAGAGATGAGAGGGGGAGAGAGGACAAATGAGGAAAAAATTACATTCTATCCTATCACTCCCTAACTCAGCTCCCCCTTAGGATAAGAATTATACTAGGAGGAAAGGATGAGATAAGACACATGATAGAGTTATCATATCCTATTGGTGTAACAAACACATGATAAGTGATGGGATATAATAAAGTTATCATATCATGTCTCTTATCCTATGCATCAAACGAACCCTAAGAGTATTTTTGCGAGAAAAGGAGGGAATGAGAAGACTTATGTTTGAGAGTTTTATTAAGTGTATTTTACAAAAATTTCCCCTCCTCTTCTCCCCATTCCTTCCCCTCCAACTTTTTCCTTCTCATCCCCTCTAAACTCACAAACACACCCTCGAAATCTAGAGTTGATTCTTACACCAAACCAATTCCTACCAGTTCATGCAGATCATGACTGATTCAACTACAAAAATGAATTGCATGGTTAAACTGCCTAGAGTTTAATTAGTATATACTAATAGTATAAAAAAAATTTAACAATCATTCATTAATGTGTTGACACATCATTTAATGAGTATGATACCTCATATGTTATTAAACTTATTAAATAATGTAACGACACATTATTGGATAACAATGTAAAAAAAATTACAGTCAGTATATATTCATTAAATCATTAAATCATTTAAATAATAAGTCGGAATGGTTTTTATAATAAATAAATAGAAAAAATTTAAAATAACATATTGACAAAGAATTTCAGTATTTCTCTATTATATTTAATTTTTAAAATTATCATTTACAATTCCTCCTATACTTAACTCTTTTTAATCATCACTCAATTGATTTCATAATTTTGAGAATTCTAAAATTCTCCATCCAAACATATAATTATATTAAAATATTTTGCCGTTAAATTTTTTTAAGGACGAATTTAAAATTTTACACTAGGTAATAGACTTGTGTTTTTGTACATCCAATAATAACAAAAAAAATTGAGTGAATAACCTCATACAAACTGTCCAGAGGGACGCTTAATTATAGATTAAACAGAATGTAATCAATAAAAAAGAAAAGGAAAAAAAAAGGCCTAAAGTACAACCAATTGATATGTTAGGGACCTTTCTTTCTTTCTTTCTCTCGTTTATTTTTTAGCTACTAGCCAAGTTGTGTATGATAGGTTAACTGAGGCACTGATGTGCGCAAGACTACAACAATATTGCAACGAATGGTCAAGGAAAGCCTTGTAATTGTTCAACTCCCCCCACACTTTCAGCTCAACTTCTTCCCATGACTTTGCTGATCTCAGTTCTTCCCATATGCTAAAAATAGCTCCCAAGACATTGTAATCATGCAAAATACAATAGCACCTATAAAATGACGAGAAAATAAAGAATCCAAATGAGTTACTTCAACAAATGTTAACGGATAACTCAACATGAGTGAAGAAAACCAAGGAGCGGGAGGTTGTCTCCTCTAACTGCAATGTTTAACTCACAGAAACATAATACTCTGGGCTATATTCGGATATTTAATGATGGGTAGCATGGTATGGAATAAAACTGCATGGGAAGAAATTAAATTAAATGGAATAAAACTATCACACCATTTTATGAAGGACAGAGTAAAGTTTTTATTCCATTAATTTGGAAGTAAATGAAATAGTGTGAATTATATTTATAGCTTTTATATGCGTGGTCCCTATACACCCAAATTAAGAAGAAAATAGAAGTATTCTATTGAATGAGATGGAATAGATTCCATAAAGTTTTGTTCCACTTTATCCTATTAATCTATCCAAACAATGATAAATAATGTCATTCCAAATACTCTTGATAATTGGCCAAACAATAAGTCTGCAAACATAGGCTGTACAAAGATCAATCGATTTTCTGCATCAAGGCAACTGAATAATTTCATATGCATATAGAACAAAGTCTTCGTTGCTTTCACAAATCAATATGCTATCGAAAAAATTCACAATTACCAATTTATCAACAAGAACTGAGGTGCATTGATTTGCATCTATAGACTACTTTTTGAGTTTCAAATATGAATTATCTAAATATGTTTATAATATATTATAAAGGTCATAGTGCAAGGTGAAAAATTATCAACATTATTAAAGGACTGAAAATCAACTAGATGAGGTAATGGGTATCCATCTTCTAAGCTATAGCCTAGCAACCTTTGGGGAGAGCCTGACTGATTTTGTCATGGCCAATGAGTGTCAAGGCCCAGTCGAAGCAATAGTATATAGTATATGGGGTCATCCGCTCAAGATTTGGCATGTACATACTAGAAGGGGTAGGAAGGGAAATGTTCAAAATAAGGAGGGTGAGCTGTACAGTTTGCTAGTATGGGAAAGGGGTATGTCACGTGCAAGACTATAGGGAGATAGGGGCTGGTGCACAAGTCAGTTTTGCATTCTGTTATTTTCTTTCGGCTGTAAAATGGGCAGAGGTTCTTTGCATTCTCTGAAGGAGCTGGGGCCTGGGCTCTGGGATTACAGGGGGAAAAACTCCTTGTGGTATTCTCCGTTTCAGTAAAAATTACACATATCATTGCCGTATAAATACTCAGTCCCTCACAGATTTCCATTCACAAGATTATTTCATATTTCCAGATAAATCCATCAAGCAAATTAAAATACTTTGAACTGATAAGAAATAAGTAGTGCAAGAGAATTGTGGAGACAGTTACTTACATGGCAACATATGAAAGTCGGCTAAACTTCTGACCACTCTCTGTTGACTCATCCTTTGATAAGTTACTCGCGAAAGGAAGTTTGTAACTTTCTAAAACTCGCTTAAGAAGATTCAAATCACCTCTAAACACATCTAAATGAATTGGTATCAAATCAAAAATAGGATCCCCTGCAAAATAAACGATAAAGGTTAGCTAGAATAACCATCAAACAGCAATAACATCAGAATACTTTCCCGGTAATGTTACTTTTGAACATACCTCTGAGTTTAAGTGGTGCTCTAGATAAAGGCAAGTCAAGTAATAAATAAATGTACAATTAATTATAAATAGATTAGACAGACAGATAAGATGAAGGTAAAACAAGAACTGACATTAGGGAGATATGTCCTGAAAAAGAGACAGACAATCTAAATTGACAGATTCAAAAAAAAAAAAAAAAAAGAAAAGAAAAGAATGAAACAAAGTATGAAAACACCATTGAAAGAAAAATATTTCGGGGAAATTGCAAAAAAGGAATTATTAGTATAAATATTTCCATTTTAAGAACCATTAACCATTCATTTTGTTAATGATGTACAAAGAGTGGTTAACCAGTCAAGTAGCCACTCATTGATTTAACAAACTACTGATTAACCTAAATTTGCAAGAATATGCATCTCAAGGTCCAATCAATTCAGAACAAGAATTAAACAAGTGAACTCTTAGGAGATGATTACTTCTTGCATAACAGCAGGCATTAACCTGAAAACCATAAAAACAGTGCAGAAAGAAAGGAAGCCATAGCCAAAGAAAAATTAAACAGTACATGAGATTTATAACATAAGTCTTATTCTTGTTTTAGAGAAAACACAACATCAGTTCAACTGTACATATTTAAAAACAAAAAGTTCCTTGTAGCCTGTAGGTACTGAAAAAACTTCATAAATTATGATGCAATATCATGACAGTAGGAAAGGAGAAACACTGACCAATAGAAAGATCACTGAAATCAAGAATGTGACTAGGACACCAGGATTTCACTTCTTCATAGTCACTCGACAAACCATTGCCCACCAGGGCAGCAACTTCAGTCCCACTGGAGGTAGAGCAAACTGATGATGGTCCCATGTAAATGTTATCATCCATAATGTCAGTGTGTATCCAGGAGCAAGGTTTACAAGCACCGCTTGCGAAATTCTGAAGTCAAATAGAAGTTGCAAAGATTATAAAAAGCCAAATACTCTAGCATATCGATTTTAAAAAATAATTGAAGTCAGAATGTAACTTTTGAGATTAGAAGAAACCTCAGTTATATTTAGCAGCTCAGCAAAATCAGGTGGCATATATTCATCAATTTTCTCTATCAGTTTGCTAGGAATTGGATCTCCCCTATAAAAATTTTAGTAACAAGCATGAGATGCCACCAAACATATAAAACGACTGACACAAAGGTTCATCATAGAATCTAGCACATAGGTAGAGAACCAACAAATGAAACACAATTATCATGCATGAATAATGTACAAGCTAGCATGCTGAAGTCAAAAGAGAGCTCATAAATAATTGATATACATAGCTACTAAAATTAGCAGTCCTTTTATCTGGAAAAGACACAAAAATTTAATAGACTCCTTTTGAACTCCAAACTTCAAAGTGCACAGGAGATCATTATATTTTCAATCATATGCATAAAAAGATGCTTTTTTTTCCCTCACGTACATTTTAGATATCTACAAATTCAAGCTATATCAAGAAATCAGAGCCCAAAAGAATAAACTGTACCACTTGGTCAAACGGCTTGAGACATCCTTCCTCATCTTTGTTAAGGTTCTGGTGAAGATTCTCCATTCTGCTGCGGTATTTGCTATACCATTAAAAGGTATTTGCTATACCATTAAAAGTTGCAATACAACCATTAACCTCAGACAAGCTTAATTCATGTTCAATATCAGAGAAAAATGAAATATTTAAAGGTGGATGTGGCAAAAGATGAAGGTGGCGCAACTGTTCTCCCAAAAAGGAGGCCAAGTTTGTTGTATCTTCCCATGATAATCTGTCTCTTCTGCAAGAAGATGAAAACAAAATCCATAAGATTCAGAGAAGAGAACTATGCTACTTACAGAAAATGAAATTTGAAATGGTAAGCTGTGTGACAAAATTGTTAATAAACCACAAGGATAAGACTTACAACTCTGCGAACATATTGCCTTCACATCTTTTTGTTATCACATATGGCCATATGCTCGAGTGACCAGCTAAACTAACTGATCCATCCACTGGCATCCCAGCATTCCTATACTCCAACTGTTTCTTGCCCCATACCCCAAATGAGAAACCATCAAGGTCACATTTCTTCCTGATAAGATTGCTCTTTGCAATGACATCAGGGATTCCTTTTCCATCCCAACTTGAATTGGTATAAGATCCATCTTCCAGATAAACAATCCCACTGGCCAAAACTTTAGGAATATGTTTACTGAGAGGGGAGTTGGCTTCATGCAGCAGACTGTAAAACTCTAGCTGTAAAATATACAATTTTTAATACAGATTTGTATAGCAGATGCAATGGAAAAAGAATGTCAATAAAGTACCTCTGTGCCTAAACAATATAGTGAAGCTTCCAGTCCTCCTTCAACAAAAATTTTAACGACACAGTTTCCCACTAGATAAACCTATTTAAAGAATGGAAAATATTCCCAGAGTTAGAAAGAGACTTCATATTTCATAAGTACTCCATTAGGTAATGAATGATCATACCACAAGCCATTATCATGCCTTAATACAACTAGAGAACCTTAGGAAACACAATAAGTAATTAGATTGCATATTTTTAGCAGTTCAACAACCATAGCAATAGGACAAAATTCATTATGAAAGAAGGAAAAACAACAATGACATGAACCTAAAAGGATCGGGTGCAAAGATCAATAACAACTAAAATTTCATATGATCTTGTTAGTGGTTTTGGTTTTCTTTGTGTAGCCAAAGTGACTGGCTTCACAGATTGCTGACACTGGGTGCTGGACCTTGCCTCTTGAAGGCACCTTCATCAAAACACTCTTCTCTGGTGCCTAGTGGAGCACCTTGTGAGGTGCCAAATGGTCATCCAAGAGTATGTTTCTATTTTTCCTCAGATGGCATAAAAGATAAAAGGACCTAAATAAGTACCTTAAGGCAGTAAAAATACAAGGACCTCAAAGTAGAGTATGAGACTGATATAGTAGTTCATCAAAGATATTCTGATCCACAAGCAGTGAAAGAAAAGCCAATAGGGGGGGGGGGGGTGATGGAAACCCGAAATTCAGATATAAAAGAAAGAACAATTACACAAGAGAATAAGACTCAGTATTATTGAATCATAAAACAGAAGAAGATTACAGGAAAATCAGATCCTGTCCACAGAGCCTAGCTCCAATAGAGAGCTATTGCTCTCTGCCCATAACAAACTTCCAATAACAAAAGATACCCTCTCTCTCTTCACCCTCCCCAATATAACTGAAAATCCCCTACAACCAACAAGAACCATACGGCTTGTGTACAACACACTCCCCTGCCAGCTCATCATTCTCTCACCCTCCTATTCCTCCTCTCATACACTCTCCAAATAGTGGGCCTATTATCCACTTGCCTGTTTGGGCTACTATCAATGCCGCTCTCTTGAGAATCAGTCTTGTCCTCAAGACTGAAATCTGGAAATTGGTTTCTAATCAAAAACTCTTCTTCCCAAGTGGCCTCTTCAGCTGGTCTCCTTTGCCAATGGATCAATAACTGTTTAACCAACTCCCCCTTAAGAGAAATTATGCGAGTAGCCAAAACTGCAGCAGGTACAGCATCTCCAGTAAGCTCCAAATCCAGTCCGGGAGGCAAGGTTTTTTCAACATCATAAGTCCCAACAGCCTTTTTGAGGAGTGACACATGAAATACAGGATGTATACGCGACTCCGGAGGAAGTTGGAGTCTATAAGCCACAGCTCCTACTCTACCTGTAATTTGGAAAGGACCATAATACCTAGGGGCAAGCTTAGGACAGATCTTAGACTTCAAAGTCTGTTGCCTATGAGGCTTCAACTTGAGGAACACCCATTCTCCTATGCAGAAACTTTTCTCCACTCTCTTAGCATCAGCTTGATTTTTCATGCACCCTTGAGCTCGAAGCAGATGTTGCTTCAGCTGACTCAGTGCTTCATCACGGTCTAATAGTTCACGTTGCACAGCTTCAACACGTGTCTCCCCTGGAAGGAATCTGGCAATGACCGGGGGAGGCCTTCCATACACCACCTCAAAAGGTGTGGTTCCTATTGAACTGTGGAAATTGGTGTTGTACCAATATTCAGCCCATGGCACCCACAGCACCCACGTCCGAGGTTGATCTGCTATGAAACAACGCAGAAATGTTTCTAAACAGCGATTCACAACTTCTGTTTGGCCATCCATTTGAGGATGATAAGCGGTGCTCATCTTCAACTGAGTTCCTTGCAATTTAAAGATCTCCTTCCAGAAATTACTGACAAAAACTGGGTCACGGTCACTAAGGATAGAAGCTGGAATGCCATGCAGCCTAACAACTTCTTTGACAAAAATCTCAGCCAAAGTTTTTGCGGTATATGGGTGTTTAATTGGGATAAAATGGCTGTACTTTGACAAACGATCCACCACAACAAAAATGGCTTCATATCCCTTGGACTTCGGAAGGCCAGTAATGAAGTCCATGGAAATGTCTTCCCAAATCTGCTCAGGGATATTCAAGGGCTGCAACAAACCCCCTGGGGAGCTGGCTAAATATTTATGCCGTTGACAAGTGTCACATCCCTTGACAAACTCTTGAATCCTCTCTTTCATCCCATGCCAATAGAGATTAGCAGCCAACCTCCTATACGTTCTGTAAAACCCTGAGTGGCCCCCTTCAGGGGTCATATGGAATTCAGTCAGCAAAGTCAGAATCCACACCGAATTTTCAGACAGTACCAGCCGATTCTTATAATAAAGCACACCATTTTTGTAGCTGAAACCAAGAAAAGATGTGGAATTTTCAGAGAGGCCTTGGATGATCTTAGCTAACCTCGGGTCCTGCTGCACTTCCTTCATAATGTCAACACTGTTTTCCCATTCTGGAACATGGATTAAACTATGAAATCTGCCTTCCTCATGCATCCTCGACAGGGCATCTGCACCCTTATTTTCGACCCCGGGTTTGTAGACTATATCAAAACGATAGCCTAATAACTTTGCAGCCCAATTTTGTTGGTCCCCGGTAGTTATCTTCTGTAAAAACAACTCTCTTAAACTCTTCTGATCTGTGCACACAGTGAACTTTCTGCCTAAGAGGTATGGTCTCCAATGTTGGATGGCCAATGCCATTGCCATGAGCTCCTTCTCATAAGCAGACTTAGCTAAATTCCGCTCCCCCAAAGCCTTGCTGAAATAAGCGATTGGCCTACCCTTCTGCATGAGAATAACTCCTATTCCTCCACCTGAAGCATCACTTTCAATTACAAACTCTTGGCTGAAATTTGGTAAAGCTAAAACTGGTGCTGTTGTCATCTTCTCCTTTAAATGATCAAAAGCTTGTTGTTCAACTGGAGTCCATCTAAACCCATCTATCTTAGTAAGAGCAGTTAAAGGTTTTGCCAATTTTCCATAGTCTTTGACAAACTTCCTATAGTAGCCCGTGAGACCCAAGAAACCCCTAACAACTTTTGCATTTTTTGGTACAGGCCACTTCAAAACACACTCCACTTTGCTCGGATCCATTGCTACACCCTCATTAGAAACAATGTGCCCCAAGTACTCGATAGCAACTTGAGCAAAATGACACTTCTTCTTGTTGGCCACTAATTTTTTATCTAACAGCACCTGTAACGCCTTAGCTAAGTGTTGCATATGGGTCTCCCAATCTCTACTGTAGATGAGAATGTCATCAAAGAACACTAAAACATACTTCCTCAACATAGATCTAAATATGTCATTCATTAATGCTTGAAAGGTTGAAGGTGCATTCATAAGACCAAAGGGCATAACTAGATACTCATAGTGACCCTCATGGGTTCTGAAAGCTGTTTTATGTATGTCACTAACCTTCACTCTTACTTGGTGATAACCAGATTTTAAGTCCAGCTTAGAGAAATACTTAGCGCCATGCACTTCATCTAACAATTCATCAATAACAGGGATGGGGAACTTATCTGGCACCGTGACTTTGTTCAAGGCTCTGTAGTCCACGCATAACCTCCATGAATTATCTTTCTTTTTAACTAAAAGGACCGGGCTAGAGAAAGCACTTTGGCTGGGCCTGATAATTCCAGACTGCAACATCTCCCTCACTTGCCTTTATATCTCGTCTTTATGGTGGTGAGGGTATCTATAGGGCCTCACATTCACTGGGCCCTGTTCCACTAGCAAGGTGATGGCATGCTCTTTATTCCTCTTAGGAGGTAACCCCTGAGGGTCATTAAACACCTCCCCAAATCTGTCCAACAACTTTTCTAACTCCTCACGCTGTGATGGGATCAAAATCCCGCTGCCTTTGTCGACTTGAGCTCGAGGGCGAACCTCTGTTGCAAAATAAGAGTCTTCTACTACCTTTGTAGATTGAGTTATCACACTCTGAAAAGATACATTCTGAGTCCATTTGTTGTAATTTCCCTGAATTGTAACCTCTCCTCCCTGCCAGTAAATATCCATCTCATGGTTTTTCCAATCAACAGTTGTAATTCCCAATGTGGACAACCACGACATTCCCAACACCAAATCAATACCTTCAAGATCAAATAGGAAAGCATCAATGGAAAAATCAGCTTCTGCTAGTTTCAGATCCAAGGATTTGCACACCCCTTTTGCTGCTGCCTTATGCCCATCCCCCAACTTAATTTTCATCTCTTTTGTCTCTTCAACCTCCCAACCCACCTTAGAAACCAGCCTTTTAGACACAAAATTATGAGTTGCCCCACTGTCAATCAATATAAGCACTGGGATCCCATTTAAACTCCCCCTCAGTTTTATGGTTTGAGGGCTCTCCTGTTGAAGATTATCCTGTTGATGGCAAATCAAATTCCCCAACAGCATCATACTACACTCTCCATCCGAATCTCTTAGGTCACCTAGTTCAACATTTTGAAAATCTCCATTGTCATCCACAACCTCGTCCTCTTCCAACAACAAGACCTTCAATTGCTTGTCAGGACACTGGTGAAGAGGGTGATACTTACCCCCACATTTGTAACATAGTCCTTTCTTCCTGCGTTCATTTAATTCCTGCAGAGACAAATGCTTAATTCCTCGATCCATCGTACTTACTTTCTTTTTATTAGACTCTTCTATCTTGTCCTCCTTGGGCCCAAACCCAAAACGTCCTTTAGTCAGCCCCTTGTCGTTGAAGTGATCCTTTCCACGGCCCACATGAATCCAGTCAGAATCCCCATTCCTTTTATTTCCTTGGGCCCCGAATCCACTAGAGGAACCAGAACTGCCTTGGCTTGGGTACCCACCGCCCTTACTCCCAGCAACTTCTCTTTCAATCGCGCGAGCTAGGTTCAACAACTTGGCCCGCGACAGAGGAACCACCGAACGGAGGCTACGAACACGTCCCCTAATCTCCTCTTTCAGTCCATGCAAGAAATACCCAAAATATTGCTCATCCGGAATACGTTTTACCCGTGCGGTAAGACGCTCAAACCGTTGAATGTAATCATCCACACACCCCTCCTGTTTAAGTTCGGTGAGTTGCTCGAAAACGTCCCCTTCGCCACTGCATCCGTAACGGTCGAGAAGCTCCCCTTTGAACTGCTCCCACGACAACTCTTCTTCATCCTCTAAAAGAGAATTAAAGAAATGGATTGTCGGTCCTTCCATACATAGTTGTGCAAGGCTGACACGAACATCATCTGGCGTCTCTTGCACCCGGAAATACACTTCAGCTCGGGAAATCCACCCAGCTGGGTCTTCTCCATCAAACATCGGAAGCTCAATCTTCTTCACCGACTGACGAAACTCTTCCAGCGAATCACCCTGTAATTTCTTGAATCCCCCTAACGAACTCCTCCAAGTAGTGGTTTTTTTAATGGGTACCACTTTTGGTCCTTCTTCCTCATGAACACTTCCTCCTCCTTGTCAACGTCCGAATCGTCACCTTTATTTTTCGTCTTTCGTCGATCATTCAAGGCATCTAGCTTCTCCATGATCAACACATTTTGAGCTTGAATCGCTTCAACCGTCAGCTTAAGGCTGGTCATATCCGCCTCCAGCACGTTCACCTTTGCTTCCATTTTCTTCTTCGGTTTGGGTGGCATTCACCCTCCGTGAATCCGGCAGGTCGGACCAAATTGATGGAAACCCAAAATTCAGATATAAAAGAAAGAACAATTACACAAAAGAGAATAAGACTCAGTATTATTGAATCATAAAACAGAAGAAGATTACAGGAAAATCAGATCCTGTCCACAGAGCCTAGCTCCAACAGAGAGCTATTGCTCTCTGCCCATAACAAACTTCCAATAACAAAAGATACCCTCTCTCTCTTCACCCTCCCCAATATAACTGAAAATCCCCTACAACCAACAAGAACCATACGGCTTGTGTACAACACACTCCCCTGCCAGCTCATCATTCTCTCACCCTCCTATTCCTCCTCTCATACACTCTCCAAATAGTGGGCCTATTATCCACTTGCCTGTTTGGGCTACTATCAGGGGGAGATTGAAATGTGTTTTTGTTTCCAAGGGTTTCAATTTAGTGTTAATAATAATTTCAAACCTATTGGTAATGGTATAAAAAAAGAAATAATGATGGCTTGATGATATCCACCAACATTAGTATGCTTCTGTTTGGGATTTTACCTAAAAATGTTTCAGAAAACCATAAGAGAAAAGCAAAATCGGTTTTTTGGTATTCGTAAAAGATTAAAAGAACAGAGGGAACATTAGCAAATCATGCTAAGTTACTGTAACCACTAGCAAGTTGATGTCAAAACGACAACTACTATTGAAGACAAATTTTTGAAACCACCCCCTAATGGTTATTGCTTATATTACAACCAACTCCATTGTATGATTAATATTACAAAGGCAAAGAAAGATAGAAGAGGTTTCCTACAATGGTAAACTCTTCTTGTTTAACACCATATGACAAGGTACCTCGCATGAAAAGTGGTTTGTAGATCCCAAACTATTGTAGCTAGTAGTCTATAAATGCAGGTCCCAAATATTGATAAAGTACAGCAAGGGATGATATGTTCAGGATACGAATTCATCTCTTACAAGGGAGAGACTTTCAGTAAAGCACCAGCACTTTGAACCAGAAAATCCTTTTGAACGATCCCACTAAAATCTATTATAATTCTAAGGCAATGGTGGGTTATATTCATTTCATCAATATTATTTGGGACACTAAGGATCAAATATTTTCACTGAAGCCTAAGAAAATTTGGTAGATTGCAATATTCTAGAAAATACAAAAAAGTCAACATTATTAACTACATAAATAAAAACTCACAGGATTGCTACCCGTACCAACAGGAAGCCTTTCATCATCAGTGGGAGGGGGCAAATTGTGGAAGGCACAAATATTTGATAGGCATTCTAACCACTTGCCAGCATTTAGTGCAATACATGCTCCCTAGACACATATTTGATAGGCATTCTAACCACTTGCCAGTATTAGGATATAAAGATAAATCAGCCCAATAAATAAAATTGGGCCTGATTTATATGCTGTATTGTTTGTTGTATTATTATTTCTGATGTATTGTTTCTAGCCTTGTCAAAATAGGTGTGAATTTTGTCCCAAATCTGCCATGAATGTACACATCCTACTATTCGAGTAGTAAAAGACTCAGACAGTGAAGAAAGAAGCCAAGAGACCAGTAATTTATCTTGCTGCTCCCACTTTTTGTAATTTTTGTTGATTCTGCCAACAGCTTCATCATCTTGATTGAGAAATTTTGGAGGAATTTGAGGATTTACAACAAACTTGTGAAGTTTGTGTCCAATAATTGCAGATTCTACTTGAAGCTTCCAAACTAAGAAGTTCTTTTCATCTAATTTTGCTGAAATAGGTTGAGAGAAAATTACTGGATTATTTCTTCTTTTTCGATGCTTTGGAGGAGGAGAGGGAGAAGATTCTGATGAGCTTCTTGCTGAAGAATTGCCAGAAGATCTGGATCTGGATCTGGATCTTGACCTTGCCATTGCAGAATGAAGGTGTGTACCAGAGCTCTCAAGAGAGCTCTGATACCATAACAGAATTCAGAGAATTCATACAGAAAATGAAAGAAAACGAAGAAATAGAAGAAAAGCTAGAGAGAGAATTCAAAAATTTAGAGAGAGAGTATTGTTCAGAATTGTATTTTCATTTCTCAAAAAGAATTTGATACATCAGGTTTGTTTTTATAGGGGAAGTAACTTCCAGAGGAAGTTTTACAATTTGGAGAGAAATTCTGTTTGCTGACTCAGCAAACAGATTCTCTAGAATCTTTATCTAACTGAATCCAGCTGTCATAACAGAAGGAATCTGAACTAATCTTTGACTTCCTAAACTTAACAGAATAGCAAGGGGCTTCCAACGCATAACTGGGCCCAATTACAATCAATTGCAGGCCCAATAGATTGGGCTAGAAACAATACATCAGAAATAATAATACAACAAACAATACAGCATATAAATCAGGCCCAATTTTATTTATTGGGCTGATTTATCTTTATATCCTAATATAAATAAACATGAAAAGATCATAAAATCAGATCATGTAAATTTGTGAACTCAAATAATGCATTGTTGTAGAAAGGAAAAAAAAAAAAAAAAAAACCTTCCATATTAGCTCTCTCATTTTTGGTTTTTGAATCCAAAGCTTGGATAACCATTCTCTTAGTTCTCGTTGGCCAATGCTGTTGCCTGAGCTCCACAGGGCACTGTAATGGTCTCTATCCTTATCCAAAAACATGGATAAGAAATTTATATCATAGGAAAAACCATCTTTCCATAAATTATAGCTTTTAGATACACCACTTATGGATCTTTCATGATAGAGATCATCTACATCTTTCTGAGTTTTTGCTCCTTTTTCTTTCCTTGACAAATCGGAACAACCTGAGTTTTTTTCATTACATGACATGTTCGGTCTGACATTTTCATAACTTTCTTCATCAAGAGCAAGCAACCCAGCACGGCAAACTCCTTTATGATGATAACCAGGTGCCATATCCAAGCATACAAATTCAAAGTTATTGGAATTCTGTGACTGCAATAGTTGTTTCCAAATTTAGAACGCAGTGACACCATCCACTTGGAACGTAAATTGTCTCTCCAGGTAGTTGTGTACACTCAATTGGCTTGTCTTCATCAGCAAGAAGAGGATAAAAGTCTAGCCACCACTGTCAACAGACAGATATGTGATTGATAATAACCACATCAATAGATAGACACAATAAGGTTAGCATGGTTGTCGTTATATATCACCATAAAGAAGATATGTAAATTACTCCAATTGCAAAATTGTAGTACCTGCAGTGATGATGGAGTCGCAACATTGACGTCACCATCTTCTTCATTAACATGTACTGTCACACCTAAAGGCACCTTTCCTGGAGGATATAATTCCCACCTATCAAATGCAAGTGAAACATGACCTCTTAAGCATTAGTTATTCCAATTTAAGTTAAATAATGCAGTGGCCTTCAAGCCCTCACCACACAAATATTTTTCTTATGCTTTGCCATGATGTTGACTAAGTAATCCATTGACTTCCATGTTAGGAATGATATCTACTCATAATCTACCCACACAGTGAGAGAAAATTAAATTGACAAATTTTAATTTAAATTTATTCATGACTACTATCTACCAAAAATCTAAGTCCCAGGAGATTGAAAAAAGTGAAATGCCTGTAGAGAATTTAGGTGCCATTCTTTAGGATTCATGTTCAACCTTGGTCTAAGTAAATTTTTAAGTGCCCAGTACTGGCAAGGTATTAGCTTATATATCAGGAATAACACACTGAGCCTAAAAGTGACCAACCTTACTTCCCACACTCTATCTCAGTCCTACTATCTTGTAAAATTCTAGAGAGAAAATTGTGCCATGTAGCATTAATTCAGAAAGTGACGAACTACAGTTTAGGTTGCACTCAAAGCCAAAACCACATGTGAAACTTGTAAACAGAACATCTTTGCAAGGACCAGCCAATGGGTTGCTGTGCATGAATAGGTAATAGAAATAATATTAAAATTTAACAGCAATTAACTGGAGCAAATGGCCTTGCAGCCTAATAGCACCCAGCTTCCTTAGGAAAAACCTGAGGCCAGGTTTGAGCCCTAATGAGTCCCACTGCTCACATTTAATCCACCTTCCCACCCCCTTACCAGAATTTGGAGTCCCCATTGCAACTCCAGAACAAATAAAGAAAAAAAAAATAGTAATAAGCTGGAAGAAACAACTAATTATTTCGAAGATTAAACTCAAAACGGACAATGCATAAAGTTTCCTCAGACACCATGTGAGCAGTCATGCCTTAAGGTACATGCTACACAACCAGAACAGAGGCAAAAATTTCCTGTCAGGCAGCTTAACTTTTTACCTTTTACGGCCAGAAAGAAGAGTATCCCATGCACTGGTAAGAGCTGGATCAACATGCCAAGAGGCCCCAGATCTCTGTGGTCCAATTATGAGCCATCTATAGGATGGACGTTTATCTGTATCTAAGATATCAAAGAAGTCTTCTTGAAAAAGATGAGGCACACAATAATCCTTCAATAAGCTAGGTGCAACTTCTCCAAACTGCATGAGTGTTAAATAAAAAGTTAAAAGAACTCCCAAACTTTCAAATTCGAAGAACAAGAAATAGGGAAGGGAATGGTGCATGGAGGCAGGGCAGAGCATTATCGAAACAGGAATATCTCAATACAAGCACCTTTTCATCAAAAATATATAAGGGATCTTCATCATGCTGAACTTTCATGTATGAGACATAATCCTTGAACTTCATGGAGATCTTCCGGGCACTCCTTTGAGAAATTTTAAATGCTACATCTCCATAGTTTAGCAACAACTGATCAGTTGTCCATTTATGCCTGGCAGGCCATGTATCAGCCAATCCAGTAAGCATAACCTGGGATGTGTAATTTATCAAAATTCCATTTAAGAAAAAACACCAATAATTGATAAATACAAACTAATGAATTCCAATATAGGATCAATTACAAGTTTACAACCTGAATACCATTGTCTAGAAAGATCCCTTTTAGTTATAAAGATAATGCATTCTCATCTTTCATTTTCCATCTTTACAAGGGAAAAGAAAAACTGGAGAAAAACAACACCACTATCCAAATGCTTTAGAGTATAGAAGCTAAAATGTATAAAACTATAAATATGATGTCAAAAGAAAAAAATCTCATTCCTATTCTTCAAAAAAAATTGTTAAACAGAAGAAACAATGGAGTGATAGAGCTCAAAGATAATTTCTTTATAGGGAAGAGAGCTCAAAATAGACACTGGAACAGAATCATAATGAGGGAAAAAAATTAATGTGGTTTACTATTCAGATTCTTTTATCTTACCGGCTTCTTTGTCATACTTGTTATAGAAGTCCTTCAATGAGATGTCTTTGATTCTCTCCACATTTCCGTCATCTGCACAAAATGCATTCAATGTGTTATGACTTCGGTATAATCTCCTGTACAAAAATAAAGAGTTGAACCCTGCAGGAAGATGAATATCAGTGGTTTATAGAAAAATCTTCCTTATAATTTTTTAAGAGCATACAGCCTAAGTTTTCCCATAAAATAGAAGAGAGATAAGGGCCCTGTAGTATCAGAATTGTTACCATCAAAATATAAAGGTCGCTGATGGCACTCTTTGTACTTGTCTGGCAGATTCTCACTGCATTGAAAATGCCCAATTGCAAATATGTTAACATTGAATAGAAACTGAAATGGAGTACCCAAAAAGATAATAAATCAATTTGAGAACCAGCAATTGCACAAGGGTGAGACATACTAATGCAGAGCAGTTTTCTTCCAAGAACATCTGTTCTGCGATCTCTCTGACTCTGACCCTCCATCAATTGCCAAATTCAACTTCAGTTTCAATTTTCAATATCTTTTCCCTTCGCGGTTGCGCTTCTTGTTCATAAATAAATTATTCGATCCTACGCTCGACCGCGTTTTTTCAAAGCTCTTCTTCTGTCTTCCTTCCTGTGTGCGCGGTTTCCGTTATTCGTACGCCACTGTCCCCTTTCCCCATCATATCACCCTTCATCCTCCCAAGAGTCCCAACAATTACCTCCGGCGCCACATATACGTGTATGACACGTGTGTATGAAAATTATCAAAACATATAACTTGGTTTTTTGGTGAATTATAACTTGGTTATTTATATTTATTCATTCATTTTACCAAAGAAATAAATATTGATGATATAATATTAAATAAATAATGAAAATTAGATTTAAATAAAAAACTTTAATCATTTATGTATGATTATATATTTAAAATTAACTACCAAGTGTGTGGATCAGCTGACATAAGACTATTCTAACTTAACTGATGATTTGAATTTAAGTCCTAGTATGTAGTTGTGTTAAATGTTCGAATAAAAAAGCTTTGTCATTTGTAGGAATTCTACCAGACTCGAATAATAATGTCTCCAACAGAAAATATTTATGGTCTTGCACTAAAAGATATAGTCAAAAAATAAATTCTCAAATCTCTTGTGTCCTCCTTATGATGTTATATTACACATGAAAAATTTGCTCTTTTTACATTTAAAGTGTACAAATATGGGAAAATAGTAATCTTAATTATTTAATCTTACATGAATAGACGTATGATCAAAATCAACTCTTCTTTTACACACGTGTATATATTAGTCAAGTGAAAGGTGAAAGGATTATTTTACTTGATTTAACCATCATTATCTATTATGATTGTATGGTTAGAGTTAATTTGTGGTCTCGTTTTTCTTTTTCATTTTTTTGTGTCTCGGAGTATCCTTGATAGGCGAGAAACTAATCTCTCGAGGTATTATTCGATACAAAGCGAGGACCCTTCCCAACAGTGTTTTTTCTATACACATTCATGGTTTATTTGACACACTTTCTATCAACCTTTATACATTAAATTTAAATCTTCACTCTTAGATGCGTTATTAAAAAATTGGCTCAAACCGACCAATTTGACCAATGAATCATTGAACTTGCTAAGTAGTCGGTCCAAGTGGTCCAATGTTCAATGTCCAATGGATTGTTTTGATGAAAATCGATGGCTTGACTAGTTCATGATGAACATGTATAAGTCATACTTTTTGAACTTAAATGACAAAAAGAACAAGAGAATGGCCCATCATTCTCCTATTGTTGCATTCACCCCATCTTGGTTCTCCCTTTAGCCATGTTATCAATTTCTATTAGCAATTAGATTGTCACTTAACAGTAGCACCACATTTGTCACAATAAAAAATAGAATGACTAAATTCGAAGAATTAAAAGTTGGGGGACCAAAATCGCCCCAACACTAAACTTGGGGACTAAAAATGTAATTAAGCCATATATAGGTAAGGACTAAATAACAGTTAGTTGCAACGACTAGTTTGAATAACAGCTAGTTGCAACAACTAGTTTGAATAACGACTAGTTATAACAGCTATTTTGAATAACATCACTTCATTACAAAATTCAATGTCTTTCTCTAATAAAGCTATATGTAATTAAACTACATATAATTAAACTACAATGCCTTTCTCTAATAAAGCTACATCTAATTAAACTACATCAATCCATGTTTTCCCTTATCATTCTACATATCATCACATGATCTTCTAGTTGTCTCTTTGTCATTCCAGATGTATCGTGGAATAGGAACGTCAAGTCTAGCTCTCTCTCCACCTGACTATGACAAAACCCTTGAATTTGAGTAGCACGATTTTAAGTAATTATACATTGGGATACCCAAGGGCACATTTACCTTAATACCCACCATGCCATGTTAATAAGCAAGTAGAGGAATAAAACATTTTTGAGTAATTGTATCAATACAACAAGCAAATATACAACACCATATAACAAAGCCAAGCAGCGTCACCCATACTTATTTTAAAAAAAAATGCAAGAAACAAATGAAAATGGTGTCACATCACTGCCACCTATTTCAAACAAAAAATTGAATGAAACAAATTTGAAATTTCCTTTCTTTTCCTCCCACTTTTTCGTACCAAATCGCGGCAACGCTTCGCCCTTTCTTCTATGTGTTCTTCTCTCCCACCTTTCCCCAATTTACCTACAATCGTCCTTCGTTCTCCACATTCCTCTCTTTGTTTTTTCTATTCTTCAACGACGTGGAGTTGGGATTTGTAACCAAGAAGAATCACAAAATTGATGATGGAGAAGTTCTCCAGTTGTGGCTCTGTAAGTTGAAGCCTTCTATAATACTTTACTTCAGCTTATTACAAATTACAAGTTCACAATTACTTACAAATTACAGGTTCTCAATGTCAAAAGGTTATAAACCTTATTTCACATGGTTAAAACTAAATGTTTATAAGTTATAAACTTTGGTTTACTTGGTTAAAGAATGGACATGAAGAACTTATGAACCTTATTTAACTTAATTATAAACTAAATGTCAAAGGATTATAATTTGTAAATCATTTTTCACTTGGTTATAAATTGAATGTTTATATTTTATAAACTTTGGTTTACTTTGTTAAAAACTGATTTTGAAGAACTTATGAACCTTATTTAACTTGGTTATGAACCGTCAAAAGATTATAAACCTTATCTCACTTGGCTACAAACTAAATGTTTATAAGTTATAAACTTTGATTTACTTCGTTAAAAACTATTGGACATGAAGAATCCGGAAAGCAGTGTCTTCACTTCAAATTTGGGTTTAGGAATCCTAAATTTTGTCACCCTTCCCGGTTAGGAATCCTAACCCCACATCATTGCAGATAAGAGGAACCAAGAGAGAGGGGAACACGGGGAATGAGGTCACAAAAAAAGGGAAAGGAAGCGTTAGGAACAAATGGGAGAGGACGCAAGGGATCCAACCGTTGACTGGGCTTAAACCTGACTAGCATCACTTATTTTTATTCATCCCCTAATAGGAGCTCCTGAAAATGTTAAATTTCTCATAATTGGAAATTTTTGGACCGGTGCAGATTCATGATTTCCGAAGCTGATGTAATATCCAGATGATGATAAAATAATTCTGCTACACTACTTTCTACATAGACAAACAACTATGATCTACCATTCCCTGCAGAGAATAGTTACCTTCTAAGGTAAACACTTAGAAGAGGGCATCAGCAAATGATAATTAGGAGAAGACGGATTTGTTCAATGGCACCACCCCTAGAGAGGGGCCGAATCAGGAAGTTCCCAGTCATGTAAATATCAATCTGCAGACACAATAGTTGCTGTCTCCGATGCTGTCTCATTGATTATTGCCAGGAGGCTTCGGGAATATTGGGGAAAGCAACTTCTCCAACTCCACTAAACTGAAACCAAACCAATGTAAGGAAGACTGAAGTGTGATAATTGATAAACTTTAGTACCAACGATGCTACACAGAAAGTCAATCAATTCACTTACATCTGATATTTGCGATAGGCTTCATTTCTTTTGGCCAAGAACAAATCGCTATCTTTGGGATGATTGTTTGAAGAACTACCTGCAAAATTTACAAAGGAAGAACATCACCTATAATTATAAAGGAAACAGCATTAACCTGATTCTCATAGCATCTATGAGATTAAAAACATGCAATTTTAACGATATTTACAGAATAAGAGATATGTTGTTGAAAACCGGTCGAATGACCAAACTGAAATTTCAAGAACAAAGAAAATTTCTGAGCTTCAACATCTCAAAACTTTATTGCTTCAATACTTGATTCTTTTAGTTACATAATCCATGGGTTCTTTCTGTAAGTAGGAAATTAGAAGTAAATACAAATTATAAAAATTCCCTAGATTTTAGCATTTGATTCAAAAATCATGCAGTTGTGGAAGTACCATAATAAAATCACAACTGTTAATGCTTTTGATAACACCAATATTCCTGAGAAAGTGAACTTGGGAATATGGCATTTCCATGTCTGGTATGAGTTTCTTTATTAAAAAAAAAAATCCTGGGAATATGACATTTCCATGTCTGGTATGATTTCTAAGGAAGTGACATTTTAATTTTTTGCTTAATTTTTTGAGTAAAATCCTCATTTTGGTCCCTAAAAGATTTGGGATCTGTCATATCATAGTTATCAATCCCGGATAGCGGTGCGTAGCGGCCGACCCACAAAACGCTATAGCGGTATAGCGTATAGTGGGATGACCACTATTCTAAATTTTATGTTACAGTTTAGATAATTTATACTAAATACATAAAAATACAACAAAATTACTCAAAACCTTTACATATTCATAATTAGCAATAAAAAGTCAGAGGTCTTAACAAGTACATACAAGCAAACAATAACAAAAGTCAAGGAAACAAACAAGTTTAAGCCTCTAATACTTAAAGTAACAAAACATTAGAGTCAAACAGAAGTATTTCTTAAGAATGAGTAACCAAAATAAGAATGAATGACTGGGTCTTTGAGAGATAGGTGGAAGAAAAGAAGGGGTAAAGGAGTGAGGTAGAGAAACGTGAAAGGGAAGAGAAACAGGGGAAAAACAACCTGAGTGGGTAAGCTGCAGGACAGCAGCAGCAACAACACACATTCGCAGACCCTTGAAAACAGAAGCAGAGGAGTCGTCGGAGACCGCGGAATGGGTCATCGGAGAGTCACCGGACAAACGTGCAGATGGTAGCCGGAAAGAGAGGGTGAGTCGCGACAGACGGAGAGGGAAATTATCGTGAAATGCACAAGTCTTTTTAAGCTGAAGCTTTTTCAATTAAAAAGACTGAAATACCCCCACTAAAGGCACTTGAATGGTCACTTTTTGAGGACATTTTTGGATTTTTGTCGAACCTTCAACATAGCGGCCAAATAGCAGCTACAAGCTGCTATTTGCACCATTATAGCAGCCGCGACAGCCGCTACGCTGAACTGCGACGCTACGCAGCCCTGCATAGCACCAGGGGGCCGCTCCGTTACACCGCTATAGCGCGCCGTTGACTACCATGTGTCATATTAGTCTTTGAAAGATGAAAATTGCATTTTCATCTCTGAAAGATGAAAAAGTCACTACATTTGGTCCTTTTCAGAAACTAAACAAACACTAAAAAAATCTGAAAAAAAAAACTAAAATGAACAATTTTTCATATTTCAATGACTAAATTAAACGACTTTTCATCTTTTAGGGACAAAAAATACAATTTTCATCTTTCAGAGACCAATATGACCAACTATAAAACAGGGTTGCTAATACCGCTCTATAGATAGCGCCACTAAAGTGGTGTAGCGGCACATAGTGGACCCCGACGCTATATTGTGATGTGTTGCGTCGCAGTTTAGTGTTGTGGCCGCTATAGTGGTGCAAATAGTGGCTGGTAGCGGCGCGGCGCTATTTGGCCGCTATGTTCAAGGTCTTGAAAAAAAACCCAAAAATGCCCCTAAAAGTGACTGTTCAAGTGCTATTTAGTGGGGTATTTTAGACATATTCGGTGAAAAAGCTTCAGCTCAAAAGGAAAAATGCTTCATCTCAACCCTTCTCATGTTCATTTCCCTCTCCCTCTCTCAGCCCTCACTCTCGCAACCCACCCCTTCTTTCCGGCCACCATCTGCGCATTTCTCCAGCGGCTCATTCTGCCAGTCTCTGGTGACTCCTCTGCTTCTGTTTTCAAGTTTCTGTGTTGTTGTTGCTGTCCTGCAGCCGACTGCCTCGGGTTTTTTTTTTCCTGTTTCTTGTCCCTTTCAAGTTTCTCTACCTCTTCTTTTCTGCCACTTATCTCTCAAAGACCCAGCCATTCATTCTTGTTTTGGTTACATTTCTCACTGGGCAGTCATGGCATCCTCTTCTTTTCTGCCACCTATATCTCAAAGACCCAGTCATTTATTCTTTTTGTTTAGTTTCCTTGACTTTTGTTATTGTTTGCTAGTATAAATTATCTAAATTGTAGCATAAAATTCAGAATAGCAGTCATCCTGCCATACGCTATACCGTTATAGCGTTTTTGGGGTCTGCCGCTACGTGCCGCTATCCGGGATTGATAACTATGCTCTAAATCTTTCAGGGATCAATGAGGGTTTAGTATTAATTTTAACCGCCATGATGAGAGGTGGATATGTTGTTCCCCATGGTATGGAAATGGAATTTATCTTGTAGCCCAATCATTAACTTCCACTCACACTTCTTCCAATCACAATCTTCGTCTCTTTTGAATTTTGAAAAACATTTTTGAAGATATTAAATGCTAACCAAATATGTTTTCTAATTTACTAGGTGATTGTATTCCTAATCATAGTATTTCTAGGAATGTCATTCTTGGGAATATAAACATATACCTTCAAACTATAAGAGACGTTGTGTGTGTGAGAGAGAGAGAACAGTGGAGATGTATCACATATTATACTAATGCTATTAGAAACAAACGCCACCTTAAGAACATGGTATTTCTTTCACCAGACCAGACAACAGAGAAGAAGAACCGCTTTCATCCAACAAATTTGGAGATAGACTAGATATAAGAACAACTTGGAAGAACTTATAATTTCATGAATTAAAATTGTATAGAGGTAATTTACATTATATAAAACAAATAACTTTTTGCCTAGAATAGAGATGTATAAGAGGAAGTAAATCTACAAGAATAAATTAAACAAATATGTACAAAAAGGGAATATCTGTCCTAGAATAGAGATTATTTAAAATAATTACTCAACACAACAGAGTATAAGTAAGAGCTCAAAAGTAAGTATATCCTACTAACCCACTCAATTTTCCCTCCTCATACAAGGTATAAACCCAAAACTAGAGAACAGTATCCCACAACACTTCACAGACAAAAACAGAAGGCTGTAAAGGCCAGAGAGTAACAAAAGCTTAGAAATTGTACGCATAGATACAGAGCAGCTCAAACCACACAGTATTGGAAACAAAGTTAAATTGATTACCCATGCAAAATTACATTTGTATTATTTTAAAATATTTCTAATCATTTAATTGTTTTCTCTTCCCTTCCCTCCCATAAATAAGTTTTCAATAATGTGCTCCTACAAACAGGCAACTTCACAGAAATGTGCCAATTGAAAGTGAAACAAACATTATTCTATACAGTACCAGAGAAAATTTACAAGGTAAGACAGATAAAGCATACATGGAATTGGGGCTGAGTGTTTCATCGCCACATCTTTCTGAACCTTCAATGGCATGTTTTTGACAGGCTGTTCTAAACCCTGTCCAGGTAAACAAGTAGTGATATAATATATATGCTATGCATAACATATAATATTAAAATCGTTGTTGATGTCATGTGTGTGTATGCTTGTTTGCTTGTTCTAGGAAGGACCCATTGGGCATAAGAGAGAGTGGGCAATGGGGAAGGGGTACATCGAAGGCCCACCACATAACCACAACCCTCTGTTAAAGACCAGGGCAGATACCAGTTGAGCTACACTGAAGAGTAAATATGAACGATTTTAATATTGATGGGCATGAGGAAAAGAAAGTGACTAGACTATTTCAGTTATAGCCTTATAGGTATGGGAAGGATGAAACTACTCACAGAATATGGATATGCCCACAATGTCATAAAAGAGCATTACTGTCAACTGAACTGAAAATTTACAGCAACCCTACCCCCACACACATATTTAAAAAAACAGCAAAAATACGAGAAAGAATTTAATACCTTCCTCTTCTCCCTTCTTTTTAATATCTTTAAATGGCATTTTTTTATGTAGTGCATCAAATGATATCGAGAGTGCCTCGAGCATAACTGTTCCTGGACCTTAGGGTTCTGTGTTAACCAGTCAGAAATCTCCTTGGACTTAACCACCTCATCCTTATCTAAAGTTTCTAACCATGAATAAACTGGAATCCACTGATCAGTGCGTTGAAACCGTGCATGAGGAAGATCAAGCTGATTTACATCCCTTTCCTGCAACAATTGAAAGATTAGACAATGTCGAGAGTAACAATGTACAATGTTTGGCATATTTTGTTAAAAAACTGTCCCATTTTCTGTAAAGCCAGTAAAGGGAATCTTGGCAGTTGGCAAGAAGCATAAGCATGTATGTGTATCACCAAAAATACACAAGAAAGCCTACCTTTTTCATAACTCTAATAGAAAATGAATTAAGCAGGCACCTTCTTACCAGAAAATCATTATTTCTGAAATATATATTGTTTACAAGATAAACTAATCTAACAAAAGTTAAACAATGTCTTTATTTTGTTTTATTAAAAACTACCAAAAAAATCATTTATCTTGAAATGATGCGACTATAAACAAAGAAGAATCGAACTGGAGTGTGAGATCTCAAATTCAGAGACTCAAGACGACATCCACAATAACTGAGTATCTTTGTCAGATGGGAATGTGATGTCCACTTACTGAGACAGTTAGAAGGGTACATAAATGTGAAATTCTATATCTGCTCTTGTGCCTCAACACTGATAAACATCAACTATACACCCTTCCTTTGCATTCCGTTAAAGCTTATGTACACAGACAGCAGAGAGTTGTCTTCCCCAGCGATAAATGGTCTACTAAATTCCGGTGTACATGTCTTGGGATGCAAGAGCAAATCAAAATCCGAAACAATAAAGACCAAAAATCATGACCCTCATCAGCATGGGACAGGTCACAAACTGAGATGCAGACATTTTTGCTGCAGCACACAAATTAATGATCAGGTCAGGTCTATTACAGTCCTTACGAATTAAGCAACAACCGAGTTTTTTCAATTTTCACTGCATTTTAATCTATTCTTGTGGGACAAAACTGGTTTCCTTTAGCAAAACACAAGGCTTCATATGCTATTCTTCTCTCCTCCAAAATGCGAACCCTAAACTGTAGGGTCAAGGTTTAAAAAAATGTCCGCTACCACGAATTATGAAGCACGGACACCTCTCTTCAGTGGTGTGTCCGGGTGTCCGACACGTGTCAGTGTCGGACACTGGTGTGACACGCGTCGAACACCTGCAGATTAAAAAATAATTTTTTGCGGCTCAGACAGACACGACTTGGACACTCTCCGGACACGACTTGGACATAGTTCCAACACTGCTCGGACACCTTCCTGACACTATTGTATTATATTTTTGTAAAAGAAAACTAAACTAGTTAAAAAAGTAAAAAATATTTCAGTTCCAAAACTTCCACCTTTCCTCCCTCTATGTTAAAGAAGTCTAACAACTTTGTTTTGAGAAGATGAATTAACAAATCTTAATTATCAATATATATATATAAGTGGTGTTCCGGTGTCCTATATTTTGGACATCACCCGTGTCCCGGTGTCTGTGTCATGTCCATGTCGGAGTTGGTGCTTCATAGACCACGGTTGCCGCCGCAACATCATGATTTTTTAGGTATCAGCCGCATTTGTCCCGCAATATCAGGGATCGTAATATAACCAGGGATCGTAATATAACCGCAACCATATTGAGAAACAGTATGAATAGAACAACAAAGGACAAATAGCTATAAGCAATAGCATGACTTTTTGTTGTGTGTTGGTGGTTTGATGCATAATGCAAGCAGTTTTGAAGGTGAAGCATGGGGTTGCATTGAGGTACAAGCCTGATTGAGTTTGCTGGTTAGTCTCCACTAGCATTGAGGAAGTTTGGTCAAATTGATGAGTATATTTTTTACTTTAGAATGGTGTTGTTTATGGGACAAAAAGTTGTCCCATTGAGTAACAAATATTAGACATTCCTCTTCTTTATTCTGTTTTAAAACCAGACATGTATTTTCATGTTTCTTTTCATAGAAAATCAAGCAACCTTCAACTATGGTTTTCAAAGTTTCCGACTTCATCCTCCATGACCTAGAACTACCACGTGAGACTCGGGGATTGGATTGTGATTCCCATAAGGGTGTTCAATTAAAGCCAGCATGTCAATAAAATGTTATCAATATCTGTAATTGATTGATTCCAGTTCCGGCAAAGATGAATCTCCATTTTAAATTAACAGGAAACAACACCAAAAGCACGCGTGCCAAAATTTTAAAAAAATGAGAAAATGAAGTGAACAATTAATGAATGAATAATAACCTGATTGGGAAACCTCATGCAATTCTGAATAGAAATGAGCCTGAGGCAGAGATCAGGGCGAGGCATGGATCGGAGGCCCTCAGGGAGAGAAGCGAGGTTGGAATCGATCCAGGCTTCCACCTCGGCCATGCTCACTTCCTTAGCCTCAGGGAAGGAGCAGAGCCACGCTCGAGCCATGGTCTCCCATTCTTGAGATTGCTCACTCTGCTCATGCCCTTGCCCTTGCCCTTGCGCTTGCGCTTGCTGATGCTCTTGTGCCATTGCATTTGCATCCCCGGAGTTCGACATGCTTGTGTATCGCACACAGCATGTCCAGCTGAAACTGAGAGAGGGTTTTAGACTTCAGATTTTAAGAACGATATATAAGTAAAACGACAACGCTTTCCCCTGTTTCCTAGTGCCACCTCACTCACTTCGGAACCGTGTTGGTGTAAATGAGCTATTGTTATATTCTCTCTCTTCCTCTTTATCGGATATGCATGCGACCGTGTTTAGTTTAATCTTAAAATGTGGTAAATTCACATTTTTTATTTTAGAAATATTTGTGTTGAGAAATATATATTTGAGTTTAATTAATTTTAATATCAAACCAAATACACACCACATCAAATTAATAAAACATCATAAAAGAAATGTTAATATAAGTGATTTTTTAAAATCAGAGCATTGATTACATTTGTAATATTAAATATTGAGTAAATTAATATTTTCGTCCTAACTTTTATAATATCGTGCATTTTAGTTCCTGAATTTGGAAATCATTTTTTGATATCCAATGTTACTCTCCATCTTTCACTCCAAAATGTTAACTACGGTATATTTGTTTCAGCTATATTTGTCAAATTCAATGACTTTGCAGCAAAGAAAAGTGGATTCGACTTCGCAGCAAAATATTCCAGCTATATTGAGATAAGGTTTCATGTCTCAATTCGAGTTCTCAGCTAGCCGACGGGTGGATCCTCCAGAGAAACCATCGGACAAGGCAAATAACTAGGTTTCATTCCGTGATGAAGTTATATGGGACAAAGTCCCACCCATGCAACGTCCTAAAATTGATATTTTTGCTCAGAACCTGGTGAAGATCACTCTTGAAAAGGCAATAGACTTCTCCCAATCGTCCATGTTGATGACAAAGTCTTTAACGAATTGTGACAACCATGGTATGATGCTTTAATCATTAAACTTTTGGGTAAAGTGATTGGCTATAATACATTGAAAGATAGGCTTCCTAAATTATGGAAGTTATTTGGTGGCTTTCAGATCATGGATGTGGACAATGGATTCTTCATGGTCAAGTTTGATAAAAGAGAAGACAGAGAAAAGGTCGTAGATGGATGCCCATGGATGATCTTTGACCATTACCTTGCAGTCTCTGCATGGACACTAGAATTCGTATCCTCACAAGCAAGGGTTCATAATACCATGGTATAGGTACGTATTCCATCCCTGAATCTCGCTTGGTATGATTAAAGTTTCCTTTTGGCCATGGCCTCTGCTATAGGAAGGCCAATAAGAGTGGACACAAATACATTACACATTGAACGTGGAAGGTTTGCAAGTGTATGTGTAGAAATTGATTTAAATCAACCTGTTGTTGGAAAAAATAAAATTAGAGATCATTGTACAATATTGAATATGAGGGGCTTCACATCATTTGTTCCAATTGTGGATGTTATGGTCATGTCACTAGAAATTTTATCAAACGGAAACAAAAAAAAAAACCACCATGAACCACCACCGGAGAACAGTCGTTGTTCGTCATCATCAGAAGAAGCTGCAACTAACGGTAATATTTCTAATTATGACAATGTTTTAATGGATAATAATGCTAATATTACAAAGGACCAGTTACACGGAGATTAGTTAGTGGTTACGCGAAAGAAAAGGCAAGCAAATAATGGAAAGAAAGTCACTAATATATATTGCGCCAAATCAAAAACGTGAAACTGCTATCAATAATAAATTCAATTTATTATCTGCTACTACTGAAAAGATTCCTGAAGGTAATAGCCAACTGGGTCCCGGCAATTATCAAGATAGAAATAAATCCCTTTGGATTAGAAAGAAATTGCCGAGAGTTTCTCCCATTACAATTGATATAGCTCAATTGGCGGCAAATGCTAATAAGGGGAAGAAAAAGGCAGCTCCACACGACAGCAATATCCAACAAATTAATGATGTGGCAAACTCCAAAGATACCAACCAACCTAATCCTCCAAGTCCGGCACCGCCTAATAGGGCTAGCCATCGGTCGAATTTGGTCGGATTCGGGTCCAAAAAGCCCAATCCGACCAAAACCGTTTACACTAATATGCAGCCCAATCCCGTCCGTTTTGGAACTCAGGTAAATCGGGTTTCGGGCTTAACGGGTTACGGATTCAACGGGCGGGGTACTTCGGTTTTGGGCCTATTTTTTATTAATTGCAAATTTAAACTTTTTTTTAAAATTTCAAGTTAAAAATCCCATAATAATTTGTCATGTATTTGTCATAAGCCCAATTCATCATATTCTAAATTAAATAACTAATGTTCTTAAAAAAACTAATACACATTTGGGCCTTAACCCAAAATAAGACACAATTCACTCCTTGACAAAAAAAATTACACAAAACAGAGAACCCTAATTAACCCTAATCAAAATACAGACAGACACCGCCGCACCCTTTTCTTCTCCCCGTCGTTCAGTCAATGTCACCAACATTAACCGCCATGGATTTCCTCCTCTTCAAACCACCTGTAACATAAAGAAGAAATTTTAAGAACCCAAACAAAAACAAGAAGAAACACAGAACACGTAACCAAAGAAGAAATGAGGAAGAATGAGTGAAGGAGAAGGGAGAAAGAGAGAGAAAACGCCACCAACCACCACATGCATGCGCCGAGAATAGACATTACAGTCGCGTCACGTCACCATCCGTTCGACCATACGTCGTCAGATCTGCAGATTCTGCCATCATCACTTGCGCACCGCCTTAGATCTGCAGAATCCACCGTCTTCGCTTGCGCACCACCTTAGTTTTGCAAATTCCAGTCTGTCTTCCTTTCCTTCTCCGTCATACCCAAACACGTCCATTAACCGTGTACTACAGGGTCACCAACGCCAACACGACACTCACGGAAGCCACGACAGCAATGCCTTATTGTGGTCCCATAATATCATCAAGGGATGAAGAAGAAGAAGAAGAGTGAGAGAGATTTTGAGAGGGAGAGAAAGAGGCTCTGTGTGAGGGGGCGGCTAGGTTTTTCTTTACCTTTGAGATATATAGTGTCACTGGTGAGGGAGTTTGATGGACGGTTAGGATGAAATTGAAAAGAAATCAATGGTAAAAAAACTTGTACAAGGATCAATGACATGGCATAATAATAATACTAAAATCCCTTTAAAAATGCGACTGTTTGGTCAGTTTCGGTTTTCAATGGGTATCTTAGAGACCCGAAACCGACCATATTAACCCATAAATAATCATGCTTTTTTACCCGATGGCCTGATGACCCGTAATTATCCGTCCATTCTGATTTTGATTTTTTCTGGTGGCACGGGTTACGGTCAAATTGCATAATCTAGGACACCCCTACCGCCTAAACATAATAAGGTAAAAGTTACCTCTTTAGTAAGCAATTCAAAAATGGAAAAGGAAAACATCAATGAAACTCTAAGAGCTATCAAGGAGGATATCACACAAATATCAATCAAAGATACTCAACAACAAAACATTTCATCTAATCAAGATAAAGATGTCTTGATTTGTGAAATAAAACCACCTGATCCAAACATTTATTATAATGATGCAAACTCAGATATGGATGAGACTTCTGATCAAGACTTGGAAGATGAGATTGTTATGGATTCAGCTCCTATCAATCAACATCAACACAAATCACTCCTTGACAAAAAAAAAAACTACATAGAACAGAGAACCCTAATCAACCCTAATCAAAATACAGACAGACGCTGTCGCACCCTTTTCTTCTCCCTGTCGTTCAGTCAGTGCCGCCAACATTAACCTCCATGGATTTCCTCCTCTTCAAACCACCTGTAACATAAAGAAGAAATTTTAAGAACCCAAACAAAAGAAGAAGAAACACATAACACGTAACCAAAGAAGAAATGATGAAGAATGAGTGAAGGAGAAGGGAGAAAGAGAGAGAAAACGCCACCAACCACCACATGCATGCGTCGAGAATAGCCATTACAGTCGCGTCATGTCACCACCCGTTCGACCATACATTGCATATGCAGATTCTGCCATCATCGCTTGGGCACCGCCTCAGATCTGCAGAATCCACCGTCTTCGCTTGCGCACCACCTTAGTTCTGCAGATTCCAGTCTGTCTTCCTTTCCTTCTCTGTCATACCCAAACACGTCCATTAACCATGTACTACAGGGTCACCAACGCCAACACGACACTCACGAAAGCCACGCCAACCATGCCTTATTGTGGTCCCATAATCTCATCAAGGGATGAAGAAGAAGAAGAAGAGTGAGGGAGATTTTGAGAGGGAGAGAAAGAGGCTCTATGTGAGGGGCGGCTAGGTTTTTTTTACCTTTGAAATATATAGTGTCACTGGTGAGGGAATTTGATGGACAGTTAGAATGAAATTGAAAAAGAAATCAATGGTAAAAAAAAAACTTGTACAAGGATCAATGACATGGCATAACAATAATACTAAAATCCCTTTAAAAATGCGACTGTTTGGTCGGTTTCCGTTTTCAATGGGTTATATTTTAGAGACCCAAAACCGACCGTATTATCCCATAAATAACCGCGCTTTTTTACCCAATGGCCCGATGACCCGCAGTTATCCGTCCATTCTGATTCTGATTTTTTCAGGTGGCACGGGTTACGGTCAGATTACATAATCTTGGACACCCCTACCGCCTAAACATAATAAGGTAAAAGTTACCTCTTCAGTGAGCAATTCAAAACTGGAAAAGGAAAACATCAATGAAACTCTAAAAGTTATCAAGGAGGATATATATCACGCACATATCAATCAAAATACTCAACAGAAAAATATTTCATCTAATCAAGATAAAGATGTCTTGATTTGTGAAATAAAACCACCTGATCCAAACATTGATTATAATGATGCAAACTCAAATATGGATGAGACTTCTAATCAAGACTTGGAAGATGAGATTGTTATGGATTCAGCTCCTATCAATCAACATCAACACTAAGCAAGTTGTATCCTTTCTATTTATTTTTTTAAAATTGTTTCATATGAATTCTGAATTTAAGGATTGTTCTATTTTTTCATGGAATATTCGTGGTGCTGGCAATAAAACAAGTCAACGTCACTTAACGAATCTCATTAGGAATCATAATCCTAGTCTGAGTTTTTGCATGGAAACTCATATCTAGTTTAACAAAACCCACGTATTCTGGACTAGATGTGGTTATAATCCTATTTTTATCAATGAAGCTACTGGCCATTCTGGGAGTCTTTGGGCCCTAGCAAATTCTAGCTCTATTTACTCTATTTCTGTTATGGGTTCTAGCGCCCATAGTATTACTCTGCTTATTAATAAAGCTTCTCATGAGTAGATATGTACAAGTATTTATGCTAGTCATATTCCTAATGTGAGATGTGAACTATGAAATTATTTAAAGAATTTGAGTGGTTTTATTACCAAACCTTGGCTTCTCATTGAGGATTTTAATGAAATCCTCCTTCCCCCTGATCAATTTGGTGGCAACTTCAATGCTTAAAGAGTTGTTGCCTCTGCAGATGTTATGGATCATTGTAATCTCCTAGGAATTCACACAGTGGGTAATAAGTTTACTTGGCGGCGTAATTTCCAGGGAAACAAAATTATCTCTAGAAAACTTGATTGTGCCTTAGGTGATTTGGATTGGCAAATGACTTTTCAGAATGCTATTACTAAAAATATTTGTCGTCTTCACTCTTATCACAACCCTCTTATTCTTAAATGTTTTGGTGGTCAACGGGTAAAAGGAACTAAACCTTTCAGGTTTGAAGCTGCCTGGATTAGCCATCAAGACTATATGAATATTGTCTCTCAAGCTTGGAAATGAGCTAATAGTAACGTGGTTCAATCATTACATGAGGTAAGAACTAACTCAATTACTTTTAATACTAATGTTTTTTCTCATCTTAGACGCAGGAAAATAACTTTGGAGAGAAGAATATGTGGTATTCAAAGAACCTTTGAAAGAGTTGAGTCGGCTTCTCTCTATTATCTACAAGAAGATCTTAGAAAATAGTATAATAGAGTTTTGGATCGGGAGGAGTTACACTGGTTTTAGAAATCAAGGGACTCCCGGGTCAGGCTTGGTGACAAAAATACCTCCTATTTTCATACTCAAGCAGTCATCAAAAGAAGAAGAAATAAAATTAATGCTCTCACTCTTACTAATGGTGAGAGATGTGAGGATCCCTCTATTCTTCAATTAGAAGCTATTAAGTTCTACAAGGATCTGTTCGGCAGTAATGCTCACTCAGGTTCTATTCCCTATACCACTAGACATTCTCCTATTTTGTCTTCTATTGCTTTTGATGATCTCTTGCGCCCTGCTAGTAAGAATTAGGTTTTTACTTCCCTTAACTCCATGAAACCTTTAAAGTCTCCTGGCCCTAATGGTTTTCAAGCTTTATTTTTTAAAACAATATTGCATATTGTTGGAAATGACGTTTGGAAACTTATTCATAGTGCTATTGAACATGGCTATTTTGATCCTAAAGTTACTGAAACCCTTATTGTTCTTATTCCTAAAGTTGATTCTACAAAGAGCTTTAAGCAATTAAGATTAATCAGTCTTTGCAATGTGATTTACAAAATTCTTACTAAGGGCATTGTTCAAAGACTTCGTCCGCATCTTTAAGATATTATTGGCCCTCTTCAGAGCGTTCTTATTCCTGGAAGAGGTACCTCTGAAAATTCTATTATTTTGCAGGAGATTTTACACTATATGCATAAATCTAAAAAGAAAAAAAGGGGACTTGGTCTTTAAACTGGATTTAGAGAAAGCCTATGACCGGGTGGATTGGAAATTTCTGAAAGATACACTTTTTCAATTTGGTTTTCCTGCTAAAATTATTAATTTGATTATGTTTTGTGTATCCTCTTCTACCCTATCTTTGTTGTGGAATGGTAATAAACTTCCAGCCTTTTCCCCCTCTAGGGGTCTCAGAAAAGGGGCCCTTTTTCCCCTTACTTATTGATAAGTGCCAAATATTAGGATATTTTGTATGAAAACTATGGCACTTTCGGATTAATTGCTTATATTTAACAATTAATTCCTCCCATTTTGTGCTTTAAATACAGGAAATCAAGAAGAGGAGTAACCAGGCTCAGAAGAACTGAATTAGCAAGAAGAAAAGAAGGATTTCAAGTAATGTAAATTCGCTTGAGCGAATTTTAATTAGCTCAAGCGAAATTTGACCAGAGAGGGTGATTTTAAGATGCTAAATTCGTTCAAGCGAATTTAATTAGCTTAAGCGAATATACCTTCCTTCACCTTGAAGAATTCTACTCGCTTGAGCTAAAATCTTTAGCTCAAGCGAAAATTCACTTATGCAGCAGCACAAAACAGAGTTTGAGATCAGTTTTTGAGTTCGTCACTTTTCAAAAATAGAACGAAGAACGGGAAGAAGAACGAAAGCTGCGGAAGCTTGATCTTTTGTTTTCTCCTTCATCTTATTGGTTGTTAAAGCTACTACGAGTAGTTAATCTCCTTTTATTGGGATTGAATGTAATCAACTCGAACTTGGATGTATTCTGGTGATATTTATATATAGTAATCTTGTTTCGATCAATATTGGTATTATCGTTCTGCTCTTTATGCCTGATTCTATCTGATCAATAGATTCTTGATTTTGATTTTTAGATCTAACTGGAAAGTATTTCTGAAAATCCGATCTGAACGAGAATACTCGATGTATTGCGATACTAGGAAAAGATTTCAATATATCGATTGCTTTTAACACTTGAACTTAAGGCTGGATAATCTGTTGAATATTTGAGGAATCAATATTTAGGGGATTAATCTTATGAATTTTATACTCGAGGAATCGATATAAATGATATTGGTGTGTTGCATCAATATTGATAGTTTCAAATGCTATATATTTATATTTATCCAAAATACGAATGAGTGAGATAGATGAAGTTCAATCCCAGTTTTTCTTACTGAAATATTTCTAAAATTTCTTGTTATTCTCACATTACTTTTATGCAAATTTAGTTTAGTTTAATTAAACCCATCATGAATCAATCCATGACCTTTGTATATATGCTTTCTGAGTTGAACTATGAAGTTTAATTGAATCCGTTCCTCGTGGGTTCGACACTCGTACTTTAAAATCATTATACTACAGTTGACTATAGGTACGCTTGCCTAGGAGTTAACACTTATTTCTAACTTTAACTATTCAGGATGCTGTCCAGGGTATGAAATGGAAGCTTGTTAAAATCTCTAAGATTGGTCCCTCTATTTCTCATTTATTCTTTGCTAACGACACTCTCCTTTTTATTAAAGGAAAAACTTCTCAGGTCAAAATTATGAACAATATCCTTCAAAATCTATGTTCAGTTTCTGGTCTTAAAATCAACATTGAAAAATCTAGAGCCTTTATTTCTAAAGGGGTCACTAATATTAACAAACAAAAATTTAGTTCCATTTCTGGTTTCCGTTTTACTAAGGACCTGGGCAAATATTTGGCTTTCATTGTCAAAGCGGGTAGGCGTAGGATTCAAGACTATAATTTCATTATTGATAGTTTATCCAACAAGCTTGCCTCTTGGAAGAGAAATCTTTTGAATAAGGATGGTAAGCTAACTTTGGTAAAGTCTGTCCTTACTTCTATACCTATTTATTCTATGCAAACTCACTTGCTACCTGAAATTATGTCAAAAAATTGATATTATAGCCCGTAGCTTTCTTTGGAGTAGTAATAACGACAAAGGTATTCATCTTGTCAATTGGGAAAAAATAACTCGCCCTAAATCAATTGGTGGTCTAGCTATTAGGTCAGCTCGCAATGAGACTATTGCTTTATTAGGGAAACTTGTTTGGGATATGAATAACAACAATAAACTTTGGTTTCAGCTCATGCATGACAAGTATGAAATTTCAATCCCTTATATCTGTGTTCCTATTACTTCTGGCTCTCATGTTTGGCTATCTATGTGCAAGGCAAAGGATAAACTAGCTGCAGGTTATAGCTTGCGTTTGGGGAATGGATCACCCTGCTTTTGTTTTGATCATTGGCTAAATGGGAACAAATTTAGCAACTTGGTGGATTATGTCAATATTCAAGATATCAATCTTACTATTCAGGATGTTTGGAGAGATTGAATTTGGAATTTAGAAGATATTGCCATAAATTTAAGTGATCAACTCAAAAATTCTATTCAAAATATCAAGCTCCATCTTAATGATAATGTTAGTGACACTTTTATTTGGCAGTCCGCTCCTAAGGGAATCTATTCAGCTAGTTCAGGATACAATTGGCTCACTAACACTACTCATTCAATCAGCAATAATGGCAACTGGATGCGGATTTAGAAACAGAAATTACTTGAGAAACTTAAGCTTTTTCTTTGGCAAATTTGTCACAAAGCTCTCCCTGTGAATGTTCTGTGTGCCTCTCGTAACCTTGCTCAGTCTAATCTTTGTAGCTGTTGCGGTGATCTTCCTGGAACCATAATTCATTTCTTTAGGGATTGTAGTTCAACACAAGAAATTTGGTGAACACTTGGTGTGCAGATAACTCTATCCATTTCAAAAGAGGACTTTCTTACCTGGATCCGTGAGAACACAATCAACAACTCAACTTTGTTCCTTGTTACACTCTGGAACATTTGTACATCAAGAAACAGAATCTCCATCGCAGAAGATCGTCAAACGCCTTTCAAAATTTTGTGCAATATTCGGGCTCTTGGCTCTGAAATTAGGGATGCCTTTAATCTTCAAAGATCGGTTACTACGGAGCAACACCTTGTTTCTTGAAGGCCTCCCTCTCTCAATCTACGGTAGCTCCTTTGGTAATCCCGGTTCTGCAAGGTTTGGAGGCATCTTTTGGGACAACAATGGGGCTTTGAAGCTTGGCTATTATGGGAGCTTACGGTTTTCAGACTGCCTTTTTTGCGAAGCTTATGGGTATTCTCATGGGACTGAGGAATGCATGGAATAATCGATTTCACAATCTAATATGTTATTCAGACTCAAATCTTGTTATTAGATTAATTTCAGAAGATGTTACTTACCATCAGTATGCAACGGTAATATATGAAGTCAGAGAAATGCTCTCTCGTTCTTGGCAAGTCCAGTTTCACCATACCTTAAGAGAAGGAAATGACTGTACAAATTTCCTAGCAAAGAAGGGGGCCAAACAAAGTATCGATTTGGTTCTTCTTGAGCATCCTCTACATGATATGTCTCTAATGCTCCTTGTTGATGCTACTAGGGTTTACTTCATGAGAGAGTGATCCCCTTTGTTGTCTTGCCCTTTTTTCTTTCCTTTTGTCTTTTCTTTTCTTTCCTTCTATACAAAAAAAATGTTAACTATGGTTAATTGGGGGTTGATGTGTCACGTTAAGTGACACATTGGATGTTACAGTGTTATAAAATGACGTTATTTGTGTCTTAATTTTTTTCCTGTCCACCTTGGATTATACACTGTAACACATTGGATGTTACAGTGTTATAATACCGTTTGGCAGCTGGAAAAGTTGTGTAGGGTGATTTGATGGTGATGGGATTGGGTTTAGGTGGTTTCCCTTTGTTTGAATGATTGTGCTTTCTTTGAATATAAGAGGCATAGGGGGAATGTTAAAAAAAATTTGAGATTAGGAAGTTGATATCTACTGAAAGGGTTGATGTTATTTTTTTGCAAGAAACTAAAAGAGAAACTATTGATGATAAATTGTGTGAAATTTTAACCCATGGTGGGGAGTTTGGATGGGCATTCAATCCTTCTGTTGGCATGTAAGGTGGTTTATTATCTATGTGGAGAAAGGATGATGATCTTCTGGTGATTCCAAGGTCAGCTACAATTGGCAAATCGACGGTGTTGCACGAATAAGGCTGCTCCGGCGGTGACGAGCGCACGACGGTGCTGTACCTGTAGGGACTCCGACGCTTAAGTCAGGAATAATTCCATCAGAGTAACAGTAATGGAATGAAGTGTGTGTACCTGAAATGGTGAAACTTTGTGGTATTTATAGGCGATTTTGGGCGGGAAAGTCCGTTAGGGAGTTATAACGGACTCCGCAATTCCCGGCGTGACGCGCCTGCAAGAGAGTGGTGTCACGCGCCATACTGAATACTGGATCCGTGTGTCAGATTGTCGACATACGATAACGGAAACTCTATGTCGGTGGTACTTCAACGATTAGCTTTTAGGTAGATGCGGTGTAAGACGTCGGATTCGTCATACAGGTAATCCCGGGATGTATTATCTCGGATATATGTTAGGGACCTCGGATCTCTATCCGGTGGGTGCGTAGCATGTCGGCTTATGTCGGTCAAATTCTCCATGATGCCGGCCTAGGAGTAGTATTACTCCAGAACAGTTGCCCCCCAAGTCGGTCAGTCCGTCGTGGAGTGATTGACACTACTTATCCGGCATCGACGGCGGAACATCAAGGTTAACTCAGATGGGTGCTTCGAGATCAAACTCCCGCGTGAAATCCGTGGTTACTTGCAGGGTCACAACGTTTGGCTTTCCTGAGCAACGATTATTTCGAATGCTTTAACACGTGTCCGGATCTTGTGGTTTTGGGCCCATGGGCCTCATTAGTTGGTTTGATCTGGACCGTTGAGTCCGAGTATACATAAGGATGAGAGTGGGAACAGTTTTCACTTTCCCTCTTCCTCTTCCTCGCGTCCGTTTGTCACTATCTCCCTTTCCAAGTTTACTCTGTGCCAGGGGCGCTCCCATTTACTTCAAAGTCATTGCAACCTCTTCGTCTCTGTCACCCTCGCAAGTATTCAGTTGCTGTTGCCCCCTATTCTTCGAGCTTGAGGCATTGCATGAACTTTGGTGTCGCGGATTTCTTCGAACGGTTCAAAGAAGTTTCTGCAAAAATCTTGCAAGGTATCATTTTGTCTTTCTCCTCTTTAGCCATTTACATTCTCATTAGATGGTGCTCACTCGGGCTAGGGCCAAAACACCTGTCGTTGAGAGTAAACGACGGTGTATTCCCGTAACTGAGGAGCCTGAGGATCCGGGCATCCCGGATCTAGTTAGGAGGAGAAGATACGGACCTGGGATGGTTGATATGAACTTACAGCGCGATGCGGTACAAACAACTGCTCGCATTCTTCAAAAATGGGGCTATCCCGAGGTGTTTTCTGCTGGATCCTCCAAGGTTGGCCCCGTCCATCTCGGGGTAGATTCAACATCTCAAAACTTTAATAAGTGTCATGGACTTTTGGACAGGTCCGAGATGGGGAAGCGGAAAATACACACTTCGCCGGCCACCAACTATCCCACACCCCCGACATTAGCTGATATGACCTGGGTGGACACGGAGGCACTTGGCGCGTCCAGCATGTTCAGTTCCGTCGAGGCGGTGGAGTTGGGATTCCGCGATGTTGAATGGGTGGAACCGGGCAAGGAAAACGAGTGGGAGATGGTGGTACCTAACTCGAATGACGGGATCTGCTCCCAGGGGGACTTAGATGAAAACTTGTTTATCCCGATGTACAAGATGATCTTTGATGACCTCAGACTTTGGCTACCATTCACGTGGTTCGAACAGGAGATTTTTCAACATTTGGAAGTTGCCCCTTCCCAATTGCATCCGAATGGTTGGGCATTCATCAGAAGCTTTATGATCATGTGTAATACGCTAAACCTTCCCCTCAATTCAAGCATTTTCTTCTACTTTTTTCGGCCCTTGGTGGTTAAGGATGGCCCTAGCCGGTTCTCATGGTTGGCCTTGCGTGCTGGGGCCGGGGGAAGATTTTTGAAACTTTTCAAGATTCCTATAAGAATTTCAAAGACAAGTATATATTCGTAGTTCCCAAGGGTAAGGGAAAGTTGAACATCTTGACAGAGGATGGCCGACCTATCGTGAACCCTTACTGGAACCGGGGCCACATCCGGCGAGAATCCAAAGTTTACACCACCGAATATAAGGAGCTATCCCGGGAAGAAAAAGCCGTGGTGGATTCCATCAAGAAGTTTGTAAAGGATCATGGCACGTTAGACAGTTCGAGTGTAATTTCAGAAGGCGGGAGTGCAACCCGACAATCCTTGGGTAATGGCTTGATTTAACATTTGTTTTCTGTACTTGTTTTCGTTGTGCTTACTGATCTTATCCTTTGCTGAGAGTATGGAGGTAAAAAATCAAGCCAAGCTGCCAGAAAAGTTAATGAAGAAGCAGGCCTTGGAGGCGAAACGAAAGGAGGAAGCTTCCTCGGTGGAAGGCGGCCAAGGGGTAGAGGCGCCGAAGACTAAACGCCAAAGGTTGGGCATTCCAGCTCCACAAGCCACCCCGGTTGCGCCTCCCGAGGTGAAGCAGCCAGTAGGGATGCTTTCTAAGGGCTCCTCCTCGGCGCCTGCTCCATCGGGCGATAAGGGAAAGGGCGCGACAGAGGAATTCCGCCTCCCAGAATCTGTCGCCATTGCCGCTCCGGGTTCAAACATGACGACAGAGGAAGTGCGGAAATATGTGGCGGCTCAAGCCCAATTATTGTTCAACGGGAAGACGGAGGCCGATTTGATGGAATTCCTGAATCGTGCAACCAGCTGGGGCCTGAGGTTTGCCATGATGTCTCAATACTTCTTAGGTGCTACCCGGGATCTCTCCACCTTTCTCCCCTTGAAGCAGGAGTTGGAGAGGGTGACTGTTAAATTGGAGTCGGATGAACTACTAATGCAGAAGGCGGTGGTCGACGTTCAGTTGCTCACCATGCAGAGAGATAAACTGCAAGAGAGCAACTCCTCACTCACCAAGCAGGTTGAGAGCCTCACAACCTCCAAGAGTAATTCTGAGGTGCAAATGAAGAGAGCCTCTGACGAGGCCAAGACAGCTAAGGAAGAGGCCAAGGTGGCGGCAGAGGCAGCCAGACTTGGTCAGGTTGAAGTTGCTAATCTGCAAGAGAAGGTGAAAGGGTTGAAGGTCCGAGTTGCGAAGGAGACGGTGGAGAAGGAAAACGCGGAAAAACTTTGGGTTGATGCATCTGCCATTTACTTCTACGTCACTATCAAACAAATGAAATATTTAAATCCTGGGGTGGAATTGAATACCCGGGGCATGTCTACCCTCTGCACCGTTGAAGATGGGAAATGGTTCGACGTATTGTCGGATGGTAACGTGGAGGGAGTTCCCGGGGATACCGTACCTACAACGCCAAAGATCCATGACGATGATGAAGATGAAGAGGAGAAGGACGACAAAGGGGCGTCTGAGAATCTTCAGGAGGTTTCTGCTAAAGACACTTCGCCACACAGTGAAAAAGGGCCGGAATGCCGGTTATGCTTGTAATCCTTCTCCTTTTTCAATTTCTGGATTGTCACTTTATTTTGAACGCATGCTAGATATTTCAAATACTCATCTATTATGTAACTTTGAGGTTCATCAAATTTTGTTTATTTTAAGTTGATTCGTGATATGTGTGATATGCCCTGCCGGGGTTTTTGATTTTACTTTGCGTTGAGAACCGAGATTGTACCTCGATTACGCTCTTTCAACTTTCGAGTCGAGGGACTATGCCCGAGGTGTCAAGGGACTAAGCCCGAAATGCTCAAGGGACAAGCCCGAGATGGCATATGCATTTGCCATGATATCATTCTCTCTGAGCTATCACTTTTCTTTTTTGAACGACTTGATTGTAGCACTCGACAAATTTTGGAACTATTTTATTCAACCTATGTCATCAAGATTTTAGTAGCATCACTTCCCTCCCTCGCAAATGGCCACAATACTCATTGCATTTGTCTTTAACCTTTAACAAAAAACTATCTACTTTTTGATCCACCCATAATTGCATAATTTGAGACGTTTAGCCATGCTTTAATAAGAAGTGTGTCATCCTCCATGGTGAATCTTGCTTTCGATTTTCTTTGCGTAACTTGTCCTTGTTCATCATCGAGTATAATATTTTCCAAGTTGACATAAGTGGAAATTGGTGGAATTTGAGATTCAAATATGAAGTTGGTCGTTGTTTCCTTTTCTTTATCAATAAATTGCACACCACTAATACTCATTGGAGTCCCATAAAACATGTCGGCATTAGTTGGTGGTTGTTGAAACATAGGGAATTGATATAAGGGTGGTAACATGGGAAATTGAAAATTTATGGGATTTGAATTACTTGGGAATTTGAAAAAAAACTGGAAGATTTTGAGAATTTGAATTAGTGGGAGGTTGATAATTTTGCATGAAATTAAAAGAATTGGCACCCATTTGGTGAAGGCAAAGAAATGAATGATTTGAGAACTTTGTAGTAGATGAATACAAAGATCAAAGAAATTTGAGAGTTTGATTACAGATTTTTCTTGCAATTTTCATCACAATATATAGCATATAAATGTATTAACGCTAAAATCAAATGGCTAGAATTATCAACAGTAACTTTCCTTTTTTAAATCATTTCAATCTCTCAACGGTTATTTCTTTTCTTCTTTTACTGTAATATGTATCCTTTTAAACATTGAATTGAAGCTACAACACAAATTCTGACTCGTGTGTGTATGTGTGTCTTACACAATATGACATATGTATCAAAGACGTAAAGGTGGACGCAAATGGCCCACTTGGTGAATAAAGAATGTTATGGTTCACTTTTTAATGCACAAAAGCTGCACATGTGGCCACTTCAACAGGTAAGCAACATGTCTTTGGTAAGCAACGATTGCTTACACAAAGAAGGACTCCAACCCTATAACTTGGAAAAAGGGTTACTTATTAAAAAGGGTTGAGTATGTTTTTAGTTCTTCGAAATATAGCGAAATTTGGTTTTGGTCCTTTATTTTTTCATTGGTTTTGGTTCTCCATTTTTCAAAATGACATGATTTTAGTCCTTCTCGTTAGTTATATTCCGCTAAGTGATAATGTAGCAATATTTATTGTAGATTTTTCTATGGATTTACATTCGAATTTTCCTTCAGATTTCAAATTTCAAAGGAAATTTTGTTTAGATTCTAAAATTTGCGTGAAATTTACTATAGATTTTTTTACAACAAAGCAAAGAAATTTTATAGCAGCATTTTTATGTAAAAAAATGAGTTATTTTTTTGGAAATTTACTACACATGAATTTTCTAGAGAAAAAATCACAAGAAATTTTATGTAAATTTTTACCTGGGAACGTCATAGTGGAATTGCTAAAGTGACTTAACAAAGTACAATTAATAAGGAGGACTAAAACCATGTGATTTTAAAAAAAGGAGGACCAAAACCAATGAAAAAATAAATGAGGGACGAAAACCAAATTTCATCATATTTTGAGGGACCAAAAACATATTTAACCCTATTAAAAAACATTACATAAGAAACCAGTGTTGAAGTTGCTCTTAGAAATAGATCTATTAACTTATTTGAAGGTGTCCTAAACTTTAAGGTGATGTTAAACTTTTAAAGAATCAAATCCTAAATATAATTTCTCTCTCTCTATATATATAAAGTATATAGGTTACAACCTGATCTTAGATTTTAATAAATATGTCAAGTACATTTGAGATAAAACATGACATCAACATTTTTTGCTATTCACTCTTTTTCCCTCGGTAAACTGGAGTAGGCCTACCATGCTCATCTATAATGGTGAATTAGTTTATTTAGTGTGCGAGGATACGATATAAAGTTTTGTTTGAAATGATTAGATCAAACTAGGTCATAAATAGGATAATGATGTAATAGCTAAAGTTGGCAAAACCTTAAAGCGAATCATCTATCATACTTATACCTTACAATTAAGAAATGCAACACTAAATTACTAAACTCACATGTTCAGATAACCAAATTTAGTGACTTTTTTCATGGTACATTGAAAAAAGAAAAAAAAAACAGAAAGTGAAGGGGTCATCCAGTATTTTATTATATGATAAATTATAGAAAAGTTTTATTTTCTTGCTAATTAAAGGATTTGCCTCCTTTAAACTGTGAGTGTACATTTTACATGATAAAGCAAAAAAATAACTATTGATTGAATAATAAATAATTGAGATTATGGTAAAATATATGCACATGTATAACAAACTGTGGAATTTAAAAAAATTGCAAATGTTAATTTGTTAATCAATAGTTATTATTTTATTTCTAGTGCGAAAGCCTATCTCGTGTGATTGAGGGGGATAATTCTTAGCCATAAAATCAAAATGTACGCTTAAGATTAAAACACTAACTAAAACATATCAAGTGCATCTTGTTGAAATTGAAGAATATATATATTGAAAAGCACTATGGCTAAGTGGTGGAGCTCAATGTGGACTAGCCTTACTAGTATTTTTGTGAGTTGATTTTTTGTGACTTATTGGAAGCCCTTCTCTCTGTGTTTGAGAGTTTTATTCTCTAAGTGTATTTTACAAAATTTTCCCCTCATTTTCTCTCCTCTCCCCTCTAAACTCACAAACAAACCCTCAGGATCTAGAGTCAATTCTTACACCATACCAATTCCTACCTGTTCAAGTAGTTCAAGGTGACTCAACTATACAAATGAATTGCATGGTTGATTAAATTGCCTAAAGCTTAATTAGTATACACTGACCGTGTATATTCATTAAATCCTTTAAATAATAAGTAGGAATGATTTTTATAATAATAAATAGAAAAAATTCCAAATAACATATTGAGAGATAATTTTAATATTTCTCTATTATGTTTAATTTTTAAAATTATCATTTACAATTCCTCCTATGCTTAACTCTTTTTAATCATCACTAAGCTGATTTCATAATTTTGAGACTTCTAAAATTATCCATCCAACTATATTTTATTTTTTTTCGGTGTACAAAGAAAACAATGAAGTTTGAACCTAGAACCTCATGTTAAACTACTCAAACTCCCAACCACTATGCCAACCCTAGTGGGTATCCATCAAAACATAATCATATTAAAATATTTTGCCGTTAAAATTTTTAAGGACGAATTTAAAATTTTACACTAGGTAATAGACTTGTGTTTTTGTACATCCAATAATAACAAAAAAATTGAGTGAATAACCTCATACAAACTGTCCAGAGGGACGCTTAATTATAGATTAAACAGAATGTAATCAATAAAAAAGAAAAGGAAAAAAAAAGGCCTAAAGGACAACCAAATGATATGTTAGGGACCTTTCTTTCTTTCTTTCTCTCGTTTATTTTTTAGCTACTAGACAAGTTGTGTATGATAAGTTAACTGAGGCACTGATGTGCGCAAGACTACAATATTGCAACGAATGGTCAAGGAAAGCCTTTGTAATTGTTCAACTCCCCCCACACTTTCAGCTCAACTTCTTCCCATGACTTTGCTGATCTCAGTTCTTCCCATATGCTAAAAATAGCTCCCAAGACATTGTCATCATGCAAAATACAATAGCACCTATAAAATGATGAGAAAATAAAGAATCCAAATGAGTTACTTCAACAAATGTTAACGGATAACTCAACATGAGTGAAGAAAACCAAGGAGCGGGAGGTTGTCTCCTCTAACTGCAATGTTTAACTCACAGAAACATAATACTATGGGCTATATTCGGATATTTAATGATGGGTAGCATGGTATGGAATAAAACTGCATGGGATGAAATTAAATTAAACGGAATAAAACTATCACACCATTTTATGAAGGACAGAGTAAAGTTTTTATTCCATTAATTTGGAAGTAAATGAAATAGTGTGAATTATATTTATAGCTTTTATATGCGTGGTCCCTATACACCCAAATTAAGAAGAAGAAAATAGAAGTATTCTATTGAATGAGATGGAATAGATTCCATAAAGTTTTGTTCCACTTTATCCTATTAATCTATCCAAACAATGATAAATAATGTCATTCCAAATACTCTTGATAATTGGCCAAACAATAAGTCTGCAAACATAGGCTGTACAAAGATCAATCGATTTTCTGCATCAAGGCAACTGAATAATTTCATATGCATATAGAACAAAGTCTATGTTGCTTTCACAAATCAATATGCTATCGAAAAAATTCACAATTACCAATTTATCAACAAGAACTGAGGTGCATTGATTTGCATCTATAGACTACTTTTTGAGTTTCAAATATGAATTATCAAAATATGTTTATAATATATTATAAAGGTCATAGTGCAAGGTGAAAAATTATCAACAATATTAAAGGACTGAAAATCAACTAGATGAGGTAACGGGTATCCATCTTCTAAGCTATAGCCTAGCAACCTTTGGGGAGAGCCTGACTGATTTTGTCATGGCCAAGGAGTGTCAAGGCCCAGTCGAAGCAATAGTATATAGTATATGGGGTCATCCGCTCAAGATTTGACATGTACATACCAGAAGGGGTAGGAAGGGAAATGTTCAAAATAAGGAGGGTGAGCTGTACAGTTTGCTAGTATGGGAAAGGGGTATGTCACGTGCAAGACTATAGGGAGATAGGGGCTGGTGCACAAGTCAGTTTTGCATTCTGTTATTTTCTTTCGGCTGTAAAATGGGCAGAGGTTCTTTGCATTCTCTGAAGGAGCTGGGGCCTGGGCTCTGGGATTACAGGGGGAAAAACTCCTTGTGGTATTCTCCGTTACAGTAAAAATTACACATATCATTACCGTATAAATACTCAGTCCCTCACAGATTTCCATTGACAAGATTATTTCATATTTCCAGATAAATCCATCAAGCAAATTAAAATACTTTGAACTGATAAGAAATAAGTAGTGCAAGAGAATTGTGGAGACAGTTACTTACATGGCAACATATGAAAGTCGGCTAAACTTCTGACCACTCTCTGTTGATTCATCCTTTGATAAGTTACTCGCGAAAGGAAGTTTGTAACTTTCTAAAGCTCGCTTAAGAAGATTCAAATCACCTCTAAACACATCTAAATGAATTGGTATCAAATCAAAAATAGGATCCCCTGCAAAATAAACGATAAAGGTTAGCTAGAATAACCATCAAACAGCAATAACATCAGAATACTTTCCCGGCAATGTTACTTTTTGAACATACCTCTGAGTTTAAGTGGTGCTCTAGATAAAGCCAAGTCAAGTAATAAATAAATGTACAATTAATTATAAATAGATTAGACAGACAGATAAGATGAAGGTAAAACAAGAACTGACATTAGAAGATATGTGCTGACAAATAGACAGACAATCTAAATTGACTGATTCAAAAAAAAAAAAAAAAGAATGAAACAAAAGTATGAAAACACCATTAGAGAAAAATATTTCGGGGAAATTGCAAAAAAGGAATTACTAGTATAAATATTTCCACTTTAAGAACCATTAACCATTCATTTTGTTAATGATTATCAAAGAGTGGTTAACCAGTCAAGTAGCCACTCATTGATTTAACAAATTACTGATTAACCTAAATTTGCAAGAATATGCATCTCAAAGTCCAATTAATTTAGAACAAGAATTAAACAAGTAAACTCCTAGGAGATGATTACTTCTTGCATAACAGCATGCATTAACCTGAAAACCATAAAAACAGTGCAGAAAGAAAAGCCATAACCACAGAAAAATTAAACAGTACATGAGATTTATAACATAAGTCTTATTCTTGTTTTAGAGAAAACACAACATCAGTTCAACTGTACATATTTAAAAACAAAAAGTTCCTTGTAGCCTGTAGGTACTGAAAAAACTTCATAAATTATGATGCAATATCATGACAGTAGGAAAGGAGAAACACTGACCAATAGAAAGATCGCTGAAATCAAGAATGTGACTAGGACACCAGGATTTCACTTCTTCATAGTCACTTGACAAACCATTGCCCACCAGGGCAGTAACTTCAGTCCCACTGGAGGTAGAGCAAACTGATGATGGTTCCATGTAAATGTTATCATCCATAATGTCAGTGTGTATCCAGGAGCAAGGTTTACAAGCACCGCTTGCGAAATTCTGAAGTCAAAAGTTGCAAAGATTATTAAAAGCCAAATACTCTAACATATCGATTTTAAAAAATATAATTTAAGTCAGAATGTAACTTTTGAGATTAGAAGAAACCTCAGTTATATTTAGCAGCTCAGCAAAATCAGGTGGGATATATTCATCAATTTTCTCTATCAGTTTGCTAGGAATTGGATCTCCCCTAAAAAAATTATAGTAACAAGCATGAGATGCCACCAAACATATAAAAATGACTGACACAAAGGTTCATCATAGAATCTAGCACATAGGTAGAGAACCAACAAATGAAACATAATTATCATGCATGAATAATGTACAAGCTAGGCATGCTGAAGTCAAAAGAGAGTTCATAAATAATTGATATACATAGCTACTAAAATTAGCAGTCCTTTTATCTGGAAAAGACACAAAAATTTAATAGACTCCTTTTGAACTCCAAACTTCAAAGTGCACAGGAGATCATTATATTTTCAATCATATGCATAAAAAGATGCTTTTTTTTACCTCAAGTACATTTTTAGATATCTACAAATTCAAGCTATATCAAGAAATCAGAGCACAAAAGAATAAACTGTACCACTTGGTCAAACGGCTTGAGACATCCTTCCTCATCTTTGTTAAGGTTCTGGTGAAGATTCTCCATTCTGCTGCGGTATTTGCTTTACCATTAAAAGTTTCAATACAACCATTAACCTCAGACAAGCTTAATTCGTGTTCAATATCAGAGAAAAATGAAATATTTAAAGGTGGATGTGGCAAAAGATGAAGGTGGCGCAGCTGCTCTCCCAAAAAGGAGGCCAAGCTTGTTGTATCTTCCCATGATAATCTGTCTCTTCTGCAAGAAGATGAAAACAAAATCCATAAGATTCAGAGAAGAGAACTATGCTACTTACAGAAAATGAAATTTGAAATGGTAAGCTGTGTGACGAAATTATTAATAAACCACAAGGATAAGACTTACAACTCTGCGAACATATTCCCTTCACATCTTTTTGTTATCACATATGGCCATATGCTCGAGTGACCAGGTAAACTAACTGATCCATTCACTGGCATCCCAGCATTCCTATACTCCAACTGTTTCTTGCCCCATACCCCAAATGAGAAACCATCAAGGTCACATTTCTTCCTGATAAGATTGCTCTTTGCAATGACATCAGGGATTCCTTTTCCATCCCAACTTGAATTGGTATAAGAACCATCTTCAAGATAAACAATCCCACTGGCAAAAACTTTAGGAATATGTTTACTGAGAGGGGAGTTGGCTTCATGCAGCAGACTGTAAAACTCTAGCTGTAAAATATACAATTTTTAAGACAGATTTGTATAGCAGATGCAATGGAAAAAGAATGTCAAAAAAGTACCTCTGTGCCTAAACAATATAGTGAAGCTTCCAGTCCTCCTTCAACAAAAATTTTAACGACACAGTTCCCCACTAGATAAACCTATTTAAAGAATGGAAAATATTCCCAGAGTTAGAAAGAGACTTCATATTTCATAAGTACTCCATTAGGTAATGAATGATCATACCACAAGCCATTATCATGCCTTAATACAACTAGAGAACCATAGGAAACACGATAAGTAATTAGATTGCATATTTTTAGCAGTTCAACAACCATAGCCATAGGACAAAATTCATTATTAAAGAAGGAAAAACAACAATGACATGAACCTAAAAGGATTGGGTGCAAAGATCAATAACAACTAAAAATTCATATGATCTTGATAGTGGTTTTGGTTTTCTTTGTGTAGCCAAAGTGACTGGCTTCACAGATTGCTGAGACTGGGTGCTGGACCTTGCCTCTTGAAAGCACCTTCATCAAAACACTCTTTTCTGGTGCCTAGTGGAGTACCTTGTGAGGTGCCAAATGGTCATCCAAGAGTATTTTTCTATTTTTCCTCAGATGGCATAAAAGATAAAAGGACCTAAATAAGTACCTTAAGGCAGTAAGAATACAAGGACCTCAAAGTAGAGTATGAGACTGATATAGTAGTTCATCAAAGATATTCTGATCCACAAGCAGTGAAAGGAAAGCCAATAGGGGAGGGGGGAGATTGAAATGTGTTTTTGTTTCCAAGGGTTTCAATTTAGTGTTAATAATAATTTCAAACCTATTGGAAATGGTATAAAAAAGAAATAATGATGGCTTGATGATATCCACCAACACTAGTATGCTTCTGTTTGGGATTTTTCCTAAAAATGTTTCAGAAAACCATAAGAGAAAAGCAAAATCGGTTTTTTGGTATTCATAAAAGATTAAAAGAACAGAGGGAACATTAGCAAATCATGCTAAGTTACTGTAACCACTAGCAAGTTGATGTCAAAATGACTACTGTTTGAAGACAAATTTTGAATTCATCCCCTAATGTTTACTGCTTATATTACAACCAACTCCTTTGTATGATTAATATTACAAAGGCAAAGAAAGATAGAAGAGGTTTCCTACAATGGTAAACTCTTCTAGTTTTAACACCATATGACAAGGTACCTCGCATGAAAACTAGTTTGTAGATCACAAACTATTGTAGCTAAATGCAGGTCCCAAATATTGATAAAGTACAGCAAGGGATGATATGTTCAGGATATGAATTCATCTCTTACAAGGGAGAGACTTTCAGTAAAGCACCAGCACTTTGAACCAGAAAATCCTTCTGAACGATCCCACTAAAATCTATTATAATTCTAAGGCAATGGTGGATTATATTCATTTCATCAATATTATTTGGGACACTAAGGATCAAATATTTTCACTGAAGACTAAGAAAATTTGGTAGATCGCAATATTCTAGAAAATACAAACAAGTCAACATTATTAACTACATAAATAAAAACTCACAGGATTGCTACCCGTACCAACAGGAAGCCTTTCATCATCAGTGGGAGGGGGCAAATTGTGGAAGGCACAGATTTTTGATAGGCATTCTAACCACTTGCCAGCATTTAGTGCAATACATGCTCCCTAGACATAAATAAACATGAAAAGATCATAAAATCAGATCATGTAAATTTGTGAACTCAAATAATGCATTGTTGTAGAAAGAAAAAAAAAAAAAACCTTCCATATTAGCTCTCTCATTTTTGGTTTTTGAATCCAAAGCTTGGATAACCATTCTCTTAGTTCTCGTTGGCCAATGCTGTTGCCTGAGCTCCACAGGGCACTGTAATGGTCTCTATCCTTATCCAAAAACATGGATAAGAAATTTATATCATAGGAAAAACCATCTTTCCATAAATTATAGCTTTTAGATACACCACTTATGGATCTTTCATGATAGAGATCATCTACATCTTTCTGAGTTTTTGCTCTTTTTTCTTTCCTTGACAAATCGGAACAACCTGAGTTTTTTTCATTACATGACATGTTCTGTCTGACATTTTCATAACTTTCTTCAAGAGCAAGCAACCCAGCACGGCAAACTCCTTTATGATGATAACCAGGTGCCATATCCAAGCATACAAATTCAAAGTTATTGGAATTCACATAATTCTGTGTGACTGCAATAGTTGTTTCTAAATTTAGAACGCAGTGCCACCATCCACTTGGAACGTAAATTGTCTCTCCAGGTAGTTGTGTACACTCAATTGGCTTGTCTTCATCAGCAAGAAGAGGATAAAAGTCTAGCCACCACTGTCAACAGACAGATATGTGGTTGATAATAACCACATCAATAGATAGACACAATAAGGTTAGCATGGTTGTCGTTATATATCACCATAAAGAAGATATGTAAATTACTCCAATTGGAAAATTGTAGTACCTGCAGTGATGATGGAGTCTCAACATTGACGTCACCATCTTCTTCATTAACATGTACTGTCACACCTAAAGGCACCTTTCCTGGAGGATATAATGCCCACCTATCAAATGCAAGTGAAACATGACCTCTTAAGCATTAATTATTCCGATTTAAGTTAAATAATGCAGTGGCCTTCAAGCCCTCACCACACAAATATTTTTCTTATGCTTTGCCATGATGTTGACTAAGTAATCCATCGACTTCCATGTTAGGAATGATATCTACTCATAATCCACCCACACAGTGAGAGAAAATTAAATTGACAAATTTTAATTTAAATTTATTCATGACTACTATCTACCAAAAATCTAAGTCCCAGGAGATTGAGAAAAGTGAAATGTCTGTAGAGAATTTAGGTGCCATTCTTTAGGATTCATGTTCAACCTTGGTCTAAGTAAATTTTTAAGAGCCCAGTACTGGCAAGGTATTAGCTTATATATCAGGAATAACACACTGAGCCTAAAAGTGACCAACCTTACTTCCCACACTCTATCTCAGTCCTATTATCTTTGTTAAGATATGTAGAGATATTACTGTTTATTGTCTTTGATTTATTGTATAGTTTCCTGATTTAGGTTGATCCTAAACTGATTTAGATTGATCCTAATCCCAAATCTCTAGGGATTGGTTCTCTCATAATATGTATATATATATACACTGTTGTATTTGCTAATTCAATAAATCAATATACACTTTTCCATATTTCTATTTCAAGTTGGTATCAGAGCTCTTCTGGTCCAGGGAACCGTTTTTACTCCGGTCGCCCACCTAGGTCATCCTTTTTTTTTCAGCGGCTGCCTGTGTGGACACCGCCAAAGTGTTCAGAAGTCGCCGATCTGCCACCCCACCGCGCGCCGCCTCCGATACCTCCTCCACGCGCCACCACGCGCCGTTTTTCTCAAAGCTGCTCGCCGGCGCGTGGGGTCCACGCGCCTCCCTCCCGGCCTCCGTTCGCAACGCCGCTTGTTCCGTTGGGTTCGTCGGCTCTTCCTCTGTCTGTTTTGACCACTTTCAGGTCGTGGGTCACACTCTTTGGTGGCTGTTCGGTTGTTTTGGTTGCTGCCAAACCGTTTTTTGGCGGCTGTTTGACGTTCCTGCTGCTGTTTGGCGTTCTTGCTACTGTTTGGTGGCTGTTTGACGTTCTTGCTGCTGTTTGGTGTTTTCTTGTTGCTGCAAGACTGTCTTTTAGTAGCTGTTTGGTGTTCTGGTTGTTGTTCTCCTTCTTTTTCCACATGGCGGAGATTTCCAAAGTTGATAAGGAGGATCCAAAAATTGAGTCTTCTAAAAGGGGACTGGTTTCCTTTGCTTTTTCTGGTTCACCGGTTATTACCTCTGAGAAGTTGAATGGTAAAAATTATTTAGACTGGTCTACTGCAGTTGTGATATGGTTTTTAGGCCAGGGTCTTTATGATCACCTTGTTAAGAAGGCTTCCGAGGTTGATAAAGATGTGAGTGATGAATGGCAGCGAGCAGATTATCAACTTGTATCTGTATTATGGTAGTCCATTGAGCCCAAATTAATGGTGCATTTTCGCCCGTACAAGACATGTTATGATGTTTGGAAGAAAGCTCGGAATATTTATGCCAATGACATCCAGAGATTGTATGAATTTGTTCGTGGTTTAGCAACACTTCAAATGGTTGATCATGATTTGCCATCTTATTTGAATCATGCTCAATCCACCATTGATGAGCTGAAGCTAATGTTGGTTAGTGATGATCTTCAGAAAGTGTTAAGCAAGCTCGATAATATGTTCATGGTCTTTATCCTTCATGGACTTCATAAGGACTACGGATCTGTTCGTGATCAGATTTTGACAAATCCCACCATCCCTACGGTGGAAGAACTCATAGATCGTTTGATTCGGGTTCCTTCACCTGAGGCAGAATCTCAAACAGCATCTGAGTCCTCTGCTTTTGTCTCTAGTACCACTGAACGTGGAGGACGAGGTCGTGGTCGTGGAAAAGGGGGTAGAGGAAACCTTCATTGCACCTACTGTCAGAAAGATGGACATACACGTGATAGGTGTTACTCTTTGCATGGCTTTCCGAGCAAGACATCTAATGTTGCTCAATCTCTGACTTCAGAGCCCAAGATTGAATCTGAGAGCAATCATCCAATCTCCTGGACTGCTGATGATTACAAGGAGTACCTTCAACTGAAGGCAGCCCAACAGACCTCTTCCTCAGTCACTGTTGCTCACACTGGTAATTCTACAGTCTGTCTCTCTCATTCTACGCCTCTTGGACCTTGGGTTTTAGATTCTGGTGCTTCTGATCACCTGACTGGTAATGCCTCTCTTTTCCCTAACTTATCCTCACCTAAAACTCCACATCATATCACCCTTGCTGATGGGTCCAAAGTCCAAGCCACTGGTATTGGCCAAATTTCACCTGTCCCCTCACTACCATTGAAATAAGTTTTATTAGTTCCTGGATGTCCCTTCAATTTAATTTCTATAAGCAAGTTGACTCAATCATTAAATTGTGCCATCACCTTCACTTCTGATTCTTTCTTGATATAGGACCGGAGTACGGGACGGACGATTGGAGCAGGATCTGAATCACATGGTCTCTACTACCTTCAGTCCTCTGCTTCTACCATATGTGCATCTACTGAGTCTCCTGATTTGCTCCATCATCGTCTTGGTCATCCTAGCTTACATAAACTGAAGAAAATGGTACCTCATCTCTCCCAGTTGGAGTCCTTAGAGTGTGAGTCGTGTCAACTAGGAAAGCATGTTAGAACTTCTTTTCCTAGTAGTGTTCACGGTCGAGCTGTGTCTCCTTTTGATATTGTTCATTCTGATGTTTGGGGTCCTAGTCGTGTTGCGTCTATTTTAGGACATAGGTATTATGTTACTTTCATTGATGATTTTTCAAGATGTACTTGGATCTTTCTAATGAAAAATCGTTCTGAGTTATTCACAATTTTCAAAACTTTCTGTTTAGAAATCAAAACTCAGTTTGGCAAAGTAATCCGTGTTCTACGAAGTGATAATGCTAAATAATACTTCTCTGATTGTTTCATTTCCTTCATGAATTCCCATGGCATTCAACATCAATCTAGTTGTCCTCATACATCTCAATAAAATGGTGTTGCCGAGCGAAAACATAGACATATTGTGGACACTGCCCGTACTCTGCTATTGAATGCTAATGCACCTCCAAAATTGTGGGGTCATGCTGTCCTTATTGCAGGATATTTAATAAATCGGATGCCATCCTCTGTTTTGAATGATCAAGTTCCTCATTCCCTGTTATATCCATTGGATTCTCTTTACTCTGTCCCCCCTCGTGCTTTTGGTTGTACTTGTTTTGTTCATGATCTTTCCCCAGGTCGTGATAAGTTGTCTGCCCGTGCTATCAAATGTGTGTTCTTAGGATATTCTCGTGTCCAAAAGGGGTACCATTGCTACTCTCCCACTACACATCGGTTCTACACCAGTGCAGATGTCACCTTCTTTGAAGACACACCATTTTTCAGTACCTCAGAAGTCTCTTCACTGGACTCTGATCTCTATTCTCAGGTATTGCCTATTCCTCTTGTTGATTCTGTTGAGTCTCCACCTGCTACTTTAGAGACACCTGAGCCTCCACCAAAGTGTCCTCCTCCTTCCCTACCAGGGTCTGGTCGTCTCCCACACCGATATGGGATAACGTAGGAGCGTCGGTTACATACTTTGGTTCCACCTCCTAGTACACCGTGTGATTCCGCTTCTGCTCCAGTCTCCTCACCTACTCCGGCTCCACCTCTCCCAGTTGACTTGCCCATTGCTCTTCGTAAAGGTAAACGTTCTACTTCTAATCCTCATCCCATTTATAATTTTCTCTCATATCATCGTTTGTCTCCTACCTATTCTGCTTTTGTCTCTGCTATATCCTCTATTACCATTCCCAAGACAGTACAAGAGGCCTTAACCCATCCAGGATGGCGACAAGCTATGATTGATGAGATGACAGCTTTAGAATTTAACCATACTTGGGAACTTGTTCCACCTCCGTCCGGCAAATCTGTTGTTGGATGTCGGTGGGTCTTTAATGTTAAAGTGGGCCCTGATGGACAGGTGGATAGATTGAAAGCCCGTCTTGTGGCTAAGGGATACACACGGGTATATGGTTTGGATTACAGTGACACTTTCCCTCCAGTTGCGAAGATGGCCTCAGTTCACCTCTTCTTGGCCATGGCTGCTGTGCGACATTGGCCCTTGTTTCAATTGGATATCAAAAATGCTTTCTTACATGGTGACTTGGAGGAGGAGATCTATATGGAGCAACCCCCTGGGTTTGTTGCTCAGGGGGAGTCTGACCTTGTGTGTAAATTACGAAAGTCCTTATATGGCCTTAAACAATCACCTCGAGCTTGGTTTGGTCGGTTTAGCAAAGTCATACAGGAGTTTGGAATGATCCGCTGCGAGGCAGACCACTCTGTTTTCTTTAGATGCTCATTGACCCATAAATTCATTTATCTTGTGGTTTATGTGGATGATATTGTAATTACAGGTGATGATCAGAGGGCATCAAGGCTCTAAAGCAGCACTTATTTGAGCACTTTCAAACTAAGGATTTAGGTCCTCTGCGCTATTTCCTTGGGATTGAGGTTGCTCAGTCAAAGTCCGGTGTTGCTATTTCTCAGAGGAAATATGCTCTTGACATTCTGGAGGAGACAAGACTCACAGATTGTAAGCCAGTTGACACCCCAATGGATCCTAATGTGAAGCTTCTACCTAACCAGGGGGAGCCCTATTCTGACCCAGGGAGGTATCGAAGACTAGTGGGCAAGTTAAATTATCTCACCATGACCAGACCTGATATATCCTTTCCTGTCAGTGTTGTAAGTCGGTTCCTTAACTCTCCTTGTGAGAGTCATTGGCATGCAGTTGTGCGGATCCTCAGATATCTCAAAGGATCACCTGGGAAGGGACTTGTTTACAGTGATAGAGGACATACAAATATTGTTGGGTATTCCGATGCAGATTGGGCAGGTGATGCAAGTGACAGACGGTCAACAACAGGTTATTGTGTGTTCTTGGGAGGTAATCTTGTTTCATGGAAGAGTAAAAAGCAAAGTGTTGTTGTCAGATCGAGCACAGAAGTAGAGTATCGTGCAATGGCTCACACCACATGTGAGCGTCTGTGGCTAAAGTCTTTAATTCAAGAGTTGCAGTTTTGCAAGGTTGGCCCTATGGAACTAATGTGTGATAACCAGTCAGCCTTATACCTCTCCTCTGATCCAGTTTTTCATGAGAGGACAAAGCATATAGAAGTTGATTGTCATTTTATCAGAGAAAAGATCATCTCCGGTGTCATCAAGACTTCCTCAGTTTGCTCCAAGGATCAACTTGCAGATATTTTTACTAAAACTTTACGGGGTCCTAGGATAACCTATATATGTGACAAGTTGGATGCCTATGATATGTATGCTCCAGCTTGAGGGGGAGTGTTAAGATATGTAGAGATATTACTGTTTATTGTCTTTGATTTATTGTATAGTTTCCTGATTTAGGTTGATCCTAAACTGATTTAGATTGATCCTAATCCCAAATCTCTAGGGATTGGTTCTCTCATAACATGTATATATATACACTGTTGTATTTGCTAATTCAATAAATCAATATACACTTTTCCATATTTCTATTTCAAGTATCTTGTAAAATTCTAGAGAGAAAATTGTGCCATGTAGCATTAATTCAGAAAGTGACGAACTACAGTTTAGGTTGAACTCAAAGCCAAAACCACATGTGAAACTTGTAAACAGAACATCTTTGCAAGGACCAGCCAATGGGTTGCTGTGCATGAATAGGTAATAGAAATAATATTAAAATTTAACAGCAATTAACTGGAGCAAATGGCCTTGCAGCCTATAGCACCCAGCTTCCTTAGGAAAAACCTGAGGCCAGGTTTGAGCCCTAATGAGTCCCACTGCTCACATTTAATCCACCTTCCCACCCCCTTACCAGAATTTGGAGTCCCCATTGCAACTCCAGAACAAATAAAGAAAAAAAAAATAGTAATAAGCTGGAAGAAACAACTAATTATTTCGAAGATTAAACTCAAAAAGGACAATGCATAAAGTTTCCTCATACACCATGTGAGCAGTCATGGCTTAAGGTACATGCTACACAACCAGAACAGAGGCAAAAATTTCCTGTCAGGCAGCTTAACTTTTTACCTTTTACGGCCAGAAAGAAGAGTATTCCATGCACTGGTAAGAGCTGGATCAACATGCCAAGAGGCACCAGATCTCTGTGGTCCAATTATGAGCCATCTATAGGATGGACGTTTATCTGTATCTAAGATATCAAAGAAGTCTTCTTGAAAAAGATGAGGCACACAATAATCCTTCAATAAGCTAGGTGCAACTTCTCCAAACTGCATGAGTGTTAAATAAAAAGTTAAAAGAACTCCCAAACTCTCAAATTCGAAGAACAAGAAATAGGGAAGGGAATGGTGCATGGAGGCGGGGCAGAGCATTATAGAAACATGAATATCTCAATACAAGCACCTTTTCATCAAAAATATATAAGGGATCTTCATCATGCTGAACTTTCATGTATGAGACATAATCCTTCAACTTCATGGAGATCTTCCGGGCACTCCTTTGAGAAATTTTAAATGCTACATCTCCGTAGTTTAGTAACAACTGATCAGGTGTCCATTTATGCTTGGCAGGCCATGTATCAGCCAATCCAGTAAGCATAACCTGGGATGTGTAATTTATCAAAATTCCATTTAAGAAAAAACATCAATAATTGATAAATACAAACTAATGAATTCCAATATAGCATCAATTACAGCCTGAATACCATTGTCTAGAAAGGTCCCTTTTAATTATAAAGATAATGCATTTTCATCTTTCATTTTCCATCTTTACAAGGGAAAAGAAAAACTGGAGAAAAACAACACCGCTATCCAAATGCTTTAGAGTTTAGAAGCTAAAATTTATAAAACTATAAATATGATGTCAAAAGAAAAAAATCCCGTTCCTATTTTTCAAAAAAAAATTGTCAAACAGAAGAAACAATGGAGTGATAGAGCTCAAAGATATTTTCCTTATTTGGAAGAGAGCCCAAAATAGACACTGGAACAGAATCATCATGAGGTGTGTGTTTGGTTTGACGTTGAAACTGGTCAAACTCAAGTTTGGATTTCCCAATACAACTGTTTCTAACGTTTGAAACGCGAGTTTACCACGTTTCAATGCTAAACTAAACATACTTGAGGGGAAAAAAATTAATGTGGTTTACTATTAAAAATTCTTTTATCTTACCGGCTTCTTTGCGTCATACTCATTATAGAAGTCCTTCAATGAGATGTCTTTGATTCTCTCCACATTTCCGTCATCTGCGCAAAATGCATCCAATGTGGTATGACTTCGGTATAATCTCCTGTACAAAAATAAAGAGTTGAACCCTGCAGGAAGATGAATATCAGTGGTTTATAGAAAAATCTTCCGTATGAATTTTTAAGAGCATACAGCCTAAGTTTTCCCATAAAATAGAAGAGAGATAAGGGCCCTGTAGTATCAGAACTGTTACCATCAAAATATAAAGGTCGCTGATGACACTCTTTGTACTTGTCTGGCAGATTCTCACTGCATTGAAAATGCCCAATTGCAAATATGTTAACATTGAATAGAAACTGAAATGGAGTACCCAAAAAGATAATAAATCAATTTGAGAACCAGCAATTGCACAAGGGAGAGACATACTAATGCAGAGCAGTTTTCTTCCAAGAACCTTTGTATTGAAGCAAACCAGATGCTCCTTTTAGGCATAGACTCGCCCACAGTGGCTCTTCATTGCATAGAATGTACATCACACTGCCAGATAAAATAAATAAATAATATATTTAGATAATAATTATCCTCAAAGTATCTCAAGAGCTAAATGGTTTACAATAACTAAAGTAAGCAATGTTGCTTAATCAATGTCGCTCACACAAGAACTGCAAAACAACCCGAAGTAAACGATATCAATATCATCTAAACTGTTACCAAAAGCAGCTTCCGGAAGCAAAACTTCAAAGTGCAATTGAATGAGAAAAAAATAGAGAAAGGGAATGGTTATAGATGTGGATAGTATTAGTAGCATTTTTTACCTGCTAACGCAAGCGACGCGAGCAGCATCTCGGGGAGTGAGTCGTTCCAAAATAGCACAGACGATTTCGTCGGGAAGGACTCGTAGATCTCCAAGAGCATCTGTTCTGCGATCTCTCTGACTCTGACCCTCCATCAATTGCCAAATTCAACTTCAGTTTCAATTTTCAATATCTTTTCTCTTCGCGGTTGCGCTTCTTGTTCATAAATAAATTATTCGATCCTACGCTCAACCGCGTCTTTTCAAAGCTCTTCTTCTGTCTTCCTTCCTGTGTGCGCGGTTTCCGTTATTCGTACCCCTTCATATCACCCCTCATCCTCCCAAGAGTCCCAACAATTACCGCCGGCGCCACATATATGTGTATGACACGTGTGTATGAAAATTATCAAAACATATACTCGGATCGGAAAGTCTCACTTTATTTGTCTTTTTTAAGGTTTTTCATATTAATTAAAAAATATAATTACTTTTCTTATTTTTATAAAAAAATTTAATTGATTTTTTATTATATCCCTTATTATCCATTAATTAAGTTATTTCATTACTATGTTAAATGATTGACATATTATTTTAAGTCACTCAAATAATAATAGTAGAGGATATATTTAATAAAAAAGTAAAATATTTCTTGAAGTCGTAATTTGACATGTGTGTATGAAAATTATCAAAACATATAACTTGGTTTTTTTTGGTGAATTATAACTTGGTTATTTATATTTATTCATTCATCTTACCAAAGAAATAAATATTGATGATATAATATTAAATAAATAATGAAAATTAGATTTAAATAAAAAACTTTAATCATTTATGTATAATTATATATTTATAATTAACCACCAAGTGTGTGGATCAGCTAACACGAGACTCTTCTAATTTAACTAATGATGTGAATTCAAGTCCTAATATGCAGTTGTGTTTTAATGTCGAATAAAGAGTTTTGTCATTCAAATAGATTAGAGATTATACTTGATTCGAACAATATTGTCTCTAATAGAAAATATTTATGGTCTTACACCAAAGGATGTAATTAAAAAATAAACTCCCAAATCTCTCGTGTCCTCCTTATGATGTTATATTACGCACACATGTAAAATTTGCTCTTTTACATTTAAAGTGTACAAATATGGGGAGAAATAATAATCTTAATTATTTAATCTTACATGAATAAATTTATGTCAAAATCAACTCTTCTTTTACACACACATGTGTATATATTAGTCAAGTGAAAGGTGAAAGGATTATTTTACTTAATTTAACCATGATTATCTATTATGATTGTCTGGTTAGAGTTAATTTGTGGTTTCGTTTTTCTTTTTCATTTTTTTTTGTGTATCAGAGTATCCTCGATAGGTGAGAAACTAATATCCTAGGGTATTGTTAGAGACAAAGCGGGGACCCCTCCCAACAGTGTTTTTTCTATATATATATTCATGGTTTCATTTGACACACTTTCTATCAACCTTTATACATTAAATTTGAATCTTCACTCTTAGATGCCTTATTAAAAAATTGGCTCAAACCGACCGATTTGACTAGTGAATCAGTGAACTAGCTAAGTAGTCGGTCCATCCATGTGGTCCAATGACCAATGTCCAATGGATTGTTTTGATGAAAATCGATGACTTGACAAGTTCATAATGAACATGTAAAAGTCATACTTATTTTTAACTTAAATGACAAAAAGAACAAGAGAATGACCCATCATTATCCTGTTGTTGCATTCACCCTATCTTGGTTCTCCCTTTAGCCATGTCATCAATTTCTATTAGCAATTGGATTGTCACTTAACGGTAGCACCACATTTGTCACAGTAAAAAAAATAGAAGGACTAAATTCGAACAATTAAAAGTTGGGGGACCAAAATCGCCGTAACACAAAACTTGGGGGACCAAAAGTGTAATTAAGCCACATATATATCGGCAACGACTAAATAATAATTAGTTGCAATGGCTAGTTTGAATAACAACTAGTTGCAAAGACTAGTTTGAATAACGGCTAGTTAGAACAGCTATTTTGAATAACATCACTTCGTTACAAAATTCAATGTCTTTTTCTAATAAAACTACATCTAATTAAACTACATCAATCCATGTTTTCCCTTATCATTCTACGTATCATCACATGATCTTCTAGTTGTCTCTTTGTATTCCAGATATATCTTGGAATAGGAACGTCAAGTCCAGCTCTCTCTGCACCTGACTATGACAGAACACTTGAATTTGAGCAGCACAATTTTAAGTAATTATATACATGGGATACCCAAGGGCACACTTACCTTAATACCTATCCTGCCATGTTAATAAGCAAGTAAGGAATAAAACATTTTTGAGTAATTGTATTAATATAACAAGCAAATATACAAACAATATAACAAAGCCATGCGGCGTCACCCATGCTTATTTTAAAAAAAATGAAAGAAACAAATGAAAATGGCAAAATGAAAGAAACAAATGAAAATGGCGTCACATCATTGCCACTTATTTCAAACAAAAATTTGAATGAAACATTTGAAATTTCCTTCCTTTTCCTCCCATTTCTTCGTACCAAACCGCGGAACCGCTTCTCCTTTTATTCCATGTGTTCTTCTCTCACACCTTTTCACAGTTTACCTGCAATCATCCTTCGTTCTCCACATTCCTCTCTTTGTTTCTTCTATTCTTCAATGACGTGGAGTTGGGATTTGTAACCAAGAAGAATCACAAAATTGATGATGGAAAAGTTCTCCGGTTGTGGCTCCATAAGTTTATGTCAATCCCTGATATTGTTATTGTGGCACCCGTGTTGAAGCCTTCTATAATACTTTACTTTAGCTTATTACAAGTTACAAGTTCACAGTTACTTACAAATTACAAGTTGCTATGTTTGGTTATAAACTAAATGTAAATGAGTTATAAACCTTACTTTAGTTGGTTATGAACTGGGTGTGAAGAAGTTATAAACTCGATGTTTGGTTAACAAGTTATAAGTCTTATTTAACTTGGTTATAAACTCAATGTCAAAAGGTTATAAATCTTATTTCACTTGGTTAAAACTGAATATTTATAGGTTATAAACTTTGGTTTACTTGGTTAAAGAATGGACATGAAGAACTTATGAACTTTATTTAACTTGGTTATAAACTAAATGTCAAAAGGTTATAATTTATAAACCATTTTTCACTTGGTTATAAATTGAATGTTTATATTTTATAAACTTTGGTTTGCTTGGTTAAAAATTGAGCTTGAAAAACTTATGAACCTTAATTAACTTGGTTATAAACCGTATGTCAAAAAGATTATAAACCTTATCTCACTTGATTACAAACTAAATATTTATAAGTTATACACTTTGATTTACTTGGTTAAAAACTATTGAACATGAAGATACCAGAATGCGGGTGCCACAATGAGAAACAAGTAGTGTCTTCACTTCAAATTTGGGTGCCATAGCAAGAGCAGAACGATGATTAATTTTGTCACCCTTTCCCGTTAGGAATCCTAACCCCACATCATTGCATAAGAGAGGAACCAAGAGAGAGGGAAACACGGGGAATGAGGACACAAAAAAAGGGGGGAAAGGTTAGGAATAAATGGGAGAGGACGCAAGGATCCTACTGTTGACTTGGCTTAAACCTGACTAGCATCATTTATTGTTATTCATCCCCTAATAGGAGCTCATGAAAATGTTAAATTTCTCATAATTGGAAATTTTTGGACCGGTGCAGATTCATGATTTCCAAAGCTGATGTAATATCCAGATGATGATAAAATAATTCTGCTACACTACTTTCTACATAGACAAACAACTATGATCTACCATTCCCTGCAGAGAATAGTTACCTTCTAAGGTAAACACTTAGAAGAGGGCATCAGCAAATGATAATTAGGAGAAGACGGATTTGTTCAATGGCACCACCCCTAGAGAGGGGCCGAATCAGGAAGTTCCCAGTCATGTAAATATCAATCTGCAGACACAATAGTTGCTGTCTCCGATGCTGTCTCATTGATTATTGCCAGGAGGCTTCGGGAATATTGGGGAAAGCAACTTCTCCAACTCCACTAAACTGAAACCAAACCAATGTAAGGAAGACTGAAGTGTGATAATTGATAAACTTTAGTACCAACGATGCTACACAGAAAGTCAATCAATTCACTTACATCTGATATTTGCGATAGGCTTCATTTCTTTTGGCCAGGAACAAATCGCTATCTTTGGGAAGATTGTTTGAAGAACTACCTGCAAAATTTACAAAGGAAGAACATCACCTATAATTATAAAGGAAACAACATTAACCTGATTCTCATAGCATCTATGCGATTAAAAACATGCAATTTTAACGATATTTAAAGAATAAGAGATATGTTGTTGAAAACCGGTCGAATGACCAAACTGAAATTCCAAGAACAAAGAAAATTTCTGAGCTTCAACATCTCAAAACTTTATTGCTTCAATACTTGATTCTTTTAGTTACATAATCCATGGGTTCTTTCTGTAAGTAGGGAATTAGAAGTAAATACAAATTATAAAAATTCCCTAGATTTTAGCATTTGATTCAAAAATCATGCAGTTGTGGAAGTACCATAATAAAATCACAACTGTTAATGCTTTTGATAACACCAATATTCCTGAGAAAGTGAACTTGGGAATGACATTTCCATGTCTGGTATGAGTTTCTTTATTAAAAAAAAAAATCCTGGGAATATGACATTTCCATGTCTGGTATGATTTCTAAGGAAGTCACATTTTAAATTTTTGCTTAATTTTCTGAGTAAAATCCTCATTTTGGTCCCTAAAAGATTTGGGATCTGTCATATCATAGTTATCAATCCCGGATAGCGGTGCGTAGCGGCCGACCCACAAAACGCTATAGCGGTATAGCGTATAGCGGGGTGACAACTATCCTGAATTTTATGTCACAGTTTAGCTAATTTATACTAAATACATAAAAATAAAACAAAATTACTCAAAACCTTGACATATTCATAATTAGCAATAAAAAGTCAGAGGTCTTAACAAGTACATACAAGCAAACAATAACAAAAGTCAAGGAAACTAAACAAGTTTAAGCCTCTAAGACTTAAAGTAACAAAACATTAGAGTCAAACAGAAGTATTTCTTAAGAATGAGTAACCAAAATAAGAATGAATGACTCGGTCTTTGAGAGATAGGTGGAAGAAAAGAAGGGGTAAAGGAGTGAGGTAGAGAAACGTGAAAAGGAAGAGAAACAGGGGAAAAACAACCTGAGTGGGTAAGCTGCAGGACAGCAGCAGCAACAACACACATTCGCAGACCCTTGAAAACAGAAGCAGACGAGTCGTCGGAGACCGCGGAATGAGTCACCGGAGAGTCACCGGACAAACATGCAGATGGTAGCCGGAAAGAGAGGGTGAGTCACGACAGACGGAGAGGGAAATTATCGTGAAATGTACAAGTCTTTTTAAGCTGAAGCTTTTTCACTTAAAAAGACTGAAATACCCCCACTAAAGGCACTTGAATGGTCACTTTTTTAGTGCATTTTTGGATTTTTGTCGAACCTTCAACATAGCGGCCAAATAGTGCAGCTACAAGCTGCTATTTGCACCGTTATAGCATTCGCGACAGCCGCTACGCTGAACTGTGACGCTACGCAGCCCTGCATAGCACCAGGGGGCCGCTTCGTTACGCCGCTATAGCGCGTTGTTGACTATCATGTGTCATATTAGTTCTTGAAAGATGAAAATTGCATTTTCATCTCTGAAAGATGAAAAAGTCACTACATTTGGTCCTTTTCAGAAACTAAACTAACATTAAAAAAATCTGAAAAAAAAAAATTAAATTGAACAATTTTTCATATTTCAATGACTAAATTAAACGGCTTTTCATCTTTTAGGGACAAAAAATACAATTTTCATCTTCCAGAGACCAATATGACCAACTCTAAAACAGGGTTGTTAATAGCGCACTATAGATAGCGCCACTAAAGTGGTGTAGCGGCACATAGCGGACCCCCGACGCTATATTGTGATGTGTTGCGTCTCAGTTTAGTGTTGTGGTCGCTATAGCAGTGCAAATAGTGGCTGGTAGCGGCGCGGCACTATTTGGCCGCTATGTTCAAGGTCTTGAAAAAAAAACCCAAAAAAGCCCCTAAAAGTGACTGTTCAAGTGCTATTTAGTGGGGTATTTTAGACATATTCGGTGAAAAAGCTTCAGCTCAAAAGGAAAAATGCTTCATCTCAACCCTTCTCATGTTCATTTCCCTCTCCCTCTCTCAGCCCTCACTCTCGCAACCCACCCCTTCTTTCCGGCCACCATCTGCGCATTTCTCCAGCGGCTCATTCTGCCAGTCTCTGGTGACTCCTCTGCTTCTGTTTTCAAGTTTCTGTGTTGTTGTTGCTGTCCTGCAGCCGACTGCCTCGGGTTTTTTTTTTCCTGTTTCTTGTCCCTTTCAAGTTTCTCTACCTCTTCTTTTCTGCCACTTATCTCTCAAAGGCACAGCCATTCATTCTTTTTTTGGTTACATTTCTCACTGGGCAGTCATGGCATCCTCTTCTTTTCTGCCACCTATATCTCAAAGACCCAGTCATTTATTCTTTTTGTTTAGTTTCCTTGACTTTTGTTATTGTTTGCTAGTATAAATTATCTAGATTGTAGCATAAAATTCAGAATAGCAGTCATCCTGCCATACGCTATACCGTTATAGCGTTTTTGGGGTCTGCCGCTACGTGCCGCTATCCGGGATTGATAACTATGCTCTAAATCTTTCAGGGATCAATGAGGTTTTAGTATTAATTTTAACCGCCATGATGAGAGGTGGATATGTTGTTCCCCATGGTATGGAAATGGAATTTATCTTGTAGCCCAATCATTATAATTGTATAGAGGTAATTTACATTATATAAAACAAATAACTTTTTGCCTAGAATAGAGATGTATTAGAGGAAGTAAATATACAAGAATAAATTAAACAAATCTGTACAAAAAGGGAATATCTGTCCTAGAATAGAGATTATTTACAATAATTACTCAACACAACAGAGTATAAGTAAGAGCTCAAAAGTAAGTATATCCTACTAACCCACTCAATTTTCCCTCCTCATACAAGGTATAAACCCAAAACTAGAGAACAGTATCCCACAACACTTCACAGACATAAACAGAAGGCTGTAAAGGCCAGAGAGTAACAAAAGCTTAGAAATTGTACGCATAGATACAGAGCAGCTCAAACCACACAGTATTGGAAACAAAGTTAAATTGATTACCCATGCAAAATTACATTTGTATTATTTTAAAATATTTCTAATCATTTAATTGTTTTCTCTTCCCTTCCCTCCCATAAATAAGTTTTCAATAATGTGCTCCTACAAACAGGTAACTTCACAGAAATGTGCCAATTGAAAGTGAAACAAACATTATTCTATAAAGAACCAGAGAAAATTTACAAGGTAAGACAGATAAAGCATACATGGAATTGGGGCTGAGTGTTTCATCGCCACATCTTTCTGAACCTTCAATGGCATGTTTTTGACAGGCTGTTCTAAACCCTGTCCAGGTAAACAAGTAGTGATATAATATATATGCTATGCATAACATATAATATTAAAATCGTTGTTGATGTCATGTGTGTGTATGCTTGTTTGCTTGTTCTAGGAAGGACCCATTGGGCATAAGAGAGAGTGGGCAATGGGGAAGGGGTACATCGAAGGCCCACCACATAACCACAACCCTCTGTTAAAGACCAGGGCAGATACCAGTTGAGCTACACTGAAGAGTAAATATGAACGATTTTAATATTGATGGGCATGAGGAAAAGAAAGTGACTAGACTATTTCAGTTATAGCCTTATAGGTATGGGAAGGATGAAACTACTCACAGAATATGGATATGCCCACAATGTCATAAAAGAGCATTACTGTCAACTGAACTGAAAATTTACAGCAACCCTACCCCCACACACATATTTAAAAAAACAGCAAAAATACGAGAAAGAATTTAATACCTTCCTCTTCTCCCTTCTTTTTAATATCTTTAAATGGCATTTTTTTATGTAGTGCATCAAATGATATCGAGAGTGCCTCGAGCATAACTGTTCCTGGACCTTAGGGTTCTGTGTTAACCAGTCAGAAATCTCCTTGGACTTAACCACCTCATCCTTATCTAAAGTTTCTAACCATGAATAAACTGGAATCCACTGATCAGTGCGTTGAAACCGTGCATGAGGAAGATCAAGCTGATTTACATCCCTTTCCTGCAACAATTGAAAGATTAGACAATGTCGAGAGTAACAATGTACAATGTTTGGCATATTTTGTTAAAAAACTGTCCCATTTTCTGTAAAGCCAGTAAAGGGAATCTTGGCAGTTGGCAAGAAGCATAAGCATGTATGTGTATCACCAAAAATACACAAGAAAGCCTACCTTTTTCATAACTCTAATAGAAAATGAATTAAGCAGGCACCTTCTTACCAGAAAATCATTATTTCTGAAATATATATTGTTTACAAGATAAACTAATCTAACAAAAGTTAAACAATGTCTTTATTTTGTTTTATTAAAAACTACCAAAAAAATCATTTATCTTGAAATGATGCGACTATAAACAAAGAAGAATCGAACTGGAGTGTGAGATCTCAAATTCAGAGACTCAAGACGACATCCACAATAACTGAGTATCTTTGTCAGATGGGAATGTGATGTCCACTTACTGAGACAGTTAGAAGGGTACATAAATGTGAAATTCTATATCTGCTCTTGTGCCTCAACACTGATAAACATCAACTATACACCCTTCCTTTGCATTCCGTTAAAGCTTATGTACACAGACAGCAGAGAGTTGTCTTCCCCAGCGATAAATGGTCTACTAAATTCCGGTGTACATGTCTTGGGATGCAAGAGCAAATCAAAATCCGAAACAATAAAGACCAAAAATCATGACCCTCATCAGCATGGGACAGGTCACAAACTGAGATGCAGACATTTTTGCTGCAGCACACAAATTAATGATCAGGTCAGGTCTATTACAGTCCTTACGAATTAAGCAACAACCGAGTTTTTTCAATTTTCACTGCATTTTAATCTATTCTTGTGGGACAAAACTGGTTTCCTTTAGCAAAACACAAGGCTTCATATGCTATTCTTCTCTCCTCCAAAATGCGAACCCTAAACTGTAGGGTCAAGGTTTAAAAAAATGTCCGCTACCACGAATTATGAAGCACGGACACCTCTCTTCAGTGGTGTGTCCGGGTGTCCGACACGTGTCAGTGTCGGACACTGGTGTGACACGCGTCGAACACCTGCAGATTAAAAAAATAATTTTTTGCGGCTCAGACAGACACGACTTGGACACTCTCCGGACACGACTTGGACATAGTTCCAACACTGCTCGGACACCTTCCTGACACTATTGTATTATATTTTTGTAAAAGAAAACTAAACTAGTTAAAAAAGTAAAAAATATTTCAGTTCCAAAACTAAACTAGTTAAAAAAATAATGCTAATATTACAAAGGACCAGTTACACGGAGATTAGTTAGTGGTTACGCGAAAGAAAAGGCAAGCAAATAATGGAAAGAAAGTCACTAATATATATTGCGCCAAATCAAAAACGTGAAACTGCTATCAATAATAAATTCAATTTATTATCTGCTACTACTGAAAAGATTCCTGAAGGTGATAGCCAACTGGGTCCCGGCAATTATCAAGATAGAAATAAATCCCTTTGGATTAGAAAGAAATTGCCGAGAGTTTCTCCCATTACAATTGATATAGCTCAATTGGCGACAAATGCTAATAAGGGGAAGAAAAAGGCAGCTCCACACGACAGCAATATCCAACAAATTAATGATGTGGCAAACTCCAAAGATACCAACCAACCTAATCCTCCAAGTCCGGCACCGCCTAATAGGGCTAGCCATCGGTCGAATTTGGTCGGATTCGGGTCCAAAAAGCCCAATCCGACCAAAACCGTTTACACTAATATGCAGCCCAATCCCGTCCGTTTTGGAACTCAGGTAAATCGGGTTTCGGGCTTAACGGGTTACGGATTCAACGGGCGGGGTACTTCGGTTTTGGGCCTATTTTTTATTAATTGCAAATTTAAACTTTTTTTTAAAATTTCAAGTTAAAAATCCCATAATAATTTGTCATGTATTTGTTAGAAGCCCAATTCATCATATTCTAAATTAAATAACTAATGTTCTTAAAAAAACTAATACACATTTGGGCCTTAACCCAAAATAAGACACAATTCACTCCTTGACAAAAAAAATTACACAAAACAGAGAACCCTAATTAACCCTAATCAAAATACAGACAGACACCGCCGCACCCTTTTCTTCTCCCCGTCGTTCAGTCAATGTCACCAACATTAACCGCCATGGATTTCCTCCTCTTCAAACCACCTGTAACATAAAGAAGAAATTTTAAGAACCCAAACAAAAACAAGAAGAAACACAGAACACGTAACCAAAGAAGAAATGAGGAAGAATGAGTGAAGGAGAAGGGAGAAAGAGAGAGAAAACGCCACCAACCACCACATGCATGCGCCGAGAATAGACATTACAGTCGCGTCACGTCACCATCCGTTCGACCATACGTCGTCAGATCTGCAGATTCTGCCATCATCACTTGCGCACCGCCTTAGATCTGCAGAATCCACCGTCTTCGCTTGCGCACCACCTTAGTTTTGCAGATTCCAGTCTGTCTTCCTTTCCTTCTCCGTCATACCCAAACACGTCCATTAACTGTGTACTACAGGGTCACCAACGCCAACACGACACTCACGGAAGCCACGACAGCAATGCCTTATTGTGCTCCCATAATATCATCAAGGGATGAAGAAGAAGAAGAAGAAGAAGAGTGAGAGAGATTTTGAGAGGGAGAGAAAGAGGCTCTGTGTGAGGGGGCGGCTAGGTTATTCTTTACCTTTGAGATATATAGTGTCACTGGTGACCCGTAATTATCCGTCCATTCTGATTTTGATTTTTTCTGGTGGCACGGGTTACGGTCAAATTGCATAATCTAGGACACCCCTACCGCCTAAACATAATAAGGTAAAAGTTACCTCTTTAGTAAGCAATTCAAAACTGGAAAAGGAAAACATCAATGATACTCTAGGAGCTATCAAGGAGGATATCACACACATATCAATAAAAGATACTCAACAACAAAACATTTCATCTAATCAAGATAAAGATGTCTTGATTTGTGAAATAATACCACCTGATCCAAACATTTATTATAATGATGCAAACTCAGATATGGATGAGACTTCTGATCAAGACTTGGAAGATGAGATTGTTATGGATTTAGCTCCTATCAATCAACATCAACACTAAGCAAGTTGTATCCTTTCTATTTAATTTTTTAAAATTGTTTCATATGAATTCTGAATTTAAGGATTGTTCTATTTTTTCTTGGAATATTCGTGGTGCTGGCAATAAAACAAGTCAATGTCACTTAACGAATCTCATTAGGAATCATAATCCTAGTCTGATTTTTTGCATGGAAACTCATATCTAGTTTAACAAAACCCAAGTATTCTGGACTAGATGTGGTTATAATCCTATTTTTATCAATGAAGCTACTGGCCATTCTGGGAGTCTTTGGGCCCTAGCAAATTCTAGCTTTATTTACTCTATTTCTGTTACGGGTTCTAGCGCCCATAGTATTACTCTGCTTATTAATAAAGCTTCTCCTGAGTGGATATGTACAGGTATTTATGCTAGTCATATTCGTACTGCGAGATGTGAACTATGGAATTATTTAAAGAATTTGAGGGGTTTTATTACCAAACCTTGGCTTCTCATTGGGGATTTTAATGAAATCCTCCTTCCCCCTGATCAATTTGGTGGCAACTTCAATGCTTCAAGAGTTGTTGCCTCTGTAGATGTTATGGATCATTGTAATCTCCTAGGATTTCACACAGTGGGTAATAAGTTTACTTGGAAGTGTAATTTCCAGGGAAACAAAATTATCTCTAGAAAACTTGATTGTGCCTTAGGTGATCTGGATTGACAAATGACTTTTCAGAATGCTATTACTGAAAATATTTGTTGTCTTCACTCTTATCACAACCCTCTTATTCTTAAATGTTTTGGTGGTCAACGGGTAAAAGGAACTAAACCTTTCAGGTTTGAAGCTACCTGGATTAGCCATCAAGACTATATGAATATTGTCTCTCAAGCTTGGAAACGAGCTAATAGTAATGTGGTCCAATCATTACATGAGGTAAGAACTAACTCAATTACTTTTAATACTAATGTTTTTTGTCATCTTAGACGCAGGAAAATAACTTTGGAGAGAAGAATCTGTGGTACTCAAAGAACCCTTGAAAGAGTTGACTTGGCTTCTCTCTATTATCTACAAGAATATCTTAGAAAATAGTACTATAGAGTTTTGGATCGGGACGAGTTACACTGGTTTCAGAAATCAAGGGACTCTCGGGTCAGGCTTGGTGACAAAAATACCTCCTATTTTCATACTCAAGCAGTCATCAAAAGAAGAAGAAATAAAATCAATTCTCTCATTCTTCCTAATGGTGAGAGATGTGAAGATCCCTTTGTTCTTCAATTAGAAGCTATTAAGTTCTACAAGGATCTGTTCGGCAGTAATGCTCACTCAGGTTCTATTCCCTATACCACTAGACATTCTCCTATTTTGTCTTCTATTGCTTTTGATGATCTCTTGAGCCCTGTTAGTAAAAATGATGTTTTTACTTCCCTTAACTCCTTGAAACCTTTAAAGTCTCCTGGCCCTAATGGTTTTCAAGCTTTATTTTTTAAACAATATTGGCATATTGTTGGAAATGACGTTTGGAAACTTATTCATAGTGCTTTTGAACATGGCTATTTTGATCCTAAAGTTGCTGAAACCCTGATTGTTCTTATTCCCAAAGTTGATTCTCCAAAGAGCTTTAAGCAATTAAGACTAATCAGTCTTTGCAATGTGATTTACAAAATTCTTACTAAGGTCATTGTTCAAAGACTTCGTCCGCATCTTCAAGATATTATTGGCCCTCTTTAGAGCGTTCTTATTCCTGACAGAGGTGCCTCTGAAAATTCTATTATTTTGCAGGAAACTTTACACTATATGCATAAATCTAAAAAGAAAAAAAGGGAGTTGGTCTTTAAACTGGATTTAGAGAAAGCCTATGACCGGGTGGATTGGAAATTTCTGAAAGATACTCTTTTTCAATTTGGTTTTCCTTATAAAATTATTAATTTGATTATGTTTTGTGTATCCTCTTCTACCCTATCTTTGTTGTGGAATGGTAATAAACTTCCAGCCTTTTCCCCCTTTAGGGGTCTCAGACAAGGGGGCCCTTTTCCCCTTACTTATTTGTAACTTTAACTATTCAAGATGTTGTCCAGGGTAGGAAATAGAAGCTTGTTAAAATCTCTAAGATTGGTCACTCTATTTCTCATTTATTCTTTGCTAACGACACTCTCCTTTTTATTAAAGGAAAAACTTCTCAGGTCAAAATTATGAACAATATCCTTCAAAATTTATGTTCAGTTTCTGGTCTTAAAATCAACATTGACAAATCCAGAGCCTTTTATTTCTAAAGGGGTCACTAATATTAAGAAACAGAAATTTAGTTCCATTTCTGGTATCCGTTTTACTAAGGACCTGGGCAAATATTTGGCTTTCGTTGTCAAAGCGGGTAGCGTAGGATTCAAGACTATAATTTCATTATTGATAGTTTATCCAACAAGCTTGCCTCTTGGAAGAGAAATCTTTTGAATAAGGCTGGTAAGCTAACTTTGGTAAAGTCTGTCCTTACTTCTATACCTATTTATTCTAAGCAAACTCACTGGCTACCTGAAACTATGTCAAAAAATTGATAGTATAGCCCGTAGCTTTCTTTGGAGTAGTAATAACGGCAAAGGTATTCATCTTGTCAATTGGGAAAAAATAACTCGCCCTAAATCAACTGGTGGTCTAGCTATTAGGTCAGCTCGCAATGAGACTATTGCTTTATTGGGGAAACTTGTTTGGGATATGAATAACAACAATAAACTTTGGTTTCAGCTCATGCATGACAGGTATGAAATTTCAATCCCTTATATATGTGTTCCTATTACTTCTGGCTCTCATGTTTGGTTATCTATGTGCAAGGCAAAGGATAAACTAGCTGCAGGTTATAGCTTGCATTTGGGTAATGGTTCATCCTCCTTTTTCTTTTGATCATTGGCTAAATGGGAACAAATTTAGCAACTTGGTGGATTATGTCAATATCCAAGATATCAATCTTACTATTCAGAATGTTTGGAGAGATTGAATTTGGAATTTAGAAGATGTTGCCACAAAATTAAGTGATCAACTCAAAAATTCTATTCAAAATATCAAGCTCCATCTTAATGATAATGTCTGTGACACTTTTATTTAGCATTCTGCTCCTAAGGGAATCTATTCAGCTAGTTCAGGATACAATTGGCTCACTAACACTACTCATTCAACCAGCAATGATCGCAACTGGATATGGATTTAGAAACAGAAATTACTTGAGAAACTTAAGCTTTTTCTTTGGCAAATTTGTCACAAAGCTCTCCCTGTGAATGTTCTGTGTGCCTCTCGTAACCTTGCTCAGTCTAATCTTTTGTAGTTGTTGCGGTGATCTTCCTGGAACCATAATTCATTGCTTTAGGGATTGTAGTTCAGCACAAGAAATTTGGCGAACACTTGGTGTGCAAATAACTCTTTCCATTTCAAAAGAGGACTTTCTTACCTTGATCCGTGAGAACACAATAAAAAACTCAATTTTGTTCCTTGCTACACTTTGGAACATTTGTACATCAAGAAACAGAATCTCCATCGCAGAAGATCGTCAAACTCCTTTCAAAATTTTGTGCGATATTCGAGCTCTTGGCTCTGAAATTGCGGATGCCTTTAATCTTCAGAGATCAGTTACTATAGAGCAACGCCTTGTTTCTTGAACGCCTCCCTCTCTCAATCAGATTGCACTCAACACAGACGGTAGCTCCTTTGGTAATCCCAATTCTGCAGGGTTTGGAGGCATCTTTTGGGACAACAATGGGGCTTGGAAGCTTTGCTATTATGGGAGCTTAGGGTTTTTAGACTGCCTTTTTTGCGGAGCTTATGGGCATTCTCATGGGCCTAAGGAATGCATGGAATAATCAATTTCACAATCTAATGTTATTCGGACTCAAATCTTGGTATCAGATTAATTTCAAAAGAAGATGTTACTTACTATCAGTATGTAACAGTAATCTATGAAATCAGAGAAATACTCTCTCGTTCTTAGCAAGTCCAGTTTCACCATACCTTAAGAGAAGGAAATGACTGTACAAATTTCCTATCAAATAAGGGGGCCAGACAAAGTACCGATCTAGTTCTTCTTGAGCATCCTCTACATGATATGTCTCTAATGCTCCTTGTTGATGCTACTGGGGTTCACTTCGTGAGAGAGTGATCCCCTTTGCTGTCTTGTTCTTCTTTCTTTCCTTTTGTCTTTTCTTTCCTTTCCTTCTGTACCAAAAAAAATGTTAACTGCGGTTAATTGCGGGTTGATGTGTCATGTTAAGTGACACATTGGATGTTATAGTGTTATAAAATGACGTTATTTGTGTCTTAATTTTTTTTCCTGTCCACCTTCTTCTTCCATTTTCTACATTCTTCTTTTTCCCCATTCTCAATTCATCATCATCATCTTCTCCCCTTCTTCTTCTCACCTTGTCCAAAGAAACTGAAGCTTTCTCCTCAAGTTCTTCCACATGAACAATCTTCTAAGCTGCCTCCTAGCGCCTTGCATATTCATACTACAAGATATCATAACAATCAACCCATGGAATTAAATGTGATATAATATTTATAAGGACAACATGAAAAAATATTTCTTCTAGTGACTTTTGCGTGAAGCCAATTAGAGTTGAACTACATTAATGTAAACTAATTCTCTTTTTCACATGTAATGTAGCTTCATTACACTAAATGTCTAATGCTCCTTATTCAAAAAAAAATAAAAAAACATATGTATTATTTTTATGTAAATAAGATGAAAATTACCATGAGAACTTGAGTGAGGCGAGGTCATACTTAACTCTCAAATTCTTGAGTATTGTCGCCGGTGACATAATGTTGTAACATAAACGCGCCACTTCCTCTGCCTATACAAAAATATACAGACAGAAAAATGGAAAAAAAACAAAGTCGAAACTTCGAATGCACATGGAACACATTCCTTCCCCAAAAATGATAATGAACGAAGAGAAAGGAAAAGGCAACAAACCTACAAGACTCTGGCTAATTCCTCATTGAATCTCAATAAATGGGTGGTGTTGGATTCAAGACTTGGGCCATTGATGGAAACAAGTCGTGGTATGTCAAAAATGGTAATGACACTGGAGTCAGTGACCAATGGGTTGTCATGTTCATCTTCATAAATCTATGCAATTAAGAAATTTATGAACATTACACTACACCAATGAGGGAGGCGATTACGGAATGACGTAGATAAAAAAATAAAGAAAAGGGAATTGGAACCTTTTGCCCAGTCCTCAACCTCAACTACTGTCAAATTTTAGTGTTGAAAGTGAAATTGAAAAAGAAGATATAGACAGAGAAGAACTAGAGCACTAGTTCAGCAAGAATAAGAAAGGAACATGAGGAAGAGATAGGGATGGAAAAGAAGAAGAATGTAACACAAGAAGAAGAGTGAATAGGTAAAAATTAAAAAACGCAAAACGACGTCGTTTTAAAGCATAGTAGCATCCACGATGTCACTTAACCTAACACATCAGCACCCTGATAATAGCAGTTAACGCTTTAGACTAGTGTGAAAGATTAAGAGTAATGTCGGGGACTGGCAGAAGGGTTTCCAAATCTCAAGGTTTAAAGTGCATGGCGACACAATGCTATAAAAGTCAGAGACAAAAAGTGCTAGTTTAGTCATTAAATATCGAAATTCAATGAAAACTTTCTGATTTTAGTTCCTTAACTTATAACACTGATTAGCATTTTCTTTAAAGATTCATACTTGTTTACAATTAAAAAATGAATCTTAATAATGAGTGTCGTGAAAACACTAGTGGAAGAATTCATAAATGAAGGGATCTTTTTGTTAAAAAAAACATAACATTAATCACATTTTTAATATTAAATGCTACAAAATCCAATAATTATTTTGTTTTTTATTTTTAAACCACAGTGCAGAACTTCAACCATAAAAATTAGAAATGTCAAAAATTTTGAATTGAAAAAAAAATATTTGAAATATAAAAAATAGGTTAATAATTAGAATCGTAAATATTTAGATTTCAAAATTTTAATTTTTAAAAAGATAAAGAGAATTTTGAAATAATGTTAAAAAATGGAGGTGTGTGAAAATATATAATAAAAAATATATGCACACGTGACTTTCTAATTGAAAGAATAGAGAACTGTTATATAAAGAATGACTCTCTTAATTCCTAAGACACATTATGTTGTTGACGTAATTGTGAAAAAAAAAACAGTGAATTAGTGAACTTGATCACTTAGGTTCGTGAGATGGAGTTTTGGGATTTGCAAGTTATGTTATTTTGCTAGTATACTTGTTCTGTTTTGTGATTTTAATTCCATCCCATATTTTTGAGTGAACATACTATATTTTATACTGTAATATTTATTTGTTAAAGTATTATTGTACCACGGTCGCTCTTTGAATCAATTATAAATGTTGTTTGTATTAAAAAACACAATGACCGGACTTAGTTATATTAAAAAAACACAATGACTAGAAAGATCACTTTTGGTGTGGATCACAGACTCAATGATGCACAAGCAACTGATGAAGGCGTCTTTATTCGGGAGAAATCTGGTCTGTTGGAGAAGTCATGTTCCATTTTGAATTCATATAGTGTAGAGTGCATAGAGGGTCAGACAACTGAAAAGACCTCTAAAAAGATGCTTGTTATGGATTTTAGCCACGATGATATTCGTGATGGACAACTTTGTGAGGTGCCGATCTCCTTGGCATCAAATTTGTTGCTTGTTCACTCCTAAGATGCACATGGGGGTAATGAGAAGAGGAGGAGAAGGGGAAGGCCGCGGAAAAAATCAGGTCCTGTAAGTAATTTTGCCTTAGACTGTGATTTCATTCACGTTGATAAAATATTAGATATGGATTCTGGTTCTATAGTTGATCATGTTTGGAGGGTAGGGAAGAAATTGAGGGTAAAAGGGTTGGTTTTCTGATGAGGTGATTGTTAATGATTTACAAGATATGGAGATCTGTGACCGTTTGGCAGCTGGAAAAGTTGTGTAGGGTGATTTGGTGGTGATAGGATTGGGTTTAGGTGGCTTCCCTTTGTTCGAATGATTGTTCTTTCTTTGAATATAAGAGGCATAGGGGGAATGTTAAAAAAATTGGAGATTAGGAAGTTGATATCTACTGAAAGGGTTGACGTTATTTTTTTGCAAGAAACTAAAAAAGAAAAAATTGATGATAAATTGTGTCAAATTTTAACCCATGGTGGGGAGTTTGGATGGGCATTCAATCCTTCTGTTGGCATGTCAGGTGGTTTATTATCTATGTGGAGAAAGGACAAGTTTATTATGCATGAAGTAGTTTTAGGTGATCATTTCATTGGTGTGACTGGCTTTTGGAAAAAAGAACAATGTTATATGTTTTTTTGACAATATTTATGTGCCTTGTGACTTGCATGGGAAAAAAGAATTATGGAGTTCTCTAATCCAGCTTAAGGTATGTCGTGGGGGTGATGTTTGGTGTTATGGTGGGGATTTTAATGTTGTAAGATCAGAGGGGGAAAGGAGGGGAGTTTCCACCTATTGGAGAGATGAGGATATGAGAGTTTTTTTATGAGTTTATTCAACAGGCGGAATTGGTAGATTTACCACTAGTCGATAGAAAATACACCTGGTATAAATCTGACGGCTCCTGTATGAGCATATTAGATAGGTTCTTGGTGTCAAATGATTGGCTGTCACATTGGCCAAATACAGTTCAGTGGGGGTTGAATAGAGGAGTTTCATATCATTGTGTTGTTATACTAAAAAATGAGGAGGTGAATTGAGGGCCTAAACCTTTCAGAATTCTTGACTGTTGGAGGAAGAATGTAAGATATGCCAATTTTGTAAATAACCAGTGGAACGAAATTTCTATTGAAGGTAGGGTTGGTTTTGTTTTAAAAGAAAAACTAAAACAACTTAGAATTTGATTAAAGAGGTGGAATCTGGAGACTTTTGGTGATTTAGATAGAAAAAATCATGAAGTCAGGGATAAGGTGAATATGTTAGATATTTAAAGTGAAGAGTCTACTATGCAGGAGGTGGAGGTCCTTCAACGGAATGAGTGCAGGGCGCAAATGTGTGCCTATATGTCAATGAAGGATAATATGTTACTCCAAAAATTAAGGATATATAACATGGATTAAAGAAGGGGATGTAAATACAACTTTCTTCCATGCTTGTATTAATAACAGGATAATCATAAACGAGATCCGATGTTTAAAGGTGTCCAATGAGAAGTATTTTGATCCCACTTCCTTAAAAGAGGCAGTTAAAGGTTTTTTTGAGAAACAATTTGAAGGGAAGTCTAGAAACAGACTTCATCTTTCTGATTCAACCTTTAAATCATTACAAGATAATGATGCTGCAGCTTTGATTATGCCTTTTACTGAGGAAGAAGTGAAAGGTTTTGTTTGGGATTGTGAGGGATCAAAAAGCCTAGGTCCATATGGGTTCAATTTCACATTCATTAAGGACTTTTAGGAGACAGTTAAATTTGATTTTATTGCTTTCATTCACGAATTCCATACTTATGGTAGGTTGGTAAAAGGATCCAATAGTTTGTTTGTTGTTATTGTGCCTAAAACAGACAATCCCCAAATGGTGGAGGAGTATCGGCCAATCTCTCTTATTGGTTGTATGTATAAGGTGTTGGCAAAACTACTAGCCAATAGATTGAGGAAAGTGATTGGAAAAGTGATTTCTGAGTGTCGGTCTGTTTTTGTAAAAGGTATACTAATTTTTTATAGTGTGGTGGTCGCTAATGAGGCACTAAAGGAAGCAAAGAGGGAGAAAAAAAGCATGCTTATTCTTTAAGGTTGATTTTGAGAAGGCATATGATTCTGTTAGTTGGGATTTTCTTCAGTTCATGATGGAAAGAATAAAATTTCCCTTGAAATGGCGAAGCTGGATAGCGGAGTGTTTATCTACTGCCAGAATCTCAGTTCTTGTTAATGGAAGCCCGTTAAGTGAGTTTGGGGTTGGTAGAGGGTTGAGGCAAGGGGATCCACTTGCACCTTTTCTATTCTTAATTGTTGCGGAGGGCCTGAATTCCCTCATGACTAAAGCTATTCAGGAGGGAGTTTTCATTGGTTATTGTGCTGGTCGGGATGGTATTATGATATCTCACTACAATATGTCGACGACACTATCTTTGTGGGAGATGCATCTTGGAGTAACATATGGGTAATTAAATCTGTATTGCAAGTGTTTGAGTTAGTGGTTGGGTTGAAAGTGAATTTTCATAAAAGTAAACTCTTGGGTATTAATGTTGATATGGAGATATTGGATCTTATGGCTCACTTCTTAAATTGCAAAGTTGGTCAGTTTTCGTGTTCTTATATGGGTTTGGCTATTGGGGCGAATCCAAAACGATTGTCAACTCCGCATCCTGTCATCCGTAAGGTGGAAAAAAGATTACCTAAATGGAAAAGAAAATTGTTGTCCTCTTGAAATCTGTCTTACATTCAATCCCGATCTACTTCCTTTCTTTCTTTAAAGCTCCCTCCGGTATCATTTCTCAACTCGAGTCTTTATTTAAAAATTTTCTTTGGGATGGGGACAATGAGCATAGAAAAATAGCTTGGGATGTTGTTTGCAAAGAAAAACATCATGGGGGTTTGGGTGTGAGAGACCTGAGAGCTTTTAACTTAGCTCTTTTAGGGAAATAGAGGTGGCGTATTTTATCTTAGAAGAGTAGTTTGTGGAATAGAGTGTTGACATCTATTTATGGCGTGATTTCTCTGAGAAGGGAGGGTGGGAGAGGAGGGGCTTCTAGGTAGTGGTTAGACCTTTGGAGTATTGAAGATGGTGAAAATATTTCTTGTGATTGGTTCTCAAATGTATGTGTGGGAGTAGTAGGGAATGGGAGGAGTACCTCTTTTTGGAGAGACCCTTGGTGTACTTCAACGTCTTTTTGTGAGCGGTATAGTATATTGTATTCCATTTCTAATAATAAAGAGGTGTATGTGACACATATAGGAGTAAGTGGGGATGGGGAAAGTGGGTGGAATTGGTGTTGGAAGAGACAACTATTTCAATGAAAGTCATCCCAGTTATCTCTATTATTGGTAGATCTAACCTCTATTCAGGTGAATGCAAATAATGAAGATTCTTGGAAGTGGACAGCAGATCTAGGAGAACTCTACTCAGTCAAGTCATCCTATCATTTAATAGTTAATGACTCAATTTTTGTAGAAATACCTCTTCATATACAAAGTGTCTTGTTTTGCATGAAGAGTGATGTTAGATAGAATCCCCTAAAAAAACAAATCTAGTAAAGAGGAGACTTTTATTACATTCAGATAGTGGTTGTGTGTGGTGACTTCTTGTCATATATTTTTTGAGTGCCCATTTGCATACCAAATTTGAATAAGGTGCTTGGAATGGTGTGGCCTTTATTCTGCTCATCACAACAATCTCATAGCTCACTTTGAATAGTTCTTAGGCCTTTTTAATTGTAATTTTCAGAACAAACGTAGATGGTCTGTGATATGGTTGTTGGTTTTATGGAGCCTCTGGTTGGCAAGGAACAAAGCTGTTTTTTCCAACAAATTTATATCAGAGTGGACCTATTTGACTTGATAAAAATTCGATCATGGAAGTGGATGAAAGCTAAAAATAATGGTTTTTTTATCCCTTTTCTTATTGGTCAGAGCAACCTGTTGTTTGCCTCAACTTATAACGTCTGTCAGAGTAATTGATCTGGGTTTCATTTTAGTGCAGATTTGGTGGATTTTGTTTAGCTGTACTTTGTTGAATCTGCTGGGTTTATTTCTTTTGCCCTCTGTTGATTTTATATGACTGTTTTTTGTTGGAATATGTTACGCATTAATCCCTGCTAGTCCTGGTTCGGACACTGTTGTTTGGTTATATTACTGGTCTACAACCGTTCCTGTTATTGTGGTTGTGTCATATTCTGTTGGAGTGCATGCTTTACTTTACACTTTTCTGCATAATGTCTTAGCATGTGTCAAGTTTCTTGCTGTTGGGTGGAGCTTGATTTATCACTAGTGCTATTATTTGTTTAGCTTTTGGCAACTTGTTATATTCTTGGTTCCTAACACTCCAAGCTTTCTTTGTAGAAGATTATTAAACTCTTGTTGTGGATTTTGGAAGGTGTTCTGGTCATTGATCATGTTGCTGTCCAGATTTTGTTGACATTATTTTTTATTCCCAAGAAGGCACGTTATGGATTATTGCGAGCTTGGTTTTTGTTTTGCCATTTGATCTAGTAGATGTTTCAATCTTAGTTAAGCTACCTGGACATATTATTATCACTTTGCTCTCTTTGGATGGGGGATGATGTCGCAGATGTTCTATTGGGTTGTCATTGGAATAAGCCAATCTTATTTTACAATCTTGTGTAATAGTGGTTCGGTTCAGGAAGGTTTTTTTAGTTTTTGTAATTTTGATCTTGTTGGTATTTTTTGTATTGGATTGGACTATCCTTCGTACTCCTTATTAATTATATTCACTTTGCTTACTTTTAAAAAAAAAAAAACCCGACTTAATTCAAGTTTTTCTTTCTATATATCCTGAATTAGGTTGTCAAGCCCGTGATCATTTCTACAGCATAGTTATATAAAATAAATCCTCAAAACTATGTCATTCCATTTGACAAATAGCCTCCCTCTGTATATGTTAAATAGTTTCTTATTTGACTCAAATATCTTAAAAAGCGTTGATACTTTCAAAAAATTAATAATAAAAGTTCCAATACTTAAATATTAATATTTTTATCTTAAAATAATAATCATTTATGAAATTTTATAAGATTTAAAAGGTGATTAAATATTTTGAACTATTAAAATAAATCTGCATCTTATTAAAAAATAGCAAGAATCCTATATTGTAGAAATATTTGGTTTAACCACAGTTATTCTCCACGGGAGACAATTCCATTCGAGCGAGAACATCCACATCATGGTGAGACTAGCTCTCTCAGCTGGGATTTTTCCATCCACTTGATTGGTCTTTATTGTAGAAATATGAAAATTTAGGTAAAATTTAAAAAATATTTATAAAAAATATTTAAAATTATAAGATGTATATGTGTAATAATGAGTTCATATGAAATCCAAAGAGCATATCAAAAGAGGAAAAACAACTAAAACTTTAAAAAACAAATATACATAATTAATTTAAAATAAAAAATAATTAAGAATGATGTATATATAATTCGTTAACATAGAGTAGACTAAAAATTAGAACAATTTCACAGTGATTAATTCTTGTTTAATATATTTAAGTGGAGTTCATTACTATTTTAGTTAAGTGAGACACATGGAACAATATTATTTATTCACCATTAATTATTAAATGTAATATTATTTATAAAAGTAAATGATATCGAAGCAATATTTCATTACAATCAAATAAAAATTTTCATTTTACGAAAATTTTCTTAAGTGAAATGTGGTTTTTATGTGGCACCTAGTTTAAGGGGGCTATCATTTTTAGCCTATTTTTTAATTAATACTTATAATTAGCATGTATTCAGTGTATTATATAGACAAATTTAAATATAAAATAAAAATTAGAAAGTGTTTAAGAAAATATTGATTTGATTAATAATATATTGAGTGTATTTGGTAAAATTGGTTGAAAAGTTAGATGAAAACTAAAAAGCTAGCTTTCAGCTAAAAAATTTAGCTGATTTGATTGAAAGTGTTTGGTAAAACTAGCTAAAAAATGGTAAAATGACATATAAGGACATCATTAATTATTAAATAATGATAAGTGAAGGGTGATTGAGGGATAAACTTGTAATAAATTTTCAGCTAGTAGCTGAAAATAAGATTTTTTTAAAAAAATTTACCTCAAATAACTTTTCAAAAAAAGATAGCAGTTACCCAAAAAATCTATATTACTAAACACAACCAAAATGATTTCAACTATTAATTTTAACTTTCAGCTAGCTAAAATGGCTTACCAAACACACTCATTAAAACTAGATGAAAGCTGAAAAACTAGCTGAAAGCTCAAAAGCTAGTTGATTTGATTGAAGATGTTTGGTAAAACTAGTTGAAAATGGTAAAATGACATACACGAACATCATTAATTATTAAATAATGATGAGTGAAGGGTGGTTGAAGAATAAAATTGTAATTAATTTTCAACTAGTAGCTAAAAATGAGAGAGTTTTTTTAAAAAAGTTACCCCAAATAGCTTTTCAAAAAAAACTAGTAGCTACCCAAAAAAATTGTGATCACAAAAATGCATATTGAAATCTTTCTATTGTTAATGAAAATTTGAATGTTATATACACATAGATAATTAATTATTAGTAGTATCTTGTTTAAATATAAAATTAGATATTACATTTTATAATTTAAACAAATTAAATACGTAAATTAATTATTAGTTACTCCAACCATTTTGTATTTTTTTCGTTTTTATTTTTATTTATGTGTTTCAAAAATTTTATTGTTTTAGAAATCAGAGATCAAATTAATGATTTTTCAGTTATATCTTTATGCAATATAATAGATAATTACTTTAACTAACTACGATAAAAGAAATAGATAGAAATAAATGGATCGTTATTTTAGTAAAATTATAATAAAATTAAGAGTAAATTACACTTTCAAAATAATATTCTAATGTCTTATAAGTTGGTAGTAATGCTTAAAATTAAATATATTAATAATGTTGAAAAATAAAAAAATTAATAAAAGCTTGTTTATTAACATGGATTAAAATATAATATATATTTATTTTTTAGGAAAGTGGAGTGTGGATTTTAAAATAAAAATGGTATAATTTATGCTTCTTTAAAGTATAGTAGTGTATTTTATGCTAAAATTATATGAACATTAATTATTAATTTGTGTATATAACCTTAAAAAAACAAAAGATATATGGAATGGAAGAATTATCAACTATTAATTACTCCCTCAATTCCATATATTTTGTTATCTAAGGTCATGCACACAACTTAAAAAAAACTTAATTAACACCCCTCTAATTCTATCTATAAAACCCCATTAACCCAAAAATAAGTGTTGAAACGTTTTAATATATTGGTTTTAAAAAAATCATATAACTTTCTAGTTTATCCCTATTTGAGTAAAACTTTATATAATTCCTCACTTTGATCAAAACGTGAAAATTATAAAGTTTCCATGATTATAAAGTGTAAATATATAAAAATAATAAAATATTCTAAATTTTGATAAAGAGAAAAGAGAGAAAATGGAAGAAAAATGAGAAGTACAGAGAGATATAAGAAAGTGAAATGTTAAAAAAAAAAATCAAAGTCATATTAATTAAGGGTATAATTAGGAAAAAGAATCAAATTAGTTTTGAACTTCTATAACAACAAAATTTACGAAACATAAGTAAAAAAATTCCATATGTTTTAATTTGATTATCAATCAGGGTTTTACACATAAATCAAGAAATATAATTAATATTATAATTTTTATAAAAATCATTAACTAATTTCATGTTATATTGTCAATACATATAAATACGAGACCTACTAACCAGTAGTCTAAGAATAGTCATTAAAGAACCCATAAATAAAGAATTTTATTAAAAATTATGATATTGATTGTATTTATAATATTAAATATTGCATCATTTAATAAAAATATTTTTATTGTAGTTTCTTAATCAGTGTCCATGAGACATTCGTTAGCACAGTTCATTGATTAAGGAATAAAACAAAACCTCAACCAAGTCTCTTAATTAGGTCTTTGAAATATTATAATCAGTAAATAAGTCAAAGAAAGTATGAAATATCACAAATAATATATTATGTCAATTAAATTCTTGAAAGATCATTATTATCAAATAATTCATTGAAAGTATGAAAATATCACTAAATAAATTTATGTATATAGACAATGTAAGAATTAATATAGTGATATCTTTATACCTTAAAAATTCATATGGTGACGATAATTTTTTTATGGACTTAATTAGTGACACAATTATTCAAATCATTTTCATACTTTTATGAATTTATTTAGTGATATCACTATATAAAATCTTTTAAGAATCTAGTTGGCTATACATAAATTTTAGGAAAAAATACGTTTTCATCCCTATAATTTCGGTTAACTTTAGTTTTCATCCATGTACTTTAAATACTATGTTTTTTGTCCCTAAACTTTCTAAACTCTCAAACCGTGGTTCCTGCCCGTCAGTGAGATCTGTTAACCTGATGAGCTGTCTAACAAAAGTTATATGTCGGCCTCAATAGTGAGTCTCAAATAATTGACTTATCATCTAATTAACTTTTTTATTAATTTTTAATTATTAAAATAATCCTAATTGCTAAATTAGGGTTTTCACCTGAGCAATTTTACCCGATAAAAAACCTAGTTTCGTAATTATGATTATTTTAATAATTAAAAAATTAATAAAAAAGATTAATTAGATGAGTCAGTCATTTGAGGCCCACTATTGAGGCTAACATGTGAGTTTTGTTAGTCAGTTCATCATGTTAACAAATTTCACTAACGGTTAGATACCACAGTTTGGGGGTTTACAAAGTTCGGGACAAAAAGTAAAGGATTTAAAGTAGAGGGACGGAGACCAAAGTTGACCAGAACTATAGGGACGAAAAACATATTTTTTCCTAAATTTTATTGGTCCTGCTAACAAGTGCCCTTAAGACACTGGTTAAGGATCTATATACAGAAGGTTTTTGTTGGAAATCACAACATTGATTACATTTGCAACATTCAATGTTACACACTCCAATAAAACATTTCAATTTTTGGATATTTAATAAGTGCTCTTAGGACATTCGTTAGTAATTTTTTAAATTTTATTACCGATGATTTTCTCATAAAAAAACTTAAAAGAATAATATTTAATGTGATGGATGCATTAAATACTGTAATAAATGTTTTATTTATTGATTCTTTAATTATTAATGGTCTGACCTAAAAGATCGATATAAATCTCCCATCAATTCAAGATAGTTACTTTTAAAACGCAACTGATGTGGACCTTGGGCATTAGTAACAGTCCAGTTCGTCATGAATCACGGCATTGAATGCGAAAGGCTATTGTGCGGTGTCGCGACAACAACGATGACGTAATTAACATGGAACCTGCCTCTTTCTGCACTTCACAAGTCCTCTGTTTCCCTCTCTCTTCCGGAAAATGTCACAATGGGCTTTTCAACAACACCCACAGTTGTCCAAGCCCGTTTTTGAAAAGTGCCATGCTATACCCACATCACTGCTCGTAGAATATTGGTATCTTATACGGACGCTAGTACTCACACTCATCCAGACATCCACATGCTTGACATGCATGATGCACCATATTTATTAGTTTTTGCCCATAAAAAGGTCAATACAGTACAGATTATTGTATTATGAATCAATAAATATTTAATTTATTTAAAATATATGTGCGGCACATATGTGTAAATGAATACTTTTGGTTTTTAAAAAAGTAAGACATTGTTTGGGATAATGTTAAGTTTTCAATTTTTTATTTTAAAAAATTTTGAATAATATTTTTACAATTTAAAATTAAAATAAAAAATCATTTTTTATGGTTTTTAAAATGTCTATTTTAAAAAACACAAATAAGTTTTCAGTTGTTAGTCTTGAGTTATAAAAATTTAATTTAAAATTTTTAAAAATAAAAAAACTGAAAATTCGCAACCTCCCCGAATGAGCTCTTAGTAAAGATTTTTTTAGGGTGATACAATTTAGTCATTGAGAAACAAAAAAATCCAATATAATTTCTAACCTTTTCTCTTTATTTTTATGGTCCAACTATGTGTTTCTTGTTAATTTTTTGTGACATGTCATGTTTAGTGACATTATATCTCATTGGTTGTCACTATAGCTTCCATTGTGGTACAAAAATGACGTCGTTTTGTCAAATTTATAGATTGAAAGATCCCTACACCAATAGTCACGTGTTTATTTGTTATTCTTTCTTTTCTCTTCTTTTACTTTTTTTCTTGGAAGGTATGACGTCGTTTTTGTGTTATGATGACAGATAATGTGACCATGTTACTTATGTCTGATAGTGTGTTTGATGTACTACGAAATCACGTTGATCTGAACTAACAACTCTCAATAGTGTTTATTTATATTGGGATAAACCAAACAAACATTAAACGTGATACATCATAAAGTTAATGGGAAACACAAAAAAAATGGGTCATAGTGATGGATGGAGTAAGGAGTTACAAATTATATTGAAATTTTCAATTTTTCATACTAAACAGTGTAACCCTAAAAAGTTAAAGGAAAAATTTATTAGTTTAATCTATTTAAAACTATTTATTTATGAAGATATTAAGACGACAAATGGAATGAGCAGACGAATAGCGTATAAATTAATTCGTGGGGGAACTGGCACCTTAACTAGGCAATAGCAATATATTTTTCTTTTGATAACGCAACTTCAACAAAAATAGTTAATGGATGTACTCAGTACTCACTATCCACTTAATAGATAATAGATATCGAATAAAAAAAGGTCACAAGTGCCAAACGTGCTTTCGGATTTTCTACTTTATGAATTATGAATATAAATTATACCATTCCCTTACATAGCAATCCTTTTCCCTTCCCACAAATCCATAACATTAGCTCATTTCACTTTTCTTTCCTCCTCACCTTTCCTTTCACAATTGATGATACGAAATTCCCATCAAAATATTGCTTGCTCTTCATGTATTTCATAAGTATGAATAATCTCATGTCTTAACTACCAGCTTATTTAACAATTAAAAACCAATAGCATGCAGCTTTCATTTTTTTAACAAATATTAAATATTTTAATACCACAATTTTTTTTTAAAAAAATCCAAAACCTGTATAAAGAAAAATAGATCTCAACCCCAAGTTATTTATGCATAGAGGAAAACTAAAATTTATATGGTCATGCTATAATATTGGCAACTGTATTTAATTTTTATTAAAATAAATGAAATTCATAAATTACAAACATGCAAGAATTTACATTTTTTTTTCAAAAATTGAATACTACCCTAAACGTTGGTGCACGTAACAAAAACTTTACAGTTAGAATATTGTGTTTCAAAATCGAGAGGTAGAGAACTATTTGGAAATTGAAAAACTCACCTGTTTTGATTCTGAAGAAAATATAAAGGAAAAAGAACATTACTTGTGTTGTAGGATGTCACAAATATGTATGTGAATAGGAAAATAGAAAATGTACAAAAAAATAATAAAATATTTACATATTGTTAATGTTAAAGAAAAAAAATATAATATCTTTTATAAAATGAAAAAAAATAAACGCATAAAAATAACAAATAAGTAGACAGAATTAGAAAAAAAAATCCTTTTTCAAAATTCATATTTTCCTCCATTTGAAATAAAAAAAATTCATGTAAATTTTATATAATATTTTTCTATTTGTTTGTCAAATTTTTCTTGTCCTATTTTCTACCCCTCAAAACACATGATTAACAAGAAAAAAAACTATTTTGAATAAAGAACTTGTGATCTTCACTATGCATCTAGTAATTAATAGTGATAACTTTGTCCATCTGTACACATAATCACACTGCTAATCGTCATCTTTTAAGTTACCTTGGCGGCTAAGCCCATTTTTTTTATTACTTTTCTCTCTCTATTTCCTTCTTATTTTTTTTTCCTGTTTTCACAGTGCCTTCGGGGTCGAAGCTGCAAACTCCCTCCTCAAACGGCAGCGTTCTGGACCAGTACGTTATTTCCCATGCCCGCACCACCACCACCGTCATCGCCACCAACAACAGCAGCAGCACCACCACCACCACCACCGTTCTCTTCAACCCAGAATTCCATCGGCGAGCACTCCATCTTGTGGCGCAATTTCCAATCAAGCGCTTGACACCCGCGCGAGCAATAGTTGACCTTGCCACAAACCGAACACCGCCGAAACTCATGCGGCCGCGTTTCGGGTCTCCCGCACCCAATGTGCGCGCAAAGCCTCAACCCCTCACTCAGCTCTCCCAAACCCGACTCGAACCACTCCCTCAGGAACCAGTTCGCGGGATGCACCTCCGGCACCGACACACTGTACTCAAAGTCGCTCAGCAACGGACACGTCGCGTCCCTTAGCAGCGAGGAAGTGGAGCGTGAAGGAGACGCTCTTGCCACAGCGCGTAAGACCAACGCAAGCTCACGAAGGTTGGCCTGTACAAGCAGTCGCCGTCCCTCTGCCACGTTCTGCCGAACGCCATAACCATCTTGCAGACAATGACCTAACTCCCGAAGCGCGTCGATGTGGCCGAGAAGAGACGCCCGCGCCGACAGTGCCACACCAGCGCGTAGATCCTTGTCGCGCTTACTGCCTCCGCTGCCGTTGAACTGAATCACCGCCAACGAGTACAGCGCCGGCGCGTGCAACTTCATCGCCGCCTTCGCCATCAACGAAAGTCCACTTTTTCGGTTTTGCAGACAGTAAAACCGGATCTGCATGCACCAACAAAAAAAAAAGGAAATCAATGAAAAAGAAAAATGTTTATATTTTTATTATTCAGTAAATAATACCACAGTGACTGACCATTCCTAGTGTATAGCAGGCGTCCACGTTACCGGCGTTAACACAGTGTTTGAGGAAACGGTGAGCGCACTCTGACCAATTTTTGGGCCTTATGGAGAATACTTTGGGCCCAGCTTTGGACAATACCAGGCGATGCAGCCCTAATTGGTTCAGTCTCTTACATCTGTTTGTTTATGGAGAATGAATGAATGTGAATATGGATGAAGGAATCAAGGAAAAGGAAAGTGAGAGACTGAGAGTTTTCACTTACGTTGAGAGGACGTTGATGAAATCTGCAGGAGAAGAAGCGGTTGAGCTTAGCTTGGAGAGAATGAAGACGACGAGATCGTCCGGTAAACCGTCGAAGAGGTCGTGCTTCTTGTTTGGGTGTTTCGACGGTCTTCTCATGTTCCCTCTATTCGCATTCAAGAGACTTGGTTATGGATTTTGTTCCTCTCTATCTCTTGTTCTGGATAATGGTTATGGGAACAATACGTTACTGGGGTGACTGATGAGATGTTACTGGGGTGACTGATGAGATGACTCTGTAACGGCGAAACAAAGCAGACAGGGGAGAGAAGCATGCTTTATATTCGTGTTAAAAGGCCAGCCAAAGCTAAGCTAATGGACCCACGTATCACAAGCGTTAGTTTTTTTTTTTTAATATTTTAAATTTTGTAATATTTTTTATTTAAGTATACCAACAGGTTCCGACACCTATTCGTATAAGTGGCATAAAAAAATTGAATTTTTTTTTTTTAAGTGAGGTTTCAATTTCAAATATTGTGAAGGGAAAAAATGGGTCTGAGGACTATTTTATTGATTTGTATTTGGCAACATAAGATTCCCTTGCATAAATAAGATATTGCTAATAAAGGATCCACGTAAGAAAAGGCTGATAATATGGCTATTTAAGGTTCGATTTCTGAACTTACACTCCTTTAAATTCAATTCGTTTCAAAGTGTATTTGTGGGAGTGGGACCTGGGAACGTTCCACAGGCGACTGGTCAAAAGGACTGCTCAAAGTCAGGGACACCAAGCGCCCTCACCGCAACCACCAGGTTGCGTTTTGGACCTTTGGTTCGCGTCTATCTATTTACCTGGTAGGTAACAATCAATAGTGGAGTAATGTGGATACACATAAAGTATAAATTAAAAAAAAATTAATTCAATGTTAATTTAATTTATAGAAGAGTGTTTTAATGATAGTAAAAATTAAATTAAATATAAGAATGTCAATATTTGAAACTTTGATTTTAAAAACTCTAAAGGATTTTCTTAATTAATAAAAAATATTTTAATGATTTTTTATAAATCTATTATGATATTTAATATTGATTAAATTTTAAAGGGTCGTGACTCATGCTAAAGAGTACTAGTACAACTTCCGATCTACAAGAACCTTTTAGAGAGTTGCTCTTGACCCTTATTATAAGAACATTTTTAGTTTGTCTTTTGTATTAATTATTTTTTTGACAAAAATACCCCATTAGTGGAGATGAAGGGGTAATTAATGAATAGAGAGAATGACACGATGTAGTAATTAAAATGGAGAGAGAATAATAATGAGTCTCAATAAATTCAAGGGTAATTATGTAAATATGATACATATTTATGACAAATTTATTGTGATTAACTAAATTAACCAACTTTCTTAATTCTTGGTTAAAATGTTCTTATAATTAGGACCGGAGATAGTATTATAAAAAAAACTGGTTAATGAACTCATAAATAGAATGTTATTATTGGAAATCATAAGATTTACTACATATCTCAATGAAAACTTTCTATTTTTGTTTCATTATTCAGTGTGTCCTTAGGGTGATCATGAGGATTGCCTAATTTTAAATATTGATCAAAGAAATTATATTATGAAAAAAAAAGAAATTGATGTGTGGGAGTGTGTGGAAGAGAGAGAAAATAAAGTATGTAATAAATATACGGTCGGCCCAACAAATATTTTGGTCTAAAACAAACTATGAAATGTAAAAACCTCTATTTAGGAGATAAAGAGTCTATTTTTAAAAAAAAAAAATTTTTTAGAATAAAAGACTTGTTTATTCAAAAGGGTTGGAAATAGGTCAAGCTAAGTCAAGTTTTGCAATACTTAAACTTAGTTTGCTTTATAATTTTGTGGCACAAGCTTAACCTGTTACGATGTCTGCGGAGAAAAACCTTATCAGAGACAAACCTAAAGCGCTACAGCACTCCCTTTTGGGCCTCCTTTCCCTCCATGAGAGACCTCCTACCCATTTTTTATCAACTTTCCTCTCTCCGTTGTGAGAGTTTTATCTTCTTCCACCCTCCCCCTTTCTATTTTTTTTCAATGTTTATAGTCACTTTCTTCTCCATATTTTCTGGTATTTTTTTCTCTTCTACTTTCTGGTCATCACCTCCATAACCTCTAGTTCTTCCTCTTTCCTGAGATTCTGTTTTTCCTTACTTCACCTCTGTTCTCCTGTTTAATTATGGAGCCCCTCTTAGCATTTTTGCATCATAGTTTTACCCAGGAAATGTTGCCTTTATACACATCTATTACTGAAGCTCGATTTTTGCAGCATCGATTTACTCAATTTAGCTATTGTTGATGTTGTGGATGTTTTTGCTTCGAGTTGTTGGACTTGTGTTGTTCCGGAAGGAATGAAAAAAATGTCCAAGGCACTTCTAGACTGTTTTGTATTAGTTGTGTTCCAGGATTGCTAAACAGTTTAGCTTTATGAGTATACGTGCTCGTTTTGCTGTTTTAATATGTAGTGCACTGTTGTAATACTCTTCCTTTAACATCCTACAAGTTATGTAAGTGTCTCAGACATTTTTCAAAGAATGATATTTCAACAAAAAAAAAAAAAACTTAACATGTTACAAGTCACATGCTTTTTTTTTTTTAGGTTTGATCTGACATATTTAAAAGTATAGTATGACATATTAGTCTACTTAAATAACTTAGCTTGAATTCAGAAAAATAAATAATAAGAGGTATAATATTAGGATTTAAAAAATAAAATAGAATCAAACACACATTTGTTACTATTTTTATTATGTTACATATATATTATCTAATTTTATTAAGGTATCATGCATAAAATGATTATATATATATATATATAAAAGGGGGATATTCTTAGGGGCCATGGCTCCTCTCCACTACTAAGAAACGCCACTAGTTAATTAATATTTTATTAATTTATTCATTTATTCATGTTTGAAGCACGAAAAGAAGTTAGAATGAGGTTTTTTGTTTATATATCAAGACAAACTATTCTAATGTTAACTAACCAGAGCAATGTCACTAAAATAATGACTACATTGAGTTTTTTTTGTTTGGATTTAAGGAAGTCACATGCCGAAAACTAAATTGTTACAAGCCTTGGGACAAAGGTCCTCATAGAATCATATCTAAGGGCAAACATAAATACTGTAACATCCTAATATTTTTAAAATAAAACAAAATAAAATAAAATGAAGAAGTAATAGTATTAATATTATCTTTATTATTATTAGTTATAAATCATATTATTTAATTAAAAAGGATGATGGGTGGGTTAGAGTAGGCCCAGCCCAATTAGATGTTTAAATAGGGGAAAAGATATCTATTTCACCCTATCCTTTCTTCAAACGTCAGATAACCAAAACCTTAGGGAAGAGAGAAGCGACTCCACAAGGAGAAAGTGCCGCAAAGTAAATCATCAAGGGAGTTCTGCTATTTGTTTTCGATCGTCATCTCTAAGGTACGGGGGGAAGGAGTGTGACTATATGTGTGTACTGGAGTGCTTAGGTAGTGAGGGAAACCATAAGTCCCTCTAGGATCTCTAATCTTTGAATTTGAAGGATGATTTATATGTTGAAATTGTTCTATTTGATGTTGATTGGTATGTTTTGATGTTATGTTCTTGATGATGATGAAAGCGAAATTGTCGAAAAGGGGTCAAATTAGGATTTGGGGGTGAGATTTCATAATTGATCGATTGTTGATTTAATGATAATCCGTAGGAATAATTGATGTTTTCAGTGAATTGAATGGAGATTGAAGAAGAGGGTTAAAAGGGGCAAAAACGCAGGTGCAATCACGTTCTGCGACACTTACGCTCCACCTGCGCTGAGCGCAGGATGGAACGTAGCTATCTGGAACCTGCGCTCCACTTGCGCTGAGCGCAGAGTGAAGCGCAGAAACGCGGATCAAGCTTTTAAATATAATTTCAACAGATTCCTTCCAAATTTTAGATAGCTTTTCTTAAAACGTGAAATTGATATGGATGTTTGCGTAATATATGAATTGTTTATGGAATTGATGAGATTAAATTGGATGTATATAGTGCATTAACTGTGGCATGAAGTATGGTTTTGTGATGATCTTATATTGATGTTCTTCGTGCACTTTATTCAAGATGTGACGTGGAATGAATGGAGTAGATGATGTTGTATGAGAAATGTATAAATGATGATTAATGCATTGGGCATGAGCATATGAGGTGTGAATGTATAAGGTGATGTTGATGCATTGAGCATGAGTATATGAGGTGTGATACATAAGATGCATGCCCTACAAAGGGTTGTGTTAACGGTAGGGCCATCATTGAGGGGGCGGATGTCTTTGCACGGACCCATCGAGGGGGTGCAACCTACCATGTTGTGTTAACGGTAGGGCCATCATTGGTAACAACTAAGGGGATTGATGAGGTGCGCCCATTGTGCGGAGTTCCAAATCACGACTCTTAGAAGAGGTGTTGTACATGTGCATGGAGTGAGCATACACATTAATGATGATTGTTTGAGAAATGTGAATTTACATTATGACAGTGTGAGTTTATAAGTGTATGAACCTGATGTGTGAAATGAATAGTACATGAATTGAGATGAATGATGATATGTATGGTGATGGGTGGGAATGAGGGTAGTCTTTTGTATTGCATGTATATGTTTGTATTCCATTCCTCACCGTACTCTTTTTGTGGTTTTCTTAGGTGATGAAGAGGGCACTCAAAGTGCTGAGTTTTGAAGGGACAAGGTCTCGCTCTGATATCTGTGACATCGGGGCTTAGTGTCTAGGAGCTTTATTTCTTTTATCTGATATGTAGAGATTTAGAAAGATTATTTCTAAAGGGTCTTACATGGCCAAGTTATGTTTTTATTTTTTTGATAATTTAGCTTTTGAAAAACTTGATTTTATTCTTTTATGGAAAACAGAAGTGAACTTGAATTAAGTATTTATTTTAAAGAGGATTTGTGAACCTTTTTACCTCAGTGTTGACTATAATTTTCCTTATAATTCATTTTGATGAATGTATTATTATTTGGGGTAGAAGGGTGTCACAAATACTAGCTGGAGGACTATCTAAAATGTGGACATCAAAGCTATCCAGATGAGCTGATTTTGCAAGGTTGTCTGCAATGTTATTCGCCTCCCTCCAAATGTGCGAGATTTTGACTTGCCAATCACGATTCAGTACAAAAAAAATTCTTTGAAGGATGAAATAATACAGATGATCGATTAGAATAAACCTCATCACGGACCAACTGAACAGCTACAGCGGAATCGCTTTCCAACAAAATTTTCCTTGCACCGAACTCCTAGGCAACATTCAGAGCAGTAATGATGCCTCTAAGCTAAGCAATCTAAATAGAGGAAGAACCCAAGTTATGCTTGCAACTCAAAATCAATCTACCAATATGATCTCTCATAACACCCCCGAAAGTAGCTTGGGATCCATGACCCTTAACTAACCCATTTGTATTAATTTTATACCAGCCTTCGGGGGGAGGTGACGAGAATCCAGGGGGTGGTTCGTTTTACGCATTTTTCTAGGTTGGAATGCTCATAAGTAAGAAAATTGGGGAAATTGTTAAACAAGAAAAATGCGTGAATGGAGAAGGCAGAAGATGGAATGGAAAAATGATAGACGTCACACTTCCAAGGATGGAAGATAAGCCAAAGAGTTATACACACAAAGGAATGAAGGACCTTTGATAAAACTCAATTATTGAATTAACAAGAAAATTAGAGAAACACTCTCCAATATAAAATAAAATTCTGATTCAAACTTGTCTTGTAAATTCTGCAGGCATGATGCGCCCCTTTTAAAGGTGCCTACAATCCTTGCATGGCTTTTCACATTCAGCCACTTAATTCTCCTAATAATTCTATTAAAATTTAGAAACATAACAACCAACAAGGATTAAAGTTACATAATTCAGCCATCAATTGGCCTCCCCTTAGGAGAAACATAACGGCTCCAATATTGAATTGTGGCTGCTCCATTCAATGTATAACCGCTACATTGCAATGCTTGTCTCCCCCCTTCAATTTGTAACAACTCTCTTCTTGATGGTTGTAATTTCTTTGTCCCCTTGTATTGATTCAGCCGCAACAATTTTTGTAACTGTCCAGACAAAATAAGTCAGCCAAATAACTCCAAGTTAGCCGCCCACATGTAGCTTCTTGTATAGCCTTCTTATGCCTGGTTGGATTCACATCAGGAGGGGTCCAACCTATCATGACTGTATCCTTTGGAGCAGCACTTAAACCAAAATTTTGATTTATTATGATAATATCCTGCCCAACGCTTTAATTCTAAAAACAACATCAACAATTGAAGAAACATTTATATTAAACACCCAGTCATTCTTTGTTTTCCAAATATACCAACATGTCATCACAAATATACTCGCCCATGTCCCATCTCTCAAGATTGTAGAACGAGACAAATTATTATCCAACCAATGCCAAAGAGAATCTGAAAACCACAAAGATGAATTTTGAGAAAGCACTTTGGTCCCAAACTTGCTTAGAAAAAGCGCAATCCCGAAGAATATGAATAGCAGTTTCACTAGTTGCACAACATAAAAGACATATATCATTATCTCCCGTACCACTAATAGCATGTTTTGCATTAGTTTTAAGCCCCCTTTTAAGAACTAACCATGCAAAACTCTTAATGCGCTAAGGGATATCAAGCTTCCAAAGAGTTTTCCACATACTATTTATCAGGACCTCATTATCATGATGCTCTATTAAATCATAGGAAGACCAGGTGTTGAAATTACCATCACTAGAAAATCCCCAACACACTTTATCATTGTTGAGGGAGGAATCCGGAGAAGGGAGGGTAAGGATTTCATTACACAAGAAGGGAGGAATAATATGATTAATGGAGCTAAGGTCCCACATACCATCATAAGAACCCATTTGAGCAACGGAATGATGACAAAAAAGAGAAGGAATATCTCCCTCGACCGCCTCACCAATAACTAAATTAGATGACAATCATCTATCATGTAAGAAAGACACAAATTTTCCATTAATTACCTATGCTCCATCGCAAGCCTTTAGAGAAGTATTCCCAAGTAGACATGACTCCCCTCCAAACATTTGACACATTAGGTCGCATAGAAATATAAGACATGTAATCTGAACCACACCTATATTTATTGCGAAGCAGATGAACCCAAAGAGCATCTGGATTGTGAATAAGTCCTCAATTAATCTTCATAAGCATGGCCTTGTTAAAACTGTGCATATTTTTTAAACCCCATCAACCATCTATTTTGGCAGAGTAAATTCTTCCCAGGCTACAAAATGTCAACTTTGCCAAGAGTTACTCTTGGAGTAAGTTGATCTTCGCCCACATGTGTGTGTGTGTGTGTGAGGAGGGATAACTTACACACGTGTTAGTTACATCAAATCTTACATTTTTTATAATTTCATTTAGAAAGTGATTTTTATCGATCAAACTGTTGAATTATAACTACTCGCTATCACGATTTTTCATGTAAAATTTTGTAAAATTTTGATATCAACAAATTCAAAATCAAATCAAATTGTTCTTATTTTCATATATTTCATAAGTATATATGACGTCAATATTGACACATTTCAATGACATATAGCAAATAATTTTAGATTAATATATACAAAATTTTATAGATATGATATTCTAATGGTAGTAACTTATAATCCAATGGTAGATTTCGAAATTCATTCATCCAAGAGTTATTCATTGGTGGTGTAAGAGGTGGTGTAAGTTACATGAGTATAAATGGATCCCTATTGCGATACTTATAAAATGGAAATTGATCTCAAATATTTGTTTCGTCAACTCATCTAATCTCATCGCGTATTCACTTGAGCCAATCTTCTTAATTAGATACATTTTTTTCTTTTTTCTTTTTTATAATCTGCCTGTTCCTTCAATCTTAACCTTTTAACATAAGGATATATGTCTTTCAATTAAAACCCTTTTTCCCGACTGAAATAATTGTCGATTTTTGATTGACTTTTTAACCTTGGCTGCCGAATAATATAATAGGTTGATTGAATCTTAAGAGTGTGTTACAATCAAATATGGTCATATCATATTCTATCATTTCTAATACCTTGGTCTCTTTGAAGCCCTCGTCCATTCGATTTGGAGCTCTTGTCTTTTTTTTTTAATATATATATAACCCCAATCACTGTTTTGTTTCACACTTAATTCTCTCATTAAATCATATTTTTAATCTATTAAGGATTCATTTACCAGCATTCAGTTCTTTAAAATATAAAAGTGTAATAAATACTTTTTTAAAAAAAATTTATTTTTAATCAATTATATCTTTAATTAAGATTTATATTAACAAAAATGATTTTTTTAATTAATCTCCATTGTTTTATTTTATCTACCACCTCTAATTCCTAATTAAGTGTGGTTTAAAATTATTACACATGTATTAAAGAATGAAATTAATTTTCTTATTTATATTAAAATTATTATTTAGTTTTTAATTACTCTTCATCTTTTTAATATGTTATCTTTTAATAATTATCTCTTCTATTAATCAATTACATGAAAATAATGGTATAATTAATTGGCAATATGGTACGTACTTCATTCTAACTTAAATTTTTAAAATAAGAGATTATTAGGAACAAAAAATTTATTCTTATATAAAACTATATATATATATATATATATATAAAGGAACACAAATAAAATGAATTTTATTTTTTTAAAGTGACCGATTAAAATAAAGAATAATATATAGCTGATAACTGAAAAATTAATGACTAAAAAATGTTATAATCATATATATGCATATGTATAACCGTTGATTTTTTTATTAATGACTATTACTTCTTACTGTACAAGTAAAGTGGATTACTTGCTTTATATATAGAAGTTAACTCTCTCAAGGAATAGGCCAACTCTTGCAAGCCTACAGGGAAAGCAAAGAGGAATAAAAAATGACAAAATCCTTATATTGTAATTAACTATATATATATAATTAATTAATCCAACATTTAATATATAATACTAGCATATTCTTAACATTTTCCTTATGTAATTGTTTAGGTTACGCAAAGAACCAAGTAAGAAGGTGGGACTGGTTGGAGAAAGCAAAGCAACATGCATATGATCTAACTAATTTCACGGCTAAGTAGACAATTACAAACAAAAGGGTTTAACATGGTAGGTGAACATGAAGATATATATATATATATGAACGAAGAAGCGCAGCCAGTTATTACAACCAATCTCTTTATCCTTGTTAGAGAGACTTTCATATCTCTACGCTTAACGCAAGTTGATGATGGAATAAAGCGCAAGTTGGGATCAGGGAAAGAGTTTTGTAGATTAAGTTAAAGCTAGCTATAGATATTTTTTATTATGTGCATGAGTGGGGACATCCACAAGAAAAAAAAAGAGTATAAAGTAAATTAATGATTCTTCTCTTATTCTATCTTGGATTAGGATATATACACCCCCATAGAATTAATGTCGATTTGGATAAGGTCTGAAGAAGGTGTGGAGTTGGTGAAACACAAATCCTTTTCCTCTCCTAAACAGTACCACTAGCTAGAAAGAGATGAATATATTCGACCTACAGTTTGGTAGAAAATAAGAGCTGCGTTTGTTTTGCCTTCATCTTAACTTTTCACTATATATATTTGGTTTAAGAGTCTATGACCATGGTTCACATGGTCCAAAATATAGTAATTTAAATCCCTAATCACCAAATTCAATGTCTATTTTTATTAATGATTGATATTAAAATAGTTTCAAGTTGCTTTTATAAAATATCACTTGAAAATAATAAAAACTCAATTCGATATTAACGTATAATGTACAATTTTTCCCTTTAACTTTAAATTGATATATCCTCAACGAAATTAGCATAGATTGTATTGTAAATTCATATTTTCTCTTAAATTAAACTCAAATAGTCATATAAAGATTATTTAATAAAAAATAAAATTATTCATTCACCTTTTATACGGAAAAAAATAAAAGCTGGACTAGGTGGACCAAATACCGTAAAATCGTCCTTGGTTTAATTGTGTATTTGGTCCTAAAAATTTCTTACTTTGTTCTCTATTTTCATTTTTTTTCAAAGCAGTCCTCTAAAAATGAATTTTTTAAAATGGCCCATCCATTTTTTTAAAATATATTTTTTTCCCAAATAATTCTTAAAAATATCACCATTTGTAAATTAATCCCTATAAAATATAGTACGATTTCGAAACTAATCCTCTAAAATATCATTATGTTTCTAAATGGTTCTTCTGTTTTTGGTTCCACGTCAACACTTTATGATAAAAAAAATCAAAGGGATAATTTGGAAAAAAAATCATTTTCGGAGTACCACTTTGAAAAAAAAAATGGGGGTTCAAATAGAAAAAATAAAAAAAATGGGGGATGAAATGGAAAAAATGTGATATTTTGAGAAAAAAAAAACATAATTAAACCTATATATTTCCAATGATATATGAAAAATCTAGCACACAGTATATATACCATATTGTTAATAAAATTAAAGGAAAGCTAGGAAGGTTAGATCAATATATAAGAAAATTAGCCAAAGCCACCTAACCAAATTAATTAGAGAAAAAAATTAAATATCTTCGTAGCGTGATTGGTGGTTTAGCGGAGTGTGATTGCATGTATATTATATATGATAATTAATTATATAACATGATCTATGATATATATATATACCACAAACTTGAAGCAGCCCACAAGTTTCTTACTAAAAGGAAGTGGTCATTTGTCATTGATTTTGAATCTTTAATGTATTTGTGAAAGAAATTAAAAGAAAAGGAACACGGACATAGATTGAATATAAGTAAGGTTCACGTCTGACTTTTTGTTGCTAACTGAAAATTCTAGCACTAGGAATACGTAAAGACAAATAATTAAGGTGCCAGATAGTTTTCTTGGTCAGCCCAATAAATGAAGGTGGAAGACTGCGTAAAAATTTGACCTTATAATTACCAAGCCACTTGTTTACACATTAGGTTAATGAGGAATTAATTTAAAGATTGATGGATGGATGAGTAATATATGTTAATATTCTTATAATGATTAACTAATTTCATCCACTAGGGTTAATTATTGATTAATTTAATTAAAATAAAATGTTATGTCATCTTTAATTTTAATACATGCACGTATGGGGCCTAATGGAAAAGTGCTTGTTTATATTAATATATTTTTCTCTTGTGTGAGCAATGTCCAGAAAGTTCATCCAACTCAAAATTGGGGGTCACGTCACTCAGTGGATTCTTGCGAATTTCTCTGCTGCCTTGTGATTTTTTCGGCCCTTCGTGTTAGTGTGCGTCTTTGTCACTGATTCCTTGTGAAATTATTAACTCATTTTGTATCGAGTTGCTGTGTGTTGTGCGAATGTGACAGAAATCACAAGGCAAGAATTCAAAAACACTAGATCAAACATTTTGGTTATATATATCTATCAGGTCAATTGCACCACCCTTTAAATCTCCTTCAAGAGTTATACAACTTTGAATTTGTTTATGCTTTGATATAACTATAACTTGTTAATTAATGTACTCCTTCTAAAATATAAGGGGTAAAATATTAGCATATATTCGCACATATGTACATTTTTTTTGTGTTAACTACATGTATCTCTTATAGGTATCCCCTATTACTAGGGGTAATCCTATTCGAGATTTAGTTACGGTTAAGACTCCTCACCCCTTCCTAATAGTGTGTTTAGTCACGGTTAAGGCTCCTCACCTCTTCACTAAGTGAGTCATAACTCTTTGATACATATGTACATATACATGCATAATCACTTCAAAATATATACACGCACATATAAGATAACCCTTTTATATTTAAAAGTGAGATGAGTAAATATTGATTTTTAATTAAATTTTAACATGAATAATTAAGATTAAAATTATCAATAGGTTGTGTGATATATTTTAAGTGTTTGTCTGATTTAAAGTTATCGGGTAGAATTGATCTTGATATAATTACATTAATGACTATAAATAATAATCGTTGAATGAATTGAAATTGATTTAAAATCAATTCCAATAGAATTGTTTATTATTACTATCAATTAAGAGTGTGTTTGGTAAAACTAGTATTAAAAATTTAGCTAAAAGTTAAAAAACTAGATAAAAAGTTGAAAGCCGAAAAACTTACTGATTCGATTGAAAGTATTTGATAAAACAAGTTGAAAATGATAAAATGACATATAAGGATATTATTATTAATTATTAAATAATAATGAATGAGAGTTATATTGAGGGATAAAATTATGATAAACTTTCAACTAATAGATGAAAAGAGAAGATTAATTTTTTAAAATAACTATCTCAAGTGATGTGGTTTTTTAATTAAAAAAAGTTTATATATAGCTACTTAATTAGAATAGCTATCTTACTACCAAACATGTACAAATAAAATAATTTTAACTTTTTTCTAGTTGAATTTTTTTTTACCAAAACTCTAAAAACCAAATAGACATTAAATAACCTCTAATACTAATTATCTATGTATATAGTTATATATATCATAAAGGTTTACTAGTCATAATTTCTTGTAAAAATAACCCTCCCTCTCTTAATTTTTTATATATACACACACGGCAAAACAAATAGAGAAAAAAGGAGCAATTGATGCTGGATAAGGCAAAGTATTATGTGTGACATGACGAGTTTCATGTTATATATATCATTGCCGTCTTGCGTGTTACTTATTCCTTCAAATTTTGCTCATCATCATCTTCAGCAGCAAGTTATGTGTACAAGTGTTGTACAGTAAGTGAGCAACGTGAAGAGCGTTATGGGATTCCATATTCAATACAAGACAATGCATACGAATAAATAATTAATGCTTGTTATCCGATGAAATTTTTCTGATTTACGTCGGGGAAAAATTCGTTAAAATTGCTTATTATAAAGTTCCCTGCCAGATATTATATATATATATATATATATATATATATATATTATAATCAATATTTTCTGCATCTTGCTTTTCGGAAGGAAAGACTTGATATGGGTATATTTAATAGTAACTGATAAATAAATTAAATTTGTTGGTAAGAGGAATGGAAGTTAAATAGAAAACTCATGTTTTCTTGTTTGACAAGTTAATTAAATAAAAATACATTAAAAACAGTGAAAAAGACGTTAATTAAATAAAATACATTAAAAACACTGAAAAAGACGTCGTTAATGGTATTACTATTGGTATGCCGTGTATGTATATATAGGGTTTAGGGTCTGCATGTGTGTGTATAAAAGACTATAAGGTATGTATGAGTGCAGTATGGATCCATTTATTAAATATAGGGTACTGTTTATATATTGGATTGAATTGACCGATGGATATCAATTAGATTTGTTATTAATTAATAGGGTATTTTTTAACAAAATAATTTTGAATATAAAAGTATATTGATACCCGCCCTAGCTATTTATATAAAGTTTAGGGTTTCGTATGGATTATGAATTGAATATGGATTTTTTTATTACACGAGAATTTTTATTATGTTTATTTTATTTACTAATTTTTTAAGAGTTTAATTACTATACACGGTCAGTGTAAAAAAGTTTTATACTGTTATCCAATAATATTTTGGCACATCAATTAATGAATATAACACCTCATATGTCATTAAATTCATTAAATGACGTGTCAATATATCATTGAATGATTGTGTAAGATTATTTTACACCGACAGTGTATAGTTATTAAATCCATTTTTTAAACATTAAATTTTATCAATTAAATTATCGGATTGGAAATTCAGATTGTTTGATTCTCGAGAAGGGGATGTGGGACCTTTCTTGTTTCATTCAAAGGGGAGGGAAAATAAAACTAATTTACTTTTATAATTAACATCCAACTTTATTAATTTGAGTGTGGAGGGATATTAAAGTAATTTTAATTATTTTATTTTAAACCTCCTCTCCTCCCCTCTAAATACCCCACTTTTGGAGGGGAGGCAAAATACTATTGGAAGGGATTTTGGCCCCAGGCCCCCTCTCCTCACCTCACCTCCCCTCCCCTCTAAAAAATTGAACCAAACATAAATTATTTTAAAATCTCTGCCCTCTCATCCTCTTCCCTCCAAATTACACCAACCAAACATTATCCTAAAGTCATTGCTTTAGACACTAAAATATTTTTACCTATATATATATATATATAATTCTAAAAGATACAAATAAATTAGTAAATAAGTAATGTTAAAGGTAACTGAATATTTTTCTATTAAGAATAGGCCCCCCTTTTTTTACTATATCTAATTCTTTCTCTTCTTATAAGCATTAATTAGTTAACAAGTAGTTTTACATTCCAAAAACCTTAAAAGAAAATTTTAAATAAATGATAAAAAAGTAATAAATTATTTTATTAATTGAAAAATGTCTCATTTTAAAGTCTGGTTTTGTTAAGATAATATTACAAGATTAAACTATCATTAAAGTGTTAAATTCGTATTTATAAAGAGCTATCAAATATAGATTAAGTGTACTCACGAGAGTCTGTCTAGTGTTTAAGAATTTGGGTAGTTTAATATGAAGTTCTAGATTCAAACCTTATTTATTTTCCTTGTACACCAAAGTAAGTGCTGACTTGTTCCTAAAGCAAGTGATGAATTGATTGAATTCATGTGTGTGTGAAAGAGAATATCAGTTATTATGGGAAAATAATAATTTTATCTCCTATTTTTTAGGTGTGAAAAGTGTGAGAAAGATAGAAGGAAAAAGTATAGAGAAAGAAGAGAAAGTAAAAAAAAAAATGTGATAATTAATGTGATAAAAAATAAAAAAAATGAAATATGAAAGAAAATGTTAAAATCATGAGTGTGAATGAATTAAAATCTAGAATATATTCTCATGAAAAATAGTCTAATTATAATAGATTGTCAAGTTAAATCTAAATAAAATAATGTTGTATGATTATACATGAAAAGTAGTTCCTCTCGTTTCATACGTCTAATCTGTAATAAATATAAGGGAAGTTTTAGGGTACCCTCTCGTGAGAGAGGGTTTTGGTACCTTCTTTGATCATTTAATCAATTTCTCTCAACTTTCTTAAATGATCTTGGTATTTTTATACTTATAGGACAATATTTAACTATTAGAATTTGTATTTTTAATTTTTGAAAAGACTTTTTGACCCTCTATAACTATATCATGTATTTTTTATTGTATTCCCCTATTTTTTTCACATTCTTATTTGCAATACACATGTGTCTCATTTAAAATCTATTTTATGTCTTCGAAATAATTTAGAACAGAGTACACAACTTGTTCCTACGTAATTTGGGCCTATTCAATAAAAAAAAAAATGACAAGAAGGTACCAAAACCCTCTCTAACGGGAGGGTACCAAATTGCGACCCTAAATATAATATAAATTAACTTATGGACTGGAAAAGGAAAAAATGTTTAAAATTTTTTAAAATAATTAATTAACTTTCTATATTATAATTTTTAAATCCGATCTAAGAGAGTGAGACACTCACTCACTCTACTCTCACTCTCAATGATTTTTAACATTCTCTCTTTCTCTCATTGGATGGTGAATTTCACTCACCACATGTGAGAGTGAGATTTTCCCTCCCATTCATTAATAGTAATTTTCTCTGTCTTACTGTTTAAGTTTTAAAATGCTAATAAATACTAATTCTAAATTTTGAAAGTTATTAATATTCAAAATCTTATCCTATCCTTTCTATTCCAATTCTTATTTTTAATATAAATCTTTATTTTTATCACTATGATTTTAATTAATTTCATTATATCTTATTATCAAATAATAATATTAATTATATTTAAAATTATTATAAAATATCATTTAATAATAATGTATATTAAATTTCAAAATTTTTATTTTTTAATTTTAAAGATATTAATTAATTATAAATTTAATTATATAAAATATATATATTTATCCGCATATTACGCAGGTTAATATATTAGTTTATATATTATTTTATCTCTCTTTATTTGAATTTTGACATTCAATCAAGTATGGGAAGGTAAATCCCACTGATCTGATTTTTCCCTAACCTTGTGTTTGGATGGAAAATTTTAGAATTCTCAAAATTGTAATAGAGTTTGTTAAGTAAATTGTAAGTATGAGAGAAATTGTAAATAATAACCTCAAAATTAAACATAACATAGAAATGTTAAAATTCTCTTTTAATATGTGTCATTTGAAATTTCTCCTATTTATCATACAAATCCCTCTTATTTGTCATTTAAAATTCTTTCTTTTACTATTTTAACACATAAAATCTAGTAATTTCAATTGCTCCATCCAAACACAAAATAAGAGTGTGTTTGTGAGTTTTGAGAGGAGTGAAATGAAATGATTGGAAGGGAAATGGAGGGGGAGTAGAGGAGGGGAAGACTCTGTAAAATGCATATGTGAGAATCAAACTCACAAACATAAAGGGGGAAGGGCTTCCAATAAACCCTCTCCTCCCCTTCCTTTCCCTCCAAAACTTAAGTCACAGACATACATACGCTTAGTGTAAAAAATTAACGTGTATGGCGGAGTCAATTATATATGCAAATGGATGAGAATATAATTGAGATGACAAATTTCAGCTATTGAGCTTGTGCGAAAATAGACTAAAGATAGATGTATGTATATATACTGATTAATAAACGGCCCACATCGACTGCGTGCTTTAATTTCCAGCACGCCTGAGAGAGAGAGATAAGGGAACTTGCCATCGATCTTCCAAATGATTCTATTCTATTATCTATAAGAGTGTAAGTGAGATAAATACTTGGAGGCATAATTACAGCACTAATTGCTTCCACATGCATGCTTGGATCTGTGACCAAGCTTCAAAACAAGCAAAAGCAACTTACAATGGTCTGGTATATGCTATCCATTCATATACATATGGAGAGTACATACCACATACCGACATTAAAATAAGATTAAAAATAAATATATATGTAAAAGAAAAGAAAAAAAAAAAAAACTCCCAAAATGATTTGAGAGAGGATGCCCTCTGTCTAAGGATTTCCACCTTGAGCCAATCAACTTTTTTGGTTGTTCATAGTCGTAAAATAAACAAGGCAAGCAAGAAAGGTTAACCTTTGCTTGCTGGTGGAAACCATTCACCCACGGGTTACACTTTTTATTTTTAGATATATTTCATTAGTACTAGCATACTACTAGTACACTTTTGTATAGCGATCTATGATCTATAAAAGGGGATGAGATCATGCATGAGAATGGCCACCTAATTTGCTCCCATACCCAAATAGTAACAAATTAATTGTGTGTGTGAGTGCCGCCAACTGTTTCTCATGCTGGAGCATCCCGCAAAGGTGTTTGCTGCCACTGGGAAAGCTAACAAAATATGGTACCATATTCAATATTTTTTTGTCTTGGATATCTCCGGCTAAATTAGTGGATATGGCACAGGTGGTGGTAGTAGAAACAGAAACTTTGTAGTTTGTAAAGCCACCTTTGTTTGCACGCTAAACAAGTTTGCCAAGGGAACAAGTTTGATTGCCCATTCCTGGTCAAGCCTAGAAAAGGTGCCCTGCAAAGACCCTATAAATATTAAATATTTTTATAACCGTATGAAACCTTGTAAGTTGTACATCTAAACTTTGCGTGTGCCTTGGGTCATTGTTTAAAAATTTTGATTTTATAATAAGATTCATTTTGGTCAGCTTTAATCAAAGTGTGATTATGTTTAAAAAGAAACATTCTAGCGAAATTTATTATGAAAATTTTAATTAACTTGACATATAAAATATATATTCTTCATCTTTAGTCTAATCTCTATCATGAATTTAGAAATAAAATCACGTTTGAGAAAAAAATAACTCTTCTAGATAATAGGGTCTCCAATTCACGCACAGATCCTCTCCAGTTGATTTTTCAACGGGAGAGTGTGCAGTCCTTAAATCAATGGCTCTAAAGTTATGATGGATTTTTTAAAGTTTTAAATTATATGTAAAATAAAAATTTTAAATGGTTAAGATTGTGTCTAGTTTAAAATAAATTGGAGAGGATCTCAATCCCTCCAATTCGGGTATAAAGGTCTGAAAGAAGAGTCTAGGTTTTCTTTGATTATTTCGAATATGAGGGTGGAGTGCTTACAAAGATGTACAATTCACTGTTCAAGTGAGTAATTGGATAAAGTGAGAACACTATTGGGGATGATTATGAAATGAAAATGAACTATATATTTCAATGATTCATAGGAAATACGAACTATCACAAGATTTATATATATATATATATAATCTTTTTAATAATCTTTAAAAATTTTGATTTTATAAGATTCATTTTAGTCGGCTTTAATTATTAAAGTGATTATGTTTAAAAAGAACATTGTAGTGAAATTTATTATGACAAATTTAATTAATTTAACATAAAAAAAATATATTTTTCACCTTTACTCTAACACGTTTGATAAAAAATAACTCTTCTAGATATAGTCGGCAAAATATGCCAGCCCATCCAGGCAGGCTCGCCCAAACTTGCTATTTTGCTAGGCCTGGACACTAAAATAAGAGGCCATAATTTTTGCAAGTTTTTTAGCCCAAAAGAAATGAGCTCGATCGCCCTAGATTCGGGTTGGGCCAGGTAGCCCGACGGGGCTTCGGGTTACCCGGATATATTTACAAAAAATGTTTTGTGGAAACACAACACATTCACTCACTCATTCTGACTCTCATTATAAGAAAATCGGTTATTAGACGCGAGTATTTAGCGACGACTTGTGGCCATCGCAACACCGTCGCAAACGATTTTATGTTTTATTTTGATTTAGTAATTAGTCAAAAAAACATAGCGACGGTCAGGCCGTTGCTAGGCTAAAAAAGAGATTTGTGACAACTTCCTCTATATTTGCGACGACCCATTTGTCACTAATTGAAAATTGAATCTAGAGACGACTTAGCCGTCGCAAAAGTTGTCACTAATTTGAAAATTTATACGCTGATTTAATTTAAAAATTAACTAATAGCGATGGTCGTGGTTGACAGTAGCGTCCGCCTGACCGTCACTATTTAAAAATAAAATTAGCGACAATCTGGTCGTCGCTAAAGCCGACGCTAATTCTGAAACATATACGAGATCGACTTCCCCTTTCTTTTTTCTCTTTTCTTCTTCCCTTTCTTCTCTCCTCCGACCACCGCGGCCTCCACCGTCACAAGGTCTCCCTCACTGTCCCTCAAGCTCTCTTTCTCATTCAACCTCTCCCTCTCCCTAAACTCTTCAATTTGACCGATTATTTTTTGCGAGACAACCACCGTGGGAGGAGGACGACGGCTAACCACCGTGGGAGGAGGACGACAGCTAACCACCGTGGGAGGATATTGCCGGCGATCAAGCTCTGTCGTGGGCATCCAATTGGTATTGTATTAATCCCTATGTGTGATGAAACTGATACAATTTGCATTTCTCTGTGTATTGTATGAATTGTTTGTTAGTGGAGAGCTGGGCTCAATAGGTGAGACCTTATGAAGGGTGTTGGATGTGTGCAAATAATATAGAATTGTGCATGTGTTTGTATTGTATGAATTGTTTGTTGTTTTGTTAGTGGAGAGCTGAGCTCAATAGGGGAGACCCTGTGATGGGTGCTACTTACTAGTTGTGTGCTGATAATATAGAATTGTGCATGTGTTTGTGTTGCGATATGTGAAAATGTTATGCTAGAATTATATAATTGTTGAATTGTAGACAAATGGATCGTAAATTGAGATAATAGGATTGATTCTTTTAGGAGATTAAGTCATGAGTAGATCAATGGGGTTTCAAAATTTGTTAACAATGCTATTTAACAACCTTCGTTTATGTCAGAAGGAGGGATTAGGTATCCATGTGTGAATTGTAATTGTGAGAAGATTCTGAGTCCACCATTAGTCAGAGCTCATTTGTTGAAGTGTGGATTTAAACCAAACTATTGGGTATGGACTGAACACGGAGAAGAAAGGTCTAATAATGTTGAGTTGGGGGATGATGATAATAACAATGTTGAATATATGAGTTATAAACCTCAGTTTGCCTCAGTGACTTAGATGGTGTATGACGCATTTAGGCCTACACATGATGAAACACATGATAATGACCATGAGCCACCTAACCCACATGCCTAACGATTTTATGACATGTTATTATCTGCAAATCAGCCAATCTATGATGGAGCAACTGAATCTACATTATCAATAACTATGAGGCTATAAGCAGCTAAAACTAACTGACAATCACAACAAAAACCAAGGGCTCATGTTGAAGTTGATAGGGTTGAGGATGAAGTGCCTTATCAGGCTGATGGCAGTTCAACTGTTTTACCAGTTGTAGACATTGAACAATTGTTAGGCTAAGCTGAGAATCGATATGAACCAATAATTCAGCCTATCCCTGAATCAATGGTTGATGATGAATCTGAGAATGAAGACATCCCATCAAATGAAGATGAAGAATATGGGTGGGATGACAATGACGATGAAGAGAATGATGAAGATCAAGAAGATGAAAATGATGTATAATTATATAAGGTAAATTCTATGGTCCCGTTTTAATTTTATGGGTACCGGTCCAGTCAATACTTGTCATGTAGTTATTGAGCCACTTTGTAGAAAAAAAAGAAAACACTCTGGCTATAAACAAAAATACTCTTCAAGGCTTCCTTCGTTCAACCATGGCAGCCTCGCAGCAAACCTCGTTGTTTCCGACCTTTTCGCCGCCGGTGACAAGTACCGAATCAAACACAAGCAAATTGCCGCTTTCTACGATTGCATAATCGACAAAAAGGAGATCACTCCAGTCACCACCTTCGCCGCTTGTCCAAAACCTCCAAGGAGGACCACGACCTTCTTCTTCCGTCGCCGGAGACCGTCGTCAAGGACACTACCGTCGATCGAAGTTTTGACCGGCAGGTGAGTGGGTGCTTGTCGTACTCGAATAAAATATCTGATGGTTTTCATAACATATTGGGGGTGAATCCGTATCTGTGGGTGATGTGCAATGATGTGGAGGAAGGTAGGAGGATACCTACTTTGATGGCGCTTAAAGTTATTGAACCCAGCGAGACATCTATGGAGGTGGTTCTTTTTTATAGGCACGAGGACTCTCGCCTGAAGCTGCTTCATGATGAAGCATAAGAGTTGTATTGTGCTTCCGAGAACACCCTTTATTGTTGATCTTGCTTTCCTGTTAGATGGGAGGGAGGAAGAAGAGAGTGGTGAAAGACTTGAATTACACGTGTCACAATTTTATTGGGACAAATCAGGACTGGACCGATACCCACTATTTATTAGCTGGACCGAAGCACTCACCTTATATTAACACTAATCTGTATTACCTTTTGGAGCTTTAATATATAGAATCCAAATTCCCAATAATCTTATTTTACGTTCACAACGTTTTTTATACCATTTTAATCCAATTTTTTTTTAATAAATAAAAATCCAATTATTAGCGACGGTCAAGACCGTCGCTAAAATATCCGACGCCATACCGAAATAGGTTTAGCGACGGTTAGGCCGTCGCTAAGAATTCCGATGGCCACATCTGTCACTACATAGTGTCGGTTGGCGACGGCGCTATATGTTGTGACGGTCGTGTATCTACTGTCGGCTTTTTGTGACGGCCAGGTCGTTGCAACCCAACGTCGGCCGTAAATTGTCGTCGCTACTGCATTAATGGCCTGTTAACGGCCAACAGGCTGTCGCTAATTACGAATTAGTGACGATTTTACCTACGCAACGATGACTTTTGGCTGTTGCTAAAAGACGAATTTCTTGTAGTGTCTATCTCTCTAACTAGAAAACTAAACATAAACCCTAGAAAAAGATTCTCTTATTTCTCACGCATTCTCAACTCAATCTCACCATACCATCTCTTCTTCGACGACACGGACAAGAGGCAGCCAGCAGCAGCAGCGCAGCCACACAAGCATGAGGTAGATCTACGTTCTTCGTCCTTGTCTCACTCGTCCCAAGCAGCACCGCATCAACGCACAACAGCACTCCATCAGCACACAAGCCAGCCGCATCCACGTCTCTCTATATCCCACCGCTCCCCATCACTGTCATCGCAGACCAGCCGCACAGTCTTCCTTCGTTCTCACGCACAACTCTGTTCAATCTCTCTGTCGTATAATATCCAATGATATATGTTCTCTTCTACTTTTATTATTCTTTCCTATTGTGAAATACCTGCAAGAAGGGTGAACTTATTTTGCTTATGTGAATTTCTTGGACTTTGGTTGTTGTTGTATTTGTTACTCATAATATCATGGTCTTCTGATAGCTAAATTCTTTATGCCTATTCACAATTGTTTTGTTAATTTTTATACTTACAAGTCTTCTGTCTGGATTAATAATTAGGAACTCTTTCCCTATTTTCCTTTTCAAATTGTGAACAATTAAAATGTCTAAAGACTGAACAATCTTATACATACTTCTGATCAATAAGATAATAATGATATTGAAGGTTGAAAAAATAGCAAAAGACAAAAGGACCACGGAAAAATGTGTTTGAACTATTCTTCTAAACAGATGAGATAAGTACAACAAACCACTTTCTTTTATATGTGTTTAAGAAATTTTCGATTTTCTTTGACTAATTCAACTATAATTTTGAGATTATCAAGAGAAGTCTAATGTTATGATTTTGTCTTTGAAACATTTTTCCTTCATTTGATTAGTATGAGTTATTGTATAATTTAAGTTATTTTTCTTGCTAAAAAAATTAGAGGAAGCACTGCACCGTTTGAATAGTCAATAAAATGGCCTTTAAGGTTAGATGCTTCTTTATTTCATTTCTTGCAGTTGCATTTAACATTAGAGTTTAATATATGAATCTAGTGTGTGCAGGGTCTTAGAAATCAAAGATGGTTCAGAAAATTGGGAATGAGAACTAGAGAAAGGGGAATTTGGAAATGAACCAAATATTATCATTTTGAAAAGATACCAAAAGAAGGGAATTCAACAATTATTTATAGGAGTAATCCTAAACAACTAAGGTAGGAAAATACTAACTATAGTAGAAAAATTAACTAAAGTAGAATAACCGAATTATTCTTTTCTGATTCCCTAAAACAGAATTTGAAATTTTAACACCCTTCCGCAAGTTGATAATTGGTATCAACCAATATCAACTTGAAATCCAATATCTGTGAGAAGTCTGTTTGTGGCAAAGGTGTGAAACAAAAGAGAATAAAAAGAAAAAAGCATAATCCCTACAACCAGCTTCTTCAAATGCTTACAAACCCCAAGTGCTTCAGCAAGAGCAATTCCACCATCAGAGCCTACTCTCGTATATGAACACCGAAAATCTTCCTTAGCTGATTTGTCATCATATGCCATCAACAAATTGTTGAGACCTTCATGACCAATCTTCTGCATAAACCATTTGATGTATGGACCTGGAAAACCCTTCAAGGCATTGGAACAGAGACAAGTGTCTTCAACCAACACAGGCAATTTATCAAACAGGTGAAGTGACCCACCCAGAGCTTCCTTTTTCTTTTCCCCGTCTCCGAAACCTTTTGCACAGAAAAGCTACTATAGTTCTGCAAAATCGCATCTAGCTCCTTCAGCAAACCCTCTTGCCCCTTCGAAATGATTGTCAACCCGTAGCTCGGCATATTAGAACTGAATCCATCCGGTTTCCGGCAATCCTCTCCCTCCTCTTTAGAATCGGAAACCTTGGGAGCGGAGAAGAGGTAGTGCGAGTCGTCGACTTTGACCGCGGTCTCGTCCTTGGCGAGGGGCCATTGGATCTCGTCAGCATCGCGGTCGTAGACGGCAACGGCGTTGTCGCCCTGGCGGAGACAGAGGACGCCGGACGCTAGCTCGACGCTGTATTCCTTGTCGATGAGGTGGAGAATGGCGCCGGGGATTTTGAGGAGAACCTCTTCGGTGGCTTCCGGCTGGGCAGAGGGCGGAAGGTCTTCAACGAGGTCGTTTAGGTCGTTGAAATCGAGGGAAGGGTAGAGGTTGGGTTGCGAAGAGGAAAAGTGATTAGGGGGTGAGGGAGCATTGAGGTTCGATTGGATTACTTCTGGGTAGAGGGAATTTCTCCAATTAGGATTTTGAGTAGCCGTCGATCAATAGATGCTCCCGAATATGAGTGGATTTGATGTTGGTGTCCATTGCAGTTTGCTAGATGGAGCTTTAGGAGGAAGAAATGGTACTGATTTCTTCTTCTCCATCTTTGCTAATCTCCATAGATGAGAGATGATGGAGTGTGTGAGGAGGAAGCTAGGTGGATCAAAAATGACTAAGAACAGAGTTTTATGGCAAAAGGAAGGTGGTGAGCTCCATGGATGGAGCTCTGATACCATCTTAGAAATTGAAGATGGTTCAGAAAATTGAGAATGAAAACTAGAGTAAGGGGAATTTTGGAATGAACCAAATATTATCATTTTTGAAAGATACCAAGAGAAGAGAATACAACAATTATTTATAGGAGTAATCCTAAACAACTAAGGTAGGAAAATACTAACTATGGTAGAAAAATTAACTAAAGTAGAATAACAGAATTATTCTTTTATGATTCCCTAAAATAGAATTTGAAATTTTAACACATGGTTTACTTTAAAGGGAAAAACGAAAAAAAATGAAGGTAATTGTTTATAAATTTTAATAAACATTTTAAATTAAATTAGGTTTTCACCGGATCGGCCTGCACAAACCCGCTACCCGCATAGGGTTGAGCTCGGGCTCTAATTTTATAGGGCTGAGTTTTTGCCAGGTATTTCAGCCAAACCTGCAAAAACTTGCTAGCTCTACTTTTAGTTAATATGGTCTCAAACTCGAGCATAGAGATCTGAAAGATGACTCTCGGTTTTCTTTGATCATTAATAAAGTTTCCAAAGGTGAAATGAGGGTAAAGTGCTTACGAAGACACTTCACACCGTTCAAGTGAATTGGTAGAGTGAGAACACGATAGGCTGGGATGATTTCACACACACACACACACACACACCGAAATACAACAAAAAAAATCCATGAACATCATATCCCCACCCATAGAAAATATGAGATCACCACATACCTTCGACATCCAAGGGTTGCAAACCAATCATATAGCTCTATTCAAAATGTGGGTGCACTAGCTATGAGCTCTATGGTTGGAAGTGTTGAAGAAGTGTGGACAATCATTCATTCTTAAAACCATTAATAGGAATGAGAATAGGTCATATCACTCATTGGGAGCCTATGTATAAGTAAGGTTAAACCAATTTTTTAAATAAACTAGATTTAGGTGTTTCTAAAAGCCTGTTTAACTAAAAGTGATTGGCTTTGAACTATCCAAAAAAAAAAAAAACCTTTCAAACTTATCAGATCGAATAATTCAACTAAATATAAATAATATAATAATATTTTTATTATTGTTATTATAATCATATATATTAGATTTTTACCATAAAATCATAAAATCATATATTTATTAGCTTATTTAAACATTTGAATAAGGTATCTTACATAAAAAAAACTTGAGTTAATTTATATCTCTGTTTAAAGATAGACTTATGACTTATAACAAAATAATTTTTTTTAAATAAGATTTCAGGCCATACTAGACCATAAAATAAAACTCATATCAAATAAATAGATTAAACTTATACTTTAGATTTGAAAAACCTAGCCAAAGCATAGCCTATCTCCATCCATAGACTCCAGTGTCATTCCACACTCCAAAACTATCGACTCATTTGGTTAAACGCCACCTTGATGCATAATGTGGTTTTGAAAAAGAGAAATTCTATCGTACCCTCTATCGAGAGAGGGTTTTGGTATCTTCTTTAATCAATCAATAAATACATTTTTCTCTTATATTTCTTAAACGGTCCTATATTTTTACAGTTGCAAGACAATGTTTTAATTACTTGATAATTTATGCTTTGTTCTTGGATTAAAGAACTACTTGATAACTTAGGTTCTACCGGCAGATCTTGGTTAGGGTATAGTTGCTCATATCCTTATAACTTTGGTGCTTCCGGTAGGTCACAGATTGTGTCAAGTTCCCATTTTGATAACTTTGGTGCTTCCGGCAGGTCATGGATTGTGTCAAGTTCCTATGTTTGACAACTTTCCGGCGGGTCCCGAATTGTGTTAAGTTCCTATCTTTGATAACTTTGGTGCTTCCAGCAGATCTTGGTCAAATTCCTTATCATTAATTGATCTTCAAAACATTCTTATCTTTATGCTTCCGGTTAATATAATAATTCTGTGTTTTTTTATTAAATTATACGAACTAAGCTATGGATCGAATAACTTCTCTTTGATCTCTTATACAGACATAAAGTCTCTCTTTTTTTAATCATATTCATTTTCCCCCTTTCTCCTTCATAATATAAAAAATCAGACGTTTTCATCACGGGCCTTACAAGAATTTAATCATCACTATTTTTTATTTATCTCATCCTTTTCTTCTATCCCACCAACGTCATGACTATTTTTACGCTACGAATAACATTTCCGATAAAATAAGGAAGAGTGATATATAGTTGAAAACTTGTAAGTATCTGATGGTGTTTGCGTAAATATCACTCCTCGTTTGATTAATAACAATCCATGTTACCAAAAACCAATTTAAAAAACCTGGCCATTGATCTGATATTTGAGTACCTCACTCGTCCAATATGGCCATAGGGATGTTTCCAATGTATCGTTAATTTCTGTATGATATGGTCAAAATAAATTAATGTCGTTTCTATATAATTATATAAAAGTGATATGAAATTTCTGTTAGACAATTTATTTTCTGAATTTACTGTTATAAAATTAAATAAAAATTGGTTGAATGGTATATATTTGCATGTCTTGTAATTAATTTATGAACAATAGATATTGAAAATCACAATGGTGTGCTTAAAAAGTATAATTTAGTTTTTTTTTTCAAAAAAAATATAACTCAGTTGAACTTATTGATAATATGGTGACTTTTCATGGCCGGAAAGCCCCCATGATTCATAAATTTCTCGATCTATAAGGTATTGTTTGGTTGGAGAGGTTTTTGAGCGAAGAAGAGGGGAGGGGAGGTGAGAAGAGGAGGCCAAAATCCCTCCTAATAGTATTTTAACTCCTCTCCAAAAGTGGAGGATTTGGACGGGAGGGGAGGGGGTTTAAAATAAAACAATAAAAATTACTTAAACATCCTTCTAGTCAAATTAATAAGAGAAAAGAGTATATAGGCTTAAACTTTTACCCTTTTGCAAATAGGCACCATGAACTCTTATTTTGTCCTAATTAACCCTTAAACTTCTATTATTGTTGCAATATGTCATTTCATTAATATAAAGTTAAATAATTATCAAAACCAATCATAATTATTCAAGATTTTGTAATTAAAATATTAAAATAATATAAAATAAAGTTTTAAAAAATAAAAAATAGAAAAAAACCCTAAATTAAAATAACACATCATCATGTTTCGCTTTTAGAATTTCAAATGTGTTTGAAATTTGACAGAATTCAAAAATAAAAAATTGAAAATTTTACTCTTTTACATGTTTTTAATATTTGAAACACAAAATATTGAAAAATTGATATTTATTATGCTAATTATTTAACTTCATATTAATGAAATGACCTATTGCAATAATGATAAGAGTTTAAGGATTAATTGGGACAAATTGAAAGTTCATGGTGCCTATTTACAAAAGGCCAAAAGTTCAGGGTGGTTTTATGCTCTTTTCCCAATTAATAAAGTTGGATGTTATAAAAGTTTGAGGATATAAAAGTCAATTTGTTTTATTTTCCCTCCCCTCCCCCTTGTGAACCAAACAAGAAAGGTCTCTCCTCTCCTCTTCCAACCAAACAAGATAAAATATCATCTCACCTCCCTTCCCTTGACCCCCTCCCCCTCCCCTTCATTAAAACCCCTCCCTTCCCCTTGTTTGAACCAAATAGAGCCTAAATATATGGTTTGTAATTATATTTCGATAAATACTATTCTCTCCGTCCCTTATTATAAGATTCTTTCAACCGTTTCACACAGTTTAAGAAAAGTTGGTTAATGCATTGGTCTTTTAAAAAATATTATAACATTCCAAATGTACCCCTAATTAAATGTCACTATATTTTAGGAACATTAATTATCACATAGTGGAAGACTCTAAAAGTCAATTTCTATTGATGTAGTTGAACATGTGGGTAAAACTCCATTAACTATTCACACTAATCAATTTATGAGAAATTAAAAGAGTTAAACATTAATGAAGGACAAATATGGAAAAAATGATTAATTCATCTAAATCCGCAAAAGGTCTTATATTAAGGGACACTCAATTCTTCTAGAAGAGGTCTTATAAATAGGGACGGATGGAATAGTAAATTATTATCCGTTTCATCTAATTGGAGAAAGGGAAAGGATAAAGACGGTTTCTTCCTTTGTATTTTTGTAAATAAAAGTTCTTGAGCTCCAAAAATAACTTTTCTAAAGCAAAAATTTCTCAAGCTCTTTTGACCAGAGATAGATGTGGGTTTAGGAGTTGTGGTTAGATAAAACCCTCCAATTCGAACTCTGACCTTGCAGGTAAAATCTGCCTGGGTCACCGTCCATTTCCATTGCGACTAACCAGTTTGGTAAAATAAAACATTTCTCAAGATGATTTGTGATTGTAAAATAAGCACGTATCTTTTATTTCTATCAAAATTACGTTAACTAATATAATTTTAATAAAACTCAAACTCACCGTAAACATATAAAAATATTAATTTCTACTTTTAATGTTCAAATCATTCAAAAGAATTTAATCATGCCTATAAGATATATCTACCATCTTTATTTTTTTATCATTTGGTATTATAAACACATGCTTTGATCTTATTTTAATTTGAATTTTATTCATGCTCAAAATTACTACAAGTTCATTTTATAAAATATTAATTTTCAACTTCTTCATAATTAATACACAGGAATAAAAAAAACCCATTATTCAAGAACCTAATTAAAATAAAACATATGCCCGGAAGAACAGAGAAGAAATGGTTAATTATTTCAGGAGGTGATGCAAGCCCACTAAAAAATGTGGTTGTGTAACTGCTGAGATATTATAAGTAGAGTTGAACTTCAACACCAAAATTGACAAAACAAAAGCAGGGTTGGGTAGCGTACGAAGGATCAACTCTTTTCTTTCCCGTGAAAATTGCACGGTGGACCGTATTTGTGGCAGATACATCTTGATTTGCAATTGTGGGCTCCTGAGTCGTGTTCTCCTCTACCAATTAGGATTCAGCTAGCTAGCTTTCCCTTCTTATAATAGAGCAAATTAACCATCACTGATGTGGACTGCAATATATGGGGATAAGACTGAAAGTTGTCGAGTGCATATCTGTTTTTTTCTAACAAGAAATTAAGATCGGAAAAAGAATATACGATACATACCAACCAAATAAAATGGTTGATACTTGTTCTTGAGATTTTGGTAGATTATATTAGATATCCTAAGGCATGGCTCCCATGCATGACTTTGCTCTAGGTGTGCCCACCTACTCCACATCCTCTGTCGTTTGGTTGAGTTCGACCACCCCTTCATTTATGCTATATCCATGATATAGCTAAGCTTCGTCAGTTTGCATCACAATTTTAAGAATAGTACATTAATAATAGAGGTACTATACTATGAAGCACCTACACACTCCTCTTTTTTTAAGTGTCGGGGTGACACTTGAATATGAAATTTCTTCTTCAATCCGTATAATATATATAAGCGAAATTCTAGGGTACCCTCTCGTGAGAGAGGGTTTTAGTATCTTCTTTGATCATTTAATCAATTTCTCTCAACTTTCTTAAATGATTTTAATATTTTTATACTTATAGGACAAAATTTAACTATTAGAATTTGTATTTTTAATTTTTGAAAAGACTTTTTGACCCCTAATAACTATTATCATGTATTTTTTATTGTATTCCCCCATTTTTTCACATTCTCATTTGTAATACACACGTGTCTCATTTAAAATCTATTTTATGTCTTTGAAATAATTTAGGATGGAGTACATGACTTGTTCTTACGTAATTTTAGCCTATTTAATAAAAAAAATGACAAAAAGTACCAAAACTCTCTCTAACGGGTGGGTACCAAATTGTGACCCATAATATAATATGTGCGATGACATGACTACTGAGTTGTGCCATGTGACACGACATCATAACAAAAAAATATAAAAAAGGTTTACTTTTATTTTATAAATTAGCTTTAAAGACAATAACTTCAAATATTAAAAATAATTTAAAAATTAGTAGGTATTTGATTTAGTTTTTGAAAATTGTTTAATGAAACAGTTTTTTAAAACTGATTTTTATAAATGAATTAATTTATTTACAGAATTTTGAATAAAAAACAGGAAAAATTTAAAATTAATTTTCTAAAACATTTAATAGTTTCATAATTTCAGATTTTAAAAACAAAAATACAATTATATTTTTTAAAATTATTTTTAAACACTGTCTGTCAAATGATTTTTTTTTTCACTTTTCTTAAAATTTGCAAATAAATAGGCTCCATGTCCTTTAGGTTTTTCTTTGCGAGGTTCATTATTATAGAAAAAATAATAAAAAAAACAAGAATTGTGTTGAGAGTGTAAATATGTTAGAAAAATAAGAAAAATTAGTAGTTTGAGACATGTCTCATAACACTTTTCTCATGAATATATATTTAACGAGAATACAAAAATTCCCCATGATTTTAACAAGCTCTTTCAATCAAGATGGTCGAGAGACAGAAAGCACACCAAAGAGAAAAATATTCTTACAGACACATTTATATAAAGAAAGATAAAATTATTTAAAAGGGAAAAAAAAGCATATAACTCATGAGTATCAGATAATTAAATCAACCAATATAATTACCTAATTAATTCGTATATTTATTAAACTCATTTATTATTACAAAAAATATATATTATTAAATGAAAACGTGCATACATATCAGATAAAACGTGCACACATATTTGAATTCAAATCTAACAATCAAATTGTAACATTCAAAACAATAATAAAACGTAATAAAAGGTATAAGTTCTTAAACATTGTATAGGAAACTAGAGTTGCTTTTTACACCCTATTTTGCTACTCACACCCACCCCTACTCTTTTTGAAAACTTTTCCCATACTATCCTCCTCCCATCAACCCTCCCCACCCCTCCGGCCACCTTCACCTACCACTTCCACTTCCCAACATCCTCCATCACCACACTAATCAAAATTTTCTCTTTTTGAAAATTATTTTTAGAATTTTTTTTTAAAAATATACATTTTTTAATAAATTTTCAATTTTAGTAGTGGAAAAATTCGTCACTAAATCATAAACGTTTAGAAATATATATGTGAAAACTATTTTTTTGAAAATTATTTTCTGAAAACTAATTTTATCATTTGATTTCTAGAAATTAATTTTCAGAAAGTGTTTTTTTTTAATTTTTTTTTGCGGAAAACTTGAATGAAGTGGTGGTGGGAGGCAGAGACGGGGAAGAATAAACATTATTTGGGGTGTGAATAGCAAATAGGTGGTGTTAAAAGAAACTCCCATATGAAGCTAATTGTTTGGGCTAACAGACTTTTCGATTCCTTGTTATGTCGGGCCGATCTCGCCAACAACATAGCCTGACCCATGCTGAATCGACCCGACCCGGGAAGGGGGCAGGAAAAAACGATGTGCCTCGGTGCCTGTGGAGTCTTTGGCCATAGACTAGAGTGAAGGAAACTGTGGTGCCGTTACCAAATACCAAAGGCGGAGGAGGCATTTAACGCTGCCTCCAATTCAAGTTTGGATTGCAATTTCACTTTGGCATTTGGGCAGATTCCAATTCCACATTCAATTTCGTTTGAGATCCCAAAGAAAAACAGAGAGAGATGGAGATCGAGCTCAAACAGTTGCTCGCCGATCTTCAATCTCTCAATCAATCGCTTCCCGATCCATCGCCTCTCCGTGATTCGCTACATAAGGTATATTCCCTTCGATTCCTATATCCAATGCTGCATGTCTCATCCTATAATGGATCACTAACCTTTTTCTGTTAACCGATGCTTTTATGGTAATGAATCACTCTCCGTCTTCATAAAAATTGAACTTATAAATAGCGCCATCAATCCATAATATTTTTAACTTATCAATGGCTTGGCTTGACTTGATTTCTATCTTTTCTCCTGAAGATTCAATCCCGTGTTGAGCATCTTGCTGATCATGCAAGGGCTGAACCTGTTCGACGCTCCAAAGTTAAGGTAGTTGCTTGGGGATGGAGCATTCCTTTGTTGGTCTGTCTTTGATGCATTTTTTACTGAATGCTCTTCTTATCCTTATGTTGCCAGGATATGAGTGCTGAGGTTGTAGACAGCAATCCATACAGTCGGCTCATGGCGCTTCAGAGAATGGGTATTGTGGAGAACTATGAACGCATACGGGATTTCTCCATTGCCATAGTTGTCTGTATTAATTTAATCTCCTCTTGCACTATTACTTGCTGCTGTTGAATAAAATTTGTGATGTGATATGCATGCAACCTTTTTCCTCACTGATGCATAGGCAATTGTGTAGTCTTTAATACTTATTTCTTTCAAAATGGAAAGGGTTATTAAATTTCTAAGACTGAAGAACATCGAATTTCAAGACGAGGAAGTATTATTTTACAGGGAGACAACTTAAAAGTAACCTGGTTGTTTTTTAATTTATTTATGGATGGTGATTTTTCATAAAAAGACATGAAAATAGGATTTTATGCCATTGGAGCTGTGGACCCATATATCCATTTGTTATTTGTTATCTATTGGTGCAATATCTTCTTTCCAATCTGACATAATAGACCATGAAGACCTAATTGGCTTTTATGTGAACTGAATCCCAATTTGCTATAGGAGAGTGCTCCATATAATTAGAATATATTGAGTCAAGCTTGTGTTAGTATGATTGATGAATATTCCATATTTTTTTCATACTTAGAGCATATAGGTTTTACTATGTATTTTCCACATTGACAAAAGAGATAGAATCAGTATGTGGATCTACACTGCTTAACTCCGACTGACATTTAATATCAAGAATAAGGAGCGCAATGCTCAATTTAATTTGTGCAAAGAGTTTCTATGGCCTTGGCATAGTAGTTTATAAAAGATGTAAGATATTTTACTTGTCTCTTTGGTCATGAATATATACAGCGGACAATTCTTTTTTGAAAAATAAGGCAAACAGGTGCTTCTGACTATTTTGAAAATTTCTGCTAATTTATCCATATTATTCTTTAGAGCTTTCGTTCTACATTTTGGCTACAAATTCATATTTTTGGTAAATTTTTACACAATCACAGGGAATAGGTGGTGTAGGAAGCGTCGCAGCTGAGATGCTAACTAGATGTGGTATTGGTCGACTTTTGTTGTATGATTATGACAAGGTGGAGCTTGCAAACATGAATAGGCTATTCTTTCGTCCTGATCAGGTGAATATCCAAATCTTCATTTGTTTTTTGTCGTCATAATTTAATTTCCAAATAATGTGTTTCAAATTCTAGGGGCAATCCTATAAGTAATTTTTAACAGAAATATTCTCTTTGTAATTTATTGACAAAGTAGCAATTTACAAATTTGATGATGTCAGCTAACTGCCAGACTTATGTGAAGATCATGTTGTATATTTTACATATAAAAGCTTCCAGAAGTTCTCTTAACTCATACCATGAATTAATGTGTTTTGGCCTTCCAGGCTGGTATGACAAAGACAGATGCGGCTGTACAAACTCTTTCAGATATAAACCCTGATGTTGTGCTTGAGGTAAGTATTTTTAGTGTTTATATCCTTTGTGCCTCATTCTTATATATCATTTTAGAAAGATGCATTGAGTATTTTGTCCCCTACTGATATATTCCCTTTTCTTTTTCATTTAGAGCTATACACTGAATATTACAACAGTTGACGGTTTTGAAACCTTTATGTCATCGTTGAAAAATAAGTCATTTCGCCCTAGTAAACAAGGCAGTGGTGTTGATCTTGTTTTAAGCTGTGTAGATAATTATGAAGCAAGAATGGCTGTCAACCAGGTATTTTTTATTTTGCATAATTTGAATTGTTGATTTCTCTTTCTTAGTTTTGCTCAGGGATTCATGAGTGTAGCTGACTTTTATACACACTGCAGGCTTGTAATGAACTGAGCCAGACATGGTTGGAGTCAGGTAAGCATTCTTCTCTTGAAGGTGATAAAACTCTTGAATTTTTATATCTTTGAAGAAAAAATAAAAAAAAAAAATGCTCAGAATTGTCTCTTCACCATCTTTATTGATGTGTCCAGATCTTGACAAGAAGATGCATCTGTGTACATTAGGCTGCGTATTAAAAAATAAAAATCATATTTGAGCATTTAATACAATCTCTAGGTACATTACTTATCAAATACAAAGAACGTCTTAGGTGTGTATTCTGCTACCATGATTCATTGGCCAACTCATTATGGCAGTTTTACATGCATTGGCTAACTCATTTTGGTGTGTACATTACATATCAAATACAAAGAAAATCCTAGGTGTATTCTGCTACCATGATGCATTGGCCAACTCATTACGGTGGTTTTACATGTCCAGATGTATGAACAGTATACTTTGTGTGGAAACTCATATAAATGAAAATATGAACAGGTGTTTCTGAGGATGCTGTTTCTGGTCATATTCAGTTACTTATTCCTGGTGAAACTGCTTGTTTTGCATGTGCACCTCCTCTGGTACGTCCGTACTTTGTTTGAAATTGGGTATTATTCACAGAATCTCATCCATATGTGGACTATATTATCATAATTTTTTTAATAGCATACCATGTAACGGAATTTGCTGATACATACTACTACATCCAGCTTACGGAAAATGAATAACCGTTATGTAGTATGTACAGACATGTGAAACATACAATTATATTTTTCCTCTTAGGTTGTAGCATCTGGAGTAGATGAACGTACTCTCAAGCGTGAAGGGGTTTGTGCTGCATCTTTGCCAACCACCATGGTAAATAATAATACTATATCTCTTTTAATGGCTGCTTTTCTTCTTTATAGTATTTAAATATTGTTCACAAGCTTTTCATCTTATTATACTTGAATCTTGTGGCTTATATGCATATAAAAAGACAGAGCTTCTTCCTTTTAAGTAAACACTTACATGACATTTTCTACTGTCTTTTCTTTACTGGCTTATTTATTATCCTTTACTGTTGAGAATGTGTAGAGAACATTTTTTGTTTATTATTTTTTTGGACTTAGAAAATTTTGTTTGACTTTCCAGGGGGTTGTTGCTGGGCTTCTAGTCCAAAACACACTGAAATTCTTATTAGGTTTTGGTCAAGTCTCTCCATATTTGGTAAGTACTGCACTAGTGCCTCAAAGCTCCCTTTATTCTCTTTTTCTCTAAGTTGTTGCAAATTATTCCTTTCCATTTTGTTTAAAAAATTAAGAAATTTATTCTTCAAAGAGGAATACGGTGAGGCCACTATGTAGAACAGTCTGTCATTCTTAGGGATACGATAGCCTTATGCTGATAAGTGATATCCCACTTCTGTTTTCTTGTATGTAGGGATATAACTCTCTTAAGGATTTTTTCCCAACCATGCAAATGAAGCCAAACCCTCAATGTTCAAATGTAGCTTGCTTAAAAAGACAGGTAAAGGAATTTTAGTCAAGCCCTTGTTGTACAAATTTGATTTTATAAATAAAGTCATGTATCATTCTGTCTAACTATTGAACTATAAATGTTATGCAGGAAGATTACATTCTTACAAAACCAGCAAGAGATGCTGCAGCAAAAGCAAAAATGGAGGCTGAAGCCCAATCAGTTGAGGAAGGTCCACTTCACGATGATAACGAATGGAATATAAGGTGCTTAATGATATTTTGTTTAATGATCTTTAATGCTGTTATTGCTTTATTTTATTATCTTTATATAAGAGAAGTGTGATATGCAGCTTTATAGATGTACTGAATATAATCATTAATACAACGACCATGTAATATTAAAGAATTCTGATTCCTTCTTGCAATTTAAGCCTTTGCATTTAGTGATGTCTTTGTTAAATTTTCAGTGTTGTTGATGATTGTGAGCTGGATGGTCCTGAAGCCAGAAGTTCAGGTATTTACTTAATTTTATTCTAGTTTTTTTTTTTTCGGTAAGCTCAATGAGTTTGTCCTTTTCTACAAGTGAACAGCAGTGCTGGATGTCTTTCCATAAATAGTTTCTTTTGATTTGTGATACTGGATATGAAGCTACTGATGTTGGTTTCCTTGTTTGTTTTTAACCATACGGGCTTGGCTTGGGGCATTTTCATTCATCCAGCTCCTTCATGGAAATGTTTTCACTCAACAAGCTCCTTTTTTTCTTGCACTTTTATTGCATAAGCAAAAATTGCTCAATTATTCATTTTTCCAGTTGATGTGTCTTTCAATGGATCTGCATTATTTTTAATGACAATATTGGTTGGAAAAGCATTTAGCTTTCTTGTTGAAATGTTCTAGATTTGTTTTAATTCTGTTTTTCATTTTCAGTTAGTATTTAAATTAGTAACCTCTCCTCCCCAAAATCTATTATAGGTGTCCTGCCTGAAGGCCTCACTCATGAACTTCCTAGCGCGGATGAGTTTCAGAACCATCTTACTCCTGAAGCTCCAATCTCTGACAATGATGACCTTGATGATCTCCGAAGGCAACTAGAAGCCATTAATTCTGCATAGTGTCAGTTGTAGATTTTTTTTGTTAAATTATTTATAAAAAAACCCTTTGGTTTTAGTTCTTCAGGCTAGCGGGTTTAACTAAAAAAATTGGATCCATCCCTTTTATTTGACAGTTTTGCTGATTTTGTCTAGTGCTTTGAAATATTATATATCTTGTATCATTCGGAATTTGCTGTTCATATATATATCCCAGCTCAGCTGGATTTGAACTTTCGAAGCACAAGAGTTACTCAATTCATATGTATAAATTATTTGGTGATATTGACAACTACACTTGGGAATGCTATTTTGGTATTAAAAAATTTTCACCGAAGCCTGTTGAGTAGCATTTCATCTTTTGATTATTCTGCATTGAGGATTGCAGCTACAACATAGCATCTGCGGTTAGAGACATCTTTGACGATAAATAAATTAATAAATTAATAATAATAAATTTGAGACATCTCTAATAATAATAAACAATCAAACTTACCCACTGTCTCGCCAAAACTTATTCCCTTTTCCATAGTTGCTCAGAGGTTTAACTCAGGCTTGCAGCAGGAATACAGAGAGATCACTGATGAGGCAACGGCTAAGATGAGGCCCTTGCTTTTCCCACCCTTTTCTATTTTTTTTTTGAAACTTTTTGTCCATAGGGAATAAAATTGGCTTAATAGGACACAGATTATTTTTCCTTAACTATTCTCACCTCTTCTAGGGGTTCATGGGTCGGTTTGATTTGGTTCTATAGAAAAAACAAATCCGAACCAAATAAAGCTGTTCGGTTCGATTCGATTTTTTCAATTCTTCTGTAAGTGATCCCAACCAAAACCAAACCGATCAACAATGGGTTGATTCGGTTCAATCAGATAATAAATTTTTTTATGCCAATACAATAAAAAATTTATAACATCTTTTTAATGTGTCTCAAGATTCTCATAAATTGATTTTAATTTTAATTCTCATGGAATGCATGCAAATAGGCCATAAGTATATTTGGCAAGGCCAATAAGCCAACTTCTAACTTATTTGACTAGCTTATAAGCTAGTTTGACAAACATAAAAGTGTTTGGTAAGACACGAACTTCTAGCTTATAAGTTACAAGCCACTTCAATTAGCTTGTAGCTTGTTTATTTTTCTTCCATCTTTATCTCTCATATTTTAATACACTCATTGTTTATTTTTATTTTCTTTATGTGTTTTTATATCATTTCATATTTATTAGCTAATTTATCAGCTAGTTTTACTAAACACCTCTAATTCAATAAAAGGTAATTTATAAGCTAGGAACTTATCAGCTAATAACTAACTTATCAACTAATAATTGGCTTATCATCAGCTAGTTTTACCAAACACAACCTATTAGTTTGTTTGGTCATAACATTGTCAACCTCAAAGTTCCGTGAAATTAAGAATGTCATGCTCATTTTAATTAAAAATTAGTATTTGCATGTTCACATCTATGGAATTAGGGTTTGAAGTAGGTTAAATCACTCATCGAGGGCTTAAAATCATACCAGAGCGATTTATTATATAAATCAAATCTAGACTTTTTTAAAAGAACATTTAGCTAAAAAGAAAAGATTTTAGGTTGTTCAAAAATCCTTTTAAACTAATGAGATAAACTTGTTTAAATAAATATAAATAATATAATGATATTTTTATTATTGCTACTATTATCATATATGTTATTATAATGTCTTACAATTATATACTTATTGATTTATTTAAATATTTGAGCATATCCTATAAGTCTATTTAAAGATGGACTTGTAGCATATTTAAAGATCTTATTATTAAATAGGATTTCTAAACATGTATTATCATACCAGACTTTTAAAAGAGTCAAATTAGACCATAAAATCAAATTTATATCGAGTAGATAAGTCAAACTCAAACCTTCAATTTAGGAGGTAAATCAGTTTCAAGTCTTAGAAAACCTAATCCAATCTAGACCATTTTCATTTTTTTTCACCCCTATATTAAATGTATTATGCATTGTAGATGAAAGTTGAAGATTATAATTATTTATTTTGATAATGGTATGATCTAAAGATTCTAAGTACTTTGCAAAATATAATGAAATTTATGGAGTGTTCATATTTAGTTGGGAGTATGCGATCTAAAACTAAGTTCCATTTAGAGGACTTGGGCTCCTCTCTAATATTGAAAATGTCTAATTGGAGAGAGATAGACCCCACACATATGTATGAGTCTATCTCTCTCCAACTGGACATTTCTCGTGACTGGAGAGAGTTCTAGCCTCATCTAAAACTATTTGATGACATAACAAACACGCTATCAATTAATCTAAGAGCATCTTCATTGGTATAAATTAGGTAAGTTGCTAATCTCAATTTTATGCAATTATTTTTACTTCACCGTAATGCCACATTATTTTTACTACTTTAAAGCAAATGGACCCATAAAGTGTATAAAAAAAATTTAAAATTTTCAAAGGTAAAATGTTGGTCCCATGTTTTTTGGGATCAATGTTGCTATGTTTGGCAACCAAATTTTTTTCAGTTGGTTGCTCTCCAATGGTCAAATCCCTAAAAATGAGTTTTTCTCAAAGTCTCTCATCTATTAACAATTTGCGTTGGAAATGTTTTAAAGCGTCATATTAATGTTATATAACTAGAATTTTATCTTATGCAACACATGAAAATATTTATTTTTATATAATTAATATCTTTAAATATATATTTTTAATAATAAATAATTATATTAAAGTATAAAGTATATATTAAATTTAAAATAAATTTAAATTTACATAAATATTACAATATATTAATTTGAATTAGAAGCTTAACTTGAATATATATTAAAAGGTATTTACTCTAAATTTAAATTGTTAATTCATAAACATCAATTATTATATCCATAAAATTCAATAAGTAATTATTTGTATAATTTTAAAATTATTATTATATTTTATATAATTTAATTTTTGAGACACTAATCAATTATTATATCATATAAAATTTAAATTTGACTATTTTTTGTTATAATTATATTTTTAGGTGATGTACACTTATTGTTATGATTATAATTAAGTATTATATATTATTAAATGGTATTGATAATGATAGTGAATTGAATTTGAATTGAAAATAAGAATTAGAACTAAAAAAGTAATATATTAAAGATTAGAATTATGCATATTTTAATTTTAAAATATCAATTTTTTGATGAGATTGAGAGAGACTTGAAGGAAAATATAAAAGTTTTTGCAAGAGAAATATGTGACTAAAAAATAGTTAAAAAAATATAAAATGTGTTATTTAGATTTCTAATCGAGAGATTAGAGAAAATAAATATCTTATTTTAAATAAAGATTTAAATTTATAATATAAGTGTAAATTTGGATCTAATTTGCTCATTTATGAACCCATCAATAATAGATTCTAATAACATAAAGTCTGATTATCTATCAAATTTAAATCCAAAAAATCTTAAATGATAGGATTTTTAATTTCTGGGAAAAGAGTATATAACTAGGGGTGGGAATAGGCCAGTCAGCGTGTCAGGGGCCTGCAGCCTGGCCTGTTTATGGCCTGACCTGACTCGTTTATTAAAAAGGTCAGGCTAAGGCTTCTTAAAAGGTATGTTTAGTTAAAAAAGCCAGGCTTCAGGCCTATAAAAAAGCCTATTAGGCTTAACAAGCGGGCCTGTTTAATATAATAATATATAATACATTAAATTAATTATATAAATAATTATAAATATAATTAAAAAATTTATAATATAGTAAAAAATTAGAATATATTAAATTAATTATATAAAAAAACCTGCTTAAAAGGCCTGCTAGCCTGCATAGGCTTATAGGCCTGTTGGTAGGCCTTGTTATAAAACAGGCTTCTAAATAGGCTTACAGGCCAGGCCAGACTTTTTCGCAGGCCAGGGCAGGCCTTACAGAAAGGCCTGTAACAGGTAACAGGCCAGACTCAGGCTTAAGAATTATGATTCAGGCCAGGCTCAGGCCTGCCAAAGCCTGGTCTGGCCTGGCCTGTTTCCACCCCTATATATAACCACCCTAAACTTTCACCCATTTGCAAATAAGTATCATGAAACTTTTATTTTGTCCTAATTAACCATTTTTTTCTAAGCTTATCCTAATTAACCCTTAAACTTATATTATTGTTGTAATATGTCATTTCATTAACATAGAGTTAAATAATTAACGAAATCAATCATAATTATTCAAGATTTTGTAATTAAAATAATATAAAATAAAGTTTTTAAAAAATAAAAAATAGAAAAAAAAAATCCTAAATTAAAATAACACACCATCATGTTTCGCTTTTAGAATTTCAAATGTTTTTGAAATTTGACAAAATTCAAAATTAAAAAATTGAAAATTTTACTCTTTTACATGTTTTTAATATTTGAAACACAAAATTTTAAAAAATTAGTATTTATTATGTTAATTATTTAACTTCATATTAATTAAAGGACCTATTGCAACAATAATAAGAGTTTAAGGATTAATTGGAACAAATTAAAAGTTAATTGGGTCTATTTATAAAAAGAGCAAAAGTGATTTTTAATTTTTTATAAAGGAAAATTTTAAGTAGAATGAGGGAATTTGAAAATAACACCTCTAAAAAGAGTTCTCTATAGTATTAACAGGGACCCTCCTCTCACTTCGAGCTCTTCTCCCTCGCGCGCTCTGTCTCTCGATCAGTTTCTCCGTGAGCTCTTCTCGCTGGAGCTCTCTCTCTATCAGATCTTCTCCTCTTTTCTTCTCTCTGGATCGAAGGTAAAAATTGTAAAATTTCTTATCTCTCTGCATTGTAAGTTGTTTAGGTTATTCTGCCCAACTCAGAACATAGGGTCACAATTCATTCCTGTAGACTGTCTTAGCAATTCTACACATTTTGTATCAGCTATTCCTTCAGTGAACTTGACCAATTCATTGGCTGAGTCTTGCTTTGTTATTAGAAAGCTCCCAGTTTCAATTGAAAGGCCAGGATGATATGGGAAATTTAAGTTTGATACAGAAAAATGAAATTGAGAGTAATTGTATCTAAATATCGGCAAGAATATTAAATTATTAAATAAATTACAGGTAACTGTACCCCATTAATTTTTCTTTCCCTGTTTTCCCCTTTTCTAACAGATTTTAATTTTCTTCAAGTTTTCAAGCATTCTTATAACCAGGGGAATTTCTATATTAGAGGAATACTATTTGGTTAGTGATCTACTAACACTTGCAGAATGCTATATTTATAACATATTTAAAATTATATTGGCATCTTCATCCAGTTCTTCCAAGCCAGCCCTTGAGCTACCTTCATCTTCCGATAGAGCGCTTATAGTGTTGCAGCTGTCAATATTCCAATTTGTGATGATTAAGCAGAATGTATCATTGTCTGTTGCTGCAATTTTATGAATTTTTTGAGGAATATTCTTTATTTTTTTCATTCAGTATTCTTTCCATACACCATTTTTCTCTTAAGATTAGCCAGACTAAATTAAGTCTTAGCAAGATTGAAGTGTCCTTGTAGGCAGCTAACTTTTTTGTGGTTATGCTCTCTTTTTTCCATGCCAACCTCTCTGTCCCAAATAGGAATACTCCCCCCAAGCCTTGAATCTTATATATATATTCCAGTGTTAATACATCATATTGATGGTTTTACAATTGAAGTGGTGGATTTTAGTGTGCTCGTGAAATTTCAGTCCTTAGGTGTTCATGGAATAATTTGTGATGATAAATTGTAACTCCAGTCTCCAGTTTGTTCTGATAGTTCTTAATTCGCATGACTGCCCTGTTCACTCTTAAGTGAACTTTTGCATTGGTTGGTTGGTAGGTGTGGGTCAGATACTTAGATTATGCAGCATTGCAGCTCCTTTCTGTTTATTGTGATCCCCAAATACTGGTTTAACGTGTTGTATAGTTTCTACATGCATTTTAGAAATTCCATGGTGGAGCTCTTTGAATAAGCTCACGGGACAGGGTTACTCTAAATATGTCATTTTTGTAACTATATGGTCTAAATTCTAAGGATTTGACTCCTTTAAAGAGTATAAAGTGCAGAATAATAATCTCTAGATTGAAAAATCAACTGTTCAAATTTTGAAAACCCACAATCTCAACCTTAACAGTGTGTTTGGATAAATCATTTTTAGAGGGGAATGTAATTTTATCGGGTAATTAAAATGATTTGGGATGAAATACATTGTTTGGATAATAATTCCAAAGAATTTTTAAAATTTCCGGAAATTTAGTGGGGTATTTGTTTTAAGTAAAAATTGCAGAATTTAAAATACCACCAAAATAGAGAGAATTGTGGAGTTGTGGAATTCCTCATCTCACTCAGGTCGTCGAGGTCGAGCTCATTCTCTCCCTCGCGCTCTATCTCACCCGAGCTTCTTTGTTTGCTTTTTTGTTTCTCACAGTTACTCCCACTCTACTCTCTCCCCCTTGCACTCTACGCTCCATTTCTCTCGGGATCTCTTTATCTGATTATGCTTTGGAATCGAGGTAAATGTTGATTTTTCTTTTTTGATTCTCAAATTCTATTTCACGTCGTGGATCTAAATTTCTTGCATGATATTTGTGGATGAGATTTGAATTTCTCACTGTGGATCTGATTCTTAATGTTGATTTTTCTTTTTTGATTCTCAAATTCTATTCTCACATCGTGTAGCTATAAAATCTTCCAATTTGTTGCATATTTTGTCTTCTTGTCTCTATTATGGGAGTTGTTCGGTTGGTAGCTGCACATTTTGTCTTCTTATCAGGTTTATGTTGCTGAATCTGTTGCTGCATTGCCTTTTCAGACTTGGAATTTGTGTTTCTTTGTATTGTTTGATGAATTTATAAAGATAAATACGACATACCTATAGATAAGAACAACGGTACATCGTTGGACATGCATATGCATCAATTGGGGTTTGAATTTCTTATTTATTTATTATAATTGAAAGAGAGGACTGGGATTTGTTTGTGTTTCCTGTGGCAACTGCAAAACCTTGGGTTATTATTATCTATATATACCGACTTTTCTTGACAGAATATATACGCAATTTTATTTGGGATAGGATCCCCTTTTAGCTTAGTTATTTAAGGGGTTTATTGTTAAAAGGTTTGCAAGGACTCTTGATTCTTGTTCTATGCATTTTTATTCTCTCTGAATATTTTTTAGTTATATACAAAAAAAGAAGAAGAAGAAAACATGTACTTGCTGAAACTGCTTATGTACACGTGAAGAACATGACAGTAGTTCTACTTGCGAGTGAGAGGTGTTAGATTTCAGATTTAAATGATTAGGTGCAGTACTATATAATCATATGTCCAGGTTCTTAGATGTCAGGCCATTTTAGGATGACAATAAAATTATGAGGTAAAATATGTTTTTTGTTTTGTCAATCGACAATATACTATGAAAAAACACTGTAAATTCTGAGGTGTAATATGTCTATTGTCTTGACAGTTAAGAAAATGCAATGAGAAAACACTATCTGAGGTTAGCTTCTGTTAGAGTAACACTCAGTTTGTGCTTAACTTAGCTGTCAGTCTAACTTACTTAACTGTTAGGTAGTTAGAAGTTGGGAATCTGAGAAAATGTAGCTTGCTGATAATAGATTTAAGCCAATAAGATTGCCTAACCTATGGATCCGCACTGCTTTTGGTGGGCATGGAAGGAAGATATTGGGTACACTTGAAGCTCATGTGAATGGATTTCGTTATTCTACCACCAGGAAAGATAAACGTGTGGACATTATGTTGAAAAAGATCAACCTATGACCCTAATGAACCTGAAGAAAAACAATGGGAGAGAGAAAGGAAGAACAAAATTAATGTAGAATTTCAAAGCTTAGTGAATGATCTTGGGGGCAACCGCAATTCAAAGGCCTTGACTTGGAGTTTGATCAACTTCTTAGACAACTTGACTTCCCAGGCATACCTCATAAATCTTCAGTATTTATTGTTCCTACTTTAGCCTGCCTTGTTGAACTGATAGAGACCCCTTTCCTTGTTGTCACACTAAGTTGTCCTACTTTAGTTGTGAATCATGTCACACTAAGACCCCTTTCCTGCCTTAGACAATTCAAAGCTTTATTGAAGGTGGTGGTTGGGAGTTTCTGAATTTGGAAGCTACTGATTCAGAATATGAGAACTCAGAGGAGTCAGACAAACGTTAATAATTTTGTGCTATTGATTCTGGATTTGGGAGTTTCTAAATTATCTGCTACTGATTCAGGATATGCTAATAATTTTGTGCTGCCTGACACTTGTAGTATGTGCTATCTAAAATGCTGTAGTTTTTTGCACTCAGTGAAATAATATTATCTTGTTTTGATTTCTAGATAACCTTGCTCTGTATTCAGATGTATAGTGCTCCTTGAATTGTATATGGCAAACTCTGGATATAGTGGTAGATCTATTTGATAGACTATTAATTATTATTAATATAACTTATATGTCATAGTATGACTATATTAGAGTTTAATTTGATCAGTCAAGGGAGGGGAAAAAACTGATTCAGTTAGAAGGGAGTTAAAGTGGTAGTTGAGTGGACCCAAAAGTATAGGTTCTGGTTTCATATACATGTTGTAATTTGCAAGTCATGATTTTCTTCAAATGATTTTATATTGCTTATGATTTACTAATGGAGTTCTTAAGCATCACGATATTACTAATGCTTCTCTGACTGTTACAAGTGAGCATTTTTTTGCTTATGGCTTTGTATTTCTAATGATAGATTGATAGATATTATGGTGAGGTTATGTGCATTATTAATTGTCATGAGAGTACGGGTAGGGGTAGTATGGGGAATTGGGTATGGGATGGGGGGTGCGAATAGCAAAAGTGACTGATAAAAATAATTCCCAGAGGTTTTTCAGTTCATAGGGAAAACGAATCCGTTTGTCGATGATGGGGGAACAATCTGAAAGTGGGAGTAGGAGAGCGAATAAAACGGGAACAAGGGAGAAGAAGAAAAGTGAGTTCGAGTTCTGCAAGGTCTGCCGTATAAATCATGACCAAGGCCTCCGCCACAAGTACTTCCCTAACCACAAGAAATCCCTCTCCACATTCCTCTCTCGCTTCAAAAACAAACTCTCCGATGTTCGCTCCTTCCTCAACGCCCCTATCCCTCTCATTCCCCAACTTGCTTCTCACAATAGCTTCTGGTGTGTTTTCTGCGACCAAGATATCAACGAGCTCTCTGGTTCCTTTGAATGGTATCAAATTTTTGTTTTCAAACTCAAGAATTATTCGTCAAGGTTTCCTTTAGCTAAACTGTAATTTTTAATGGATGTTGTGTTGGTTCTTGAGACAGTGCTAGTGCAATTCATCACCTAGCAAGTGCTGAACACATGAAGAATTTGAAGCACTTCTTCTGGAAATATGGTGGCACCATGGATCAGTTGGATGCGTTTACGGTTTCTGAAAATGATGTAGCTAAGGTGCTATATAAATAATATCAATCTCATTTTTATCTGTTCATCATTTGGAATGTAATTGTTCATCATTTGTCATTTCTTTGTGATTGCAGTGGGAGAAGAGGTGCATGGCCCTAAAAAAGGAAGCTGTGTTTCCTGGTGAGGGAGGTCATGGAACAGTTGGACCTTCAAGTGATATCCATAATCAACTCAACAATGGAAATATTGATAGTTTTGAAAATGTTTATTCCCATTCTGTGAAATCGTATCCTTCAAATGCTGTTTTGCCTTTACATTGCTATACGAATGAGTATCAGGTATCCTCTTCAGGACTCTCCGGAGTTGGCAATACTGGCCTGTTAGATCTGGATAACTCTTCTTTACCTTTGGAAGCGTGCTCTAGTGCAAATCCTATTGCTCTGCAAGATTTTGCGGGTATGCTTATCCTGTCTATTGGAAATGTCATTTTTTATTCTACAACTATTATTCACATGTGGGATATGTTAAAATTGGGTCTTATCTTTTATCTGCATATGTTGTGTCGCAGTTGAAAGAAGCCATTCTCTCCCTTGTAACCGTGGGCAATGGTCAAGTGATGTTTACTCCTGTAAAAAAGCGGTAAGTTGTGTGTGTGTTGGGAGGGGGGGGGGGGTCTTAGGCTTTGACTGTTTTTCATTAGAATCTAACAAATTGTGTTTCATACTTTCAGCAGTCATGGGTTGGTACTTGGTAATTTCATTGGTTTGCAAGATCAATGTTTTTGCCTTAAGTTATCTAAAATTTTCATGTCTTGATGATCAAGGATTGTAGTTTGCTTCTCACAATGCATGCTTGTACTTTTTATAATCTCTAATTTCTTTTTTCACATTTTTCTGATCGTTGCTCTATTCCTGCGTTCTAGTTGTCTAATGTGTAATTTTAACACTGATAAAAGTATTGCATTTTGTATGAATGTACCAGGTTCTTGACAATGGTAGAATGGTGAGCGGAGAGAGCAGTCAACCGGGTATTCATCTATAATTAAGTCAATTTGTTTTTTTTTTCAGTTCTTATAATACTATAAAATTGTGAAGCATGTGCCAATTGAATATGTACATTTGATGGCTCTGTTGCATTTGTACCTATATGCAAAATATTTAAGTTGAAGGTTTTACTATGGCGTTATAACTCTTTCATAGATAGGTAGAATAGAGGAGGTTGTGAGTGTGGTGGGGAACTAGTGTGCATGATGCATTTTCTACGAATGATTCTTCTGCATTTTCAGGTCTACAGATGCTCACCCGAATCTCTTCTGTGCCTACTGAAAATGGCGGTGGAAATGTTCATTCTGGAGCACCTCCACCATGGCTTGAAGCAACTGAGGGAGTTCAGATACATTCTAAGTCTGTTTTAGGAGATCTTGTCTTCCATTCAAACAAGTCAGGGAAATCCAAAAAGTTGAATCCAAAAAGGGTGGGAGCTGCTTGGGCAGAAAAGAGAAAGATTGAAACGGAGAGGGAAAAGAGGGGAGAGATTGTGAGGAATGACGATGCCAACTGGCTTCCTAATTTTGGTAGAGTCTGGCAATCTGGTAGCAGAAGAGAATCCAGAAAAGAATTCGAGAGGGAGAAACAAAAGTCATTAAATGTTGAAACTCAATCTGAGATGCCAATCAAGCTACAACCTTATGTTAGCAAAAGAATGGTGCGTTTTGTTTTACAATCTAAAGACCATTGGTCTAGTTTCTTTTAAAACCTGTCAGCCAAAACCAGTCTGCATTGGGCATGGCTTAAACTGGCCAAAACTGATCGGCATGTTTGATAGATGGGTTGCAAAATAGGCTAAGCACCTGAGCCCATTATACCAATCTGATCCAACCTATCTAAAATGGCAGGATGGACTTAAATGGGTAGCACATTTTTTTTTAGTAAATGTGGTTTCTGGCTAGCCCATGGGCCAGCCTTCAGAGCCAACAAAAATATATTATATGTTTAAGAAACAACCAATAACCAATAACTGTAGATTTAGTTTTTTTATATGAATTTTTAACTTAAATTGGTTTGTGTTTGTTTATTTGAATAATTAGTGATTCATGTGGGTTTCATTTTCATTTTTTTATATATATTCAGCTTAAAAAAATTTCAAAATATACACGTTAATGACTCACTCTCTCTTAGTTTGTTGCCCATCTTTAGGGCGGCTTCATGGCAAGCAAATGGGAAACTTGACGAATGAATATGTAGTAGCACTAACTGCAACGTTCGTCAAAGCTATTATCATATTGATATTTAAGCTAGTAATCTGTAAATATTTAAACATGTTCCTTTTGTTTGTTCATTGCAGCGGATGGATAGTGGTGGGGATTATGCAACTGGTTGAAATTGCTGGTGGCAAACATGTTCAGGGAGTCATCTTTATTGTATATACGCATTTTAGCATCTTTTACATTGGAGACTGAATGGAATTAACACAATGAATCATGGTGGGTTCATGACAATCCTTGAGAAAAATACCGCAGTCATTGTGCAGTATTGGCCCACAACAATGGTTCAATAAAAAATGTACATGCATTACGCAAGGAATGAGGGCTGTTACTCTGCAATCTGGATCAATGATTGTAGTCATAGGGAACCCATTTTACTACATTTCATCTGCCATGTGCATAACTTATTATGGTTGGTCTTCCCAATTTTTGTGCAGTTACTGGTTGTTTGATTTTCGCCAAACAATTTGATTTTGATCATTGGTTGCTGCCTTGCTGGTTACATTTAGATAGGCGTTGCTTTGCAATATGTTGCTCTTTTTTTCAATGGTAGTGGGATAACTAACAACATTGTACAGATTCAGAATACTGAGATTATTCTCACCTATTCTATTAGTTAAGAGATCTATTTTTAGTACTTTGCTGTTACTGTGTTCCATTGTAACATGTCAGCACAAATACAATTTTTGTGAACAGCCTCAACTCAAAACAAAGGTACTTGTAATTATTTAACGGCTTGGTTTTTTTTTTTTTTTTTTGCTATAATGACTGATTTCGTAGACGTAATATAGGTATGATGGCAGGTTTAAAACAATAACCAATCTGTCGCTCTAAATCACACTCGAATTATTGACAGGCGGTCTGAAAATATAATTTGTTTGAGGAGATAAGTATTTATATGGCAGTAACTATCATATAAGTCACTTTGATGTTGTATGTTAATTTAGACAAAATGGACCGCGTTTGAACTATAGTTGTATAATGATACTTGCTTAGGGTGAAAACTGCTAATTGACTGGCAACATTTGCTGAGCGATCTTACTGTCTTGTATATAATCTCTGCAAAATGCTATTGCTCAATAGTAACTATTCCTGCAGGGCAGAATCTTGTGGAATTGGAGTGATCTCTGATCCTAAAGTGCCATAACTTCCCTTTAGAATACAATAAGTTCTCATGGCAGAGGAACTCCCAGGAAAACCATTTCTCTATTATACGATCCACATCATGTACTACTACGTCAGAAATATTCCCAGCTCTAGCTAGAACACCAGCGGTGTATATAGGAGCCATCCTGCCTGGTGACAATGGCGAATCCCCGCTAGGTCCGTCTATGACTATGACATCCCAATTCTTTTCATACACTTCTGCTGGTAAACTTTTCAATGCAAGCTTGCATTTTGATTTCTGAAGCAATCTGGGGTTTGGAGAACAAGCCTTGTTCTTCCTTGCATGCTTGAGCAGATTGTAAGCTTCTTTTGCTGGCACATTATAACCAAGTTTGTATATTCGAGTGTTGTTGGAGTTTATTGTTACCTTGCTTATCGTATAATGGTCATCCTCAAGAAAGATGGTGCTTCCAGCCGCATTCATTGAAGAGAGGAAAAGGTACTGTGGTTGAAACCCAAATATGAGGAGGTTGCAGGGGGATTTAAGAGCAATGAGATTTGACAGAACTTTGAATTCTTTCTCTGTTAGGGTGGCGTTGGGAGGTCTTTTAGGCTGCTCTGAGGACCCAGGTGCATATGATGCATTTTGGCGTGTGGACAAAGGCGGAGAGCTGTGTTGGGGAGCTGGAGACACAACAGAAAGCCCAGGGGAAGAAGATGAAGTACGGACAGTGAGGCTCAGAAGCCTGAGTATTGATATGATCGAAATGATCAAAACAAGGATAGGGATTAGTTTCTTTTTGGTGATATTCATTCCTTTGGATCCTTGGCAATATTTGTGGCTAGGAAGATGTTTCTCATGTGCCCGAGTTGTGGGTGGAAGAGAAAATTGAACTAGAGGTGCTAATAGAGGACGAAAATGAGTTACATCAGGAGGCATCTTTGCTTCTTTTCCTTTATTCCCCCTTGTTTTTATCTATTTTCAACTACTTTGCTCTGTCCTCCGAGCAACACTGCTGTTACATTACATCCTTCTAATAGATGCTGTGGGCTTATGATGATAAAGTGCATCATCTTATTGAGTAGGGAGGAAGGGATGCTTTTACTTTTATTACAGGTGTTACCTTTCTTTTTGTCTAGCTGATGCTTGTTACCTAATTGTTGTGGTTGCCTGGTTGAGCTGGAGAAATTAAACTGCATGTGTCTCACTTTGAAGTTGTTCTTTTTTTAAATCCATTTCTAGGGTGCTGACATGGATCTTGAAGATTGGTTCATTGTCAAAATTTCTTGAGGGTGTTTGTTTGGTGATTGAGTGAGCTTGAAGAAGGCTTGTGGGAAGTTACTGGGTCATTTTCACTTCAATCCATGTAACTCATGAATTGTTGTCATTTCATACAGGTGGGGTCTTTTTATTAATGATGGTGAGCAATGATTGATGATTAGTTTTACTTTTTCTCTCTGGTATCAGATTTAACGTTTGTTAGCTGAATGCTAAACTGGCCACGAAGTTTGCCACGAAAAAATGTAGGCTGGAGTCCTGGAGATGCATTATGCGTTCATCATGATAGACATGTTATAGTCAATTGGAGTGGAAGACTTGTTTCAATTAGAAGAGTATCTGATGGGATTTTGGTTGAGTTAGGGAGAAGGAAAGAAAAGAAAATGGTATTGATTTGATTATGAACTGACGGAATTCCAGGATAAATTTGTATGCCATTAGCACCGTGGTGTATGTAAATATGTAATGAACAAATGAAACATCAAACACCTATATACAATCATCCTATAGCCTCAAGTATGCATGACATGAGAAATGGTGTCATTGTCAATTAAACATGGTACCCCACTACTCATTTGGCCGTCTCAGAAGGTGGTTTGCTACAATGACGAGTAATCCCTCTAGCAACTCATGTGAGATTCAATTATATAGGGGAGCAACTATCAGTGGAGTTCATTAGAACTTCAGTTGCTATCCGGTGCTTTCTTTTATTTTATGGATCCAATAAACTTTATTATGTTTCTGAGATCTTACTTTAAAGAGTGAGCGACTCACTCTATATTGTCTTTATTATTAATTCACGTCATCATTTATTTTTTAAATTAGAGAATTTCATGTTGTGTAATACACATATTTTCATGTGAATACGCTTATCTCAAATAAGTGAGATATACAATATTTTTTTTAAAGAACAGTCCTATGATTTCTCATTATCATAATTTTTCACTAATTTCTACTTTCCTGAATCAAATAGGAGCTTTAATAAATTTGTAACTTGCCTCTCACAATTTTTGTAAAATTTTCTTTCTTTCCTTTCTTAGTTTCTCATAATCCTCAAATCCACGTTCATTTAATTTCTCACTTCATATTCTCAATTGATTTGTACTTCAAAGAATCAAATAGAGTATGTAAATATATGTAATTTATCTCTCACAATCTCTTTGTACACTTATATTTTTTCTCACTAAATCTGATCTTTAATTTTAAATGTCATTTTATCATCTCTAAATAAAGAAAAAAAATTAATAAAAAATAATATAAAAAGGAAAATAAGGAAAAGTTAAAACTTGATTTTATTTTTTAAAAGTGAACAAATAAATAGTGAAAAATCATAAAAAAAATAATACTATATATATAAAATATTTGGGGGGCAAATTAATAGTTGATAATACAATATTTTTTATAGGATATATATATATAATAAAAAGATTGATTTGATTTCTCACTTCCTCTTAATCCCCAAATCCACTTTGATTTCCCACTTTATATTATGGCAATAATGTGTAAATATACAAAAATAAAAACCCTCTTCTCCTTCTCCTATCTGAAAGTGGTCGTCTTCTCAAGTGCTTAATCATGTTTTTGGTTATCATTTTTATGAGAGTAGGTATTGTCACAATTGGGGTCACGATGAAAAATTAAAAATGCGTACATGTGTGAACAAGCCCAAACAAAATTGGGTGTTAACAAGTATGTTTTTTTTTCTTTTAATATTTGGTATTTATCCTTCATTTTCTAAGTTATATGGGTTATTTTTAATATTACAGATCATAATTGTTGTTATTGACTTGGAACTTATATAGTTTCTTACAGAGCAATGACGATCTTATTATATGACAATCTTATTTTTTCTAAGTTTTTACAAATTTATTTAACATAAATAATAAACAACAAATACAAAATAATAAATTAGTGTAGTTATTGGGAATTATAAATTAACATTTCTAAATAATTATATTAATATAATAATAAATTTTTAATTAAATTTTTTATACATTTTATTCATTCCTTTTTTTTTTTTCTAAAATGAATGACTCCATGCATTGCGTTAGCTTATTTGATTTTTATATTATTCAATTTTATGATTTAAAGAATTATCTATTTAATTCTCTTACATTATATATTTTTTTGGTTTGGTAGACGTAATATCTTTTTTTATTTAATTTAATAATTTATTACATATATTTATACTATAAATATTTATACAATATATTTAAATAAAATGATTTTTACAAACAAGACGTTCTTTTCTTTTTTAATTTTTTTATGAATTTATTTAACATAAATAATAAATGAAAAATATTAATTGAAGTAATTAGTAAAATTTAAACTTTCTACCATAATTATATTAATATAGTAAATAATTTTAAATATTAAATTTTATCACGATCAATAGTCATGCATTGCACGGGCTAACACACTGGTTTGTGTGTGTGTATGTGGACCAGGCCGAGTTTGCCTCCAGCTCGGTCGTGATTCAACACATGGTCCAATCAATCTCACCGCCTCTTGGACTTGACTCGCGCACAATCCTGAATGATGAGCTACCAACCATGTCAGTCGAGCAACAATACTAACTCAGATAACAACACCTACCTTGGCTATCTTACAGGCCCCACTGCATTTAATGCACATATCACTGGGATGAGATGAGCGTCGTGACCATTAACACAAACAACTTGATTAAGTGGCCTATTATAAAAAGATTACTAAGCATTACAACTTGATGTGACATGTGTAATCATCCCATGTCACTCAAGTTGGACAACACATTAGCTATAATGACTTGAGACCTCTACAAATACCCCCACTTATGGGAGAACAAGGTACCTCATTTGTCCCTACTTCCACTCTGTCTTAAGCTTTTATTGACTTAACCGCCAGAGTGTCTCTTATAAGTAGTGTAATTTTGTTAAATTTTTTTTAACTGTAATGGAATATTTAGACAAATTTGTTAAAGGAGTGAACCAGTTATTTGGGGTCGAGTACTTGAGACGTTAGAACACATTGAATACCTACTAAAAAAGGGGGATGCAAGTGACTTTTCCCGTATATTAGATAGTATTGATTATATATGCATGGGAAATGGAAACATTGTTTGATAATTTGGAATGGTCAATTTTGTCGAGGTGATCATGACAAATCTACAATTATCTTAGAAGTAATATGACTAATGGATTTTGACATGCAATTTTTGGTGTTTTGGATTCAAATTATTATATCAACATCCTCGACCAATCTAATGTCTCAACAATGTTTTACAAGGAAAAACTCTTCAAGTACAACTTACATTGAATGGACATATAAGGTATTATCTAGCAGTGACATTTATCCAAAATGTGTTACATCTACGAAAACCATCTCAATATGCCCCAAGGAGACAAAAGAAAGTTATTCGCCCAACATCAAGAAGCATCAAGAAAAGATGTAGGGCGAGGCTCGAGGGAGCTCTAATCACGATTTGCAATTATGTTATCCAACATGAGCTTATAGCATGGATATATACATTAACGTTTATAATATATGCATGCATAATATTGCATAACATAATTGTTGATGATAAATAAGGATATGTTGGTAATATTAATTTTTCATACGATCATTCATACATAAACGTCCCAACACTTGGAGTACTATTTAACAATTCGCATCCTGATTTTGGAACATACTTACAAAGGAGAACATATATTCGTCAAAACTTTCAAGCCTTTTGGATTGGAGGAAAAAATTGTTTGAGTTACTTAAAGTAGTAAAAATAATATGACATTATGAATAAGTGTAAAAATATAAAATAATGAATGTAATAACTCATGTGAGTTACTTTAATGGATATACCATTAACAATTTTATAAGAAAATCTTAGGGAAGAGGAAGGGGGATTTCAAAAATTTTTTAAATTTTTTTATGGAAAATGCTAATTGGCATTTTAGAGGTATTGAATTAAGAAATAAAAATAATTAAAAATAATTTATTTAAAAGTACTTTTTAAAGTTATTATTGTATAATAATGTGATTTTTAATAAATATTTTTATTTTTCAATTCTTTGATCAATATTCTTAATATATTCATTAATGAAATGATATTCCATTTCAAGAGGATATATGTGAAAAGTACCAAACTGAAAATTACGACACTAAATCGATACAAGATATAAAGCCTTCCTTCATACTTGGACTTTATGATTATTCCAATTTGTACTTTCTTATCAACTCAATCACTATTGGATTCGTTAGTTACACTAACTACAATAATTTTTTGAATATTTTCTCAGTATAACCAATTAACTCTTAATAAACTATTTTAATCCTTTATATCATTTGCACACTCTTATAGCTAGCTTACATGATTTTCGTAAGAGAAACTTAAAAGATGCCCAATATTTCAATATGTTAATATATGGTAAAAGAACAGATAACTGTTCACCCAAAAAATAAAGAACAAATAACTAATCAAAGGAAAAATCTAAGGGACTAATTAAGAAACGAAAAATGAAAAAAATCTATTACAATATATAACATTTAATATTATAAATATAATTAATTAATATTGTCATTTTTAATAAGTAACACTTGTTTGCAGGACCTACTAATCAAATTATTCAAATTAATATTGCTGCATGAAGTCATTTCCATTGGGAACTTCAACCATTCCCATTAATATCATTTATTTTTTTGTGCATTCCCATTAATATCATTACACTGTGCAATTACTCGTTTGTTTTAGTACTATGTTAATGTTTGTTTAATTATAATCAATTTATTATGATCAACTTGTCCTTGTCCATATCTAATATTCTTTCGAAGGCATCTCTAAACGGCATCATTCTCTCTCTCTCTCTCAACAAAGATTGTTTTGTATGGTATTGGTAGATTTTTTTTTAAATAGTTTCGGAAGACTCATTAGTGTTTAATTTTCTATGGGAAACAAATAATAATAATAAGGTCAAATCCCATACAAGACCCTAGTATTAACTTGATATTTTCGTCTTTATGGGAAATATAATTAAGAAATTTCCCTTCCATTTCTAATAAAATCTTTGGCCCCTTTATTATAAATAGTGTTATTTTTTTATTTGGCATAAAATTTAAAATACATCTACTTCTTATTGCCTAATTTTGGTTTTATTTCTATTTCTTATTTGCATTAAACAACGATTCTTCAATTCAACGTAGCATTTCATTTTTTTGATATAAGTTATCGTATTTTTTACACGTAAAAGGTTCTTCTTAGAAAGCATATGCAACGAGTGACGCAAACATTTTACGTAACTGCTTATATGATGATTGATTGTATTGCTGAATTTCGTCTCTTAAACCTGATTCAGTTTTTATGAGCAATTTTTATATTAACATAATGTTGATAGAAACAATCAATTAAAATTTTAAAATAATATTAAAATAACTTTAACTAAGTGTTTTATTGTCTTTTTATTTAACCATTGTTTAACTTTCGATGTTGTACCTATATTTCAAAACGCACGCAGGTTTTATCTGACCAAAATTCCATCACAGTCAATTCTATTCAGGTTTTCTGCTTGTGATTTAATCTAACACCTTTCAAAGAAGCTGTTAAAACTATTAAAAAGCCTCTTCAAGTAACTGATGTAGCTAAGTTACCAAGTAATTTAATAAAAATTGAAATATTCACTTTGATAATATGCTTAGAAAAAAGAAAAAAAAAATGTTCAAAATGAGGCCATGGCTACGTTGACATTCCATCAAGATTCTCTAAGGGTCATTTTCCATCAAGAATATAAAATTTCTAGAGTGACGATGCATTACCAATTAACAAATATGGTGATGTTGTTGCCAATCGAAAGCTGCACCTAAAAAATTAATCTTCTCCTAACTTGCTCTTTAGCTTAATTAACAGAGTTAAGATTAAAGTTTAATTAAGGTTTGGTTTTTGAATGTTGAAACCAATAATAATAGGTCCAAACGAATAATTCTGGGGAATATTGTGCAAACCATGGTTAAGGCAAGAGAAAGATGTGGTCACCATTTTATCATCACCTCCCTATTCAAAGGTGTTGCTATTGTCTTTGTCGGTGTAATCATCTGACTTTATTTGATTTCTTAATTACTCTGCCATAAGATTCATAGCTTCAACAAGAAATGTCATCTTAGTGAAATTGGCTAGCTAGGATATGTCTTCTTCTCAAACATGCTTCATTTCTTCATCTTTCCCTTTCATTCCCACTAGATTGCCTTCATGTCTTTAGTCACCTCTTGCTCCTGTTTCTGTTTAGTTGTTTGGTTCAATTCTATGACCCTTTTGCTTCTGTTAGGGGATCTTTCAAGTTCAACAAGGCTTTTACTCACATAGACCTCTTTTTCTTTTATTTTTGTGTTTTTTTCCATCATTATATCTTCTACCTAAGATTTTCTCAAATATTAGACATTGAAACACAACTATCTTATGTTCCTGTAAGTGGTGAAGACAAATATTACTATGGGAACAAATAGGCAGGAGCATGAAATTTCAGACAGAGGATCTGAGGTAAAAGTGGTCATAATTCAAAGCTATATATATTCAGTTCAAGTTTGTCTTTTTATGTATTTCAACTGCTAAAGCTTCAATATTCTGAAGTCTACACTACACCCCATGTCAGGTAACATATCAGGAGATGGTAGAAAATGAAGTCATGGACAATCCAAAACTTCCAACACACAAATTAGTAACAGATAGCTGCAAATCAAACAGTATGGTCATAAAGGTAATTAATTATCATATTCCAAGTTTTACTTCTTTGTTTTATAGAGATTGTATCATATCATATCATGACCCAGTTTGGATTCGGAAGAACTTCTAGAAAGAAAAAAAAAATAGAATGAATCAAAGACTTCAAATGAATTTAACTTCTCCATAAGTTGAAATTGGTTACTTATAGAGAAGTTAAATGAGAGAGCTTTGGAGAAGGTAACTACAAAGACTAATTTCAACTTATGGAGAAGTTATATTTATTTTACCTCATTGATTCATTCTATTTTTTTTCACCTAGAAGTTCTTTTGCATAAATGCATCCAAAGTGACCCATATCAGATGTTGTATTGTATATGTCCCATTGAATTGAAGCTGAATAAATGATCTGAATTGGTACAAAAACAGAAACGACATGCATTGATTCCTCCTCACATCGTAGCTGAAGCAATATCAATTATCCGTGATATTGACATAAGATGGTCAGGTCCAATCACACCAAAAGAAATGGAATATGTTGAGCAATATGTCTTAGCAAAGTACCCAGAATATGCAGGGCTAATTGAAGGAGATGGAAATGGGATAGACTTATCTACCTTTATCATCAATGAGGAGCCTTCAGATGATAGGGGCAAATCACCAAGTGGGACACCTAGTCCTAGTCCTAGTCCTAGAGAGTCTTCTGCATATCTGTTTGGCACTGGCAATAATCTCCTCCCTGAAATGGACAGGGCCAAGATCCAATTGGTGCCATCAAGATTACTAGATATTCTTGCTAGGAAATCCTCATTTCCTGGAAGTTTCATCTCAATCCCAGAAATCCAAGCTCGGAATAAGGTTTTGCAGCATTATGGGTTGCCTGATGATGATTACCTTGTTCTCTTTACTCCAAGCTACAAGGATGCTATGATGATGGTAGGAGAAAGTTACCCTTTTGTTAAGGGAAACTACTACATGACCATTCTTGGTGAAGAAGACTATATAAGAGAATTTGCTTCTTTTAAGGAGTCAAAGGTGATTCCAGCACCCAAGACTTGGTTGGATTTGAGGATAAGAGGGTCACAACTGAGCCAAAACTTTAGGAGGAGGTGTAAGATCAGCTCAAAAGGGTTGTTCTCTTATCCAGCAGATGCTAGTGGAACAATGCATTGGATCTCAGAGGCTCATAGGAACAATTGGCATGTTCTACTTGATGCTTCTGCCTTTGTAGTGGGAAAGGAAATGCTACATCTTGCACTTCATCGCCCTGATTTTGTGGTCTGTAGTCTTGACAACACTCATTCCAATCCTTCAAGAATCACTTGCCTTTTGGTGAGAAAGAAATCCTTTGACACCTCAGCTGCTTCATCTCAGGTAGTTGAATGAATGAGAAGGGTGTGCTTTGCTTATTACTATTTTAGAGGAGATTTGCTTTCAAGTGCTGAGCATTTAGCAAGTTTGGTATCATGGACTCTGAGAAACCATGAATTTTCCTGGCTTACTATGTAGATTGAATAAATTAAAACATACATATAGAACACCACTTATTACTGATTTGGATGCATATGCATTCCTAAATCATGTGGGTTGTTTGTATTTATAAGTTTTAATTAATTGAGATCTTAGTTTAGTTATTTGTTTCTGCCTAACCCATTTTTGTCACAACAATTAATTGGTTTTCAAAGTTTTTATTTTATGTCTTACTATACCAAATGCATGTTCCCCCTACTGCCTTAGCCAAAATCAATGAAACAGCATCTTCAATTACTGCCACAAAATCCCTTATCCTGTTTTGGTATGCTCTTATATGCTTACTACTTAGCCATCAAATCAAACCCTTGTATTCCAATAACTAGAAGTTGTCCCATTTGCAAACACTGACCATTCATCACTTATCTAACAAGATACAAAATTCAAATCCAAATGTACAAATTTTTGGCTGAGTGGTGTCACGTTATTCTGTGCTGGCATCTTGATCTAGGGACGTGTAGACTAAGACATGTTATCCATTTATAGCCCGTTTGGTTGGGCGTTGAAAAAATCAAAATCATGGTTTTGTAGAATTGATTTTAAATCACTTTCGTTTAACGTGTTTCGTGAAACGTGCATTACTCATCTCAACCATTGATTTTTAGAATCAATTCTACTCACAAGCCATGTTAACAAGTTGTCTGCAGTGCAAAGGTCAAAAGGCTTGTCCTTCCCTCGTCACTGCAAGATTTGCTTTGCTCTATGTTCTGGAATTAACAAGTACACAGCATATATTGGAGAATAGGATGAGAGTGGACTTTCCATGAAACATGATGCATGTTATTCAAGAGGTCGTTTTCGATATCTGTTTATGTTCCCATTTCCATACATAGTTCTCATTGATGAAAAATACATAGAATGAACCCTCAATTTCATCCCAAAAGTTATAATCTCTTTCTTAAATAGTCCTTAGACTAAAATAATTGTAGTATAAGTAATTCTCAAATTTTTAAATATTTATCACATTAAACCTTTAACTTTCATAGTATCTCATCACATTAGTCATTGACAAGACCAATTTAATAGATGTGATAAAAGTTAAAGGACTACTCATGTAATTAGTTTAGTTTGATAACTAATGAGGATAGATGATATGCTCGAGGTGAAATTGAGGGTTTGCTGTGTTTGGTAAGACATTTCAACTAGATGAAAACTGAAATTAGCAACTCAAACAATTTCATCCGTGTTTGGTAAGGTAACTTTTGTGAATAGCTACTAGTTTTTTTAGAAGCTTTTTAAAAAAGCTCCATTTTTTAATTTATTACAACTTTATCCCTCAACAACTCTCAGCCATCATTATTTAATAATCAATGATATCCTTATATATCATTTTATTATTTTCAGTTAATTTTACCAAATATTTTCAATTAAATCATCTAGTTTTTTTAATTTTTATCTAATTTTTCAGCCTTCACCTAATTTTACTAAACACACTATATCTACGTTTCAGAATCAGTCTGAGAAGGTAGATGTTCCGGAGGTTAACTCAAAACTAGCTCGGTTGGTCTAGCAACCTACCAGCCATCTAGGCTGGCTTATCTTACAGTCATCTCGGTTGGCCTACCAGCCATCTAGGCTGGTTTATCTCAGCCATCTAGGCTGGCTTATCTCAGTCATCTCAGTTGGCCTACCAGCCATCTCGGCTGGCTTATCTCAGCCATCTCGGATGGCCCACCAACCATCTAGGCTGCATGGACACTTAACAACTGTGCAACCCGGGACCACCAACAGCTTCTCACCCTGCCACTTGCCTATGCCTACGCGGACTGACACTAGTAAAGGGCATTTCCCATCACATAGACTGAGCAGCTTACCTACTGACACAAGCAATCAGGCGTAGGTTGAGCTACATCACAGGCTAGCTCTGACTAGACCACATGCTATAAATACCCCATTCTATGGAGGGTCAGGTACACTCATTTTTCCCCTGCTCATACTCCGCCTGAAACCCCTTTTAACTTGGGCGTCAGAGTGTCTTTGCAGGCCACCCCTCCTCCACCATCGGAGCTACTGTTCAGAGCAACCACCACCGCATCTCAACCTCGGACCATCTCAGATCACTATCTTGGACAGCCTGGGAACATCTCGGATTACACCTTGAACCACCCTGGAACACCCAGGAATGATCACCTCCACCACGATCATTTGTCTGGCACGACCATTTGGCGTCGTATGTGGGAAAAGGTAAATATTAAATCCCACCAATAACTCTTCTGGTTGAAACCTCTTCTCCATTTCCTCTTTTCCCAATCTCAGAAGAAACCATCACACTGGAGTATATGAATACTCAAATCTGGGCTTCCCCAGTTTAGCGTTCGAAACGCGTTATGCATCCTTTTGCAAAGCATCTAACATCATGCATAATTCTAGTGACCTTTATTTGAGATAACTAGAACCAAATTTGGATTATGTCAACCTTAGAAACCCGTTGGAGTTCCTTTATGAAGCTTCCTACATTTTTGGATCAACTTATTTCTTATCAATCTGCCCTATAAAGTGGAGGAGTTGGAAATGAGCGTCTCTTGGTTTTTTGTACTGATAATCCGTTTCTTGATTTATGGCTAATTTTTGCACTATGACTATTTTCTGCACTGTATGGGAGGAGATGGGATGATATACTTCCAGATCCGAGGTGTGAAAACCCGGATAACATACATGTGAGGATGATATACTTCTAAATCCGAGGTGTGAAAACCCGGATAGCGTACATGTGAGGAAGACATACTTCCAGATCCGAGGTGTAAAGACCCGGACAGCGTACATGCGAGGATGACATAATTCTATATTCGAGGTGTGGAAACCCGGACAACGTACATACGAGGATGACATACTTCTAGATCCAAGGTGTGAAAACCCGAATATCATACATTCGAGGATGACATACTTCCAAATCCGAGGTGTGAAAACCCGGACAACATACATGTGAGGAAGACATACTTCCAAATCCGAGGTGTGAAAATCCGGATAGCGTACTTGCAAGGATGACATACTTCTAAATCCGAGGTGTAAAAACTCAAACAACGTACATGCGATGATGACATACTTCTAAATCTGAGGTGTGAAAACCCGGACAACGTACATGAGAGCATGATGTACTCCTAAATCCGAGGTGTGAGAACCCGTATGGCACACATGGAGAAGTTATGGAGATGCAATGTGAAAGACGATGTTTAGAAACACAGGACATTAAAATGAGATGCTAGACCTGATGCGAACACAAACACGAAACCAAGTCTAAAAACTTGGCAAAAACTGGGTTCATAAACTCGGATAAATAAAATTTTCATATGCAGAGTGTGGAGTACTTCTAAATCTGAGTTCATAAACTCGGATAAATAAATTTTTCATATGCAGAACTTGGAGTACTTCTAAATCCGAGTTCATAAACTCGGATAAATAAATTTTTCATATGCAGAGTATGGAGTACTTCTAAATTCGGGTTCATAAACTCGAATAAATAAAATTCTCCTATGAAGAGCATGGAATACATCCAAATCTGGGTTCATAAACATAAAATTTTCATATGTAGAGCTCGGAACACTTATAAATACGGGTTAATAAACCAGATAAAATTTCATGAGCAAAACATGGAACACCCCTAAATCCGAGGTGTGAAAACCTAGATGGCGTACATGGGAAGAGCATAATATACTTCTAAATCCGAGGTGTGAATACTCGGATAGCGTACATGTGGAGAGCATGATATACCCCTAAATCCGAGGTGTGAAAACCCGGATAGCACACATGGGAACAACATGCAATACTTCTAAATCTGGGTTCCTAGACCAGCCGTTGAAATCGTATTCGACATCTCGACCCCATATGCTTAGATATGGCATCGAGCTGGGGGGGCATCTGTTCCGGAGGTTAACTCAAAACTAGCTCGGTTGGTCTAGCAACCTACCAGCCATCTAGGCTGACTTATCTTACAGCCATTTCGGTTGGCCTACCAGCCATCTAGGCTGCCTTATCTCAGCCATCTCGGCTGGCCTACCTACTGACACAAGCAATCAGGCGTAGGTTGGGCTACATCACAGGCTAGCTCTGACTAGACCACATGTTATAAATACCCCCTTCTATGGAGGGTCAGGTACGCTCATTTTTCCCCTGCTCATACTCTGTCTGAAACCCCTTCTAACTCGGGCGTCGGAGTGTCTTTGCAGGCCACCCCTCCTCCACCATCAGAGCTACTATTCAGAGCAACCACCACCTCATCTCAACCTCGGACCATCTCAGATCACTATCTCGAACAGCCTGGGAACATCTCAGATTACATCATGAACCACCCTGGAACACCCAGGAATGATCAGCTCCGCCACGATCATTTGTCTTTCACGATTAATAGAGCACTATGTCTTGTCAACAAAATTATCTAAATCTTAACCGGGAGAAAACTTATGATTCGTACTTCACAAAATAAATCTAGGTGAATCTTGAAAAATCACCAACAAATAGCAATATATAATGGAAACCATTATAGTGAGGATTTCTAGTTGCATCCATCAACTCATTATAAAATGGAACAGCATGGCTTACCATATTTGCAACCTTCACATATATCCCATCTTCTAATTCTGACATATTAAGATGGCTAAGTCTAATATACATACCAAATAGATGCATCTATTATCTATTATAATGTACTAAATGTGACTTGTGTCACTTAGCTAGCATTGTCATTTACCTCTAATGTTGTCACATTTTTTATTTGTGCCACGTTAATAAAAATATGATGTGATCTTCATAACCCACCTTTTCTATTTTCCTTTTTTTTCTCACAATTTTATATTTACATTGCTATTATGTGTCATTATCAATTATTTATGTATGGGAGACTTTTGAAACATCACAATTACCATATAAATGCAATTAAACATATTATATCATATTCAATAATAAAAAAATTACAAATTTAATACAAATTTCACACAAATCATTATAATTTACATTGTATTATATATACATTTTATCATTCAACCATCACTCTCAATTATATATAAACATACATACACATTCACAAAACCAAAAAAACTTTCTTATTCTTTAGAAATCCTACCTACACAAAATTATATGGAACAACACTACATTGGCCAACTTAGCACAAAATGGTATTACTGTTACTAAAATTATTACATTTATATGTCTATTCTCACTCAAAAATTAACTCAAACAGAATTTTGAAACAAAACACTAATTTTAATATTGATTTTTCTTCACATACAACTCAAAAACTTATCTTATTCTCTTTAATTTCCTATTTCCTGAGATTAAAAATTATTTTTTATTCCTATTATCTCCTATTTTAAACTTTTTTAAATTGTGTTTTTCACTTCCAAGGCAATTTCACGCCTTAAATTCACACATTCATTTTTTTCATCAATGTAAATATGTATATTTTTGCTAAAATTACACTAATTATTTTTTTCTAAAATATATTCTTAATTTCATAAATATATATTCAATTATCACATTTTTTTATTATGAAATAAGTAACATAATCAATGTTTTAAAAATTGGACTAGTGATTGAACCGGTTGTGACACTGGTTCATGGTTTATTGGTTCAACTAAACCGTAGTTGAACCGTGGCGGTATTGGTATTAATTAAATATATATTTTAATATTATATAATATTTTTATGAATAAAAATAACATAAAAATCATAAGAAATTAAAATTGTAATTAATATAAGTATATCATATTAAATATATTTTAAGATTAAAAAATAATAATAAAACTTAAATTGATAAATAAATAGTAAGTCAAATCCAATTCATAATGTAAATATTATTATTGTCAAAACCAAATTGGACTTGTCGGTTTAACCAATCTGACTGGGAATCGATCTGGTTTCCGGTCCATATCACCCTAAAAATTGGTGCCAGAAAATCGGTTGAACTCATCAATTTTAAAATTTTCATAATTTTTATTTATTTGTATTTTTATTCAATCTAAAATATTTTTATATAAGTAAACATAAATTTTTAGGGATTACACATGAATATTTATCATTTCTCAATTATTATTAATTTTTTTATCTTTAATACATATATTAAGGTCTTTCATATTAATTTATAATCCTATATAACTTGATTTTTTATGATGTTATATTATTTTATTATTTAAAAATAATATTTAATATTTAAAATATATATTTAATTATTACTGGTTCGACCACGATTGAACCAGTGAACCATGAACTAGTGCTTTCATCGGTTCAATTACCGATCTGATTTTAAAAACATTGGTATATATATAAAAGTGTAACAATTTTCATCAACCAACGTACTGGAGCAAAGGCTAGAGCGCACCTTACTATCGAGATGGGTTGGGTTCCAACATCTGGGCTCTGGCCAGTTTTGATCGGTTTAAGCAGTTTACCAGTTTGAAGACCGATTTTTCAAACCACCGGTTATTAAGACTGATTGAACCAATTACCACACCGATTCTTGGTTTAACTGGTCAAACTGACCGGTCCGATCCAGTTCGATTTTCTAAACTATTATCATAGTTGATTGACCAATCATTGAGGTAATAATATTATCTACATATTATTTTATGAGAAATAATATTCATATAATAAACTCATACAACATACTCCCTTCGTTCCTTATTATAACAACCTTTCAACCGTTTCACATAGTTTAAGAAAAGTTGGTTAATGAATTTGTCTTTTAAAAAAAGTCATAGCATTCCAAATATACTCCTATTTAAAAGTCACTATATTTTAGAGACATTAATTGTTACATAGTGGAAGACTCTAAAAATCACTTTCCAATGGTGTAGTTGAACATGTGAGTAAAACTTCATTAATTATTCACACTCATCAATATATAGAGAATTAAAAAGAGTTGAATATTAATGAAGGGCAAATATGAAGAAAAAAAATAATTAATTTATCTAAAAATCTGCAAATGGTTTTATATTAAGCGACACTCAATTCTTCTAGGAGGAGTCTTATAAATAGGAACAGAGGGAGTACTTTTTCTTTCTATCGTTGTCCATCATATCACTTATCACATCACCTATCACATTTCACATTTTTTTTTATTTCCTCTCTATCTCTCTCCATGTTGTACTTACAACATGTTGTATAGAAAATCTCTCTTATTTTATAAACAACTTTGTTATTGATAAATTTAGGTTTAATTGAAATAAAGAAAAAATAACACTACAAAGTTTACATTTCAATTCAACTTATTATAGCCAAAAACTTTAAATATCTATATTTTCAATTACCACTATTCAATTTCATATATATCACACAATTTCAAATAAAGAAATACTTATTTCTATACTTTTTAATGTTTTCTAATATTATTCATTTTTAAAATTGAAAAAATTCATGCTAACGCGGGTCCATATGTAATTATCAATCATCCCATTGACTCCTCATCACACTCCCTTCTTGTTCCACATATTAAATTGAGTTGTTGGCTGTAATAAAGCTAAACAATTAATGAAGCATATCCACAATTAATGAAGACTTGTAAACAAACTGAACTACTTGACCTCTCTTGACTTGCTCATGAACAAAGTAGCACATATATATAGGGCCTTAGATAATTTTAGACTTAATTGAGCTAATTTTTAAACTAATAGTAACGAAAAAAAATCAAGGTGACTTGTTAGAAAGATAAAAATAAAATCAACTTAGGGGGTACATGAATCATGAATGATGAATCTAGAAGTGAATATGTAAATCTTGAAATATCAAAATTAATTGTTAATAGTTTTTCTGCATAAAAAACAATAAAATCAACTTTGCTATTTCCAACATGAAGAGGCCGTTTTCTATATCTACCTGTGTTCCATTTTCATATATAGTTCTTCTGATCAAATTAGTCACCCATCCATTGCTTGACAAAGTATAGTTAAAAACGGAATTTGCGTACACCAATTGCCTGGATGAGTTAAAAAAGGCAAGAAGCTACCTGAAAGTTAGTCACACGCTTAAAAAAGGAAAGGAAAGAAACAGATTCAATATCTAATATACCGTCTTGGTCTATTTTCAAAATGATTCCTTATCCGGTTATCCCTGACTTCCTTATTAATCATTTCAATTTAACAATAAAAACAGATAGATCCTATTAGATTCTAAAAAACAGAAATATTATTACTATCACTTCCTCAGTCTCACTACATCAAAAACCAGCGGTACAACAGTACAGTAGATATCATACTACATAGATAGATTCCATTGGATATTAAGTGAAGAAAACGAAAGCACCTAGTCTTGCCACCACACCACATGTCTAGTCCTACAACTATGATAGCATTCAATATTGTACAAAACAACCATGTAGTAATATTTGGCCTCAGCAATCAGTATTTCGTTCTGCCATCACCCTCAGTTATCACATCATTGAAGGATCCATTACTGGGAATCATAGGCAAGACATGCTCCTGATGGGGCACAATGACATCAAGAAGGTAAGGACCGGGTGTGTCCAACATTTTCTGGATTGCTGCTCTAAGGTCCTCCTTCTTTGTCACACGAGCTGCTGGTATTCCACAAGCATCTGCAAACTTGAGCATGTTTGGGAAAATCTCTTCCTCCTTAGATGGGTCACCCAGATAAGTGTGAGCTCTATTGGACTTGTAGAATCTATCCTCCCACTGAACAACCATGCCCAAATGTTGATTATTCAGCAACAAGATCTTAATGGGTAGATTCTCCACTCTTATAGTGGCCAGCTCTTGAACATTCATAATAAAGCTACCATCACCATCAATATCAACCACAATTGCATCAGGGTTAGCAACAGCAGCACCAATTGCAGCAGGCAATCCAAAACCCATAGCCCCAAGACCCCCTGATGTTAACCACTGCCTAGGTCTCTTGTACTTGTAAAATTGAGCAGCCCACATTTGATGCTGTCCAACTCCAGTACTAACAATGGCATTTCCATCTGTCAATTCATCAAGAACCTGAATAGCATACTGAGGGGAAATTCCATCCTCAAATGTCTTGTAACTCAAAGGGAATCTCTGTTTCTGCACATTCAACTCTTCCCTCCAAGCTTGAAGATCAAGTTTCCCCTTGATCCCCTTACTCTCCAAGATCTCATTAATGCTTTGCAAGGCCAACTTCAAATCCGCACAAACCGACACGTGGGGCTGCTTATTCTTTCCAATCTCAGCAGAATCAATATCAATGTGAACAATCTTAGCTCTGCTAGCAAAAGCCTCAAGCTTCCCAGTGACACGGTCATCAAACCTGACCCCAAAAGCAAGCAACAAATCACTCTTATCAACAGCATAATTAGCATAAACAGTGCCATGCATACCAAGCATTTGAAGGGAATGCTCCTCCGCAGTAGGGTAAGCACCAAGACCCATCAAAGTAGAAGCAACAGGAATCCCAGTAAGTTCCACAAAACGCCTTAACTCCTCACTAGAGTTCAAACAACCACCCCCAACATACAAAACGGGTTTCTTGGATTCAACTATCAACCTCACAATCTGCTCCAACTGGGCCTCACTGGGCTTCTTGGGCAACCTGGAAAGGTACCCAGTGAGCTTAATGGGCTGGTCCCAATCAGGAACCGCGAGCTGTTGTTGCACATCTTTAGGCACATCAATTAAAACTGGGCCCGGCCTCCCAGAAGTTGCAACGTAAAACGCCTCTTTCACAACCCTAGGAATGTCATCGACATCAAGAATGAGATAGTTATGTTTCGTGATGGATCTTGTTACCTCAACAATAGGGGTTTCTTGGAACGCATCGGTGCCGATCATTCTCCGAGGAACTTGACCGGTAATGGCGATGAGAGGGACACTATCCATCATGGCGTCGGCGAGGCCACTCACTAAATTGGTGGCGCCGGGGCCGGAGGTGGCGATACAAACGCCGGGGAGTCCAGAGGAGCGCGCGTAGCCCTCGGCGGCGAACACTCCACCCTGCTCGTGGCGTGGAAGCACGTTACGTATGGTTGTGGAACGTGTTAGGGCTTGGTGGATCTCCATGGAGGCGCCGCCGGGGTAGGCGAAGACGTTGGTCACGCCCTGACGCTCCAGCGCCTCCACAAGAATGTCAGCGCCTTTTCTTGGCTCGCCGGCGGGGAACCGAGAAGTGAAAGGCTCGACGGTGGTGGTAGTGGTGGGGGTGGCGGTGGAAGCAGCTGCTGCAGTGGGTTTGGAGAGGGAGCATGAGATTCCGAGGGAATGAGAGTGGTAGTTAGGTTTGTGGAGAATGGTGGGAGAGAAAGGGAAGGTGAATCTAACATTGTGTTTCTGGAAATTGGAGTATGAAGAAGAGAATGGGGATCTGGAAGTGGAAGCGGTGGCCGCCATTTTGCTGAATAGTGTGTGAGAGTATGGTGTCTGTTGCAAAGGGTGGTTGACGAGCCTCGCCTTACAATAAGAGGATTGAGGATTATTTATTTACTTTATTGCCCTTGTCTTTTGTATGATCTTTTGGATTATGTGTGGGTAAAATAGTAACCTTGTGGAATTGACATAAAGTTAATGGTGCTCATTTGTGGTGTGTGGCTCGCGCGTGATCACTTGGGGAACAACCAGCCACTTCTCATCCTTGTCGTTTTGTGCTGCTTAACAACCCTACTAGTACCAGTATCAGCGTCAACACTGGTTCTTAGTCTTATTTAAGTAGTACTAATAATTAATAATATTAATAAGTAAGAGTGAACACATTCACAAAATTAGTTAAATTTATTTAATTTTTTTATATCATTTAAAAAGTAATTATATTATTTAAATTATCTTAGATTCAATTTTATTGAAATTTGTTTTAAGTTGACATGTTTGATAATACCAATAAGCTAGCTACTAACTTATTTGACTAGCTTATAAATTAGTTTGACCAACACAAAAGTGTTTGATAAGATATATCAAAGTAGCTTATTTTAGGAGCTTCTAACTTATAAGCTACAAGCTAGTTCACCTAGCTTCTAGCTTGTAGCTGGTAGCTTATTTAATTTTCTTCCATTATTACCTCTTATATTTTAATACATTTTCCTTATTATTCTTAATTTCTTTTTACTTATTATTATATATTTTTAATTTTAGTGACAAAAATCTTTCAATTTCTTTTTACCTATTATTACATATATAATAAGTAATTTAAAAAATTATGAATTAATTAAATTATTATTTTCTTTTTACTATTTTATGAAATTATTTTTATATTATATTATTTATTTTATTAATTTCATTATTTATTTTAATTTTTAATTAAATATTTTATTACTGAAAAGTTTAATAAGAATTTAATTATTTTTTAAAAAATATAAAATTAAATTGCATAATAATATTTTTTTTTCTAAAAAACACAAATAGAATTCATATAATAAAATTTATATAGTTAATTATACCCTTTTATGTCATTTTACATTTACTAACTAGCTTATCAGTTAGTTTTACCAAACACTTTTAATTCAATAAGCTAGCTTATCAGCTACCAGCTAGCTTATCAGTTAGTTTTGCTAAACACACCCATACTCTCTTTTCTATTGGCACATGATTCATTAAATAGAGTGGTTGAAAAATAAAATATCAATAACAAGAAGTGTGTTGGAAAAAGTGTGTCAAAGAGTGTGTTTCTAGCACTCCTCTATGAATTAAATAAAGGGTAATTTGAAATGATATCATTTAATAGGGTAGAATTAATTAAGCTTTACTTATATTTTAGTTCACAATAAATAAGTGTTTTATTTTCTTATAATTAAGTCTGGAGGGAATATCTTACTTCTAATTTTCAAAACCTTTTCAATTTTTTTTTTAAAAATCTTTTCAATCATTAAATAAAATAAAAAGTTTATTTTATTATTAAAATACTAATATATCATATGATTAATTTTATGTATACGAATTAAATATCACTTATGCATTTTGAGTGTTGAATTGTTTTTGTGGCCAAGATAAGTAGTCACCGCCACAAGCGGCAAGCTCACAACCTTCCAAACAAACGTTCAAGTGTGTTTCATGGGTACGATTAAGCCTACGTTTGGATTACCTTTTTCGGATCCATTTTGATCAGGAAGTAATAAGGTGTTGCTTTCGAAAAATTCACATCGAAATGTGCTATCACCATTTTAGAAAATATAAACATAAGTTTACTAATGTTTTCCCAAACACACACTAAGGTGGGTCATAAATTTTGTGTCAAACGGGCGTGACAACGTTTTTCACCATTAGATATATTACTTTGTTAATATATGATGTAGATTGATCACCTACTAAGGTGTGTTTTATGCTATAAAAAAAATACTCATTAAACACACTCGTAAATACACTTAGTATTAATTATTATAAATTCATAAAAATTGTAAAATGAATTTTAAAAATGTTTATAATTTTATTTCAAAATAATCAACAATTTTAAAATTTGAAATGAACAAATTATCTATTATAAAAAGAGAACAAATTAACAAATGTGAAAATTAATTACACTATAAATAATAATGATATTAAAGAGTTGTGATTTAGCTGGTAATATGGACTAAGATTGTGATAATAGCTCCTAAGTTCTATCTCCATTAAACACACTATTAGGGAGGTGTGAGGAGTCTGTTACTAAGTCCTGTTGAGATTTGGCAAGCGTACCAAAGTCACAGTAGTATAATAGTTTTTAAGTAAGGGTTGTCGTACCCACGGGGAACTTGAACCACTATTAATTCATTACAATTTAGTTCACTGTATATTTACAGAAAAGCATTTGAGTTGTCATGTTGATCTTTGGATGAAAATTTGGCAAAACAAGTTGATGAAATTAAAGTAAGTGCAGTAAAAAATGGTTTTAAAAATAGATTGATGAAATTGGGATTGAACTCATCATTCTCCCTCCTCAGTATTATGTTAATTTCCTGTAATTACTATTTCATTGACATTGATGCAATACACTAAAATCGCCTAGGTCGATTCCTCACACCCAGGGACCCTAAGAATAACATATTTAGATATCAATTTCTCGCATATCAAATACATTTACCAGCATTAAAAACGGGTATTTAAGAGCAATCGATAAATAGATATCTATTCATATAATAAAAACCTACCGAGTAGAAACGTTTAGATCAAAACCAAAGAAATACCTTCTAGTCAAAACTAAGGTTTGAAAACAAGAAACTATTGGTTAAACAAAATCAAGTATTAAGTACAAAACGAAACTACCAATGTCAAATGAAAGTAAAATACAAAAAATTAAACGGAATACTTCGGAGTTCGAAGATTACATTCAATCCCGGATGAACGGACTAGCCACTCATGGTAGCTAGTAAACCCAAAGATGGAGTGGGAGGAATGGAGATGAAGATCCCTACCCTAAGAGAGCCTTGCAGCTTGGAGAGGAAACTTGGAGAAGAGGATATCAAAAGTTCTGAATGAATGTCCCAAAAATGATCTTCCTCTGTCTTCTCTTGAATGCGTCCAACAAGCTGGAAAACGTGCGCGCGCGCTCAAGCGCCCATTTGGTGAGCTTGAGCACCCATTACGTGGTTGATCTGGAGGTGCACGCTTGAGCGCACCTGTTTCACGCTCAAGCGCGCAATACTGCTGCCAAAGTCTTATTTTCTTCTCTCCATACTTCTTTTGTTGCTTTTAAAAGCGTTCCACATTTTTAATCCTGCAAAATTCATATTTTTCATCAGCAAAGCATCAAAACTCTAAAGTGAGATAAAAAAACTAAGGAAAACTCAGATTTAATTTATAAAAAGGCAATTGGAGGCACAAATTCAAGCAATTAATATCACAAAGTGCTCAAATTATAACTAAAAACTACTAATTTTAAGCACTTATCAAGCTCCGAACAAGATTGTCTATGGTAGGGGATACATGTGGTTACCACAAAAAAATACACTATAATTATTTAATGAAACAACTTGAAATAGCCAAATTTATCCTCTTTAAATATATTAGAATTAATGAATAATAAATATTAAATTAATTTACTTTTAATATATCAAAATCGATCAACAAGAAATTTATGGTTAAATTTTTTCTAGTTTTTAATTAGCTCCCTTTAGTTTAAATTGGTTTAGAAGAAGCCTACCAAAAAAAAAAAAATTGTTTAGGAGAATCCTTATAATTTTATTTTTTTAATTTAATCCTCATTCACTAACAGGGTTAATATTACGTTAAATCATTCCTATTTATATTTACATGTATAAATAGACGATGAGATAGGATGATGATGTGGTGACACATAAGAAACTTATTTCAATCAATTTTTCACATACTCTAATACATAATTTAATTTGGGGCATCAATTTTTTCCAGGATTTCCATTCCAATGCCAATGGAATAACGTTGCCTATAAAATTGGCCAATCTAGATGAGAGCAAAGGCATCGAAGGAAGAATGTTGTTGTTCTTGTCCTCTTTTTCTTCTTTTTATTTTGGCAAGTTGTTCGCATTCTTAAAAGAAGCTCAATTCACTCCAATGCTAACACTTTGCTTTTTTCTTCTTTTTTTTTTTCGTCAAGAAAACTTTGCAAACCACAACCACTTGCTCCTCGATGCCAAAGTCAAGCTCAATTGACAATGTCCAACACAATCTGATTTCAAATCAAATGTTTATTTAGTAGAAAGAAATTTATATTTTGAATATGCTTTTTCATATGCTTTTGTGTTGCACTACACATACCGAATGATCACATGAAGAGCTTTTTTTGTGACGGGAATCGGCGTAAAAAAGTTGGGTTTTTTTGGCATGAAAGGAATTAGGGATTTAAATAGTGATATCAAAAGAATTAAAAAAAAAAACTGTAATTGAAGATGAAAATGGGTTAAAAAAAAAATACTCAAACGTAGAGATCGATAGAAGAAAAGAATCCACAGATACCGGATACTAGCTAGATGCACCACGAATAAAGCACATGTCAAGCACACAGTCACAGGTACTATCATTATCATGGGATGCTTCTGGGGAAATAACGGTCTATTAGCTGGTCATCAAACATGTTTAACGCAATGCACAGACGGATCATTGTTCAGTTTTAAAATTTTGTACATAGGTAGTTAAATCATGATGTTGTTCATCAAGTTAACAGGTCCTTAATGTCATCCCATAAAAATTTAGTTAACAAAACCATTTCTAAATGGCAAGCAATCAAAAATTCCAAGCAGCATTGCAGTAGTCAGCATCTTTATAACCCCAATAGTCCATCAAAGGCATTATAGTCATTCAGCTCTGGCCATCAAGATTAAAAAAGACATTTGGGAGAAAAAAGATTTGTTGACTCATCATTAATTCCATATCAGCAGAATTTAATAGAATATTAATGGTGTTAATACATAAGGATTTAATTAAAAATAAAATTATAATTAAGGACTCTTTTAAATCATTATAAATTATAGGGACGTAATTAAAAACTAGATAAAACTATAGGGACTTAATGAGTAATTTAACCTAAATTTATTTAAATTCAGTTTGAAATTCAAATTAATACCCAATAAATTTACTCCCCTTAACTTTTTTCTTATTAACCTCAAGTTAAAGATATAAAGATTTCTTGCATACAAACTATCATAATATTTTATTAGATTTAATAAATATACATTATCAGTATAAAAGTTTTACACACATTTAAAGATGTGCTGTCATATCTTTTAATAAATATGACATTTTATATATTATTAAATTTAATAAATAATATTATAACATATGTAACTTGTTTACGTTATATTCATCTTCATCTCAACCTCTGTTTTTCTCATTTCTTCTACCTTTTGTCTGTTTCAATTTTTTTCACCTTTTGTCTGTTTCAATTTTTTTCATTTTCTAATCACCGGTGGAATTAGAACATATAAACTTAAATGGAAGAATATTTCACATTATAAATAAAAAGATTGTTATTTTTCCTCTTTTGGTCTTTTCTTCATCCTCTTACCTGTAAAAGGTTGATTGATTTTTTTTTTTACCTTCAACTTGTAATGAATATTTGGTTCTTTCATATTTTGTAAAAGTGAGCTCTTTTCTTCTTTATGGTCAGTCATTCACTTTGCTATCTCCATCTTTTTGGTCTTCTCTCTTTATTTTCATTTTTTATTTGTAATTATCTCACTCACTATTACTTCATTTTTTTAAGCATAATAATTTTCTTTTCCCTAATTAATTTTTGTAACACTTCACATTTTGTATAAATGAAGTGGAAACAACCATTTTTTTTTTTGCATGGATAACTACAAATGAATTATATTTTTATCATTTACCTACAAATACATTATTCATGTTATGAGTCATTTTAAAATATCTTTTTACTACTTAATTAAATTTATAAAGTATTAGAATTATAAATTTTGATTTTATTTTGTTCAAATCAAGTAACTCTGGAAATTGTAAATTTAAGTTTTCTTTGAATTATTTAAAATTTATTTTACAATTAATACCACTCAAGGTCGTTATGAAAGTTTGAAATGGGCAGTACAAAATTTTTTCTTCATTTATTACCACAATCTAAAAGTAAATAAGTCTAGCAACAATTTCCCGCCTAAAATAAGGGTAAAAAGGTAACTGCATTTAATTAAATGAATTTTTTAATTTATAAAATTTCTTTTCAAAATTTGAATTTGAAGTTAGTGGTTTTAGAAATCTGAATGTATTAAAAACACTGACAAAGTATTAATAACCCCGTTTTTCCATGTGATCAGAGAAATTAAAAAAAACATATCTATATTCAAATCAAATCATTGTTTTCAAAATGGAGATAGTGGATTTTAATTGCTGTTTTTGACTAATCCATTTTTATTACTACTTTCCATATTTATTTTTTTCTATTTCCCATGTCTTTTATTCAAATTCAATTTTTCCCATTTAAAATTCATTTCATTGTGCTTATAAATTTAGCTAGATCATTGAAACATTGCACTTGCAGCATTGACCACTCCTCTCTCGGGTTATATCCTTTGTCTTTCTCTACTCTTATCTCTATCTCTTTCTCTCTGTTTTTTATTATTTTAGTAACTTTGAAAGTTTCTTTCTTTCAGTTCTACGACACAATAGGATGCAACATGTAGAGCAACAATGACATGGTTGTGGTCGCGGAAATGAAGAGCGGCGTGGATGAATGTCATGGAAAGACAGAAAACGATTGATTTTTTAGAAAGAAATGGAACCTCAAAGATCTGAGGAAAGATGAGGAAGATTTGTGGTGGCTGTCATATTGTTGTCTTAGCTGATAATTGGTGTTCTGTTTTTTCAAGCTATGATATATTTGAATTTCTGTTATGTAATGGGGGATGTTATTTGTGGGGGTGTGTTTTTAGGGGAATCCAATTGGTACTATTATATTTTTTGTGTATGAATTTTATGATGTGCATTGTGTTAAGAATCAAAGTTAGTGGATTATTAATCAACTCTAGCTTAATTTGAGCATTTTACTCATTTAATGATGTTTATGGTTTTATATGCCTAAAGTTTATGGTTTTTTAAGAATGAAACAGAGAAAGGTCAGCAAAAAATATGGCCTTTAAATGGAATGTAGAACGCATCTTTATAGACTTGCATATATGAAAAATCAGTGCAATACATGTAAAACCTAGAGCTTCTTGATAGAAATAGTCCATAGTAGATCTGAATCAAACTGAACTGTTACTATATCTCATTTACAATATTTGATGTGCTTATTATTAGACTTCCATACCTCATCTCCATGTCATCTGAAATAGTCAAAAAAATTATAAATTTATTATTTTTATAATTGATTTTTTATTTATTTTAAATAATTGCCTTAATAATAATAAATATAATTTAAATTTACTATATTTATTTATGAAGATAAATGCAATTTCTAAGATAAGCCCTTTTTTAAAAAATATGAAAAAAAAAGAATAAAAGAAAAAATAAAAAAATGGTTCGAAAATTGTATGAAAGGTTAAAAACAAAAATGATTTTAAAATGATAGGTATTGTCAATAGTCATTGTTATCTCATTTAAATTTTAATTTATTTATATATATATATATGCAAGTCTATATATATTTAAATCTTATTGATATGAATTAAAAGCAATTCAATGATTTGAATACATATATACACACTTTTCCTTTTGTATGTAGAAATGTTAATTAATTCTCCTTTCAAATTATATTAATTGGTAGATGAGATATGAAGCAAATAATAATTTTAATTGATTCCTAACACGAAAGGAAGAATAAAAAAAATATAGTAACAATAAATCTATAGTATAAATAAATAATTGATTCATGATTTTTTTAGTATAGGCTAATTCAAATTCTAGATAGTTGTTCTAAATTTGATTTGATTCTAAAATTGTATTATAATTAATTAAAATCAACGATTTGATTTGAATATAGATAGATTTGCTTTTATAAAATGTGTATAAACCTATTTCGATTCTAAATCTGATTTTTTTGCTAAATTGAGAAATTAAAACAAGGCAAACAAAGAACGAAAGGGAAATAAAAAACAATTGTCCCTATCCCTGCAAATCTGCGGCTAACATAGTAAAATAGGTAGGTAGGTTTTATTTGAATATAGATAGGTAGGTTTTTGAAATTTGATTTAATTCTAAAGTTGATTTGATTTGAATATAGATAGGTGTTCTAAATTTGATTTAAAATCTAATTTGATTCTAAATTTGTATTATGATAAATTAAAATAAATGATTTGATTTGAATATAGATAGGTTTGCTTTTAATTTATGCATATAAACATGTTCTGATTCTAAATCTGATATTATTTGCATATAGATAGATAGATTTTTTGAATATGATTTGATTTGAATATAGTTGGGTGTTCTAAATTTCATTCTAAATTTATATTATAATAAATTAAAATCAATGATTTGATTTGATTATAGAAACGTCTGTTTTAATTTGTGCGTATAAACCTTCTGATTCTAAATTTGATTTTATTTTGAATTTAGATAGATATATTGATAGATTTTCTAAACCTTATTTAATTCTCAATCTGTTTTGCTTCTAAATTCGTATTATAATAAATTGAAATCATTGATTTGATTTAAATATAGACAGATTTGCTTTTGATTTGGGCGCATAAACCTGTTCTGATTCTTAATTTGATTTTTTTTAATATAGGTATATAGGTTTTCTAAATTTGATTTGATTCTAAAGATGATTTAATTTGAATATAGATAGTTGTTCTAAATTTGATTTTAATCTAATTTTCTATTATAATAAATAGAAATCAATGATTTGATTTAAATATAGACAGATTTACTTTTAATTTGTGCTTATAAACATGTTCTGTATCTGAATCTGATTTTTCTTGAATATAGATAATTAAGTATTTTAAATCTGATTTCATTTGAATATACAGGTTGAGTGCAAGGAACCTTTCTCACATTAAAAGTTGTTTCAGCGATATATACAGGTATGTTTTTACTTAACAAATATTACAATATATGATTATGTCTAAAATAGGATTATATAATAATTATCTGAATGGATCCTTATGTAGTAACACTTAATTTTTTTTCTTAGAATTTGAGTTTTAAAGATAAAAACATGCATAGATGTAAGGTGCAACAATTTCTAATTTAGAAGCAGATTTCAATTCGTGAATTATGCATGTCACTTCTGAGATTTATCTAGAGAGTTATTTGTTTAGCTTATTTATTATGAGTACGATTTTAAAGATTTGTTTGATATTACTATTTCTTTTTCTGTTATTTTTGGTGTAAGATGCAAGGTATGAGCAATTTAAACTTATGAGAATTTTAAAGATTTATTTGAAATTAGTATTTCTTTTTCCATTTGACGTAAACTAATTTTTACACAGTTTCAGTTTTACTTTTATCAAACGAATTTAATTGCATCAAAATTAACATTATCAATATGCATATAATCTTAATAAATACCCACACATCTTTGTTCTTTGATTTCCTCATATTCCTTGGAAAGAACTTACTAGTAGTATTGTTTGCTTATTTTAGGTTGCAACCTTAAAGGAGGATGGCTGCCCCAAAGTTTGAGTTGTTATTTCTTCCCAAATTACCTTTCGTATTTTCTAATTACTTTTATCTATGGGTTTACACCTATTCCGTTTTTTTAGGAAAGAAGTTTTTTGGTAGCATGGAAAAGAGTGTTTAAGATGACCCCAAGGTGTTTAAATGAATGTGTAACAGAGGTATTTCATTTTATTTCATGAAAGCATTAAGTTGTCTATTTCATTTTTTTGTTTCAATTCGTTTCACTGTAAAGTTTTTTTACATTGTTTTTGAGTTCCCAATAGTCAATAATCAATTTTAGAAGATTTATCTAAGTTCTATTTCTTGAATTTAATTGAATTTGTTGTGTAGAGAATTAGGAAATGAGCCAAATAACACAATTTTTAGCATCCTTTTTACAAAATTTGAGTAGGACATTGAGAGGTTGTTGAAAGTGCACTTCTGCCAAGGAGTTGCATATTAAATCTGCACAAGTAAGGAGTTGCAGATTAAATCTTCACAAGCAAGTACAATTGATTTTGTGAATATGGGAGTAATATGCCTATTGCATTATAACTCATTGTTTTATTAGGTAAGATCCTGATTGTTTTTCATTTATATTAATAAATACTATAATGCTAGAATGATTTCCTCTTTATTGTAGCATGCTATTGTTTTTTTAGGATTAGTTTTTTTTTTCAAGAACAGATAATGCACATGTTCAATGTACACCAAATCTTCTCAATTCACTCATCATTTGAGTTTTTAATACATGTTTGCTTATTTGCACTTTTTGCGTTGGCATATAGGCTAATGTACCTGCTGCTTGCTTAGTTATATGGAACAAAGTGAACTTATAGATCGATCCTTGCAGATCTTAATTCTCAGTTTTGTAAATACAATTTTTTATGACACCCCAAAATGTATGCCAAATAAAAATTAAAACATGTTTGACTGCTGAATATGTAAGTCAAAATCTGATTTCTGACATCATAGAAAACAATGACACCTATTTCTTTGCATGGTTTTTAGGGTCTTTCCTTTTACTTCACAGACAATCCATCGATGTTTACTTTCCTATTATTGAAAGTAATCCATGGACATAGGGAAGTGGTAAATGAACTAAGAGAAGTGTTGAGGAGAGGTGACAATCATTTCAAAATTGTTGTTTACTTCCTTAAACTAATAATGTTCTTCACTTTCTCAAACTTTCTTTCTTTTTATTTTTTTACAGTTTAGTAACAAGCATGACTTGAAGTTGAGACAATCATTTCGAAATTTTACGTGGTGGAATTTTTTTATATCTATTGTCGATCTATGATATATTAACGCTAAAGGGTATTGACGACATACAATACTTCACATTATATTACATGCTGCTTGGTGTGCTTCACATGCTGCTTCTAATGTTGTTTGTCAGAATGGATAGTATTGACATCTTTTTCTTTGGCTATCTCTATCAGTGTCATTTTTCCCTCTATTCTTCGTAGATACTTAAATTGCTTTTACTTCCCTTTAATTTTATCCATGTTTGAGTAGGGGTATTTATTTAGAGGTCAAATTTGGTAAAGACGGAGCGAAGTGATGGTTCTATCCATGGTGAAAGCAAAAAATGAATGCGGAATGGGTGAAGGTGAAAAAGCATGGACTGGAAGCTTGATGTGCAAAAACTATGTTTATATTTAATATAATAAATGTAGATAGAATTCTACTTACAAGCTAGATAGTTGAGTTACTGACAAGTTACTAAATATTTTTGTTTAGGACAATGGTGGATAGCCCTTGGATTGCATCTTCAATCAATTTTGATAAGTAAAAGTATGTATTGATGTAGACGAAAATATGAAGGGAGGAAATTTTTATGTGACTGCCAATTTTTTCTATTAGTACGTCAATTCTGAGATAGGTGTTTCATTTTTTAATTTTTAAACTATTTTAATTCTTTATCACATCAACTTCTACATTCTGCAATTTTTTTTATTTAAAATAGGTAAATGGGAATGGTGACGCTTGGAGAAGTGTTATTGTGTTGTTGTTTATCATAGGGTATCGATGGAGTCATCAATGATCTCTTAACGGGTAGGCAAGAATATATTCACTTTACCTATTGGTTCTGTGTGCTTTATCTACCCTTATTAGCATTAAAGGATATTAAGGTATACAATAATCCAAGCACTAACACTTTTACTTGGTTGAAGCAATGAGAGGAAGTCTTATTGTATTGAGACATCAAGCAGCTAACAAGTAATCATGCATTCTTTGAAGATAAATTTCAAGTAAGCATCTTGATATAATTATATGGATGGAATTTAATCAGTACCTAATTGGTCTAACTTACTAGATCAATTATTCATAATTTAAATAGGGTATCTTTTGCTAAGACATTTTTAGTATTGTGATATTGTATTTAGACATCAAGCAGCTAACAGGTAATCATGCATTCTTTGAAGATAAATTTCAAGGAAGCATCTTGATAATTTTTTGGTAACGATAGAAAGAACTTCTCTTTGGCGGAATTGGGACAATAATTTCAGATTTTGATGATATGGAATTTACTGCTGATTTGGTTCTGATCGAAAGAACTTCCAACTTTTGTGGCTTCTTATTTTGATCATTTCTAGGGTCAAATTAGGGGTCCAAGTCAACCGGAGAATATTGTTTTTCATATTGTTCTTGCAATGGTTCGTTATTGTTCATGTTATGTTTAAGTTTGTTAAGTTGAATTAGAGATTAACATGTGGGTAAGAGGGTCAAATCCTATTTTCTGAAGTTCTTTTCTTTATATTTATTATAATAAATGTAGATAGAAGGTAGTTGACTACCTTCATATTTTCTTTTTTGTTTTTTTAGGTGGTTCTTTTGTTTGTTTCTATTAGATACTCCTATAACACTAAAACATTTTCTATATGTAGCGTCTTGAAGAGATTTTTAAATAGTGGATAGCCCTTGGGATTGCATCTTCAATTGGTCTGGGTAAATAAAAATACATATTAATATAGATTAAAATATGAGGGGAGGAAATGTTTATGTAATTATTTCAATGTTTCTACCATGAAAAGTATATCAATTATGAGATTGGTGTTTCATTATTTAAAAAAAATAATTTTACTTCTTTATCATTCAGCTTTTACATTCTGCAATTTTTTTAATTGAAATAGGTAAATCGAAATGGTGGCACTGGAAAGGGTGCTTATGTGTTGTTGTTAATATAAGATATCAGTGGAGTCATCAATTGTCTCTTAACGGGTTGGCAAGAATATCTTCCTTTTACCCGTTGATTCTGTGGGCGTTTTATCTAACCTTATGGAAATTGCAAAATATAGGAAGAGTGAACAAACTGTTGGCATTATTTGCCAAATGGTTTTGTAAAGCTTTATTGGGTTACGTGGGCTTTACATGGTTATGTTTTGTTCGGTAAGTGGATCAATTCCTATTTTGGTAAAGCTATTTTTTTATGTGCTAATCATACAAGTTGAACTAAAAAAAATGATTTAATTTGAAATATTTCAATCTTTTGCGGTCATCCTGCAAACGTGTGTGAAAGAAATAAATTTTTGGAATATTTGTATTCCTTTAAATGTCCACATTGGAAACTTATTATGGTTTTATTAATGTTAGTAGTAGTTAGATTTTGTGGGCAAGATGTTACCAATTTCCAATACTTACATTTTATGGGGGAGATATTGGAAACTTATTAATCAACATTTATAGTACACATAAACGTATTATATATATATATGGAAACTTCTAAAAGAAATTAAAATTAACAGTAAAATTGAATCAATATATTATTATTTAATAAAAATAAAGATCAATTTCATACAATTTCATATAACTAATTAGAAATATACACGATTGTTATTGTCTAAATTAAATATAATAAACATATATCATTTTGGGACGATCATTCCACATAAAAGGAATGATAATTTATTTATAATAATTCAAATGAGTAATTCTATATGAATAATTTCAATACTATCACTATTTTCATGTGATTAAAGTATACCTTTTAAATTTTAATATGAATTAATTATTTTCTATTATTTTTCAATGACCTTTTAAATTTTAACTTAGACTAATTATTTTCTATTTTTCTTTAATTTGCAATGACAATAGATAAAAAATCATTAGCAATAATTTAATTTACGAGATATATTAAATTACACAAAGTAAAAATTACACTTTATTTTTTTTTTTAAATATAAATTTGGGTTACTAATGTTTCTTTTTTTTAATTATAAAAATATTAAAAAATTAATTAATAAAAGTAAATGACTTTCCTAAATTTTATTGTGATTATCAATTGAATTGTGATTATATTGATAGAAGTTTTTTTTAATTTGCTTATAAAACTTTTATTCATTATGGGGAATAAATTTTTATGTAAAAGTTCATTAATATTTAAATATTAATTTAGTATATATATATATATATTTTAAAAGATAAATATAATTTACCTAACATGAAAAAATTACATAAAAGTTATTAATATTTAAATTTAAATTACAGGGTGTAAATGCTTATAAGAAGTAGGAATAATTTTTTTTTTTTTGCATGAAAACACATTAATATCATAATCATATATGTGTGTTTGTGTGTGTGTGAGAGAGAGAGTGAAGAAATTATTGAGCTTTTAAATTTTAGCATTGATTAATTGTTTTTATGTTCTCTCATTTGCGATGACAATAAATACAATTACAATAAATAAAAATAATGGGCAATCATTTAAATCATCAACGCTTCAATTATATTTGCTATTAGGACGTTTTTCATTGAATTTTTATAATTATTGTTCTTTAAGTTATTTTTTTTCATTTTTATTCTTATTTTATATTTATTGTTATACATATTTTTAGCTAAATTTAATACTCGACTCTTTATCATTTTCCTCATTTTCCCACCCCGTGCATCGCACGGGTACCTGGCTAGTAAAGATTATATGAATTCACTGTGCTAGACATAACTCTTAGCAAAGCTTTTGTTAATATTCTTTTCCTATTTAGAATTTTGTTACGTAATTAATAAATTATAATTTCAAATAAATTGATTAATATTTTTCTATTTAGTTACAAATATTAAAAATTAATCCATGTTTACATTTTTTAATTTGTTATACTTTTTTATGGAAAGGAGATAATTTGTTATACTTTATCTAACCCTGCGTGTATTTATAAATGAAAAACATGAGAAATATAGATTTTATATTTTATATATATATATATATTATGTTATACATATTTATATAAAGCATGTTTTTGCCTAAACGGTTTATGTCATGTAATAGTACCAAATTTTATTCGTTTCCTGCCTAAATTATTTTCATTCTTTACCTCCAACGTTTGAATCAATATATCAGATCAAATATAAATGAGGAGGGTACAAATCAATATATCAGATCAAATATAAATGAGGAGGGTACAAATTACACCAGTGTAAGTTACACAAAGTATTACACCGCTAAATAATTTTTTAATAGATCATCGTATTAAGTAATACACTATTGGATTTAAAGTTACTATCATCGAGATCATACATATAAAATTTTACATTAATCCGAAATTATTTGATATGTCATTGAGATGTTTCAAGATTAACGTTATATATACATTTAAAATATATGAAAAACTCAACCATTTGATTATCAAGTTATTAGTCTCAAATTTTATGAAATTTGACACAAATAATCATGACGATGAATAAACATAATTCAACGGTTGGATTACTAAAAAAACACATTCAATTTATAGTTATCAGCGGTGTAATACTTGGTGTAACTTACACTGATGTAATTTGAACCATCCTCAATATAGAATATTAAAAATATAATTCACATTAATAGCTACAATAATTCCTATATGATTAATTTCAATTCTAAATTCAAACTCAAGTACATTTCAATCTATGAGAAATTAATGTTTATTGTGCACAAATCTAGTTCAGTGTTAAAATAATGATATAATTTTAAAATTTATTCATGATAAGAAAAATCAGATCATATAATACCTACATGCATGCAATCAAGAATTAGGAGTATGCTAAAACAACAAGAGTTATGGAACGGGGGTAATATTAATTATTATAAATTCGTAAAAATTGTAAAATGAATTTTAAAATGTTTATAATTTTATTTCAAAATAATCAACCATTTTAAAATTTGAAATGAACAAATTATCTATTATAAAAAGAGAACAAATTAACAAATGTGAAATTAATTACACTATAAATAATAATGATACCAAAGAGTTGCGATTCAACTGGCAACGTGGATTAAGATTATGAGAATAGTTCTTGGGTTCTATCTCCACTAAACACATTATTAGGGAGGTGTGATGAGCCTTAACTGTTACTAAGCCCTGAACAAGATTATCCATGGTAATAGGGGATATATGTGGTTATCACAAAAAAAATACACTATAATTATTAAATGAAACAATTTGTAATAGCCAAATTTATCCTCTTTAAATATATTAGAATTAATGAATAATAAATATTAAATTAATTTACTTTTAATATATGAGAGTTGATCAACAAGAAATTTATGGTTAAATTTTTTCTAGTTTTTTATTAGCTCCCTATAGTTTAAATTGGTTTAGGAGAATCCTTATAATTTTTATTTTTTAATTTAATCCTCATTCACTAATAGGGTTAATGTTATGTTAAATCATTCCTATTTACATGTATAAACAGAGGATGAGATAGGATGATAATTTGGTGACACATAAGAAACTTATTTCAATCAATTTTCCATGTACTCCAATATAGAATCGGGAGCATCAATTTTTTCTTCCATTTCAATGCCAATGGTGTGACACCCTTCTACCCCCAAACTCTTACACATTAAATAATTTGAGATTTAGAAAGATAACGTCCCACAACGGGTAAAAAAGTTCACATTTCTCATCATTCAAAACGTCATTTGTTCCAAAAGTAAACTCACATAAGATAAAATAGAAGTAACAGTTCCCAAAATACTTAAGCAGCGGAATCAACATCAAAATAACCTACTGGCCATGTACGACACTTAAACAATTTATAAAATCCTTTCCTAAAATAGAGAACACAAAATAAAAATCCCCAATAATATACCCTGATGTCGCATGTATCAGAGCGACTCTCCCTTCAATTAATACTCGACACCAGTTGTGTCATCATCATCATCTGTAAAATTAATCACAGTATAACGGTGAGGAAAAGAATACCACTCATACATACACATAGGAGGCTACCATATCCTCACCCACATATAATCCTCATTATCATCAAGTAATCACATACTCAGAACATCTTACACCTTTATTATCAAACATCTTATTTCAACACAATTATACGAATCACACTTTATAAATCATCAAGCACATTCCAAACACATAATACTCATCTCATCAATAATTCTCATAACATCATAATATAATTCAACATCATCATCAAATACAATGCATATTCATCTATCATCATGCACACCAAAACATCATCAATATCATCACAATCATCATAATCATCATACTCATCATAATCATCATAATCATCATCCCAAGGATCATGACTTGGAACTCCGCACAATGGGCGTTCCTCATCAATCTCCCTAGTTGTCACCAATGATGGATCCCATCATGGTCTCTGCACCCCCCTCTAATAGGTCCGTGCAGTTCACCTCCCCGAGTTGCACGTCACCCCTCTCTAGGCTTGTGCATCTCGAGTACAACACCTCCCTGAGCTGCACTCCACCCCTCACTGAGTTTGTGCATCTCAACTACAATCACCTCCCTGAGCTACACTCGCCTCTCACTAGGCTTGTGCACCCCAAGTACAATCACCTCCCTGAGTTACACTCGCCTCTCACTAGGCTTGTGCACCTCAAGTACAATCACCTCCCTGAGTTACACTCGCCTCTCACTAGACTTGTGCACCCCAAGTACAATCACCTCCCTAAGTTACACTCGCCTCTCACTAGGCTTGTGCACCTCAAGTACAATCACCTCCCTGAGTTACACTCGCCTCTCACTAGGCTTATGCACCTCAAGTACAACATCATATATGCTCACGCATCATCATCATAAGATCAATTACATCATCATCATTATTATTATCATCATAACACACCTCATATGCTCAATGCATAATCATCATATATATCACACCTCATATGCTCAATGCATCATCATCATATATTTCACACCTCATATGCTCAATGCATCAATATATTATCATCATCATGACATACCTCATATGCTCATCACATCAACATCATACATCACAATATTATAAACATCTAACATCACATGAGATATTCATATCATCATACTCATACCACAATCAATACACTCTAAACATCTAATTAATCTATCAATTCCACAAATAATTCACATAATTATCAACAAATAATTAAGGGATCACAACACCACTTAAACAACACTCTCATACTCATTTTTGACCTGGTAATCGATTACCAAACAACTGTAATCGATTACCAGAGGCGATTCCTCAATTTTGGAGTCTTCAAGTTTTAAGCTTAATGACTTTGGTGCACTAATTTGGAAATATCTAGAGTTCTAGGTGTCCAATTAAAATAATTCCACTTCTATTAGAAAGTTAAGATTCGGGAATTCAGTTTGATATGCTATATGATGGGGTTCCGAGCTCGTTTGCACCCTTAACAAACGCATTCTTTCTCAGGAGAGAAAGTTGTCAAAACTCTGGTAATCGATTACACACAAACTCTATGGTAATCGATTACCGACCCCTGTAATCGATTATCAACAAGCCAAAATCACTCCCTTGCTGCCCAGAACACTCTGTAATCGATTACATACCTCTGTAATCGATTACCCGCGACACGATATGACAGTTCTTGCGATTTTTACCCCTTTTAAACCCTCCTTTTCAACCTCTAATCAATCCTTAAGGTTAATACATCAATCACGCACGTTTATATCAAACAAACTCAGCAAAAACACCAATCTTTACACAGATTTGCACAATTATTCCATCAAAATCCCAAATCATCAAACCCTTATTTACCCTTTTTCGTTCTCGCTACCCTATTCTATTTCAATCAAGATTCACCAAGATTCACAGAATTAATCATCAATCAACATGTTTTCATCATACAATACTCAATATATATATATATATATCAATTTCGAATTTAGAGTCTTAGAGGGTCTTATGGTTGCCCTCACTACCCAAGCACCCCCACATGCACATACAAGCAGCACCCTCTCCCCCACCGTACCTTGAAGTGAAGATCGAACAACAAGGAAGACTCTTTCTTGATTCTTGATGATCACTCTCCAGCAACCTCCTCTTGAGACTTGGTTTCTCCCCTCCTTAGCTTTTCGTTCTCTGACGATTTGAAGAATAATGATTAGGGTGAACTGATAATCCTTCCTTACTAAAATGCCTATATGGGCTTGGGCCCATCCTCCACCCCCTTATCTTCTTTTTAAATTTGAACTAGCTTTATGGATAAAACTACTCATAATATTAATTCTATTATTCATTTATTTATTTCCTCTACTTTATTAATTTTATTTTATTTTATTTTATTTTACTTAATAAAATTCAGGATGTTACAAATGGAATAACACTACCTATAGAATTGGTCAATCTAGATGAGAGCAAAGGCATAGAAGGAAGACCGTTGTTGTTGTTCCCATTCTATATTTCTTTTTCTTTTTCTAATTTTGGCAAGTTGTTCGCATTCTTAAAATAAGCTCAATTCACTCTAATACTAAAACTTTGCAAACCACAACCACTTGCTCCTCAATGCCAACGTCAAGCCCAATTGATAATGTCCAACACAATCTGATTTCAAATTAAAATGTTTATGAGTTTAATATATATTGTTAGTGTAAAGAAATTTTATATTTAAAAAAAAAATTAATAGAAAAAAATTTATATTTTGAATATGCTTTTGTGTTGCACTACACATATCGAATGATCACATGAGAGGCTTTCATTGTTTGTGACGGGAATCAGTGTTAAAAAATTCAGATGTTTTTTTTGGCACGAAAGGAATTAGGGATTTAAATAGTGATATAAAAAAAATTAAAAAAGACATTTTGGGAGAAAAAAGATTTGTTAACACATCATTAATTTTATATCAGCAAGATTTGACAGAATATTAATGGTGTTAATATATAAGGATTTAATTAAAAATACAGTTATAAGGACTCTTTTAAATCAATATAAATTATAGGAACATGATTAAAAACTAAATAAAACTTATATGGATATAATGAGTAATTTAACCTAAATTTATTTGAATTTAATTTGAAATTCAAATTAATACACAATAAATTTACTCATTCTTAACTTTTTCTTATTAACCTCAAGTTAAAAATATAAAATTTATTGCATATAAGGTATCATCATATTTTATGGATTTAATAAATATACATTATCAATGTAAAAATTTTATACATTCAAAAATGTATTGTCGTATCTTTTAATAAATATGACATATTATATATTATTAAATTCAATAAATAATGTTATAACACATTATTAGATATATGTGTAAAACTTATTTACATTCTTCATCTCAACCTCTGTTTCTTTCATTTCTTCTACCTTTGGTTTGTTTCAATTTTTTCATTTTCTAATCACGGATGGAATTAGAACATTAGAACATATAAATTTAAATGGAAGAATATTTTGCTATTCATACAAATCGCATTATAAATCAAAAGATTATTTTTTTCCTTTTTTGGTTTTTTCTTCATCCTCTTACTTGAAAAAGTTGATTGGTTGTTTTTTGTACTTTCATCTCGTAATGAATTTTTGGTTCTTTCGTATTTTGTAAAAGTGAGCTCTTTTCTTCTTTATGGTCAGCCATTCACTTTGCTATTTCCATCTTTTTGGTCTTCAATCTTTATTTTCATTTTTTATATATAATTATCTCATTCACTATTACTTCATTTTTTTAATCATAATAATTTTCTTTTCCATAATTAATTTTTGTAACACTTCACATTTTGTCTAAATGAAGTGGAAACAACCATATTTTTTGCATGGACTATATAAAAGTTGAATCATTTTGGGCTCTATATATTATAAGCAGATGTTGAGTTGATCACAATTTCATATCTTCTTGAGCTGATAACTACAAATGGATTATATTTTCATCATTTACCTACAAATACATTATTTATGTTATGAGTCATTTTAAAATATCTTTATACTAAAATTTATAATTCTAATACTTTCTAAATTTTGATTTCATTTTGTTCAAATCAAGTAACTCAGGAAATAATACTAATAATTTGTGTAAATTTAAGTTTTCTTTTGAATTATTTAAAAACTATTTTATAATTAATACCACTTAATGTCGTTATGAAAGTTTGAAACGTGCATTACAAAATATATATTTTTTCATTTGTTACCACAAAATAAAAATTATATGAATTCACTGCGCTAGATATAAACTCCTAGCAAAGCTTTTGTTAATATTCTTGTCCTATTTAGAATTGTGTTACGTAATTAACAAATTATAATTTCAAATGAATTGATTAATATTTTTCTATTTATTTATATATATTAAAAAATAATCCATGTTTACATTTTTTTTAATTTGTTATACTTTATCTAACCTTGCTTGTATTTATAAATGAAAAACATGAGAAATATAGATTTTATATTTTATATATATTATGTTATATATATTTATATAAAGCATGTTTTTGCCTAAACGGTTTATGTCATGTAATAGTATCAAATTTTATTCGTTTCCTGCCTAAATTATTTTCATTTTTACCTCCAACGTTTGAATCAATATATCAGATCAAATATAGAATATTAAAAATATAATTCACATTAATAGCTACGAGAAATTAATGTTTATTGTGCACAAATCTAGTTACGAGAAATTAATGTTTATTGTGCACAAATCTAGTTCAGCGTTAAAATAATGATATAATTTTAAAATTTATTCATGATAAGAAAAATCAGATCATAAATTATGTCATACCTACATGCAATCAAGATTTTAGTTCACAAATTAAATACTATACTAAATCAATGATATAATTTCAATTTTCAATCATAAGAAAATACAGACCAAAGTTCTAACATATTATCTTCAAATATAATCATCTTGCATAATTTTTTATATTATTAATTTTAGAAATGTTTAAATTTGAATAATACTAGTCGGGTACCCGTGCGTTGCACGAGGTGGAAAAATGAGAGAAATGATAGAGAGTTGAGTATTTAATTTAGCTACAAATACATGTAAAATTATTTGAAAAATAAATTATTTTTATTAATTAATTTTTTAAACAGTTTTAGTTTTTACAACAAAAAATAAAAAACATAAGTAAAACATTTTCAATCAACATAAATTTATATAGTAAAAAATAATTAGAGTGTAATTTTTACCCTGATAATTTAGATACTAATAAGCTTTTGACCGAAAATATTAATTTTCATGTGATATATTCTTACTTACTAATTTAAATATTAAAAATATTGATTAAGATATAAACAACATAAATTTTATTATTTATATTTTATTTTAATATTAATATTCATCCACTAATTTAAGCATTAATACAATTTATCTAATTTTTTCACCATATATGATTTTTTTTATCTTATAACTTAAATATTAATAAGTTTTCTTTTAAAACTTTCATTTATGTGTAACTTTATTTTACATGCAACTTAAATGATATTCTTGGTGCCACAGTTTCTTTCATTTTAAATTAAACGTTTAAACGTAGTACAAATATGAAATTATTCTAAAATATTATAATCCTAAAAAATATAAAATCACATATTGATTGGAGTATTCTAATAAAATTTTATACTGCTTTCTTGCTGCATTAATTCCTTATACTTGTTTAAGAAATAAGAAATTAGAGCCCTTTAAAGTATTTTTAAGCAAAATTTATATTCCTATATATTATAAGTACGATTTTTCAAACATATGTAACCCTGCCCAAGATAATAAATACAAAATAGAAAGGATTTATTGCAAATAACAACTATTAATATAACCAATGCATTAAAAGTAGTGATTACACATGCTTAAAAAACCATTATAAATATTTGCCTTTAAGACATCTTTATACCGTAATCCCTAAAATTTTTGCACATTTTTATTTTACTATATTTTTTTTTACTTTGAACTCAACGCTTAAAAGTGTTTATCGAGTTAAACAATATTAGTTTTAGTATAATCAAATGAACCATAACAGCTTGACTTTTCTTGTTAATTTTAATTGCTTTCTAGAAGTTTCAAAATTTAATTTTGTGGGTATAGAAGTTATGTACATTTATCTAAAGCTAAAACATAAAATTGATGTCTTTTATAGTTCAAAGAAAATTCGAAATTATGGTATAGTCATTGACTTAATTTATACTTCATTCGGTCCTTTTTATAAGGCACACTTAATAAAACTATAAATATCAATAAAAATAATTAAAGTTAGTTAATTTTATTGGATATTTAAAAAATACTTTAACTTTCTAGTTATACCATTTTTTATTATCACAACCATTAGATAATTAAAAAGACATTAAAATTAATAAGGGAAAATAAAGAACCCCATAGACTTGTAATAAATGCATTATAAAAAGGATAAGTGGAATAGTTCAAGAGTCTTTTTATTACCTCTTATAAGATTGAAAATGATAAAAACTGAAATTCCAATCATAATGAACATTGGTTTCTCTAAATATAAAATCACAAAGCCAATTAGATGAATTCGTTGTACATGAAACTTATTGGCAACATAGATCAAATGACTAAGACTTGGTCTACCATCATCGAGTACGTTTCTACATAGTGTTAAAGAAGCAATAGAAATTAAAGTAGCAAGTAAAAGTCAGTGATATTTTATTGTACTTCATTCATATCTTACGCACCACTTATCAATGTGCACGGATCCTCTGCAGCGCGGGATGTGCCTGCAGCAGGATAGCTAGGGAATAGCTACGGATTTTAACGACGAAATGTTTTCGTAGTTGTTCCCTAGTTATTTCGTAGCTAATGTTGCTGCAGATAGGTCCCGCGCTGCAGAGGATCCGACTCCCTTATCAATGGGGGCAACTCTACCTGGTTCAAGTTATAAAGTTTGACCAATAATTGATATAAAAATAAACCATGTAATAACTATAAATGTAAGGTAAATAGTGCTTCAAGCAAGAAAAAATAAAGAAAAAATATTTGTTCTAGAAAAACAATGTCATTGTATCTTCTAGCAACATCACTACTAAGGGCTAGAGTAAAGTGCTTTAACAATTTGGATCCTCTAAGTGATCAACAACTTTTAAAACAGATGCTTTGAATCCACTCCTAGAAATTGCAGAAGAAATAGGAAGTGACAATGATAGACTCAATACCATTATTCTCATGTTTAGTACACAAATGTGAATGTCATCATTCCCATTATTCACATACTATATTTTATCTTCCCTTTTTTAATTTTTTCAAAAAAGTATATTCATGTCACTAAACCCAAATAAAGACTCTGCAAAGCCACTAATCATTTTTTAAATATATATAGGAGGAGCGTGCAAATTTAAGGAAATGAAGGAGAAAAGTCACCAACCAAAGGAATCCCAATATCAAATTGACCCAAGACCAAAAATCTCTAGCTATGATTTAAACTACACCGCAATAACTTCCTACTTAATATTGTTTTTAGTTGAAGAAAAAATATAAATATATAAACCAAGCATGAAAAGTCTCTCTGCAATGATAATTCACACACACACATTCAAAGTTAACCAACAAATTTGAGTTTGATTTAGGGAAATTTGATATATTTAGTTGTGCTCATGCCAAGTTGATGTAAATGATTCACATGGCATCCTTCAAAATATGCAAGAAAACTTGATGTTCTCAGAGCCAATTATTTGAGTTTTCTTGTGGAAGCTCTAAATTAATGTAGAAAAGAAATGAACAAAGCAGTTGTGTCAGTAACAACAACCACAATAATAATATTGAATATATCCCAAAGTAACATATGATAAAAAAATGTGAATACAACCACTAAAGAAAAAGATAACATATAGCAGTAAAACTGAAATATACCATTACAGGTCATTCCATGTAGCTAAGTTGTAATCTTGGAGGTGCTATTCAAAAATATCAAAACAGCCGATCCTTAGAGTATATCATGATGAACAAAGAAATAAATGAAAGAAGGGAAATGAAACTAAAAATACTTTTTCAATACACGTGGAATAATTTTAAGCTTACAATTTAGGAACAATGAATCTTATTGCAGTAAATTATATTCAAGCATTCTCTGAAAAATCATTTCACATTCAAAGATGAAAACTAAAGGTTTCTTTGAGAATAACAGAGAGGACTGGACATCATTTTTTATCATACAGAATATGACTTATATTTTACCATATTAGAGATGATGAAAAAATTTGGTCTCTCTAAGGAGTATGACTTTGACTTCACCATCAAAGAATTGACATGTCTGGTTTAGACACTAAAATTATAGTAGATGTGCATTTTCTGAGTTTGATGCCGCTTATTTATTAATATATTCTCTAAAATATTTTATTACTCACTCTCAATTATGACCCAAATCACTCAATGTGCATTCCCTCTCTCCAACCCCCTTCACTTCCTCTCTGGTAGTCTTATATAGCCCGTGAAACATTTTAAAGTCACACTAAGAGTGCTCTTAACTATTGCATAGTTCACATTAATGAAAACAAATACTGCATACTGTCATTCCAACCATAATCCCTCCACTAATCTTTAACCGTAATCTCCGTTCATCATTTTGAAAGGAAATGAAACAAACTACATGAAGTATCAACTTCTAACAAACGGTGAACCAAAAAAAGGTAAATAAAAGAATAGAAGTATAAAAATATATATTAAACATCTTACCTCTCAAAACTCGTATTCCTTGTTCGGTAAGGCCTAGAATGTCCTGTACTTTCTAAAATATTTTATTACTCACTTTCAGATTTCAAAGACCCAGATCACTCAATGTGCATTCCCTCCCTCCCTCTAACCTCCCTCATTTCCTCTCTCTTAGTCTTATTCTTATATAGTCTACCGTAAAACCTTTTATAGTCATACTTATGAATGCTCTAAACTATTCTATAGTCCGCATCAATGAAAACAAATATTGAATATTGTCATTCCAAATTAAACATAATCCCTCCACTAATCTTTAACCCTATTCCCAGTTCAACACATTGCAAGGAAATGTAATAAACTACATTAAGTATCAACTTCTAATGAAAAATGAACCAAAAATAGGTGATAAACTTGTATTCTCTATCTTGTAAGGCCTAAAGCTCAAATGGGCCAAGAACAGAAATATCCCTAGTAAGATTTTTCTATTCAAAAGACAGATCTCTCTTTAAAAATTGACACAAACCAATAATTAATTCTAGAGTAGAAGGATCAATCAAAGCATTAATTCTATAAAACTTGGTAAATATCACAATCTTTCTAATAAACTCAACCAATTTAAAAATTTACCATATTTGTCAAAATGCAATATTACACTGAAGAATATAAACTGTCAAAGTGAAATAAAAAAGAAAGAAAATCTTTATATAAAAAATAGTCTATCATTTAAAAAGGAGTGAGATTACAACAGACAAAACTGGATGAAATTTACATTTCAAACAAAAATAAGAAATACTAACAGAGCTCCTTGTGTTGCAGGCAACATCTCACCGCCTCAGACATAGGCAACACCTCACCCCTTTCATCAACCATATGCTTATTTTATCGTAGTTGGTTGATTTTAACTTCCTCTAAAGAGGTTACACAGATATAAAACTATCTTCCAGTTATGAAACGGTAGCATATGTAATTTCAAGGCTACTGCTTAAAATATTAATATAAATAACTAAAAAGATAATTTTCAACAACATTTACTAAAAGGATTCAATAAATTCAAACATTAGGTTCATAAAAGCATATAACAGATGAAATAAAAGCATCTTTCAATAATAGACAAAGTTCTTAATTCATTTAATTTTAAAAGCAGTATTTTTCCGTAATAAACATATTAAGTTAATATCCAAAAAATTTCAGATCATTCAACTCAGTACAATTACTTGAAAGATGAAGACATGAATCAGTGATGAATTTTCAATTCGAAAACATACATTGCATTTAAACTTCACAAATATGATTTATAGGTAGTTAAAAGAACATACCTAACTAATATTAAGGAATTCTCAAGGATAATTCAGCAACTTGATTACACTCACAAAAAATATACATATAAAGTCGGTTCAATTTCATAAAACATTACCTCTTAGGCCACATTGTGATAAGAGCTAACATAAATATCAAAACATACAACCTTCTTAAACTACTGAAAAGAGACAACAAAGAAGCCTCCATTATAATTTCCCGCGAGCAACAGAGCGAAAACGAAGCAGCCTCGCGGTAGGATCCTTTCCCTAACAGCAAAACAAACATGCATTGCAGTAAAATATCTTTTCAATCCATTAGGACAAATTTAAATCAGACACGGCAAGATCTTTTTCATGCAAGCCATTAAGAGGAAAAGTTAATTGAAAATGACAGTCACATGAAAATGCAACCCAAATACAAATACATAATTAAGGAATCAGTAAAAACTAAAAAGGCCCAAAATTCAACTCAACTATACATATATTAACTAAAATAGTATATGCATACCTATAGGCCAAGAAAGAGACTAAAACTATAACAGCCTACCATCCAAATCTTAAAAATAAACGCATCTAAAACATTCAGAATTACAATCAAATATATTTAACATATCGGGGAAACTAACCCCATGTCAACATGGATAAAAATAAAAGGTAACAGCAAGAGGAATCAAATGGTTTTATCAGAATCATTCATTTTGCAGTAGAAATTATAAACAAAATATGCAGTATTGTGGACACTAAATAGACATACCGTATTTGAACCCAACAAATTCCTACTGCTAAGCCTGTCCAAAAAAAATGAATAAACTTAAACATGTTTGCACAATAACCTCATATCAAACCAAAGGAACAAAAATTGAAATTAGAAAATACATCAAGTACAAAGACTCACCAAAAGTAGTAGCCTTCACGCTAGCAGATTTAATGGATACGAAAATGACACACAGTAGATCCCTAATCCTAAACAGGAATATTGCTCTGCAAATCAAAATAGAAGCCATTATCAGAAAATATGTAGAAAAAAACAGAGCGAAAAGAGCGAAAACGATGACCCCTCGGGGTAGTATCCCTTCCCTAACAGGAAAACAAACATGTAATTCAACTAAAGTCCCCTTCTTTCAAAAAACGTTTGAAAGCCATAAACCCTAAACATCAAACTTTTTAAAAATGAAAAGACTTACCTACACCGGAAGCTTACCCGCGAGCAACAGAGTGAAATCGAAGAAGTGTCGAAGTAGTATGCTTTACCTAACAGCAAAACAAACATGCAAAGCAAAAAAAAGAACCATTAATTCTGAAATCATATGAAAACATTCATGGTGAGCATCACAGAGAATTCAAAAAATTGAAATACTAACCTATTACCGGAAGCAAAGCGACAATAATCTCCCAGGAATATGAGCAGCAACGGCGTCGCACTACTCTAGCTGGACCAAGTTTTAGGGTTTTGTAAAAACCCTCTTTCGCTCATCTGTCGCAGCATGCACACACCTCCGTTTCAGGATGAACAGTCTTGGTTTTTTATTTTGGTCTCTCTTGATGTCTCTTTCTTTGCCTTGTAATACATGTGTTTTAAAAAGAAAAAAAAAGAAGGGTGAGTTGTGCCGTTTCATAGCCCTTTCAGTTTCCGAGCGAGAATTTATTTGCAGAGTTCCGCTTCATGTCTCTCTCTCTCTCTCTTTTTAATACCTGGCTTTTAAAAACAAAATGCATTTGATAAGTTGTGTCGTTTCAAAGGCTTCTCAATTTCCAAGTGAGAAGTAACTTTCTCAACATGTGGGGAAGTGGGTAATTTATTACTCTCAGAGAAGGACAGTGAGATAGTGAGAGAAAAAAAGGAAAAGAGGGAGGCAAATAGGCTTTTAGAAAGGTTTGCTGTGCAGAAAATATGAAAGGGTAGGGAGGCTAACAACAGGTTAATAGCGTTAGTGAAAAGAGAGAAACACAGTAAGCAGAAAAAAATATGAAATATCCAAGCATTTAGTGGGAAATAAAATCATTAATTACTCTGGATTCCAGTAATTACTCAGATTGTTGTGTAAAATATGGGAAAGTGTATCAACATTAACTTTCAATTTAATTTTTCAAAATCACTATCACTAATTCAAAATTTGAATTCTGATTTTTTAATTTAAAAAAGTTGATTAAATATAGAATTACAGTTTTAGCCCTAGTTTTGGCGGGAAAAAATAGATTCAGACTCATTTCTATTTATATATATAAAGATATATTTAAAATTAAAATCTTATATTAGAACATATTTATGTTTGTCATAACTGTTATGAAAATAATGCTGACAATATATAAAAGTAGAGAGTAGAAAGAAAGAAAAGAGAAGAAGAGACCGAGAGTTGGTCGTGTATTATTCCATCCAACATAATGGGGTATTTATACAAGTGAATAATGATTAATAATGGAAACTAAGTAACCTACAATCGAGGAAACTATGTAACCTACAATATACAATATCTTCTCAAGATCAATTCTTCTATTAAAGGAAATAGGTAAAGTCATATCATATTAGACAAAATCTGATGGGCATCTACCATATTAATTATTCATAACACTCCTCCTTGGATGTCCATTATTTCAAAATGTGCGTCGTTAAAACCTTACTAGAAAAAACCCAGTGGGACAAAAACCTAGTTAAGGAAAAAGAGTACATCATTCTTTAATACGCTATTAGATACTGCCTCATTAAAAACCTTGTCAGGAAAACCCAGGGGGACAAAACCATGACGAAGGGAAAAAGAGTGCAGAATATATTTATGTCTCCCCCTTATTTGGACAATCATGTATAAGACGAAGGAGACCAATCTTTTGTACAAGTTGCTCAAAAACTTTAGTTGGCAATGACTTTGTTGTAAAAGATCTGTCACATCATTTCATGAACTTGTTGACGTATATATCGCAAAATTTTTAAATCATGAGTTTGTTCTATCTCATTGAATATGTCATTCTTTCAACTAGCAAATACATGTGCTGTTATCTTCACATAAGATCGTCAGAGTGAATTTTCTGGAAGATAAACCACAAGTTTCTTGCACATGTTGAATCACATATGTCAACCAAAAGCATTCTATACTCGCCTCATATAATGCTAAAATTTAGCATGATTAGATAATGTGGCAGTTATAGTTTGTTTCATGGATTGTAATGAAATAGTAATACCATCACTTGTAAACAAATATTTTGTTTGCGATCGATCATTATGAGGGTCGAAGAAATAACTTGCATCTGCATAACCAAGCAGGTTTGACTTTGGTCTATTTGAGAAGAATAAACTCACATCCAATGTACCTTTAATGTAGCAAATATATGGTGAATTCCATTCAAATGCCTTGTAGATGAAGAACCATATCTTGCAAATAAATTAACAACATATTATATGTCGGGTCATGTATAAGTAGCAAGATACATTAGTGCTTGAATTGTACTAAGATATGATATTTCAATACCAAACATTTCTTCATCATTCTCTTGAGGTCTAAAAGAACCGTTGTCCACATAAAGTGACCTTACAACCATTAGAGTGCATAATGGATGTGATTTGTCCATATGGAATTCTTTCAACATATTTGTTGTATATGCTTCTTAATGCATTATAATTGCATATTTTAAATATGCAAGCTGTAATCCAAGACAAAACTTTGTCTTTCCGAGATCCTTCATCTCAAATTCTTGCTTTAAGCAATTTACAGCTTTTGGAAGCTCTTTAGGAGTTCCAATAATATAAACAACAAGTATGACATACTCTTTGCCATATCTTTTTATAAAATTCATGGATAAACATGATCATTCTTAAATCCCTTTTTCAACAAATATTCATTGAGGCAATTATACCACATATGTCAATATTACTTTAGCCCATAAAAGGATTTATTCAATTTAATTAAACAACTTTCTCGAGAACTTGGACTATATGCTTCTAGCAAATTAAACCCTTCGGGGGGTTTGATATAAATATTATTTTCAAGAGAGCTATACAAATGGGTCGTAATAATATCCATCGATATTTTCATGTACACCAGAACTGGAAAATATTGAAAAGTACTCGCATCCACCACAAGTGAATATATTTATTCAAAAGCAATGCCAAATCTTTGTGAAAAACCTTGGGCAACAAGTTGTGCTTTATACTGCACATTTTCACTTTTCACATCTCATTTTTGTACAAAAAAAAACTCATTTGTATCCAACTGGCTTTACACATTCAAGTGTGTGGGCTATAGGCCCAAAACTTTGCATTTTGCAAGTGAATTTCATTTTTTCACATTGGCCAATCATTTCTTTTTCGACATTCTTTAACCGATTTCAGTTCTTGATCCTCACTATCATTTATAATATCAAGCGCTACTTTCAATGCAAAAATGTTGTCAATGTTGACTTCATGTTGGTTCCATTGTATTTCATTCAGGACATAATGAGATCTCTTTATTTTCATGAATTTCAGGTACCCGAGTTTCTTTTGAAACTGAAATAATAATTATGTCCAAGGACTCTTCTAGAGTCTCTATATCCCCGATTATGTCATCTAGATTCTTAGCTCCTTTTCTTTTCTGAGGATTTTTTATCTTTGGAATCAACCGGTCTGTCACGCTTCAGGCGTGCTTCAGACTCATTTGCAAATGTAGATTGTCCAACAGGGACATCTATTTTAATTGGAGCATTAGCAGTTGGTACATATTTTTGGGTCAGTGAATACATTCGATAGTTGGTTGGCTAAACTTTGCAGGTGAAGTATCCTTTGAACTTCCAGTTCACATTGTTTTGTTCGAGGATCAAGATGGATAAGGATAATTCATTCCAACCAATTTCTTTACCCAACTGTTTATTTTCTCCCCTTAATATTGGGAAAATAAATTCATCAATATGGCAATCAACAATTTGAGTCGTGAATAAATCTCTCGTCAATTGTTCAATATATTTTATTATAGACGAGGATCGACAACCAATATATATATTCCCAACCTTATTTGAGATCCCATCTTAGTGCATTGTGGTGGAGCGATAATAATATATAATGCACATCCAAAAATTCTTAGATGAGAAGTATCAGGTTCCTGACCAAAAACCATTTGTAAAGAGGAAGACTTTAATAATTTATTAGCGTGATGCGAATAAGTGTTGCAACATGCAATATTACATGTCCCCAAGTAGAAATTGGAAGTTTTAATATCATTAGTAATTGCCTTGCAATTAATAAATGATTATGCAAGATCATTTTGTGTATGAACATACTCTACAAGATGTTCAACATCAATTCCAATGGACATACATAAATTCATCTACATGATCAAGGTGTATTGTCTTGATTGAGCTCTTAAACAAATTAATTGAGCAAACAATCTTGCAAACTCATGATTGCAAGTTGACAATAAACAAACATGTGGCCATCTAGTTGATGCATCAATTAAAATCATAAAATATCTAAATGGCCCACATGATTGGTGTATTAGTCCACAAATATCACCTTGTATACGTTCCAAAAAGGTGAAAGGTTCACTTCCAATCTTTGTTGGTTATAGTCAAATAATCATTTTTCACTGTGAATAAGCAACACATGAAAAATTGTTGGACTGAAAAATCTGTTGGCTCTTTATAAGGTGTCCATATGAATATTCAATCATTTTCGCATCATAATTGAAATGGGATGGCACAACAGGATGGCACAACCGTTCATGCCAAATAACAATTTTATCATGCTTTACTGTAGCAAATAACAATTTTATCATGCTTTACTATAGCATTTGTTTCAGTTGTACTCACTGCTAAGAAAACCGGACCAGACCGGTCAGTCCGATCGGTTGGACCTGGAACCGAACCTATAACTAGTCCGGTCAACTTTTTAGATCGGACATGTGCCTGACTCGGGTCTGACGTCACAGAACCGGTGACAAACCGACTAAATCGGCCTCAACCGTACGAGTCAACCGAGCTATTACCGGTTCCCGCATGCTGAGTGGTTGATAGTTGACTGCAATGTTGACCAATTTTTGCTGGTTGATGTAAATGCCAAAATGCTTTCTATGAGGATCAAACTCGGCACTGGAGGACAGACAAGCGAGGCACGCACCACTGAGCCACACACCTTCTCTGTTCAATATGTGCGAAAGATTATATATGTAACAATCCAAAAACATTGATATTTTCATCATCACAATAAAATATACTTTAAAAAATATGTTTTTAAATTTATAATATATATTACAAAAAGTAAATATATTTCCATATTATTTATTATATTATATAAAATTTTAACAATTTTAATTATTAATAAACCATTATTAATTTAATCTTAAATATATTTTTATCATTAATATTTTGTGACTTTTACTCTTTCATAAATCTTAGAATTTTCATATAAAAATTATATATTTTAATATATACCGGTTTAACCGGTTCAACCAATGACTCACTGGTTCGACCATTGATCCAATGACCTAGTACCTCGACCGAGTCGATCACCGGTCTGAGTTTTATAACATTGATTGTACTAATATAGGTGTAGTACAACCCAGAGGGAAATTAAGGCAATTTTTCCAATAAACATTTTTTTAATCTAACATCATTCTCGTGATGTATAGATATTCAACATTGTCATTATTTGTTGTCTCTATATATATGGTATCCATTTTTGCATATTGCCTTGAAACTTAATAAGTTTCTATGAGACTTGCCAAAATATATGGCATAATCAATGTGTAATTTTGTTCCTCCAAGTAACAGAACATTTGCTCTATCTGAGCCTTCATCTATATTTGTACCAGATAGGTAACAAAAACATTAGCTATGTCGGAGCCTTCAATTATATTTAAAATACCATATAGGTAACAAAACATTAGCACTGCCTCACATGCCCTAAAATATATAACCTTGGCGCGCATGCCATTAAATACATAAACTTGGGGCACACACCCTCAAACAAGTTCACACGCCATGTCTGGCGGAGCTGAGCTCTCGACATAGTCCTCAAACACAATCATGTTCACACGCCACATTGGCGTAGCTAAGCTCTCGACCTATAGGTCCTCAAACACAATCATGTTCACATGCCACACATGCGGAGCTAAGCTCTTGACCTACAGGTCCTATATGTTTTCCTAAAAAATAATAATATAAGAACCCTATTTTTGGACACTTCCATCTCCAATTAGATGATCAATTTTCCATCAGGATTAGGAAAGAAATCAACAACATCCAAATGAGTAACATCCATATGTCCATAATCGTCATCACAAGTAAAATTTGTCTCAATTCTTTTTCCCTTATCCTTGAGGTATTCTTGGTAAAGGTCAGCAAGATGTTTTGGTGTACGACAAATACGTTGCCAATGACCTTTGCTACCACAGCGATGACATATGTCTTTATGATGGTCGCTATTTTGTGCATCTTTACCCTTTCCAACCTTTTCATTATTTTTCCACTTATGGTTGGAAAATGTGTGTTTAACATTATCACCATGACCATGACCATGTCCACGTCCATGTTTATGACCACGATTTCGACCACGACCACGACCACGATTACGACCATAATTTTATTTAGGAGTATAATGGCCACATGTTGCTACAACATTCCCTTCTTGGAATGGAGCAGTTTGTCTATGAGTATGGTGGTCATGTGTTGCTACAACATTCACTTCAGGGAATGGAACAGTCCTAGTTGGACGGGATTCATGATTTTTCATCAAAAGCTCATTATTTTGTTCCGCCACAAGGAGACAAGAAATTAATTCAGAGTATTTATTGAAACCCTTTTCACGATATTGTTGTTGTAGGAGTACATTAGATGTTTAAAAATTAGAGAATAACCAAATAATATCTAATAATGTTTCTTGGAATAGAAGAATATAAACATAATGATGTGAAAAACGCAACGTTTATCGTTAGTTGTAATTGTACCTTTTTCATGTAGGATGGTAGTACCTTCTCCAAAGGAATGTAAAACTTCTTGCTCAATTGGTTATAGCCTCGTGCTGATAACGTATTATGAAAATAATGTTGACAATATATAAAAGTAGAGAGTAGAAAGAAAGAGAAGAGAAAAAGAGACCGAGAGTTGGTCGTGTATTATTCCATCCAACATAATGGGGTATTTATACAAGTGAATAAGGATTAATAATGGAAACTAAGTAACCTACAATCGAGGAAACTATGTAACCTACAATATACAATATCTTCTCAAGATCAATTCTTCTATTAAAGGAAATAGGTAAAGTCATATCATATCAGACTAAATCTGATGCGCATCCACCATATTAATTATTCATAACAATAACAGTGTATTAGACATGTATATTACTCAATTAAAAATTCAAATAATAAAACATCTCCAGAAATTTACTCATGACTTCTAAATTTAATTATGCAATTTATTTTGTTTTAAAAAATATATAAAACATTCTCTATGTGTATAGATAAAACAACTAATTGATAAATCATAGATTTTTTTTACTCATATATATACTTATTCCATCGTAATTTTGAATTTAAAATCATAATACAATCAGCATAATTTAAAATTCAAATATTAAGTAATTTGTAACCATTGATCTAATGATCAAAATGTTTCATTATCCCTGGCTTCCTTAATAATCATTTCAATTTAACATTGAAAACAAATAGATTCTTAAGAACATAAATATAATTACTATTGCTTCCTCTGTCTCTCACTACATCAAAAACCAGCTAGCGTACAGGAGATATAATACCATAGATATGAATTACATTGCTTATAAGTTACAATGATATAAATGAAGAAAAGGAAATTACTTAGTCTTGCCACCATAATTAATATAAACTAATTAAATGCTCACCACATGTCAAATCCAACAACTATGATTGCATTTAATATTGTACAAAACAACCATATATAAAGGAATATTTGGCCTCGGCAATCAGTGATTCATTCTGCCATCACCCTCACCTTGTAATTATCCTTTGTAATGAGTTTGTCATCTCAACAACGGGGTCTCTTGGAATGCATCAGTGCCAATCATTCTTTGTGGGACTTGACCCGTAATGGCTACAACCTAGAGGCACACTATCCCTCATAGCATTGGTGAGGCCAGTGACAAGATTAGTCGCACCAGGGCTAGAGGAGGTGATGCATACACCTGGAAGGGCAGAGGAGCATGCATAACCCTCTGCTGCAAACACCCCACCTTGCTCATGGCGTGGAAGAATGTTCCTTATGATGCTGGAACTTAAGCGTTCTAAAGCCTCAACAAGTATATCAGCTCCTTTTCTGGGCATGGCGGTGTTAGTTTTTGCAATGAAAGCTTCTAAGGTGGTTGTGGTTGTGGCAGAAGCTGCAATGGGTTTGGGGTTAGAGAGGGTGCTAAAGATTTGAAGCGAAGGAGGGTGGGTGATTTTGTTGAGAGCTGGGGAGGACTGTTTGATATGTTTCAGAAAATATTTTTTTTATAAGCAAAATTATATTAAAAAGGAAATACAAGAGGTACTCCAACTCATACTACAAAGTCAAGATCCAAAAACTAACACACTAAAAGAGCACACAAAATAATGCCCTGTACCCCAGTTATAAAAAACACCGTAGAAATTAAATTCCTAGCCATATAGCAATCTAATACCTCCTAGTTGACATAAAGCAAAAATCGAATGCAATCCTGGATCACAATCAGAACGATAAACAAAATCAATACACAAAACTGAGGTAACTCTTAGTTACAATTAGGAAGTCCCAGAAAATGCACAAAGTGTATAAGACAATCGTTATGAAGAACTGATTCAAAGTCAAACCAATCTAAACACAAAGTCCAAATGTGATATGCATAAAAGCACTCAAACAGTAAATGTGAGGTCGTCTCCGTGCACTGATCGATCACACCAAACACACAGACTCAGAAATCTGGATTATATTCCTCTTGACCAAGTTATGCTTTGATGGAATTCTATCCAGGATAGCCCTCCAAGCAAAGCAAGAAACCTTGGAAGGAACTAGCTTACACCAGAGAAAGGAGTGTAACGGAAAATCTGTACAAATAGCTTCGTTGACAATGACTGTGTATGCTGATTTAACTGTATAACTCCCTCCAGGATCTGCCCTCCATCTCCAAGTGTCGCTGAAATCAACCTGCTCCTGCACTTGTATCAAACTCAGCTCCTCAGTCAAAGTAGATAGTTGATTAAGTTCCCATTGAAAAAGATTTCTTCTCCAGCTCCAATTGCAATTATGAATTCCATCTTTAAACTCATTCATATCAGCTAGTGTCACATTAGTATTAGTAACAATGGAAAAATATATCATAACATTCACATAATGGAATAGAACCACACCACCCATCCTTAGAGAAAGAAGTATCTCTCCCATTTCCAACCACCCTAACACACTTACTAGAAAACCAATTGGAGACAATGTTATCACCATTCTCAATGGACCATAAATCTAACCACCATCTAGATCCCTTACCCCTCACACTCCCTCTATTCACAGAAAATTCTCCATAGATAGAAGTTAAGATTGTATGCCACAGACAACCCTTATCAACTAAGAGACGCCACCTCCATTTCTCAAGAAGAGCTAAATTAAAAGATTTCAAATCCCTAATACCTAACAACCTCAAATCTTTTATCCTTACAAACATCATCCCAAACAACCCACGGAATTTTCTTATGATCCTCATTCCCACCCCAAAGGAAATTAATAAAGACTGATTCAAGTTGAGAAATGATACCTTTTGGAACCTTGAAAAAGGAAAGAAAATGTTTCAGGAAATGTTTTATCAAAAGAGTCTATTACAAAATGATTATTACCTAGTATTTCTTGCAACACCAACTATATTTTTGTGTATAAGATACTTTTTATATTTTCAAAAAATCAATTGCACTTATTTTTTCCAATTAATAAATAGAAAGTTTATTAGCATTGATCACCTATGCTTAGCCTGTACATATTTCTGAGTTTATATTTCCGGTAGCAAAGTCTCGAACGCACTTACAATGTCAATGGATCAAGGACACATTTGCTTTTAGGGACACTGGAATGAGAGCCACCGCAAAACCAAAATCAATTTGGTCTACAAGCAATTAATCAGTGTATAATTTAAGGAAATTGGTTTTGTGAAAACTGTAATTGAAGATGAAAATGGGTTAAAAAAAAAATACTCAAACGTAGAGATGAAGAAAAGAATCCACAGATACCGGATACTAGCTAGATGCACCACGAATAAAGCACATGTAAAGCACACAGTCACAGGTACTATCATTATCATGGGATGCTTCTGGGGAAATAACGGTCTATTAGCTGGTCATCAAACATGTTTAACGCAATGCACAGACGGATCATTGTTCAGTTTTAAAATTTTGTACATAGGTAGTTAAATCATGATGTTGTTCATCAAGTTAACAGGTCCTTAATGTCATCCCATAAAAATTTAGTTAACAAAACCATTTCTAAATGGCAAGCAATCAAAAATTCCAAGCAGCAATGCAGAAGTCCAGCATCTTTATAACCCCAACAGTCCATCAAAGGCATTATAGTCATTCAGCTGCAGAGAACAAAAAGGAAACAACAGGAGGCATCAGAACCATTTCCAGACATTAGTATGAACTGAACAATAAACAAAAAGAACTACATAGGCAAATCAAACATATTTCAGAATGGAATAACAAAAGTAGCTACTTCCACTTATTATAATTATAAATGAACATTTCCAATGCCAGTGGTAACAGTGTAATGGTATACTATAACATCACCTGTGTGTTGAAGCACAGGTGTATATGGGTCAACTGCTGGCTTGACTTCTAACTCTCATGCAAGGCAACAGATCATAATTATGGAAAGTTGCATTTAAAATTTCACATATGCTAATGAATAATCAAATATCCTCATCTCAAAGTAGTGGCGGCTCAAATCTCACAATGGATATAAGCCAGTGTCACATCAGATGAATGGATTAAAGATGCATTAATGTAACAAACTAGCAATTCAATATAAGTTGAAGCCATATTTACAAGATTATGCAAGTAGAAATGTTAATTCATATGTTTGCTATAGTGCTCGAAAACAATTCCATCAATCAAGCCCTAAAAGAGTTACCAATGAGCTACAGCCTTTAAGTTCATAAAATTTGAATAATCATGTTAACAAGCTTCTCTCCCTTCCCCCTAAAAAAGGTAAACAAAGAACAAAAACTAAAACTCTAGGTCAATCCATAACTTGAATTTCAAGGGTAGAGAAGGAATGACAAAGTCCCAGTTCATATGGAGGTTGCTAATTTTCAACAAAAACTGGGGGATTAGGAAAACTGAATAAGCAAATTCATGGCTTGAGGAGCTCCAAATCTAACAGTTTGCCAAGGTAAAGCATGTTTAATGGAATAACAGCTCATGGTACTGGATTGGATGCAATCAAGCACCACCACCACCTCCAAAATCAATAATAAAACAGTGCACCATAAGCACCACTGACAATTTTCTTGTACAATATATTCAATAACTGCTGACAAACCAAACAATCATTATATGTATCTAAAGAGAGACATTTTTTCATTCTCTTATCAAATTTGGACCTGTAGGAAGAACAACATATTCAATATCTAATTATCTTTACTCATGAAACTTAGTCATTAAGCTTGGATCAGATATCAAATTGATTGAGGCATTGGGTCATTAGTTCTCACTAATAGTACAATAGTTCTGAAAATCTGATAATCAAGTATGTATATTTTAAATATACATATTAAAGAATTGGGAGCATATCATGTGAGAGTGTGAGAAGAGTACTCAACCATTAACTTATATGAATGGTTAAGATTAGTTTTAAATTAAATCAACATTGACCATCCATATATGGTTGTATGATCAAGATTAGTTCCTCTCACGCACTCAGTTGATACACCCCATTGAAGAATGTATGATTGAAAAATATCATACTCTGTTTTCTTACAGACCATGTGTAAATTACATTCTAATCAAATATTCAACTTAGAAGATATCTAAACTGATCATCACACTGAACTGACTGAAGACAATGCCCACATTGTCTGATATTACAATGGAACTAGTCTGCCACCACCTTATATAGGCAATCTCCTCATGCTACCCCAATTATCCAGGCCTTGCAAGTGTAAAACACTCAAGTATGTTATCCTTAGTCCTCACCATAGTTACTTGATTCATGATTCTCTTCAGTACCGGTATGGGTATGTGATTTGCTACCATATTAAGTAAATATCATCATGTCTATGTTAAATAAATTTTCCAATTTGACTCCCTTAAAAAGCACATTGCATTTACATATTTCAATTCTAAATCAGCCTCACCTATAAATATGATAAATGCGAGACAATGTGGCTTCTCACAACCGTACTTTCAACCCAAAACTACTCTAATTAAACTATTATGGACTTATGGTCAATGCATTTATATCTAAACAATCAAACATGTTAGTACAAATGCAAATCAAACGACAATAACATATTTTCTCTAAAATAACTGAAATTTAAGAATAGCAGAACCAACTGTGCACATAGTGATATGGAAAAAACAAAGACAGAAGCAGACATTATCAACCATTCATTGATAAGGTCCTATCTACTATACAGTTGTGAGGGGTAAAAGAGGTACATTGGACTAAAAGAGTAGAAAAATAACGATATTAGGAGATGTACACTGAAATTGAATGTATTTTAATAAAAGAAGGTAAAACCAAGAAATGTTAAGGTGAGTTTGGATTCACAGCTTCTGTCTTCCTAGTTGTTTCTCTGTATTTCTGAAACCAAAACCAAAAATCTGAATCTGATAGACAATTACTAACTAACCAGTTAGTACTTATTAAGTTATTGGTGTCAACTGGCAAGTAAAACTAGGAAGCTTTTGAAAAGTTGAGGTGCAGAGGTTGATTCCAACTTATGCAGGAAGCTTTTGTTTAGAAGACTGATAGTCATTGGCTCATTGCAGGATCATTTTAATTTTTCTTTTCCTGTAAGTGCTTATTGAAAACTTTATCCAACCTGACTCTACATTTTATGAATGAGCTCTACACAAGGTATCTAGTATGCTTATGTTCCAATCATGAATTGTCTGATTTTTGCTTTTAATGTTTATTAAGACCAAAAGCCATTTTGACACCCCCCTCAAAATGATCATAAAAACTCCAAATGGTGAAATTCTGACTCACCAAGCCTTCACCAACATGAAATCGACCTCCTAAAGGCTTAAAAAGGTAAAATTTTTCCATTCCTAAATATCTAAAACAAACAAAACCCTAGGGCTCGTAAAAGCCTTTCCGTCCATCACAAAAAACCAAACATCAAACCAAAAATTTGTCCACAACTGAAAATACAGTATCTTAAGAACATACAAACAGTTCAAAGAGGGAAAAATTGAAAAGTAGAAAAGACAAAAAAGAAAAATACCTCTGGCCATCAAGATTGGGCTGACCACTGGTGCCGGCGTTGCCGTAAGAGGCATCCTCGGCGGCGGTCTGCCAGACGGACTGCCAGGCCTGGGAGGGTGGCTGGACGTAAACGCCGGTGGCAGGATCAACGGCAGGGCGTCCAATCATCATGCCAGCGGGCTGGCCCATGGGAGGGTAGTAATAAGGAACGCCGCTGGCGGCGGCGGCGGCGGCGGCGGCGGCGCCGACGATGGAAGCCTCATCCCTGATCTCGTCGCGTGGGACGATATCAACAAGGAAGTCGAAAATGTCGGTGCGAGTGATTGCAGCGGCGATATCGTTCTTTTGTAGGGTTCGGCGCTTGTTCTCCTCGGCATGGAGCCATGACCTGATAGTGAGTTCAAGGATGAAGAGCTCGCAGGCCTTGGCGAACAGGATTGGGGCCTCAGCAGAGATCATGCGAACGTCTTCGTCGGCTTTCATTATCTTCTTGATGCGAGCCAAGGGGAGCTGGTGGTTCTTGAAATCGTTGACGTGCTCGATTTCTTGACGCTGATACGACCAGAACATTTGGAGCTGCTGCTGTTGCTGCTGCAACAGGTGGTGGAATGGAGCAGGAGCAGCAGCAGCCGGCGGTGGTTGTTGAGTTGGATAGGACGCCGCCGATTGGGACTGCTGGTTGTTCTCCATTGGCAAGGATCAGATTTGGTTTGCCCCAATGGTGGATTTGATTTTGATGGATGGAAGAAAGAAAGTGTCAAGTGTTGGTATTTATTGGGAAATTGGGAGTACCCTGAGCTGGAATTGAATGGAAATAAATTAGGATTATGTGTTGGGATAAGGTTGGGCCTAACGTAGGGGGTTTCTTTTCTTTACTGTTTTTTTTCCTTGTCTTTTACCGCAATATGTCATAAATATAACTTTGCTTCTCGGGTTAAGGGGTGATAATAATAATAATAATAATTATTATTATTAGGTAGGACTCTCTCAATAGTGACAACGGGAGGATTCAAGTTTGATGTTATGGGTAGAGTTTGTAATTCGGGTTATTCGATCTAGCTCAACTCAACGCGGGTAGCGAATTTTTGTGAATTGGGCTAAAAATCCTGAAAGTTATTCGAATTTCTAGACTAAAGGTTTGAGCTCTACTTTTTTTCAAACTTTTTGCGGGTAGCGAACTTTATTGTATCGGGCTAAGAAGTTTTAGAGTTATTTGAGCTTACAAAATGAGGTCCAGGCCTTACGTTTCTTGCTAGCTTTTATGGGTCGGTCTAGTCGGACTAATCCATTTTGTCGATTGTAGTTATAGGTAAAGCTCGTCTAGGTCATAATCCACTTTCATTTCGACCAATTATTGTTTACTTAAGATAAATAAAATAACAAATCAACTCTGTGTATTGTAATTTCGATTTTTTTAACCTGCGAAATGTTGCACGTGTTAATGAATCAAAAATGAAAAGATTCTATTGGAAATTACAACTATCACAACATTCAATGCATTGGTAACATAAAATGTTACATATTCCAATAAAAGATTTCCACTTTTGATTTATTAATGTGCAACAGTGCATATGTTAGAAAAACCATTATAATTTTGAGACCCCTCCTTGGAGAGTGAGACACTCACTCTCTCTCTATACTCTTCCTCTCAATGATTTTCAACATTATCTATCTTTCTCTCATTGGATTTTGAATTTCACTCACCACTTGTGAGAGTGAGATTCTGCGTCTTAATCTTTAATAACAAATTTCTCTCTCTTCTATTTGACTATTTGACTTTTAAAATACCTAATAAATACCGATCATAAATTTTAAAATTTATTATTATTCAAAATCTTATCCAATCTTTTTCTATTCCAATCTTTATTCTTATCATTATGATTTTAATTAATTTCATTAATATCTTACTACTCATTCTAGTCCTATTTATAAGACAATTCAAACAAAAACTCACATATTAAAAAAATAATTAATGCATTATTTTCAATAAATTACTCTATGAGATTACAAGTTTATCCCTATTTAAAATTGAACTCCGCTATCATGGTAATTATGTCACTTTAAAACTTTAATGGTCAACAAGGGCAAATATGAGAAAAAATAATAAATGCTTCTAGATTTGTGTACTTTGTTTTATAAATAGGACCATGAAAAAATTTCAAATTTTATCTTATAAATAGGACCGAATGGAATATCAAATAATAATATATATTAAATTTCAAATTTTCTAATTTTTTATTTTAAAAATATTAGTTTATTATAAATTTAGTTATTTAAAATATATATTTATTTGTGTATTACGCAAGTTGACATATCAGTTGTTGTAATAAAATGTGTTTTTTATTTTATCAAAGTTGTTATAATTTATAAAAAAAAATAAGTGATTTACCTCTTAATATACCTTTTAAAAGTTAAGTTAAATTATTTTATTTTAAATTTTAAATTATAATTTTCAATTAATTATGTACATTTCTTGTACTTGAATTAATTAATTGAATATATTTTATGATTGTAAATTTTTATCCTATTTTTATTTTTTGTTTTTGAATTTTAACTTAAATTTGACAATATTCTTATTATTTATTGTTAAAATAATAACTTTGGCTTATCTTTCTGTCTGAATGACTCGGCTAGAAATAAATTTAAGTTTTTTATGTGATAATGTTATTAAAAAAATTATTCATAAGTGTTCATTAAGTTTAAAAAGTGTGACCCGATTCTCTAATAAATTTAATATATATATATATATATATATATATACTGTCAGTGTAAAAAAAATTTACATATACATTTAATGATATGCTCACACATCATATACTGAATTTAATAACACATGAGGTGCCACATTCATTAAATGTCTGTGTAAAATTCTTTTACATTGACCGTCTATATTAATTAAATTCTTGTTTATAACTCTTTTAATTGTTGAGTATTATTATTTTTATTAAATGATTTCAAATTAAGAAGATAATAGAAGGATTTATTAAGAAAACACGGCGTTTTTAATATCTTATTATGCTGTGCAAGTGCTCCACAACACAATTTGCGTGTCCATCCCCTTTGGTCATTCGTCATTGGGCCGAAAATACCATTTGTTTATTGCTATAAAACAAAAACGGTTTCGTTCCCACCGTCGAGTCATGTGTATTTTGCTCTCACATCTGATATTCAAGTTGACATTTTGTCACTTTGTGTATGTCGTTTACTTTGTCATGATATCGGCTCGTTTTTTAGGGGGAAAATCCATTTGATATCATTATTATTTATATAAAGTTTCTCTTTTAATATTTTTTTACTAATATAAATCGAGTTAGATGAACTAAAGATTTCTAGTGTGTTTGTTTTACGTTCAATTCACGTTTAAAACGTGAATTCAGGCATAAATTATTCTCAATATCATTAGTTTGGACCTACAATTAAAATATAATTTTGATAGAAATTAAATACACACAAATTACTCGTGATTTGTGTAGGAATAAAATTTTCCTTCAAAGAAAGGAACCTTATATAATGAAGGTTGTATCCTCTATGTACAGTCCAACTCTAAGGCAGGTAAACCCCACTTTAGACCATTAAAAATATTTTATTTATTATTAAGTTTTTTTTCCTTAAAAAATCTCGTTTTATCACGACTTTCTCTCTTTTCATAAATAGTAATTATTAATAATTAATTCTATATATTTTTAACATTGATTTGTCTCATCATTTACTTTATTTTTTTATTGTTATCTATTATATCTTGTTTATTGAGTTTATAGATTTTTCATTTAGTGTTTATATATAAATAAATATATTACTTTATTTTATTAAATTCTATTGTGTTAGTGTAAATATATTTATTTATTTAAACAGATATTTATATTTAAAAATAATAATAATTTTTTTCAAAAAAAAATTCTAACAAACATACACATATATACACATACATATATGTAGTATATTGGTTAAACATACACTAATATGTTAAAAGATAAAAAATGTCTCACCATATAAATCACTTTAAACCCATAAAAACGTTGTGTGGCGTCCTCCATTGTTTCACTCTTGCGGACACAATAGATAAGGTGTACTCTTCTATTAGACTTCCAACACCCTTTTCTTCGAGATGGGTGGGTTGGAGTCCCCTAATCACGGGTACTCTCATGCTAATCAACACTGATGGGAGTGTCATCACAAGTAAAGTTGGTTATGGAGGCGTCGTTTAACCATGGAGGATCTTGGATCTTTAGATATTATGGAAGCCTTAACAACACAGAGATCATTGAAGCATATATAGTTACATGGCCTAAAATTTGGCAGAGGAATGCATATAATTAACTTGACTTGTTTGGTACCCACATACCCTCATTGCAATGAATTATATATATAAATTACTGGTGTATTTGGTTTACACTAAAATATGGATCCAAAAGTTACTTTAAGTAGCGTTGCCTAAATTCACGTTTGAAACATAATTTTGGGGTAAAACAAACCCACACCAGGTTCCATTGATGTTCCACTGATATGTTCATGTGTAGTACAGATTAGAAGACTTCTAATTATAGATTAGGTTGCCATAGTTTATCATAGTACTCTTCGTGGAGGTAATATTGCGCATGATGGGGCCACAGTTCAAGAGAGAGCCTCCTCCAGACTTGGTGCCAATTCTACATGTTGACACGACGAAGCTTTTATATTCGAGAACTTAGTTGTGTATTCATTTTTGTTTTCCTAATTTGTTGTGTATTTCTTTCTTTTTTGTCGTATTATAAAAAAAAACATGGGTTATCAGTGAATAACCAAATATATGATGATGAGTTCAAAGCATTATTATTCTTTTTAATTAAGGTATCAATTTTACATCATTATTTCTTAATTTCTTTATAATTTAATCATTACACATTTGTTCTTTTACAATTTATAAACTCCATTTCTTATAAATTGATGAATAGTACATCTTCAAGCAAAGAAAATGATTAAATTTCGTCTCATTGAAAACAATCCTTACATTAAAATTCATGCTATCATCATCACTATATTTATATATAGTTGACATGTTAACTAAGGAGCAACACATTGTGTATTTCTCTGTCTTTCTTTTTATAGGAATGCATTTTTATAGTATATTTACGTAAATAAGTCTCTCTAACATATTACATATGTAGATCAATAGCCAAAAATTAAACCCCACTCATCAATACTACATATCTATCATACATACCATTTTTTATTGTTTTTTTATACATGTGCTTAAATTTCAGAGTTAATATATTATCATGTGTGAATTCGAAATACAGCAAGAAATTATATATGGACATTAAATTTACCCGTGTGGTAACACATGTCACTAGTTAGTTTAAAAAAAACCTAATAACCATTTTAAATAATTATTTAATCACTTCTTGTAACTATACAACTTAAAAATTCCCAACCTCTTCATTTATTTTTCAACCCTTTCATGATTTCATGTAGTTATTAATCTATTATGACAGGAAAGCCCGTGTTAAAACAATTTGGTAGGGTCCGTTTAGACCTATGTTGATATATATGATAACCGAATTATTACGTATCCCAAAACGAAAATTTTATCAATACTCTCATAATAGGTACTGCACTCTGCACCCTCTATAATTTTTACATTTGTTATGTATTGTTAATTTTTTCTATTTAAAAATAAAGATAAATATTTTGACCACAAATAGAATGAGAGAGTATTAAGTTTCTGTTTAGTTTAGATGAGTGACGTTGGATGAAAATGATTTAAAATTAATTCCGTAAAATTATGATTTTGGACTGTAATAATGGTAAAACACACTGGCTATACGTCTTCAGTGATTTTCAATTATTATAAATCGATTCTTTGCTATTGAAACGAAGCCAACTTAGGCGTAATGGGCTAGTGTTAAGAGGATATCAGTTACCCAAACCCCTCCATTATTCATAGCATCTTTTACCTTAACTGAGTTTTTGTTTTTAATACCAAAGAAAAGAAATTAAACCATAACTGAGTTTTGTCGACCAAAAAAGGAAAAAAAAAAAAAACTTAACTGAGTTATATATATATATATATATATATATATATATATATATCTTAACTGAGTTTTTGTTTTTAATACCAAAGAAAAGAAATGAAACCATAACTGAGTTTTGTCGGAAAAAAAAAAAAAAAAAAACTTAACTGAGTTATATACACACACATATATATATACAACTGGATTTATTACTAGTAGGGCTTGGAATAAACCAATTACATCCACGAGTTAAAGGATTTGATCTTCATTTATAAATTTTTAACTGATAATCTAAGTTAGATTTGAGTTTTTATAAGTTATTTTTAATAATAATAGCACTTTAATTTATATTATGTAATCGTACTTCTATATAATAATCATAGAAAGTAATTAGTAGAAAATTATTTACTGTCTGTCTCACATCATTTTTTCCTGTCTCTCTGAAACTCCATTATTTTCCAGACTACATCACACACACACACATATACTTATTACTTCCAGTAGTAATAGTGTAAGTGACAAGTATGAATTACATTGGGAAAGGGGGCTTTATTATGGGGAAAAATGAAAGAAAATTAAAGATTATAAATTACTTTGATCCATGAGGTGTAAGAACAAAGTTTGCAGCTTATGGTGCACAATTTGACCTGCCGTTGTAAATCTATGGTTAATACGGGATTTATTTTTCAGAAACCAAAAAATAAAATAAAATAAAGAGAAACATTTCCATTCTCCAGTCGAAGGAGCTGAATGATACTGAATTTTATTGACTCACAGAAGCTAGTAACTCGCGTACATCGGCATTTCAAAAGAGTTTTATAGATACAGATGAAATTGGTACTACAGATACAACTACTAATGCAAAAACTGTAGTACTCCCCGCCAATATACAGCAAAAAAAGACAAAAGCTGTTCTAACTTATGTTGAATTCGAGATTGTAAGCTATGGATTTTTTTGACTATTCAAAACTGCTATCTGTGGCTAAATGGAAACAGAATCTCATGTCTATTTGGTTATTCACAATTACTTGCCAGTTGCCACTTCATAGCACGCTCCTTTTTTCTTTAGACGTTTCCGTTGATATACAAACAAAATCTCAGGCCTACTTTCCTTCTCCGCCTGTAGTTCAGCCACATGGTTTTTAGAATCTTCTTCCCTTGTTGTTTGGCCCCTCTCAACAAAACCATTCTCCCTGGAATTCTCCTTGTGCCTCAATTCATCTTTTAAAGACTTTTCAACTGTCATTTCCATTTCTTGCTTTGGAGCTTCAGTGGTCGCCTGAAGAAGTTCCATAGGCGTGGCAGCAGGATCAAGCTCCAAGCAACCTTTAGGAGCATTATGACCTTCTTCACCAGTAAGCAAGTATGAAGGTACCTGGTGTGAAAAACGAAACATCTCCGCCTTTGGAATATTCCTGATTTTTCTTGGATCAGCATTCTGGCAGAATACTGCCTTGAAACCTGCAACCTTGACAAGTGGGGCAACATTCACACCTAGCTCTTCATTATAGTCTTCCAGCACTTCCACCATGTCATATTTGTGTATGATTTCATCTTCAGTAAATTCATTCCAGTCAAGGGACCAGTTCCGATACAGAGCCCAAACCTCCCCTTCCTTTGGATATATATGGACAGCCCCTCTTGAACCTTTTGTCCACTTAACCCTGTGCGAGAAGGAATTGAGAGTGCTATAGGTTACACGCTTGCCTATATGGAAATCTCCAGCGGTCTTTGGAAAGCCATAACTGACCCACTTTATTGGGGCCAATTCATCATTGGTTTTAGAGTTCAGCCAGCTAATCCTCATTTTGAAAGGACTTTTTGAGATTACATCATGGATTAAGGCATAGTAGCGAGGCATGCCATCATCATCATCATATACAGCCCACACCTGGTTTTCCCCAAAAGTGTTTTCAATACGGTCTCCATCGAAATCATGGAAATCTGGGTCTGGAACACTCATGGAGAGAGAATCAGCAACCTCTGAATCAGCAGACAAACACTTTTTGTCAATGGTCTCAGAATCAACAAATTCTTGTGTATTCTCCACACCATTTATAGCCCCTTTGTTGTCCTTCAGTCTGACCTCTGTATCAGTATTCTTTGACTTGTCTAAATTCCTTGATGCTGCAGCAGCAACATTCCATTCATCAAGCTTTTTGCGAATCTCATTCCGAGCCTTTTCCATCAAAAGGTTCTTCATTTGCAGCTGTGATACATCCCTAATACCATTAGGTTTATAATTTCCAGCAGCATTAACCCTTCCTGTATAAAAACTATCCTTCTGAGATGCTATCTCAGTTTCCATATCCCTTCTATCACTATCAACTTTATGTTCATCTGTGCGCCTTTTTTTCCTTGATCCATCTCCTTTCAGAATAGAATTTGAACCAAAATAAGAGGCATGATATGCTGAACCAGCAAAAGCTCTCTCAACAGCATGAGTTTTCACAAAATGCATCCCCTCCCTCATGACAGGTTGTGAATCTTCATGCTTTCTCTTCAAATTCTCGGATGACATCCTAAAAAAACCAGGAGATTCAGCAGCAGCAGAAGCTGATGTCAGTCCACTGGAAATACCACCGGGAATAGAGAAAGGACCTGACCCGAGTGATGAGTTGACAGCAGACATTGGTGTCCTTCCTGAAACATGGTAGTTTCTTTCCATTCTGGTTGGGTTGAAGTTATGTTGCTTCATCTGAGAAATTCTTGAAGTGGAGGAAGCATTTCCGAATGCAGATGGGGGTGGGGCCTCAAAAGCAAAAAATGGTTTATTGCAGCTGGTGCAGACAAGATGGAGGTTGAAATAAACAAGTTCATACTCAAACTGTGTCCTGCAGGAACTGCACATAGTCCAGAATGTCCGTTTCAATGACAAAGGAGATCCTGAAGTAGGATTGGGATGACCAGCATTCCTATGATCTCTGTCCTTCCAATTAGCAGTATTGAGGTTATAGAAACCATTCTGACTAGCTGGCATAGGATTGGGATGAGCAGCACTTCTATGATCTCTGTCCTTCCAATTAGCAGTATTGAGGTTAAAGAAACCATTCTGATTAGCTGGCACATAAGCCTTTCCACCTGGAACTCCCTGATATATACCCCATAAATTGTAATGTTGGTCAAAGCTGGCTCTCTTGGCTTTATCAGATAATAAACTCCAAGCTTGTGTTATAAGATTAAATGCCCCATCCGCACCTACTGATTTATTTTTATCAGGGTGCAGAGTGAGAGCCAGTTTTCTATACCCTCTTCGAATTGTTTCGTCATCAGCCAAGGGTTGCACACCGAGGACCCTGTACCAATCTACTTGCCCATTGACTTTTTTTTCAGCAGAGATATACACATCAATGGTTGCCAGCATTTGAGGGAGGCCATCAAGACTGGGGTATAAGTCTCGAGCCTTCATTGCAAGTATTCTTGCACCACCAAAATCCCTCTGTAAAAACAACTTCTCTGCAAGCTCTTTAGCCCGCAAGGCATCATCTTTATTACATTCCATGCTAGCTAGGTTGTTTCTCCAAATGGCTGCTAATACACCAGGGTGATATCAATGAGGAGTGCGGACCAGTCAATAAATATTTACATCCAGAACCTGACAAGTGAACTCAATGCGTTCAGTAAAGATGTTTCCTTTAATTCCAAAAGCCTAAGAAACCCTATAAATAGTCCAAAATTACACAACTACATTAGCAACAAAGGAAATAAGAAAAAAAAAAAAAAACAAAATGATAACGATATAACGAAACCTTAACAAAATAACAGAAATAATGGATAACAGATATCAGAATCCTGCCCAGTGCTTATTTCAATGCATTAATTCCCGATGTTTTACCTAAATGGTCAAGTAACTACAAATTCAATGCACACATTCGAGTACCAATTTTCCAAAATAAACATATACCGATGTCATGATACCAGGTTTAAACACATTTTCACATTCTCAGTGTCTTATCACCCTCCAGAACCACAATCCAGGGAATTACCAAACCTTGCTGATCGAAAAGGAAAAGAAATGCAAAGAAGAACAAGAACCATGACATAATTTCAAAATGTGCAATATCAAACCGCAGTTTCAGTTACTTCTTTCAATATTAGGGCAACAAAACAAAGCCTGATTCTGTTTATCTCTTACAAGTCAATTCTTGCTTACGCAGTTCTTCAAATGAACAATTTTTTTTTCTTTAAAAAAAAAAAAGAAATCCACAACAAACAATAAAAGAGAAGAAAAATAAAACTTATTGAAGACTTCCAAGTCCACAGATTATCGTTCATGCAGCCCTTCAAATGAACAAACAAGAAACAACAAAAACAGAAAAACCAAATCCAAAATTTTTCCGACTTATAATCATGTAAAATTCAAGGTTTCGAATTGTCCTCAGTAATGCGGTTGCAACGTCGCTTCATTGTGGTTATCGCAGACCTCAATGGCGGTTCGGTTACAATAACAAACAAAAAAATCGTCCAAAACGAAACAGAAAATCCTTCAAAATTTTTTTTTCTCTTTGAAACAGAACTACGAAATCAACTACTACCACTACAGATTATTATAAGATTAAAAACCTAAACACAATCACAAAATCCAAACGCACATTGATTAAAATTAAGAGAAAGCAAAGGGCGTGAATCAAATAAAAGCCGTACCTGAAGAAACAGGAATGAAGCGCAACAGGAAATTGAGATGAGGAAGTTCCTTGTGTTTTGGGTATGATTTTGGAACCAAAAGTTGACAGAATTGGGCTCCGATCAGAGTTCCAAAGCTTACTCTGTGCGGTGCATGTTTGGCCAAGATGGTGAGAGGTTTTTATACTGTTTCTCATTCACTTCCCAAAATTTTTGAATAATGATGTAAACAAAAAATTTTGTTTGACCTAATTATAAAAGCTAGTAAAATATAAACAAGCAGTATATTTTAAGATATATACGAATCTTAAAAGAATTTAATATTATATAAATACTACTATTTTAGCATAGGTCATTAAATAGAAACGAACCACAGTTACTTAATCAATTTCAACCCATATTTTATTAAATTGTTATATATGTTATGATTATTAAAAACAATAAAAGGTTTTTATATTACCGTGTCTATATAGCCAGCTTTTTTATCAATGTTTGGGAAACGTTGTGCTGTTTTGTGAAGTGCCGCTTCGATAATGAAGTAATTTTTTAGAGTCTAATTATGATTCAATTTCTTATAGAAGGCAAGTTTAATTACAGATTTGTTTCATTTTTCAGAAATGGAATGCTTTTATTTAGTACATTACCTTGATATTTTTTTCTTTAATTATACGCCCCCTCCTTTTTCAAATGTGCGTTGGTTCATGAATTAGTATGATTGAATGTGCATTTCCATTTAGAGAGAGCGCCAAAAAAACTTTAATTTCCAGTGGAGAAAAAATGGTTCCGCAGCATATTCGATCACTTGACATTATATTTCCTGGATAATCTGGTTTGTTTACTGGAGTGTTTGTATTCTTTCAGATTGCAACTAACTGCATTTAATTTCGAAAACTATAAGGGCACTATACGTTAAAATATTGAGACTTGTATTTACTCGCCTATATATATGATATGATGTTCTTAAGTGCCTTGCTGACATTGCCCACCAGATCACAAAGAAAAAGGCAATAGAAAAACGTGATGATATTAATTGTACTATCAAGTTTCAACCAGCAAGTAATTAAGATACTTCCAATCATTATTTGTTTTTAGAACGAGAAATCTACAACGTGGATACCATTTTATAAGTACCTGGGACTGGACATTGATTATTCATTCTCAAATAAAAAAGTAATCATGTATGAGTTATGACTAATCCACAAGAAAAGGTCTTGTGATATATAAACAAAGTTTATTTGAAGCTTGGTGAATTCACTTTTTGCTTTGCTACTAACCCAGCAGAATTTTATACATATAGTGAAAATAACGAAATTCTTCACACACGTACACTTGCGGAATGTGTAATTACTATAGAACCCTGAAAATAACACTTGTCAGTTATTGGGCATAAACTCAATCTTCCAGTCCTGTAAACAATATATCAAAGTTATAGCATATTTGATTTTAGTTTATAAATTAATGTGTTAGCGTTAGACGAATACACATAACATTATATTTTATAACATAATAATTTTAAGGGTGTTGTTAACGAGTGTCTTTAGGGCACGGATTAAGGATCAATGTACTCCCTCCGGACTTGAATATAAGCAAAAAAAACTCACATTTGGTTAACTAAAATATAATCAAATCTTAACTATTTTTACCCTATTTGATGAGATATACCCAAAATGTCATTTGATTTTACTTTTCAACTACTCTATTTAATGAATGGAAATAGAGTATGTCCACTTGAAACAATTTTCAATAAAATTGAATGTAGGGTAATTTAGGCAATGCAAGTACTTTTACATGATACCAAGAAAATTTAATGAGTTTAACCAACTTTCTTAATATGTGTGAATTTAGTTATTTTTGCTTATATTCAACTTTGGAGTAGTATATAATATATAATATTTTTATTGAAAGTCACAATAATAATATTACATCTGTAAATCACGTTTGTAATGCTATAAATAATTGTGTTGAGAGTTCTAAGTTTGGCTCATCTCTAACACTAAATCATACACACACGAGAAATTTTATGCTTAAATTGGTTGTACGTTGGTCTTGGAGAAATAATCACGAGAGTTGCAAATGCTGATTCATGATTAACTATATATATATGCTTACGCACATGCATGAACGTGTAACCGGTGATTTAGAAATCTGATCGGACCAAATAATTTCAGTTGTTAAACCTAGTGTAACAGAGAGAGGATCATATATATATATATATATATATATATATATATATATATATATATATAATCAAATTACACCAGTGTAGGTTATACCAAATATTACACCGCTCAATAATTTTTTAATAGATCGTTGTATCAAGTAATCCACTGTTAGATTGAAAGTTATTATATGTAGATCATGGATATAAAATTGTATGTTAATATGAATTATTTGATATGTCATTGAGATGTCTCAAGATCAACGTCATATATACATTTGAAATTATTGAAAAAAATCAATCATTTGATTTATCAAGTTATTAGTGTTAAAATTTTATGAAATTTGACACATATAATCATGATGATATGAATAAACATAATTCAACGGTTGAATTATTAAAAAAACATATTTGATTTATAGTTATTAGCGGTGTAATATATTTAGTGTAACTTGATATACTTAGTGGTGTAATAATCCAACCGTTGAATTATTTTTATTAATCATCATGACTATTTGTGTCAATTTAATCTCTCCTTATATTTAATATTAGTAATTAACTAATTTTATATAATAGTTGATTATAACACACACATTTTTTTTGGTAAGAACACACACATATATCTTTTTATTATTTTGTTTATTATTATAAATATAGCATTTACTTCTATTGTCTAAGTCTATTTTGTCCTTATATATAAGAATTAAAAATTTATTAAATGTCAAAACTATTTATTTAATATTTAATTAATATATTATATATAATGTATATAATATTCAATGCTAATAATTAATTATACGTAGAGATTTTTTTGTTGTGAACCACAAATATCACTTATTATTAGGGACAATCGTGTTTGGAGCTTAGTCACAGTACTTAAGGCTCCTCATCACCTTTCCCTTAGAATTGTGTTTAGTTGGAATCAAATTTGGGAGCTATTCCCATAATCTCAATATGTGTTGTCAATTGATCTTTAGTTTAGATAGAGATTGAATTGTAACATAAGTTTCGCATATTATTTTCTTAATTATATTAAATATATACCATTTAATGTTATTACTAAAATCTATTTTACTTACATACTATCGATAATACTCGTACGTTGCGTGAATTTATTTATATTTTTAATCATGTTTTCTTCAATCTCAAATTTTAAAAATTATATAAAATTGACTTAAATTAAATTATGTTAAGTATATATCAGAATATATGTAATGCACGTAATCATATTGAGGAAATTTATTAAATACTTCATTGCACATTACATATTTAGTGTCAGGTAAAATATGTTTTTGGTCTTTTGTAAAATTAGCGAGTTTTGCTTTTAGTCTTTATAAATTTTTTATTAAAGCGTACTTCAAATTTTTTTTTTACAATTAGTCCTTTACTTCAATTGGCGTGTGTCAGATGCATGTGACACGTTCTCTCTCTCCTAAGTGTCAATTAGTGTATTTCTGACAGTCTTAAACCGCCAAAAAACTAACCTGATTCCCACTCAACTCCACCTCAAATCCCACACCACAATCTTCTCCCTCAAAAATATCGCCAACATTGGCGGAGAACGGTGAATGGAAGGCCGCAAGGCCGTAAATCTCCTTTCTCCTCCACCGCAAGGGAATCCCTCGAATCGTCTCTCAGCCATCTCACTCACCATCAATGGTGCTACGTTGTGAGCTGAAGTAGATGAAAGAGAGGATTCAAGGTATTAACATGGTAACAAGTGTGGGTGTGTGAAAAATCAAGGCCACAAAAGTTGCAAAAAGTGGTTATGAGTGCAAGCGTGTGTCTCCTTCAAGAGTTCTTCGCAGAAACTGACCATTGAACCACTGCTAGGAATCTCGCCATTGTTTGGACTCGAGAACACTTTCTGGTTCGAGAAATCGAGCTCTCAATCCTCCATTGGAAAGCGAATCCCTAAATTAGACACTACACCTAATCATAAAACCACAAAAATAAACCTGTCTACTGTGGCCTCTATTATACATCCCTAAAAAAGGGAGGTAAGTTACAACCCAGTTTTTTACCTGAGATAACAGGTTCATGCAGCACTTAAAGTGTAATTTTAATAAAATTAATAAATCTCATATTTTGCTGTTTGGTACTAGATTGAGGTAGAGGTTATGGCCAGCACTGTTATGTCCCTAAGAAGCATAGTAAGCTTGCTGAATCTTATGGTTTTGGTGTAGGGACAACGACATATTTGGGCGGTGGTTGGGAATGGCGCAGTGGCGCGATCAAGCACCCCTGAACAAAGCTGCGACGTGGCCTTGTGCGAACGACAAGGTGGTTGTTGGTGCGCGCCTTGGCCTGGTGGTTGTCTTCGCAGCGGGACGACGCCATCGCATGACTGCAACGACGCGCGACGACCACGGGGCGACGCTCAAACGAGAGCGCAATGTGGCCAAGCATAGTAGCGACGAGACTGACTTGGAGCGCTTCATCGCGGTGGCTGGGTTTGGCTCATAGTGCGAGTGTGCAACCATGGAGGCTCTAGGTTGATGGCATTTCTCCGATGATGAAGATGACCATGGGCGGCGGTGGATAATGGATTGGAGATTACTATGACTAAGGAACGGTCTTGATTCTGTTACTGGATCTTAATCAATTAGTATATACTACCCTCTTGTTTTGTTTTGAGTTTTGGTTTATTCCTTTTTATTTTATTATTTTATAAATTGTTGGTAAGGATTTCATATGTGATTGAATGGGGTAGTTTGGGAGTAAGGGTTGCAGGGAGGGAGAAATGTTGATGGCATAGAGGAGATGATGGCATTATCACTTTACGATCTATGACATAATACATCAAGGATACAATTGCAAGTTCCATGATTTAGTTCTATAAAATGGGCAACCGGATTCAAAAGACTTAATCTTCACCTTTAATTAAAAAAATAATATATCTAACGGATCACATATAGGGGTGTAACTTGCATCCTTATTCTGAAGGATGTATAATAGCCGTGGCCCCTAAACAGGTGTGAATGCGAAGTAGCATGAAAGAGAATGGAATGTGAAAGTAATTAGAAAAACAACATTTCCTTCATTTCTTTTTATCTGTCATTTTAGGGTATCAAATTTGTTTCTAAATAAATGTCGTTTTCAGATACCAAGGTAAAAATAAATGTTATTTTTCCAATTTTACCCATTTCTTAATCTTATTTTTATTTTAAATATTTATTATAAAGTTATATCACAAATGTTCTTCAAGTTCAAAGTCTTGAGAAATGTATTCTTTGTGTTTTCAACAAAAAAATTATGGTAAGAGGTAAACCAAATTTGAAAAATGAATTCATTTCATTGAAAAAAGAGAGATATTAAATGCATTAATGAGAGAAAGATAAATGACATATTTGGAAAAAAAATGGCTAAAAGTAGGGATGTCAACAGGGTGGGCACGGATATATAGTAGCTACCCGCTACCCGCCCCCGCGCGGAGAAAATATGCCTTGTACCCGCCTTGTAACATCCTAAAATTTCTAGAACAGATAAAATAAAATAAAATGGAGGAATAACAGTATTATTATTATCTTTATTACGAATAATAATATTTAATTAAAAATGGGCATGGGTGGGTTGGTGTAGGCCCAACCCAATTAGATAGTTAAAAAGAGAGGGGTCATCTATTTCACCTTTATCCTTTTCAAAAACATCAGATAACCAAACCCTAGGAGGAGAGAAGCGACTCCACAAGGAGAAGGTGTCGTAGAGTAGATCATCAAGGGAGTTCTGTCAATCGTTCTTGATCGTCATTCCTAAGGAACGAGGGGAAGAAGTGTTGTTATATGTGTATACTGGAGTGCTTGGGTAGTGAGGGCAACCATAAGTCCCTCTAGGATTCCTAAATCTTGATTTATGAGTGATGAATTGTATATAATGTGTTGAAATTTGTGATTGTCTGGATGATTATTGTCTTGTTCTTGATAAAATTGAGAGTAGGAAGCGAGATTGTCGAAAAGGGGTTAAATTAGGATTTGGGAGAGAGAGATTTCATAATTGAATTGATTGTTGAATTAAATGTAATCTTTTGAAATAATTGATGAAATTATTGAATTTAATCGGTAAAAACGAGTCTAATTGAGTTAGGAATTTAAGGATTTAAGTAGGGATGGAAGAGGAGGGTTAAAAAGGGGCAAAAACGCAGGTGCAATCGCGTATCGGGTTGCTGGTAATCGATTACAAGGGTCTGTAATCGATTACCAGGTGTTCTGGGCAGGAAACCAAGTGGCTGAGCCTCTGGTAATCGATTACAGGGGTGTTGTAATCAATTACCAGGTTACCAGTCCTCTAGTAATCGATTATAGACATCCTGTAATCGATTACCAGGCCTCGACAACTTTCTCGCCTGAACAAGAATGTGTCTGTTAAAGGTGCAAACGAGCTCGGAATACTATCATATAGCATATTAAACTGAAGCCTCGGATCTTAGCTTTCTAATCCAAGTGGAATCATCCCAATTGGACACCTATAACTCTAGATATTTCTAAATTAGTGCATCAAGGTCATTAAGCTTAAACCTTGACGGCTTCAAAATTGAGTAACAGCTTCTGGTAATCGATTACAGTTGTCTGGTAATCGATTACCAGGCCAAAAATGAGTTTAGAGAGTGTTGCTTATGTGATGTTGTGACCTTTTACTTATATGGTGTTAACTATATGAATCGTTTGTTGAATTGATTGATTGAATTGATGTACATTGTATATTGACTGTGGCATGAGATATTATTATGTGACCATTTATATTGATGTTCTATATGTCTTTTATTTGAGATGTGATGTGGCATGATTAGAGTAGAAGATGTTGTATGAGAAATGTATGAGATGATGTTAATGCTTTGAGCATAAGCATATGAGGTGTGAACGTATGAGATGACGTTGATGCATTGAGCATGGGCATATGAGGTGTGATTCATGGGATGCATTGACCCATCAAGGGGGTGTGGTGACCATGATGGGGGACATTCTATGAACGGACCCATTGAGGGGGTGCAACCTACTGTGTGGTGTTAACGGTAGGGCCATCATTGCGGGACAGATGTCTTTGCACTGGCCCATCGAGGGTGTGCAACCTACTGTGTGTGTTAACGGTATGACCATCATTGGTAACAACTAAGAGGATTGATGAGGTGCGCCCATTGTGCGAAGTTCCAAATCATGACTCTTGGGATAGGCGTTGTACATGTGTATGGTGTGAACTTATGTTTGTATGAACCTAGTGTGTGAAATGAGACCATGATGGTAGACATCCGATGCATGAATCCAAGAGGGAGTGTTTTACAATGCGACTTACCTAGCCCATAAGAGATGGGTAACGATGGGAGGGAGCGAGTGTCTTTGCATGGGCCCATCGAGGGGGTGCAACCTACTGTGTGGTGTTTATAGTAGGGCCATCACCTGTAATGATGATTGTTTGAGAAGTGTGAATGTACATTATGAAAGTGTGAGATTATATGTGTATGAACTAGATATGTGAAATAAATAGTATTTGAATTAAATGATGATATGTATGGTGATGGGTGGGAATGAGGGTAGCCTTCTGTATTGCATGTATATGTATGTATTCTTTTCCTCACCGTACTCTTTCTGTGGTTTTTATAGGTGATGAAGATGACACTCAATGTGCCGAATTTTGAAGGGACAGGGTCTCGTTCTGATATGTGTGACATCGGGGCTTAGTGTTTAGGAGTTTATTTCCTTTCATTTTCATATGTAGTGATTTAGGAAGATTATTTTTAAGGGTCGTGCATGGCCAAGATGTATTTTTATTATGTTGATAATTTAGCTTTTGAAAACCTTGATTTTACTTTAAAGGAAATTTAGTTTGATTTGGATTAAGTATTTGTTTAAAGGAGGATTGTGAACCTTTTTACCTCGAAGTTGACTATAATTTTTTCTTATATTTCAATTTGATGATTGTATTAGTATTTGAGGCAGAAGGGTGCCACATGCCTTATACCCGTACATGTACCCGTTAAACGTGGTTTTAATGGATTTTTGAAAACCCATAGATATTCATGGATACCCGTTACCCACTAATATATCTTTTTTACCTAAATCGCTAATATCTATTAAAAATGGAAAAAAAAAATGACTGGACTCTTTTGATAAAGATTTTCCAGATTCAGCCCAAAAAACATTTAAAACAAATAATCCATTTATATATATTTCATAAAACAAATTTAATTTAATTAACTAATTTTAATTTTATTATATCTTTTAAAAAACAAAATAGAAAAAAAGGAACCCTGACCCTCCGCTCGTCTTCTTCCTCACGACTAGGGAGGGTGGGTCTGCAATCTATACTTTCTTATTCAGGCTAATTTGCGGGATACCTTTCACTATTCATGGTGAATTTTTTTTTCAATTTTTTTTCATATATTCATGTGATCCAGGCTGGATGAGCAGTTAAAATGCTGGAAATATGTCAAGGATAAGGACAATTCTGGAATTTTATTATGCATTTTCTGCCTATTAATAGCAGGGGGTGTTATGATTCTTCCATCACCAGCTCATCCAGAGAGAAGGAAAGAATGAGTGAGGATAGAGAAATCCAGTAATGAAACAAAAAGTTAGAAAAGAGGAGGAGAAGGAACTAAGGAAACATACACAAAGAGTACTCCATCTTCATCATCAACATAGTTTTCATCCAGTCCATATATACAGTCCGAATCAATCATACACACAAATTACAGGCCTAATTTTTCAGTCCCAATGAATGAATAATACACAATCCTTCACACAAATTACACTCCCAATATTCAGAAATGAAGGAGAAAATAAAATCATACAAGGAAAAGGAAAGGGGACAATAACATTCATCCCTCAAATCACAACCATATCTGCATCCTATAGTTCCTACAACCACAAAAAACAACAAAAATCAAAAGAGAGAGTTGAAAATTAGGGAACCAAACAGGGAGCAGAGAAAAAAAAAAATAGTTAGACTCCCTCGCCTCCACCGCTGTGTCCTCCTCCCCCTCCGCGGCTCACAACACCCCTTGTCAACGTCCCCAGCCGCGATCTGCCACCTCAGAGTCGGCTTCCTCCATCGTGGCCATGCCGCTATTGCATCTTCGTGCATCTTCCTCGTCCAACCACTATCAGTCACGACAGCCTTCACCGGACTCAGCCCCGCGCGCGCTGCCGTTCGCAGCCCAGTGCACCGCGCGCGGCAGCGCCCGCCACCCACACCGTTACAGTGCCACTGTGTGCATCGCTTTTCCAGCCGCGAGAAGTGGCCAACCTCACTCCCCCGTCGCGGCGCCTTGCCGCCGGTCTGCATCACCATCACCACGACTTCGCGGTCGTGCCTCCGAGGCCTCACAGATCCACCTTGACCTTTGTCGGCATTCGTCACAGATCCGCTGCGGCCATTGTCTAGCGTAGCTAGCGCACTATGTTTCCGCCGTCACACCAACGCCGAGCAAGCCCCATCCTCGTCCTCAGCCTTGTCACCGATGGCCGCAACCAAAACCGCCCACCGCCGCGTGTGCGTCTAGCCATCACCACTGCAAGCGTTCAACATGCATGAGAGGGTTAAAGCATTTAGGATTTAGAATAGAAAAAGCATGAAGGTGGGTCTGTGGATGTGAGGAAGAGACAGTCATAGTGAGAGCGATTGGGGTTTGTTGAAGGAGATGGGAGGATATGATACTGAGGTGGCTAGGTTTTCTTAGGTCATACAAGTAGTAATAGTGATACAAAAGTGAGAATTGGACTTGGGCTGCTTGAATGCCTACGACCCAGGTTGGGGAATCTGCCTACCCATTTGAAATTAATGGGTACACGCTACACATAATAAGAGTGTGTAAATTCAAACCATGTAAAACAATTTATATTGTTAAATATATTGTTCTGCTTATTTAATAATGTAATAACTGTTTTTATTTATATACTTAGATGACTAAATGGTTAACATGTACTATATAATTTTATATTTCTTATATGTAAAAACAAGAAAATATTCTGAATAAAATATTTTTTTCAATATTATGCTTTCACAATGCTATATTATACTCTAATTTTAACTCAACAAGTTATAAAAATAATGAAACATAGTTTTAATTCATTAATCATTTATCATTGGATATAATAAAAAAAATATTTAAGATAATTAAGACGATGTTAAAAAAATAAAATTAACCAGTTACAATTTACAATGTGTGTGTAAAAAATAATCTTTTTATTGCAGAGAAGAATTTAAACTCAAGAAAGGAGAAAAGAAGTGAAGATAACCTTTTTTAAAATATTCATAAAAAAGAGCAAAACTCTTAAAAGAAATTTCATGTTAGAAAAATGATTATATTAGAAAAGAAAATGTCACTCATTTCAACCAGTTATTTAATATTAAGCAAAACTAACCAACAAGTCAACAACCATGGATTGCACAAGTATTTTTAAATAAAAATTATAAATGAGTTGTTATTAGAATTGATCTAGATAATTAATTTCAATTATACAATAATATTCATATTTGTTTGCTATTAACCTACATTTACTAATAAGAAAATGTATTTATAATTATCAATTAACTACGAATTTATGCATAATTTATTAGATAAACCATTATGATAAAACTGTGAATTGTTATGTTAGATGACAATATAAAACATTTTTTAAAATGTCAGTATAAATTAATTAAACTTAAAAAAAAATAAGTATTGTTTAATTATGATTAACAAATTTTAAAAATGTGACTATTCTCTTTTTATATATTTTTATATAATTTAATTTGTTCCCCGTTTTGCACGGGGTTAGCACTAGTTTCTCTACCACCGACGACGTAATCACAACCAGCTAGTAGCAACAGATGGTCATAAGGACACGCAGGCAAGGTCACAGTGATCTTCTTCTCAGCAAACATGAGCAGCGCAGCCATGAGACTCCCCTCTTGCTTCTTCTTCGACCATGGTAGCCATGGAAAGGTCAAAATCAGATCGACTAAGCACAACACCACATGCAGCCATCCGCGACGATCCAAGGTGGAGAATGGCGAAATCCAGTGCATTAGTCAGCGAAATCCAATGGCAGCCATGGGTTGATTCACCATGGAGAATGCGCGAGCTTCCCTGGCCACTGGAACCACAATGCCATGCGTGGAGATTGAAGAAGGGTGAAACTGAAGATGCACAACCGCAGTGGAAATTCACGTTTCAGAACAGTAATGACTAGTGATTAGGGTTAAACTTTAAAAAATATAATATATACATATGGAAATTTACGGGTACCTGCAGATATATACGGGTACCATAATACCCGCCCACCCCGTTATTAAACGAGTAGTTTTAAAATCCATTAATCTTTACCTGCGGGTAACCATTTACAAATCCAAATTTAACCTGCAGCGGGTTTTATCCCGCAGGTACTGGTTATTTTGCCATCCCTAACTAAAAAACCATAATCAATGGAGGGAGTACCACGTGTGCTTTGGAGTCTCTCTGGCCACAGCCACGAGGTTCTTAGAATAGCAAGGCTTAGTGGGCTGGACCTCGACAATGTTGTTTTGGCGGAGAACGGTGAAAGGAAGGTCGCGAGAGACGACATGGATGATGAAGCGGTGAATGGCACGGTGAATAAGTAATTGGTCAATTCCTAAAGAAGTTTTTGTGACTCTTGTTGTGCTTTTGAAAATGCTTTTAATTTGAAGCTTGTGTAATCATTTCCATCCTTTTTTTTTGCTTTTGGGCAGGCGAGGATGCAAAAAAGGCAGTAGCAATGGCAAGTCACAAGATTCTTACAAGTAAGATAAATTCCAAAAGTCTTGATGCCTCTATGCTTGCTTTATCCAATATTCTTACAATATAACTTATCAGTTGAACTTAGTGACAATGAGGCTCTGTTGTTGAGATTTAATTGCTTTTTGCCATCAGAGAATATATTGTAAAGCCTTGTTGTTGATTTTTGTTCATATGATATGTCCTGAAAGGGAATGACAAATCTAGGAATCTGGTTTTGGCTTTTGAGAGAGGATTCGAGGGATTCCCTTGCAGTGGAGGAGGGAGGAGATTGTGGCTTTCCCTTGTGGCCTTTCCTTCACCGTTCTCCTCCAAAACAGTGTTGGTGATATGTTTTAGGGAGAAGGTTATGGTGAGTGTGGAGTTTGGGGTGGAGTTGATTAGGAATCAGATGGGTAATTTTCTCGCAGCACAAGACAGTTAGAAATACACTAATTAACGAGAAATTCTTTGTGAGCACAAACGTAACAGCTAGGATTTAAGTACAGCCACTGAAAATAATACATGTCATTAAAATGAAAATAAATAATCTGAATGAAAAAAGAAAAGAGAGGCACGTGAGTGATATTCCCCTTTCTTTGTCAATTGTTTCTCCTTGCTAAGTTCTCTGCTTTCCTTTCAGTGTCCCAAAAATTGAAACCCTCTTTTCATCGATCATCACTCGCTCTCTGCAATTTTTCCCATCCTTCAATCTCATTATCTCTTGTAAAGGAAATTGGACCGCACTACCGTCCGGGAGTGGCACAATGACCACGACAAGGTAGCTAGCCATCGGGGTCAAAGTTGTAGAAGAAACAAATAAGTGATTGACATTGGTAGCCAGAGTGCTACAGATTGGAATTTTCATGGATGAAAATGAAATGTGAAATTTAGTGAAGTAAGCCATGTGTCTATGGCAAGGAAATACTCCTTTTTAGATACCGCTGGAGTCTTGTTGAACTGTAGAGGTTTCGATTGGCTTCTATGAAAAGCTTGATGTTGTAATTGTATATAATATACATATATGGATTGATGTCCCACCTGATTGCTTTGGCTGTGTTTTGTATCTTTATTGAGTAATGATTTAAATGAAGAAATGGTATTCATATGTATTATTACTCTTTTTAATGTTTTTGAAATCTTGTTTGCTTAACTTACATTTGTTTGCTTGACATAAAAGAAGCTTGAAAAATAACTCATTGAATCCAAATAAATTGTTCTAAACAGTAGACATTCAATCCTTTTGTTTGCTTAAATCCAAATAAATTGTTATAATTGATCAATGTGGAGTTAGAATTGGATTAAGGCAAATGACCATTCCTTTTCTTATTCTTTAATATATCTCTCAAATGGAAGTTGTATCTACTAGCATCTTTATCAGCAACAAGAAAAAAATTCAATTTAATGGGTTACAAAAATGACTGTTTTATCTATTAGTGTTGTCAATACATGCTGCTGCGATGACTTGGTCACATATACTTAATCAAAAGTCCTATTTTCACACTTCCAAAATTGCAGATTATGTGCGCTAAAAGTTATTCATAGTTTGCAAACCATGTCCACTAAAACTATTCATATTCATATCATATTTTTTTTTCAATAGTAAAGACAGAGATAGGGACAAGTCTGCATCATGAATTTCAATTTCATTATCTAGCAATCTTTTTCCTATTCTCCATAGGTCTGATTTATACATTAAAAATATTAAAATATTAGTGATGGAGATTGGTTCTCCTTTTCTATTTTTTATATTGTACAAAGCATTTAATAAAAGACACTGAGCAAAGAAAACTTGTTTATTGGTCTTCTATATTGTAAATGGCAAGTGAGATTAGTTCGGTGGAGATAATGTTTTGTATAGCAGACGACAGATGACATTGGAGATTAGTTTTTCGTGAAGCCGGTGAAGTTAAGGTACGTGCACAGGACGTATTGATCAAGGCAGGGTTATACAAATTAAACGAGAAACGTGCTCCATGACAAACAATCACTCACGTGCCTCTCAGATTGAAATTTCCCACGTCAACTTTCCGTTATTTTCATTTTAATGACATGTATTATTTTAGTGGTTGTGCTTAAATCCTAGTTGTTACGTTTGTGCTCACCCAAGAATTTCTCCTAATTAACACCTAGGAGAGAGAAAACGTGTTAAATCAGCACCTGACATATGCCAATTGAAGGGCGTGATTAATTGAAAAAAATTTGGGAGGAGACTTTAATAAAAAAAATTAGGGATTAAAAGCAAAACTCGCTAATTTTATAGGGACAAAAAACTTATTTTGCCCTTTAGTGTTTTTTACTTATCTCTTATCCTACTCAATAATAAGAAATCTAAAACTTTTGCTTTATGTTTCTTTTGATAATTATTTTTTTATTTTATTATCCAATCTCTTTGATAGTATGATAAGGAGTTTTGTTTAATTGCACTTTTTAATGTAGGATTGATGTTCAATAGCATAATTACATTTCTTCTTTGAGGTGCCAACAATGTTTTGCAAATCTAGTAAAATTTAAAAATTGTGGCATGTTAGCTTTATTTTAGGCAACTGTTTTTAAATTTATGTTGCCAAAAGTGAAAAATTATTGCCTATTATAATAGGCAACAACCGCATAAACCACACTCGTAAAACCGTTGCGAAACTGTTGCCTAAACTTTATGCCACGATTTTAGCATCTTTGACCACGGTTTTCTGTTGTTATCTAAAATAAAAAATGTTGTGATGTGTACCGAAATGTTATATGGGTTGTGATAAACAATTATTTTATAGATTTATTTTGGGTATTTAAGTGGGTTATCTGACATTTATGGTCATTATTTCTATTTGATATTTCACTTATTCTCTCTTCTTTTATCACAGAAATAAAAGAATAATCTTTAATGAGATTTTGGTCAAGAAATAAAGTTTTGATGAAATAAAAGAGAATCTTTAACAAAATTTTAGCCAAGAATAAATTTGATGGTAATTTTTGGGAGGAAATCAAGTGAGAATCAAATTTGGGAACTTACAACTCTTACAAAAGGATACCGTCTATTACTGAAGAGAATAATCTAGATCATCTCAATTATCTATCATCTTCCTATTCTCTCGCCTTTTCAAAGTTATTCAAGAGCGGTAACTTTCTGCAATAGGATTTGGGAAACTCCTAGAGTGAAGCAATTCTGTCAAAAAGGTTTTTCTCTTCTAGTTTTACCTAGTAGTTGTGGAATTCTTAGGACTTTTAGTTTTGATTAATTTATGTTTTATGATGAGTAACTAATTACCTAGCCAAAGGGTTTTGGTGGATCTTAAATTGTGAACTTGATTTGAACTCTTTTCTCTTTATAAATTATTGTTTTCTATATATAATTGTGTTTGCCTTATTGTTTTACTTCATCAATATTTGATCACCCTTGGTAAATCTTAGTTGGTTTGGTAATAGGCGATCATACAGTTCTCAATTAACGAATCTATAAGGTAAACTAGATCTAGGATTTTGTAGGATCAATCTTAGGCTTTCAATCAGTTATTAGATTAACAAACTTATTAGTTATTTATGCTTTTCTTAATTCATTATCTTGCATGATCATAGTGGATATTCTAAGAAGAAGATTATCAATATTGCATGATCATTTAGTATTGATAGTATTAGAATAAGTGATTGACATTAGCTTAGCATAATTTTAAAGAGAAATTGTGAGAAAATCTAGTAAGCACTTAAGTGAAACTAGATGTTATAGGCACTTCCATAACTGAATCATAATTGTATTTATTTGCTTATTTGTTTAACTTTCTCTCTCTTTTACCTCATTTCATCTCAACCAACAAATCAAATCATAATCTTTAACTCTTATCTCATTATTAAGGATTTAATTTAATTAAAATATTGCTAATCAATCTCTGTGGAACGATGCTTAGGATTTTAAAAGCTCCATTTTACTTTAATCGACATGTACACTTGCCCGGAGATAAAACTCACAGCAGGTTGTCAATCATATCCTCTGGAGGGGAGGAACTAAAGTTACATGGTTTTAGAAAATGAGGAACTAAAGTTACGTGATTTCAAAACATGAAGACCCTAAACATTAAACCCAAACCAACAAAGAGTGTTAAATTAAATGATTATATCTTTTATTCTTAACATACTCTTATAGAGTCTTTTATATCTTTTTATTTATTTGATTTGTCATCTGATCTATAATAACAAATCATACAATATAATATATAATTTGTTATCTCTAATGCATAGTGAGATTTTTCTATTGCTTATGAAATGCTTCTAGTACAGGATAAAACTTTAAAATTATTGGAATTACATTTAGACGTAAAATTCATTATTTTATCTTAAGGTTTAAATTCAAATAGATCAAACTATAATATTTCTTTCTAAACACCAATAATTTTCTTGCCAACTTATATATGCCCGCATTTTGCAATACAATTGAATAGAACTAAAAATTTATGTGTTATAGGCACTGCTTAGTTCATCAACCACTTAAAAACTTTGCTAGTAGTTTTACCCAGAACCAAGCCAAACTTTAATTTTCATATCAAGTGAAATTTTGCAAGCCAACTAAGTTGTTGCAACACATACACAAAAAAGTCACCAATTAAAGAAATTTTGCAACATTTTTAATCTTTCATTTATCACTATCAACAATAAAATTTAGAAAAAAAAACTCACAAACCAAATAAAGATGATCATAGCCAATAACACTTTAATTTCTTAAAATATTTAGTTGGGACTTTAACATTTGCAAAGCATGAAAACTAAGAAAAATTGTTCTTGATCCTAGGTCACAAAAACCCTTTAAACAAAAATAGGAAACCCACAAAAGGATACTAATTAAATAATTATTAAAGTTACTATTAACCTAATTATAAAATATTTTTATATATTATTTTAAATTTCATATTATATTTTTATATATCTTATAAATATTTTTAAAGTATCTTTATATATACAAAAGTAAGGTAGTGAAAGTAGCTTATTATTGATTTTTGATATAATAAAGGTAACTATAATTAAATAATTAATATAATTATTGTGGTTATAATTATTAAATAATTTTTAAGTATTTGAACATATTTCAAATTTCATATTATATTTTTAGATTTTTTAAGTTAAGTTTTATTTTTAAATTCTATATTATATTTTTATTTATGTTATAAATATTTTTTTAATACTGAAATTGTTAAAATGGATTTTAAATAATATTGATAATTGATATAAAAAAGATAAATATAATTAAATAATTACTATCAATACAATTATATCAAATGATTTTTAAGTGTTTGAGAATGTTTTAAATTTCATATTTTTTATTTTCTTAAAATTATTAGATATGTTTTAAGTTATCATTATTTGTATTTATTATTTTAAGTTTTTATTTTTGTGATATTCACTTTAATATAATTACTATAGTTAATTAATGGTGATGTATGATGTTAATCATTTTTAAAATGTAAAAAATACTTTCTATTTTTAAAAATCTTGCTTAAAGGAATTTACTATTGTATCCTCATTTTAGATTTGATAAGCTACTTTCACTACATTAGTTTTATATATAAAGATAAAGATAAAGACATGGTAACATTTTTAAAAGTATAATTTATTATGTTTTAATGATTATTTTTCAGTACTTAGTTTGTTTATATATTTTACTAAATAATAATAATTAATGTTATCAAATTAAATCATTAACAATTTATTAAAATTATGAAAGTGAATAGTTAAAACTAAATATTATATTAATAGAAATTGTGAGCTACAACGTATTGTAATATTCCTTAAGTGCAAATTTTTTTATCATTTTTTATTATATTTTAATATTTAGTTTTGTTCACTATTTTACATATATATTTTATTGAAAAAATAAGAAAAATTAATAACAATCAATAAAATTATGAACTCTACCAAAACAATTATGAAAAATTGAAATTTATTATTAGAACATAAATTTTGCACTAATAAAAATTGTATAACTAAAAAATTGAGATTAAAATTTTCATACAAAAGCTCAAATCAACTTTACATGTAGATATAAATTTGCTATCTCACTATTGACATGGTAGTATCCGTGGCAATAGCACTATAGGCTTTGTGCACTTATTAACAACAATAAAAGTATATGAAACATTAAAACTGAATATTTAAGATTAAATTTTGTATTAACAGAAATTATATAACTGAACAATTAAGATTAATATTTTTTTCTCTCCGACAACTCTCTACGTGAGCTGCCGTGAGAAGTTTTCTCTCTGATAGTTTCTTCCATTGCGGGCTATTGTGAGAAGAGGCTTAGTTTCCTATTATTTGTTCTGTGGTGAAACATGGAACATCTCTCCATTGAGGACGAGGAAGGGGAGCTAGAAGTGCAGGAGGACGAAAGTCAGGGAGGGCCACACGGCAATGGCTTCGATCCAAAGTTGTGCTTGGTGGGTAGATTCCTTACGGATAAACCAATTCGCACACATATGATGAAGGAGAGGATGGCAGGAATATGGCGACCAGGGAGGGGGGGTATCTATCAAGGAGGTGAGCGGAGGTATTTTCCTATTCCAGTTCTTCCATGCTCTGGACGTGCAACGGATCCTGAAAGGGGGACCATGGACGTTTGATGGAAACGTGTTGGTGCTAGGGGTATTAAAGGAAGGCCAAATACCAGAGGAAGTCCCATTGTATGAAGTCCCGTTCTGGGTGCAGGTGCATAATCTACCAACAGGGTTCATGTCATTAGCGGTAGGTCAACTATTGGCGAGTGGAATTGGTGTCTTTCTGGAATATGATGAAAAAAACAACTCCAACTTCTGGAGAGCATATATGCGTATCAGGGTGTCAGTTGATGTCAAAAAACCCCTTAAGAGATCTAGGAAAATCAAGAAGCCAGGAGGTGAAGCAAAATAAGTCTCATTTAAATATGAGAAATTGGGGTCCTTTTGTTACATATGCGGCCTTCTAGGGCACTTTGATAGTTTCTGTGAGAGGCTTTTTTCGATGGGTGAGGACGACGGACAGAGGGGGTGGGGTCCGGAGCTGAGGGCCGAACCCAGAAGGACGGGGGCTGGCGGTGGCGGCCGGTGGCTTAGGGAAGAGGGACAACAATCCTGGTCTGCACCAAATCAGGAATGGCGGAGCAATTACATCCAAAACTTACCTAATGTGGCAGAGGGAATCAGGATCAAAAGAAGGAAGGGCAAAGTTGCATGGCAGATATTTTTAAAAATCTGGGAGCATTAATTCCCAACATTAATACTCCCCCTAATATCGCAAAAGTTACCGAGACAATGGGCACTGACAACATGGACACTGACGAGGAAATAGTGGGCAAGATTGAAGGAGACAAAAAACGTCGAAGGGGTAGTGCATGCTTGGTAGACTTAGGTGTTTGTCCACGCAACATGGAAGGGAGCAGTAATGATCAACCAACAGAGGACACTTCTGATCACTCTCAGCATTTTTTAGAGGCGGGCCTTGGCAAGAAGGCCTGCCAAGGATCATGAGTATTATGAGCTGGAACTGTCGGGGCTTGGGCAACCCTAGGGCAGTTCCAATCTTAAGGGACCTCTTCCGGTCGTACCACCTGGACATGATGTTCCTATGTGAAACTCTGGTACATGCGAAGAGAATTGAGGAGATTAAGTTTAAGCTGGGTTTTGATGCATCGTTCTCAGTGGACAGGTTGGGAAGGAGTGGAGGTTTAGCACTGTTGTGGAAGCATCCATTTGAGTGTCACTTGATCAACTATTCTCAAAACTTCATTAATTTCGAAGTGGTGCACCAAGGTGTCCGTAGATGGAGGCTCACGTGTTTGTATGGGTTCCCGGAGAGAAACAGAAGGAGGGACTCGTGGAATATGTTAAAGGAGTTGGCAGAAGATGACTCGTTACCTTGGTGTGTGATAGGGGACATCAATGACATGCTTTCTCTTTCGGATAAAAAGGGTGGGATGGCACAACCAGAGTGGTTAATCCAGGGTTTCCGTGAAACCATTTTGGATTGTCAGCTGATTGACCTCCCTTTGGAAGGCTATCAATTTACGTGGAGCAAGAGTAAAGGGACACCTCAAATGGTGGAGGAGCGATTAGACATATGCTTGGTCACGCAAGACTGGATGGATCTTCATCCGTTCAGCAGATTACATAATACAATTGTGGGGAAATCAGATCATTCCCCAATAGTCCTTAAATTATTTCAATACACTCAGAGGAATAGAAAGCCTGTCTTTCGTTTCGAAAACGCTTGGCTGGAGGAACCGGGATTGGAGGAGGTTGTTCGCTTAGGTTGGGGCAAGGAAGACCATGCTGATGTTTTGCAGCGTATTAAGAGTTGTACGGAAGAAATGAACCAGTGGGGAAAAAGTTGAGATTGAAATACCGTGATGCTATCCAGGAATGTAAGAGGAGTATGGAGGAGCTGGGGGAGAGTAATGATGAGTCTTCCATGCAGCGGTTTCACTTGCTGAAGGAGAAGTTAAATTGCTTACTCTTGCAGGAAGAGGCTTTTTGGAAGCAAAGGGAAAAAGTATTTTGGTTGCGTGATGGAGATCGCAATACTCATTTTTTTCATGCAACGAACAGTACTAGGAGGAAAAGAAACTCCATTAATAGTCTTGTAGATGGGGATAGTACTCGTGTTGAAGATCAAGAAGGCTTATGCATAATAGCAAAGCTTTATTTTGACAACCTTTTTGACAGCCCAGGCTGCAATCCTGCCCTGATAGTAGACCATATGGACGGATGATGATAGACATGTCCTCACCATGCCTTTTGTCCCTGCTGAGTTTAGGAGAGCACTATTCCAAATGCATAATGATAAGGCTCCTGGACCGGACGGGATTAACTCTGCGTTCTATAAATGTTTCTGGGAGTTGTGTGGCCCAGAGATTGTCTCAGCAGGAGTAACGTGGTTAGAACAAGGCAAGTTTCCACCTTACCTTAATGATACCAATATGGTGTTGTTACCTAAGACGGACCAGGCAGTTTCAATGCGTGATCTTCGGCCGATATCCCTGTGCAATGTGCTATACAAAATTGTTTCCAAAGTGCTTGCCAATAGGCTTAAAGGAGTGCTCCCGAAGCTAATATCAGTGGAGCAGTCAGCCTTTATTCAAGATAGGTCCATCCTCGATAATGTGCAGCTCGCGTTCGAAATTATACATCACATGAAGAGCAAGACTAGGGGCAAATTAGGAGATGTGGCTCTCAAGGTGGATATCAGCAAGGCCTACGATCGTATGGAGTGGAAATATTTGGAACAAATTATGATGGGCATGGGTTTTGGGGAGAAGTGGGTGACGTGGATGAGAATGTGCATGGAATCGGTCCAATATTCAGTGTTGGTGAATGCAGAAGGTGTGGGCCCTATTCTTCCTAAGCGGGGATTGAGGCAAGGAGATCCCTTGTCTCCATACCTGTACATAATTGGTGCGGAAGGCCTGACAACACTGCTTCACAGAGCAGTTGCTAGGGGTGATATTCACGGGGCCAAGGTGTGCAGAGGTGCACCTATAATATCCCATTTATTGTTCGTTGATGATTGTTTTATTTTTTTCAGAGCGGATGGGAAGGAATGCAGGACAATCAAGGATATTCTTGAGACCTATGAACAAGCAATGGTGCAAGCGGTCAATATGCAAAAGTCAGAGATCTTTTTCAGCACAAACACGAAGCAAGAGACTCAGGACAAAATAGCGCTTTTGTTGCAGGTTAGGAAGACTCTTGGAAGTGGGAAATATCTAGGGCTCCCGTCTCTTATAGGGAGGAACAAGAAGCATATATTTGGATATCTGAAGGAGAGAACATGGAGAAGAGTACATTCTTGGGCCGACAAACATCTATCCAAAGCTGGGAGGGAAATTCTAGTACAGTCCGTAGCTCAATCTATCCCAACATACTGTATGAGTGTCTTCATGCTTCCTTTATCTTTAGGTGAGGAGCTTCAAAGAATGCTTAACTCATTCTGGTGGGGTTCAAACAAAGATGGAAGGAGAGGGATCAATTGGTTGAGCTGGGATAAATTAACAATGAGAAAGGAGTTTGGGGGAATGGGCTTCAGACATTTGCACGCGTTCAATTTAGCCATGCTAGGGAAGCAAGGTTGGAAACTTCTTACCAACCAGGAGGCTTTAGTATCTCGAGTTATCAAAGCTAGATATTTTCCAAAGGAGGATTTTCTAGGGGCCAAGTTAGGCCACAATCCTAGCTTCGTGTGGTGAAGCATCCATGCTTCACAGGTACTGGTCAAAGAAGGCGTGAGATGGAAAATTGGAGAAGGTAGGAGAATAAGAGTGTTCAGAGATCCTTGGCTAAAAAACCGGTCAAACTCTTTCATAACCAGCAACATTCCTGAGGGTTACGAGGATCTAAGGGTGGCAGACCTCATAGACAGCAATTCGGCGTGCTGGAGAACCAATTTCATTAGGTCAGTGTTTCACCCGGAGGAAGCGGCTGCAATTCTTGACACTCCGCTATCTAGTTGCTCGAGAGATGATGAACTAATTTGGAAGCTGAGTAGGGATGGAAAATTCTTTGTGAAGTCAGCATATTTTCATGTCTCTGAATCTTTGATTGATAATTCTCACCTCATAGTCAGAGGTGACTGGTCATTGTTGTGGAGGTTGCGCATTCCAAACCGTGCCAAGATCTTGATGTGGAGAGTGTTAAGAGGATGCCTCCCAGTTCGCACTAATCTCCAACGTAGGGGAGTAAAGTGTCCGGCCACGTGTCCGTTGTGTGAGGAAGGTTTGGAAAATGAATTCCATGCTTTTTATGGGTGTCGGCACATCATACAATGTTGGAAAGAGAGTGGATGTTGGCGTGAGATGGAGACAGTGGTGTGGGAGTCAGAAGGGTATCAGGAGGCAACCTATCATCTGTTAAGGTCGTTACCCATGAGTCAAAAAAGAGAATTTGTATTGATGGTGTGGGCATTTTGGAAACGGAGGAATATTAAAGTTTGGGAGGGTGAGCTGAAGTCTGTCCAAGACACTACGTGGCATGCGAAAGAAACATTGGAGGAATGGGAAAAGGCTCACAAGAGGCCGACTGACATGCATGATACACAAGGCTGGGTGTGGATCCCACCACAACCAAATAGGGTGAAGTGTAACGTTGATGCAGCTTTATTCTCAGAGGAGAGAAACTTTGGTGTGGGCTTATGTCTTCGAGATGATCAGGGTCGTTTCATCAAGGCAAAAAGTATCTATCATCAAGGTTCTCTTTCTGCTCTCGAAGCAGAGGGCACGGGCCTTTTGGAGGCAATTAAATGGCCGAAAGAGCTTGGCATGCAAGATGTGGACATAGAGCTCGACTGTAAGGTGGTGGTTGAAGCGGTTCAGGGGGATAAAACTTTTGTTAATGAACTTGGTGAATTACTAAATCTATGTAAGTTCAAATTGGACATTAGACCAAACTTCAGGGTTAGTTTCATTAGGAGACAAGCAAATTTTGTAGCTCATATCTTAGCTAGGGCGGAAAAATACTATGCTTGTAACAGAGTCCATGATCAGATTCCACCCTGTATTTCAGAGTTGATCTTGAATGAAATGAAGTAAGTTATTTCCTTTAAAAAAAACAATTAAGATTAAAATTTTCATTAATAGATAAAAAATAATTATGATACTAATTAATATAAAAAGCCAAAGAAAAATTTATATATAGATATAGATAGAAGATAAGACTTCAAACTTTATGAAGCTTATTAATTTATTATAACATTTATAACATTATATTTAGGATTTAATCAATTAAATATTTAGTATTAGTAATTAATTTTTATGTAATGGCATGAATTATAACATTTATAGCACTTGATGTTATTGTTCACGTTTATTTTACACACATAAGTTATTTTTTTGTGAAATATAGTAATTACTTAGAGACTTGACAAATTTTTTTCTCTCACATGAGACTTGACAAATTAACATTTGATATTAGTAATTAATTTTATTGTAACATGTATTTCTTCTATGTTTGTTTAAATATAGAGAGTTGTATGCGTTAGCTAATATTATCTCATATCAAAGATACATATGGTTTAAATAAAAAAATATTACAATTTGTATACCGTTTCATATTATTAAATAATGAAACATTTATGTATTTTAATTTTAAAATATTCTAAAACATATTAATTACTTATTGAAACGTTTAATAGATATAATATTTGATATAAGAAATTAATTTTATATAGTGTTCTAATTGTAAAAATGTTTTTCATAGAAATTTATTTATTTATTATAATAAATATAACATTTAATTCTATTGTTGAAGTTTATTTTACTTATTTATATACATATATATAAGATAAGATTTAAAATTTTGTGAAATATTGTAATTATTTATTGTAACATTTAATATTAATAATTAATTTCATGTAATGTTTGAATTGTAACTTATATTTCTTAAAAAAAATTATCTATTATATTAGTAAATAGTATCATTTAATGCTATTACCAATGAATAATTGAGTGAAGTGATACTAGTATTTTGGTTTCTGCAAGGTATTGGATTAAAGTCTTGTTACTCGAGTAGGATATTTGTTTTCCATTGAGATCATATCTATTATTCAAATCCCTTATATCAGTCCTTGATTTTATTAGCGTCGTGTACTTTAATTTTTGAGATGTCAAAATGTATTCGTTAACCACTAACATTTATCTTCGTCTTTCACTTTAGTTCAAAATGATAGACGATGTTAATTGAGTGTTGATGTGTCACGTTAAGTGACACTGCATATTCAAATTAGTCCCTATAATATTAAAAATCATTCAATTAGTCCCTAAAATTGTCTTGTGTATGGGAAGACAAGTTCTTAGTAATATTATGGAGAATAGAAAGTCCTAACTCATGTTAACAATATCCAATCTATATTTCTGTTAGATCTAATTAGTCCGTGACTATTTTCCCTTCATAAATAGTCATTTTTCTAGTGGTAGTTCGATAGTAAACAAATTGAATTCTCACGGTTGAGTTCTCTTCTTTATGATTAAATGTGAACCTATAAATGTTTAGTTTTAAGTTAGTTATTTATCAATATTCCTCGAAAACTAGTTGAAATCACCCATTAAGTGATATATATGCCCATCTAGAAAATGAGGTTATATAATTTTTACATCTCAAATTTAACATCAAATGAGATTCTCAAAATCTAACAATTAACATCTAATCTTAAAAAATTTAGATGTAGAAATTATATAACTATGTTTTCTGAATGGACATATATATCATTTAAAACATTGAATTTGGTAAAGATGATTTCAACCAATTCTCAAGGAATAATTAGAACTAAATGGGCATATATAATCAACTTAAAACTAAATATTTCTATGTTTATATTTAATCTTACGTAAGAGAATACATCACTAAGAATTCAATTTGTTAAGTATGTAATAATTAGAAAAATGGCTATTTATGAGGGGAAATGATCACAAACTAATTAGATCTAATAAAAATATAGGTTGGATACAGTTAATTAATAGGAGCCATGACTTTTATTCTTCATGATGTTATTAAAACTTGTCTCCATTTTAGGGACTAACATAAATGATTTTTACCCCATATGTTTTTTTAAAAAAGTTTTTTCCCTAACTACCCTCACCCTCACCCTCCCCCTTCTTCCACCACCACCACCCCCCTACACCCACAGTAACCCTCTCCCCCTTTCCCTCCTCTTACTTTAATGTTACATGGAAGACATTTTTTTTTTCAAAAAAAAGGCTTTCTAGTTCGTGGTCAAGTTGTCCAAAACTAATTTTTTAGTTTGGCTTATAGTCACTTGTGTCCATAAGTCTTTTTTTTTTTTTTTTTTTTTTCAAAATTTTGGCATTTATGAACAAGTATATCAAGAAACTAATTGTTTAGTTTGGCTTACAGACAACACCTATGTGTAAGCCAATTTTTTCGAAAAGAATATGACTTGCAAACATGTATATTTTCCGAAAACCATTCTTTAAATAACTTGGGAGTGAGAGGAGTGAAATGGGGAAATGATTACGGTGGTTGATGGTGGTCGTGGGTTGTTGGTGAAGTGAAGGGAAAGAAGTAGGAATAGTTAGAGAAATATATTTAAAAATCATATGGGGGTGGGAATAGCAAAAAGATGGGTGGAAATAGCGAAGGCCTGGATAAGAATAGCGATCATACAATGTCATCAAGGCCAAACTTATTATACAAGAGACAAACTCTATTTTCAAGATTGATCGCTTGATTTTTACAAAAAAAAAAAAAGAAAAAGAAATTGATCGCTTGATAAAAAAAAAGATTGATGGTTATTCATTGCCAAAGTCCATAAACCATTGAATGGTTCGATTAGTATGATAGTTAATATAAGTAGAGGTTCATTTGACTTAAAAAAGGATCAATTCAATAACCACTACATGATTGATAATTATTTTTCTTCTTTTAAGTTGGAAGAATGATGGTTAATTTCATCGTTCTAATGAATTGAAATATAGAAAATATAAACAGCAAATGTAGTATTAAATATATAGTTCAAAAACATGTAGTCATCTAAGACCGCATAGCGCAGTGGATTAGCGCGTCTGACTTCGGATCAGAAGGTCGTGGGTTCGACTCCCACTGTGGTCGCTTATATTTTCTTTTAAAATTTATGCCCAGAATTATAAAATTTATGCCCAGAATACGCTTCTTTACATTACACCGAATGAAAATGGAATAAAAAATTAAATTTGAAGAATAATTATAACAATTTGAAAGTAGATTTAACATTGTACAATGGAATGGAAATGGGTCCACTCCTTATTTTCACACGATTTTTTTCAAGTAAAAAAATTATACCGATTTCTCTCTCAATAATGATAAGAGAGTACCTATTTAGTTTCACATGTTATTCAAACCATAGTGACACTTTCCAGTTTCCACTCAAGATAGAGACTTCACATAAAGTTGTGCATAGAACCTCTTAGTCCGGTGAACTATGATCAAGCTCAAAGCAGCTGCAAATAGGCAAACTACTGCTAAGATTACACATGTCAGGGAGTAGCATATGTTTCCTTCACATAGAAGCAATTCATTATTTTCACTGTTAAAAGGCATTGCCAATTTCATTGAGGCTCCAAAACTTTGCATTCTGTGCTTTGCTTGCTGCTCTGCATAATAGTCATATAATGTGCTTGCTACCAATCCAGATAAAAGCAGAGATCCAACTGGGCTAGCAATGGTAAGAACATTGTATAAAGTCCCAAAGTTCTTCAAGCCAAATAATTCTGAAGCTGCAGCTAAGGTAATTGACCAGTGAGCACCATACCCAAAACCCATAGATATAGCCACCATGTAAACTTGTCCAACCAATCCCAAGGCATAGTAGGAGAGTCCCAGAGACATCATTCCCTGAATCACTGCCAATGCAACAAGTCTTGGGTATGCAAAATTTCTGTTTTGGGAAAAAAAATACAATTAGGCACACATGGATTATCTTATATAACAATAAATAGTGGGTGAATTAAGATCCAGTTTGGATTAACTTCTCTAGAAGAACTTATTACAGAAAAGAATAAAATGAACCATAAAGTTAAAATGAATCAAACTTTTTTCATAAATTGAAATTAGTCATTATTTGCAACTCTCCTTTTTCAGAAGTTAAATAAGAGAGTTTCTAAAAAAGTTGGAATTAATCATTTTACATTCTTAGTTCATTTTATTTTCTTCTTCTATAAGTCCTTCTAGATAAGTTTATCTAAACTGACTCTATGTGCTCCACCAAAATTGAAAAACAAAAGGAGCAATTTGCACCTTACTATAACCTCTGAGAAGAAGCCACCACCAACACGACCAAGGAAGTTTGATATGCTGATAACTGATATATACACATTGATATTGTCATCTCCCAATGATTGACAAATCTGACCCATGTTGTTTATCATTGTCAAGCCTGATCCACAGCCCATCACTATAGAGAAGAACATGATCCAAAAATCAGCCTTCACCATTGCTTGTGTTAAGGTGAAATCCTCTCCTCTATGTGGACCATTTTGTTGCTTGATTTTCTTCACCGCTGCAGTGACTGCTTGGAAAAGTTTAGCATGAAACTGAACAATGTCCCTTGGCCCTTCTGATAAAGGAAGCACCTCTAGCTTTGGAGGCTTCTCATTTTCAACATGTTTGGCACTAACACTAGTCTCATCAACCATGTGCATGGATTTAGTTGATGATGGCATTTGTGGTTCAAGAAGGGTTTCCTCATCAGGATTTTTGGGTTTGGAGAAGAAAACCAATAGAATAGGGACTATAATTGGAAGCAATATGAGAATGATCAAAATAACTGCAAATAAAGTGATGGTGCTTTGGTCCAAATCCAGTGTATTCTCAAGCAGCAAAACTCCCATAAGATAAGCAGCCAAGAGAAGGCAAATGCTGTAGATAAACATGAAGCCTGAACCATCAGAAGCTCTAGATTGTTGGTAACTTTCAACAGGTCTTATAATGAACATGAAAGCACAAGAAACCATTGCAGGTCCAACTGCTATAATGAAAATCAGAGATGCTTGATCAGGAACATTGATCATAGCTATAATTTGAGTCCAAATTGCACCACTTAAGCCAACAAAGCCCTTCAATATTCCCACCACAGGCCCTCTGCTCTCTGGGAAACTTTGCACACAAGAAACAAGAGCAGCTGTGTTGTAATATGTAGATCCATTTTGTCCCAGGAAGATAAAAAAGCATAGCTGCAAATCAGTGCCTGGTTAACAAATTTTACCAGCATGAATTGGGATGAAGAAATTACTCCAAATGTTAGAATGTGCAGCACAACCCAAGATATAATCATGTTGTAAACAACCAAAAACCTCAACTTCAACTAAAATTAGTCTTTGTGGCTCATCTTCTCCAAAATCTCTCTTATTTAACTTCTCCATAAGTAACTAATTTTAATTTATGGCGAAGTTAAATTCATTTGACCTATTTGATTCATTCTATTTTTTTTTTGCACCTAGAAGTTCTTCTGCAAAAGTGCATCCAAACTGAGCCATTATGCATATCATCCCAAATTAAGCCAGGAGAAAACTATATTTTGAGATGTGAATGATGAGCAAAAAGTTCATTTTCACACTTAACTGACCCAAATATCTAATTGATCTATAAAATAACTTTTTCATATAAATGCCCTGATTGAGAGTCAAATTACAATACATGTGTAATATGATTGAGACTTGAGAGTCAATTACAAGAGTTATTGCTTTATATACAGAAAGTAACTAACTTAACAGAATTAAAACAACTAACTAACTCCTAACTAACTTGTATAGCTCCTGCAATAAATGCTTTCCTTCCTATTCCTTTGTTTCCCTAAGAAGCAAATCATAGGAAAATTGAAACATCTAATATTCCTATATCTAGAAAACAGGATAGGTATTGATGACAGACTGTCCACAATCCATGGACCCCATAAGCCATAATTAATAGTTCATGATCCACATAACATTTAAAGAAAGCTGTATGAGGAATCCATGACATGTTAAAAGAGAAGAGAGAAATTATATCATACTCAATAAAAGCAGACAAAATAAATACAGAAGAATTGATGATAGGATTGAAGAACTTACAGCCCACAAAGGCAAAGAAGGGAATCTGTGGGTGACAACAAGCCAAACAAGGCCATAACCAACAACATTCTGGAAGATCCCAACAAGTATAACTCGCCAAGGTGGCCAATCCTCACTGATTTTCCCAGCCAGAAGTCCAACGTTATCACCCAAATCCTTGGCAACACTCAAGAAAGCCACCTGCTTCTGGTTGAAACCCATGCTGCTCTTTATGACTGGTGATATGCTCCCAAACATGTAAGCTGTCCCTGCAAATGACATATCCCACATTGCACACACAAACACCACCCATCTGTGCCTCACAAAAGTCTTCAATTTCCCTTCCACACTAGCCATCTTGTTGCCTTTGAAACACACTGTTGAGCTTCTCTGCAACTGATTAATTCTGGCTAAAGGAATTAATTAATATTATAAATTCTAGTAATTAATAGGCTTGAGCTTGAGATATGAATGAGTCAATGAGGTTTGCTTATCAAGTTTGCTTATATAGTGAGAGCCAATTATCTTGAACCTGTATAGTACAGGCTTAACAGGGCATCTATAAAGTGACGTTTGTCTCGCATGTAAATACCTAAATATACAAATAATAAATACACTTACCTTGAAAATGATATTGTAAATTATTGTTCAAATAAATAAAAAAATAACAGAAAATGTGCTGATAAATGAGAAGAATGATTTTTTATTTTATAAATTAAAAAAGTATATAACAATGATATGATAAAAATGATATGCAACTTTAATGATAAGAAAAGTAGAATTGATTATCCTTGTGTTGTGTTTTTAATTATTGCCCTGTTTATTACGTTACCTTTTAGGGTCCAAAATATCATGCCTTTATGATCCATCTATTCTCCAAATTTTCAACAGAATTTGGTAAGGGCGAAAATATCTTTGATTTAATAATATTTTCTTTAGATACTTTTAAACCATTTGATATTTGTCAATTTATATATGTCGACATCAGAGTGTTTTGTAATTTCAGCCAAGGTATCTCTTAATATCTTCCCCTCTACTTCCAGCGTGGGACAGATATTATTAAAGGTGTTGGGAATTTTGAAAATATCTAGTCTTTTAGATTCATGAGATCTAGAGTTATTGATGTGTGCCTCACATCAACCGATTTAATGCAGGGCCAGAAAAAAGACTGCTACTTAGTTGAACTATCAAGATTTTGGTCCTGACTCGATTCATAATTTCATTTAATATTGAAAGAAATATTTTAAGTATTTTTAAATTATAAAATAACCAAATAATTGTTTTTAAGGCAAATTATAATTGTAGTGAGTTTTTGTACAATTTGAAAAGTTTATAAAATGAGAACTCCATTTAAAAATGTTTTTAAATTTTAAATAATTTATTTGAAAAACCTATTTTTCAATAAGTTAAAATTTGACTTAATTTACCCAGATTTTTAAGAGATGTTTTTTATTCTTAAACAGTTGTAGTGTGGGTACTAGATTTTTTTTCATATTTTTCGCCTGCTTTCTCTTCCACATGACAGGCCACAAGGTAACGCTAGTAAAACAAATGTTTTAGGCCACTAATTTTATAAGGCCTCAAATTCTTTATTTATTAATAATATTCTTTTATAAAATTTAAAAATAATTAATAATTAAATGATAAATTATATTAGTTTAATAGAAGTAATTAAATATTTTTATCTAAAGAAGGTCTCTCCTTCTCTTATGAATTTTTTCTCTTCTCATAAATATTATACTAATTATATATTAAATAAATATTAATTTTTTCCATCTTTATATCTAATGACTTTATTTTTCCTATCACAATATCACTCAAGAAAGATTAAATGGATTGTTTATTTATCAATTGAAAAATGTTAAATTAAATTGATCATTCTAATCTAATAAAATTTTATATAAAAAAATTTAAAAAATAAATTATCAAAAGTAATTTTAATTATTTTAAAAGGCCTCATCCTAAAATTTGCTTTAGGTTTAGCTAAATTTTAGGTCGGCCCTGCTATTCCCCCTCTCTATGATCTATTCACTATTTTTCATTCTATGTTAGTTTTGTTTCCTCATACTTACGTGAGAAGGAACTATTGTATATTGGAAGATCGTCGCATTCTGCGAATAAATATTTAAGAACAATGTGGATTCACAAGGAGAGGATTCAAACATATCTCTCTAACACTTAAGGACATTCCCAATTTAAATCCTGAGCGACTCAACGTTCTACTCCAACAAGTTAGGGATGTCTATGCTGAAATCCGTTCGTGAAAGGAAGGCCTTCTAAAACCCAAATCATTCAAATCAGTATTCGATAATCAATGTGTTAGGTTGTTGTTGGTGGAACGAAGCTTGGTGCGAAAACGCATTAATGGTTGCCACCAAACCCAAAATTGCCATTTAAAGAGCCGAGAGTTTCTCTAGCCTCTGTCCCCACAACATAACAATTCAATGGAGTGTGAATCCTTAAGATTGTTGGAGAATAGATCTTCTGCACTGCAAAAAAATGACCTAAGGCACATGAATCTACATTGTCCTTCCTTAATGATTCATTTGCAGAATGTGACGATCTTCTAGGTTACAATAGTTCTTATCATATGAGTATGATGAAACAAAGTTAGCAATGAATGATAAATAGTGAGCATAGAGTATAGAGAGTGGGCGAAAAACATGGAGAAAAATTTGGCACCCACACTCCAGCTATTTAAGAATAAAAAAGCATCTCTTAAAAATATGGGTAAACCAAGTCATTTTATTTTATTAAAAATTAAAAGTTTCAAATAAGCTATTTAAAATTTAAAATTATTTTTATAAGGATTTCTCATTTTATAAGCTTTTGAAATAGTATAAAAACTCACAACACAAATAACATGTTGAGTTAAGATGATACAATACATTCAAGAGTGATACTATTTTTCATGAAGTTTTAATTTATACACAAAACACTAGACGAAAAAGTGTTAACTATGTTTAATTTAGCATAAATCACATAGGAAAAGTGAAATATATGTGTGGGGTAAATATTGTCACGTGGATTTTGTGTGCATAATTTTTTGTAAAGCTACACAATACCTCACATTTAATTATCATATTAAAACACATATTCAAGTGTACAATAATCAAATACTTAATGTTAAAAGACATATTAAAGTGTACAATCAAATACTTAATTGCACTACTAGTATATGTACCATGTCAAGTGTTCCGTTTCTCGTTGGCCCGCCCCAAACTCACATTTCAAGGTTGCATTTTTCACTTGTGTATGGATGAAACAGTGAAACCACGTTTTTGCATTTCAAATGACATTTTAATGGATGCTACATTTCCTTGCTTCTGCATTAAATCAAAATCGGATTCAATGTAATGAGGGTTGATATGCAACACACTTCCTATGCGTTCAACACTTTCAACTTGTGTTTTACATCATATCACATCATAAATAAATAGATTCACGGGTCGGGTAGGCATATCATATATTATTGTAGCTTTTAAGAAGACACCACATAATGAAGGTGTTGCGTGATTTACGCATATAAGGTTAAATTATCTATCTATCTATATATAGTAAAATAGATTTGAGCCATTGCATTGATAACATAACATAATTATTTGTATTGTAATTAATTATAAAACTTAAGCACTAATTATTTAGTTTCAGAATATGAAATGTTTAAATATTTCATTTAGTGATTACATAGTATAATTATTTATGTTGTTATTAATTATAAAACTTAAGTATACTAATTGTTCAGCTTTAGAATATGAAGTGTTTGATTATTTTTGTTGTTAATAAATTAATTTCATACTTTATATATATTAGTAAAATACATATATAAATTATATATCTACATCTATCTATATATATTGTAAAATTAATTTGAACTTTATTATTAATGTGCTATTGATGAAATATAACATATGGAATACTAAACATCCCTTAAAATTCATAGGTATTATATAATTAGTATTATTAAATATTAACTCTATTACATAGTTTACTAAAAAATTAAAAGAAATATTCATTACACTATATTAAATTTTAAATGTGAAATACTCTTAATCCATCTATATTAATAAATTTTAAATTAAATGTATCATTTAATCTTATTATTTATTATAAATTTAATTTAATATTTATAGGTCACAATAGTTACAATTATATTTTTTATTTTGAAAAATAAAATAATTATTATGATTTTTAATATAAAATTATGCGTATAATGCCTTATAATTATATTAAAAATGTAAATAAAATTAATTTTATATTATTTAAATTCCATTAGAACTATTTTTAAATAATTTAAAATATAAAGATTAAGTACTTTTGAAAATTTCACTTAAATATCTACCAACATATATCTATATGTAAAATTTACTTGAACATAAAATCAAATGTATGACATTATTGTTATGTTTTCAGTTTAACAATTTAAATAATTATTATATTAAGTATTTATTTTAATTCTTTTATAACATGATTATAACGACTCTCACTCAGTGACTAACTATTAGCAACAATTAATTAGGATAAAAAGTCAATGATTAATGGGTTATAAACTAAATGAATTTTAATAGTGATTTTTAAATAAAAAATGTATAATGTCTTATAATTATATTTAAAAAATAAATTCAATTAATTTTATATTATTTAAATTCCATCATAACTATTTTCAATAATTTAAAATATAGAAATTAAGTACTTTTAAAAACTTTAGCTTAAATATCTATCTATATCTTCTATATGTAAAATTTTACTTGAACATAAAATGTATGTCATTATTGTTATGTTTTCAGTTTAAATAATTATTATATTAAGTATCGATTTTAATTATTTTATAACATGATTATAACGGCTCTCACTTAGTAACTAACCATTAGCAACAATTAATTAGCCTAAAAAAGTTAATGATTAATGGGTTATAAATTAAATTATTTTTATAATGATTTAAAAAAAGTATAATGTCTTATATTTATATTAAAAAATAAATTTAATTAATTTTATATTATTTAAATTCTGTTAGAACTATTTTAAATAATTTAAAATATAGAAATTAAGAACTTTTGAAATTTAGCTTAAATATCTATCTATCTATATGTATAATTTACTTGAACATAAAATTTAATATATGTCATTATTGTTATGTTTTCAGTTTAACAATTTAAATAATTCTTATATTAAGTATCTATTTTAATCCTTTTATAACAAGATTATGACGGTTCCCACTTAGTGACTAACCATTAGCAATAATTAACTAGGATAAAATAAGTTAATGATTAATGAGTTATAAACTAAATGAATTTTAATAACGTTTTTTACGTTAAATGCTTATAATTATATTAAAAAAAATAAATTCAATCAATTTTTATATTATTTAAATTTCGTTAGAACTATTTTAAATAATTAAAATATAGATAATAAGTAATTTTGATGGGTTATAAACTAAATGAATTTTAATAATGATTTTTAAATAAAAAATAACATAAATTTTATGAAAAATATCTTATATTAAATATTAAATAATTAAATAATTTTTATCATTTCATCCCTTAAATAATTTTTTATCTTGGCATATAAGAGAAAAAAGAGATATAAAAACATTACAAATGTATACATCAAAACTTATTGATTAGTAATTAAAAAACACAAAAATATATGGTATATATGAAAAGATAAAAATTATATATACATGTTATTACCGTTTTTTAACTTGCATATTAAAATAATTTTATAAAAATTAGTCAATGGGAATTGTATATGCTTCATATAATGATTTTTTAAAAAAACACTATTGATTTAACTTTAACTCCAACTACACCTTTTATTTTAAGAATAAAATATTTTTCTATAAATATTTTTCACGTGATAACAATAAACAAAAGTGATGAGAAATCATTATATTATGTATAGTTATATTTAGTAAAACTTATATTTATCATGAATAAATATTATATATTGTATTATTAATTAAGAAAAACATTATAGTAAAGATTGAAATTTTTTATTATTATAAAGGACAACACATATATGCATATTATTCTAAAAATGTAATCTATCATGGAGTTACACAAAAGATCATGCATTATGTAAGGGTTTAGTGAACTTCTTTTATACAATTATATTTTAAAATATTTAATTTTTAATAATAATCTCACTAAAGAGATCGGTAATTCTTTTTATTAATTATGATGAGAAATATTTAGATGGGATAAAATGTTATTTAAACTGAATAATTTAATGTAATTTCTCATTGTAGTTAGTTTTAATATTTTATTATGTTATATAATTAATATAATTTTATTTCTAATATAATTTTTTTTATAAATTTAAGTCACAATAACTTTCACTTATCTTAAAAATATTTTTCTCATAAAATATTATGAAAATACAATATAAATAAACCTGTGCAACGCACGGGTATTATTTCTAGTGTGTATATGTAGTTTATACTTTATATTTGTTAGGTGTCAAACTTGGGTAAGCCTAATATAGTGGTCACTCGAACCGGGATCCGTTGGACAACACGATCCGGAATGGACCTACAAGAAACACTCCAACGCTTGAGTTAGTCGGGGTCCGAGTTGAGGGATTGATTACAGAGAAGTAAATGCATACCTATTTCATTACCAACTCTGTAATTTATAGGTTGGTGTTAATGGCCTTAGATGACGTGTGGGCTTGGAAAAATCCCCCTTAGGCAGGGATCCAGTGTAGCACTAGTAAGACTTGTGCGGACGAGTTCATGGTGCAATCGTTCCCTGGCGTGGTTGTTGGTCAGGGGTTGTAAGGTCGGGTTGGGCAATCTGAGTTACATGGTACGTGCTTGTTGGGTTAGATTGGGCCTCTGAATCGTATGGCCCCATCCCTAGAACAATATTTAAACATGTTCTAGTTTCTTCATCAAAGATGGATCATATTTGAAACTCAGTTTAAGATTAAATAATACAATGTAAGAAAAATAATCTAGCTTTGTGGTTATATTTCAAGGTTGTATTACACTATAAGTTATATATTGAACTTTTTATTCACACGCTTCTTCATAAATATTTATGCTCAACATTATTTTTATTACCCGTTTCATCTAATTTCTAAGATTTTTATAGAGTTGTGAATTTTATATCAATAGTTAAAAAAACAATGGTTGATAAATATCTAGAGAATAACAAAGAGAGAAGTGATAGATATGAAAGAGGTGTTAAAATGAGCCAATTCGATTCATCCGGGTTGGCTCATCACATGTTAGGTTAAAAGTGAGCTAAGCCAGGTTGATTAACTATTTTTGTGAGCTGAAAAAATACCAACCTGACTTGATCCACCACGATTTAGTGAGTTAAGTTGGTTGACTCACCTAATTTAATTTTTAAAAAAATAATTAAAAATAACAAAAAATCCAAAAAATAGAAAAAATGAAAAAAAAAAAATAAAAATAAAAAATGAGTCAATTTATCTCAACCTAACTCGAACCTACTTTAACCCACAAGTTAAGTGGGTTGGCCCATTTTAACTTAACCCACAAAAATGTGAGCCTAAGTTTTACTAACCCAACCCACCGGTAAGTCGGATTTGGTTGGGTTGACTTATTGAGCTCAACCCATATTGACACCTCTAGATTTAATAAGTGATATGATGAGTGATATGATAAGAAGGGGGAAATAAAGAATGTTAAATAAATATATGAAATTATTGGGGGTCTAAATTTCATTGTTGATAGTTAAAATATCATGCATATATTTTATTGTCATGTTATAAATTATCATAAATTACAAATCGGTGCAAACATGATTGTTAAAATTGGGGCAAACATATGATACTACCATATTTTATTAAGGACATATTCCAATTTAGTTTGGTATGGATATATACAATGTGATTATTTAAAATAAGTATAAAGAAAGTAAAGTATTCAATGTTTCGTAGGCGTGTGGCCACTCATACCTTATCAATGTTGCAGAAACACAGATGGATCCATAAAATATTTAAGGGGGGCCGAAAGTCAACAAACTTTGACATGCATTAATTATATTAGTGAATCACATGAGTACAGTTTTTTTTTTTTAACTAAATAACTACCGTCTACATATATAATTTAATCCCCTAAATTCGTCCGTGCTGAAGAGTAGTGGAAGAAGAGGAAAAACCCAATTAAATGATAAATCATGAACATGAATGAGAAATGGAAGAAAAATTCGTTCTTGATTTTGTTTTTTGAAGTTGCAATCCTTTTAAAACCCACTGCTAGTATGCTACTCTGCTAGTCCTACGTAAGAACGCTTTAATTTAATGAACTGAGAACCAAGTCTTGAAGCATAAGGTGTATGCAATAACACTTCAACAATAAATTTCGATCAACTTTGATAGATTTCAAACAGAAAGAAGAAGGGGGTAAAACTTGGTAATAAGGTGAAATAAGGTTAGAACCTACACAAGTCATAACGCACAGGCTAGTTTTTCACCTTGTTCTCAAATATCAGCATTGATAACTAAGTAAAAACAAGAACAGTAAACTCAGAAAGGTGCAATATTATTGATAGTCTAGTCAATGAAAAAGTAGGTTGTAAGTTGAAATTAAACAGAGCCTTAGACTAAATGGAGGTACTATGACAACTATATTTTCCAATTTTCCTCCTAGAGGCATCTTTTTGGTGAATTTCATAGCTATGGGTATATTTCCCTACGGGTTAAGGCTAACACCCAATTAGGCCAAGTGAAATATAGCAAAAGCTAACACAAACAGTCTTAGAAACTAAAGACAGAATATTGTTAAAAATGCTTCTGCCATGGTGAGTCTGAGCATTATAATAATAAGCTGCAAAAAGCCATGAAATTTATACATAACAATGCAAATTATAATAATAAAGGCATTTAGCTACATCAATGTCGGAGAACTAGACCAAGAAGAGCAAGAAACAACACTACTCCATGGAATCAAAACTTGGAGCATACCAGCCCAACTGGTCATTAATTTGCTTGAGTTTTGCTTCTTGGCCCTTTGAATCTCCAAATGCAGTAGTGAAAGGGTATACGTAAGTTACTTTAGTTGCCATACACCTGTAAGTAACCACATCACCTTTCACCAAAAACTCAAGTACATCCCTACCAAATCCTCCATCAACTTCAGCTTGTAAATATTGGCCTGCACATTGATTTTAGTATAAGTGAAGTTATGCTTATGTCCTATGGCTTATAAGATAGTACCTTTGTTAACCCTTCAATAATGTCACTAAGCCTTATCTCCCAAAAGCTTAAACTGTTGGGTGGAGGACACCATATTTCTAACACGCCCTCTCACGTAAGAGCCCATCAGACTTGAAATGTGGACAATGCACAAACTCACCTACCTTGTGCTGAAATTAAACATTTTTTGTTGAAATAATGGGTGCGGCAAAAATTGAACTCTTACCACTTGGTCATAGAGACTCTTATACCATATCATGAACTAACTATCCCAAAAGCTCAAACTATTGGATGGGGACATATGAATGAATATATTTCTAACAGGTCTGCCTCAGTTACAATTATTAAAAATCTAAAAATCTAAGACCTGAAATATATTACAGTTTCCCTCCTCATTTCGGTACTAGTTTGACAAACTTCTTTTTCTTCTATTTCTATACTATTTAATTGGCATCCTTATAAGTTTCTATTCTATATATTCTAATTTGCTATTATTTCTATCAAATAATAAATTGATCTAAAACTGAACAGAGCAGGTTGCAGTGAGCCTGTATTTACCATCTGGGGTATCTTCCACAAGCTGGAATTTCACATTTTTCTGGGTCTTTAGGATTGCTTCACGTAGTATCTGGAGAAAAATGACAAAAAAGGGTAGAAAAAAGAAAGTTATAAACAATCAAAATTGAGATGATGGAAATATAGGATATCTTTTACTTTTGAGTAATGCCAGTTTAGAAACCTGAATGGGGTTATCCGTCGAATTTTCAGGAATCAACCAAGGAAACGCAAACGATGATGACTTGGGATTTGTTGATACACAACCCGGATTGATTGATGGGCAAGGTCTAATTTTTCTGCAAGAGAAGGGTACACAGAAATAATGGTGATAATTAAATAACCAGGGTATATTATGAAGCAAGCCAAGAACCCCATGTTTTAAATCTCACATACCCATTTTCAAGTCCAACCTGCAAGTTCTTGGATTGAGAAAATGGAGTGGTGAGAGAGGTTGAAGGGGATTGAGAATTGAGGGAAGGGATTGCATAGGAAGGTAACGGAGAGGTTAAGGTCACAGCAAGGGCGAAAGAGAGGAGATTAGGTACGACCCTTGGTCCAAGGTTTGGATTGTGAGTTTTGAGTTTGGGAATGGAAGAAGCAAGAGGAGGGAGAAGAGCAATCAAAGTCATGATTTATGAGAGTTCCCTCCCTATCCACTGCATTCTCCACCTTCTCTACCCACAGGTGTGCTATTGAATTGAATGTTAATCTCCTTCTAAAACTGAAAGGTTGTAGTTGTCCTGTGTCCACTGTCCACCAAGGAGTAAAACAGGATGACAACAACACTGTACAATTTCAATTTGGATAAAAATTACATGAAACTCCCAAATGGGTGAGATTAGGGGGTAAATGAAAAGTTCAGGTATGTTTGTCAGAAAAATTCGTGCCTTAAGCTTTACTTATTCATTTAAATGAGTGAATCTCAAAGTTTGAGTTTATAAAAAAATAAATAAATCGAGTTTCACTTGTTTAAGTTATTTATAATTTTATCAAAAAAGAAATCATTCATAGTTTTATTATTTTTGATTTTATAAAAAACTTAAAACATTTTTAAAGTTTATAAAATTAATATTTTTAATATTAAATAATAATCTAAAAATTAAAATATATTATTAATATATGATATGTGTAATTAAAAAATTATAAAATATTATATTTTTAAAAATCTAATACATAATTTTTTTCACCAATATAAGAAATATTTCAATATTATTTTCATATATATGTGTATCGTATTGTTGGATCAAACGTTTCCACCGGGCCAAAAGCTATAGCTTTTAGCAATTGTGTAATTTTATTTCCTTAAGGATTCTCATAGCTGCATCTAGCTCAAGAGGTTTTGCCCATTATAGGTGTCATGGGTTGGGATGTTAGGCACATCGAATCCTAAAGGTGACGCTGACAATTTAGCCAACACGTATTTCTTCTACTTTATTATTTTACTCTCTCCTTCCCTATTTATAAGACCTCAAACAATTGAGTGTTCCTTAATATAAGACTATTTGAAGATTTTTAGATAAATTAATTATTTTTTTTTATATTTACCTCTCATTGATATTCAACTATTTTTAATTTCTCATGTATTGATGAGTGTGAATAATTAGTGAAGTTTTACCCACATACTCAACTACACCATTGAAAAGTAACTTTTGGAGTCTTCCACCATGTGACAATAATGTCTCTAAAATATAGTGACTTTTAAATAGGGGTATGTTTGGAATGCTGTAATTTTTTTAAAATACCAATACATGAACAAATTTTTCTTAAACTGTATGAAACGGTTAAAGGGTCTTATAATATGGGACGAAAGGAGTATTATTTATTTAAAAAATATATAATTTTATGTTTTTTATTTTTACTAATTTTAATTTATTTTAATTTCATTATTTGTATTAATTATTTATTATATATATAGGAATTGTTTGGTTAGAGGGATGAGAGGGTTTTTAAGACAGTTAATATGTTTGGTAAAATTTTTTAAGAGGGGAAAGAAGGGAAACTGGGAAAGGGGCCAAAATCTCTGTTGATGGCATTTTAGTTTTTACATTTGGAGGGGAGGGGAGGGGAGGGGAAGGGAAGGGATTTTAAAATAAACTAATCAAAACTACTCTCCTTAATCCTATTTATAAGACCCTCTTTGATTCAAATATACATATTAAGAAACACATGTTTTTAATGCATTAATTTTTAAAAATCTTCTGTAACCATCAAATTTATCCCTATTTAATATCAAACTTTATTCAATTTCTCACATTAACTGAATCTTAAAAACTCTAAAGTTCATTAATTTTGAAGAGTAAAGATGAAAAAAACTATTAAATACTTATAAAACTTTGTAAAGGGTCTTATAAAACAAATCAAAACAAAATTCTCAAGAGGGTTCTATAAAATGGACTGGAGGGAGTATTTAAATATCCCTCTACTCATGTTAATAAAGTTGGATGTTATAATTGTTAAATATACATGGTAATAACCCAGACAATAATAGATAAGATACAATATTATGGCATGCTCATAAAATGATTAGAAAGAATTGCGTACCCGGAATCAATGATGGATCAGTCCCTGTCGTTCTTGAACAACGTGAGAGAATCCTGCTCTCTTTCTAGTAGGAGGTGAAAGGGCAGAATACATAAAGAGGTCTGTCGTATGAACTGACTAATGGGGTACCAATTCTGTTCCTTACCAGTAGAGATCAGGGACCTCTCAATAGGTTACCAACCTGAATAGCCCAACCCATCACGAGCTATTCACAATAAAAGCCCAATATATCATCTATCTTTAATTATATTATGTACTATAATTAAATAATTAATCTATAAGTGATATTAATAATTCAAATAAATATAATTCTAAACAATTGATTAATGTTAATCCATAAAATATAATTAGGGATAATCTAACATTCTCCCACTTGGATAACATTAATCAATTATCAGAACTAGTAGAAATTATTAAAACTAAAGTACCAATTATAGCCAATGCACATAACATTTAATAATTCTAAGAAATATGAGCATTAATAATATAGAAGGTAGAATCCGATAGAGATACATACCATATGCTTATATTTCATAAAATGATGGATAAGAGAAAGCGTAGTTCAATAAAACAATATGTTATCCAATAATGGTCACAACATCTTAAATGCTATAAGAGATATGATCAGAAAAATGAACTTAAAACATATCTCGGAAAATGAGCAAATACAAATCAGACTCCCACTAACCCAAAACACTAAAAGATTTATACAAACACACATGAGTTATGAAAACTCTAATAATCAAGTTTTTGGTCAGTGGATTTGCTAAAATGCTCAACATACATGAAAGTTGCTACAAATGTCTGTTTGACATTAATCCAAAAAATAACTCCTTTCACCATCATAATAGGCCACAATTCTGACACAATACACATAAGTATAAGTGCTCACAATAGCTTAGGAACAAAAGTAATTACATCACATAAGGGGAAAACCCAATAATAAAAGTAATTACACGTGGGCTAAATTAAGAATGCTTGAAAACAGTTCACATTTAATTAATCTGAGTTTTATCAAATAAGTGACTATGCATGTCCTCGTAGGATAAATAAATTTAACAAATCTCCCACTTGAACAATATAAAACTTAGTTTAAACAAAATAAAACTTGAGATTAATATGGACAAAAAATGTCAACAATGAGCAAACACTTATAGCAATTGGTTCAAACAAGAGAATACAAGTATCTCAACAATGCAGAAAATCATACTCGATAGGAGTACTCATATCATACATGCAAGATACCCATACATTTGTAACCTTATGAAATGTGGAATATCGGTCAAAGGAAAATCACAACAAAGTTGCATACTAAAATAATCGAAGTGTCTTTCACAACACAATGGCCAAAATAATAATAATAAACAAATAAATAATAACATAGTCCACATAAACTCAAGTGCCTATAATAGCCCAAGAAAAAATAACAAAAGTAATTACATATGGGCATAACTCAATAACCAAAGTAATTACAGAATGTGCTTATAAAATGGCATCAATGAGTAAGCACTTTATTGGTCCAAATAATAAGATTTACAGCACCTTATTGATCCAAGAAATCATACTCAATAGGAGTATTAATTTTATATAAGATACTTATAAATTTGTGACCTTATAAAAGTGGAATGTTGGTAAAAAAAGAAGCACAATAAAATTGAAAGTCAAATGTGCAATACCAACAAAATAACCTTAGCGTACACTTAATGTGCCTTACTAAGATTCAATAAAATTGCACATAATAATATATATCAATAATTTGTGTATAAGAATATATCTCAGTATGATGGAAAGAGATTACTTCCCAAAATCTCTAAGAGCATGTCATATGATTAAGCGCGCATAAAAACATATGACAACTAAAAAGCTTAAAAATAATATTTTAATACAAAAGTGCACACAAGAACATATAGCAATGTTATTGTCTCAAGACAAACAATTGTGTGTACATTCCCACTAATCCAAAATAATATGATTTTATTAGGATTTTCATTAGAGTCAAATAATATTAAAATACTCTAATATTATAATATTTAATAGTGGGATTATAATTTTGCTAAGGTATTCATTATGAGTCTAAAACTCACAATTTCTCTCTCTTCAAAATTTGATATTGAGAGAAATATACTAAAACAAAGTTAACAAAAAATGGTTACGAAATAAAATATGAAACTCAACATAGAACCTTAATCATGGTTTTACAAAGGAGTTTCATAGTTAACCAAATACTTTGCGTACAAAATGAAGGAAATTATAAATGTCCACTTGACATTTTAAAATAGAAAATCTCCTTAAAAAATATTGTAACACGTAATTTTATAAAATATGATGGCTATTTGAAAAATTGTCAACATATGAGTGAGATTATAATCTCAAACATATTTAAAAAATGAGATCATAGAAAAATTCAACGACTCACTCTTATGACTCAAGTGTTACAATTTAAATAATAGCAAAACACTCTTTAGTGGAAGCGGAAGTGCATAAGACCGTTGACCACTATTAAGGATACAATAAATGATTTATGAAGTCTCTAACTCCCACTGTTCTTATAATAGCAAAATTACAGGATAACAATATTGTATTATATACAAAGTTTATCCATATATCCCAAAATGTTAAGAATGATACTTGTTATTTTAGAATAACTTTAACAAGTCTATAGTTTGGCATACCATTGATGATAAGGAAGATTAATGGTATGCAATAGAGAAATTACTCTATTCAAATAATAACAAGGTAATTTGGGACTTCAACATATTGCATGGTATAATTAATTACCCATAATATAAGATAATCATAGGGAGTTTGGCTATAATGTTCTCAAAGAGACTTAACAAGCAATATCCTGAATATAAAGCCTTGACAATAAAGGGTTGACAATAAACGGATAACGTGTAATATTTAAAGAGAAAAGAGATAAAGTGAAAGTAGACATTGCATTACTGCCATCGTGCTTGACAAAATCATAACATAATATATGTAGATTTCTCTCACTTGATAGAGAAAAGTATTTAAAAGATAATATAATATGAAAATCATATAAAAAGATTTCAAATAAATATCTAAATTATTTTCTCTATCACACAATGATGATGTCAAGAAATGTCATACTGATAGGGTATGTCCATCACCAACACAATTCATTTCAACTTATTTCAATAAAATAATTTTATTTAACAACAAATTATTATGCCAAGAAATTCCATATCAATAGGATATGCTAATTACCTACACAATCCAATATTAATTGCATCCTGTATCAATGAAATAATTTAATTTAACACTAAAGTAATAATAAGTTGCAAAAAAAATTTATGCTAATTAATTTGTCAAATTTCACAAAACAATATTTGTGAACAAAATGTACAATATCTTGTACCACAAATAAATTCTAATACAAATAAGATATTATAAACCATAATTGACATAAGTTCACTAAAAAATATATCAATTACAAATTACATTAATGATATTCAAAGCATTGACAGAAGTGGGCATAAAGGCTAACACCAAAATAATAAAGAAACATTTAATATACATAATATTTTATGCTAACACAAAATTAAATGAATCCGTGTGTCTAGCCAAAATAATAAGGTTCCCGTTAACCAAAATTTCTTATTTACAATGATCCTGTCTAAGGGTCCCGAATCATAATAAATAAGAAATAATAAATTATACAATATACAATTCTCATGTCCCAAAAAAAATTCTAATACCGATTGTAACATCCCAAATTTTATAAATAAAAGAAAAGGAAGAAATAATAGTATTATTATTTTTAATAATATTAATTAATTAAATAAGAGGAATAAATAATAGTGTTAACATTATTAGTAGTTTTATTAATAAAGCTACTTCATTTTAAAAAGAATATAAGGGGGTTGAGAGTGGGCCCAAGCCCAGTTAAGCATTCTAGTAAGGAGGGGTTATCTGTTCACCCTAATCCTTATTCGTATAATCGTCAGAGAGCGAAACGCTAAGGAGAGGAGAAATCGAGTCTCAAGAGGGGATTGCTGCAGAGTGAGCATCAAGAACCAAGAAAGGGACTTCCTTGCGGTTAATCGATCTTCGCTTAAGGTACGGTGGGGGAGAGGGTGCTGCTTATATATGCATGTGGGGGACGTTTGGGTAGTAACCTAAGATTTAAATTCGTATTAATAATTGATATATTGAGTATGGATGATGAAAACTGTAGATTGATGATTGATTGTATGATTCTTGATGAATCTTGATGGAATGAATGAAATAATATGAATAGAGAAAAAGAGGATTAATAAAGGTTTGATGAATTGGGGTTTCGATGGGAAAACCTTGTAAAACTGTTAAAGATGGATACTTTGGTGGAGTTTGATGAATATAAACGTATTTAAATGATGTTTTGATGAAAAAGATTGATTAGAGATTGAATAGAGAGGTTTGGAATTGGTGGAGATCGCAAGAACTGCGATCTGCGTCGCGGGTAATCGATTACCAAGAGTGGTAATCGATTTCCAGAGGGTTCTGGGCAACCAGGAGGGCTGTTTGCTCGCAGGTAATCGATTACAGCACCAGAGAGTTGGTGTGTAGGTAATCGATTACAGAAGTTTGGTAATCGATTACCAGAGTGTTTGGTTCCAGGTAATCGATTACAATGTGGTTGTAATCGATTACCAGAGACCTTGTTTGCAGGTAATCGATTACTAGAGGTTGGTAATCGATTACCAAAGTGAATTTTGAGATCCTAAGTGCTTAATGATGATTGATGTTGTTTGATAATGCTTTATTATGATATTGGTGTTGATGATTAATGATGTTGATGATGATTTGGTGTGCATAATGATCGGTGAATATGCAATGTGATTGATGATGATTGGGTGTGCATATTGATTGGTGAATATGCCATGTGATTGATGATATTTTGGTGTGCATAATATGCAATGTGATTAATGATGATTGGTGAATATGTATGATGATACATAATGATGATGAATGATGCTAATTATAATGATTGATGATGATGTTGGTGTTGTACTTGAGTCCAACTCGGGGAGGTGAATAGTGTACCTGAGTATAACTTGGGGAGGTGGTAATGGTGATGATGATTTAATTAACCTTATGCTGTAAATGATTCTTGAGTATTTATAATGTTGTACCTGAGATACACAAGCCCAGTGAGGGGTGGGGTGTAACTCAGGGAGGTGATTGTACTTGAGATACACAAGCCCAGTGAGGGGTGAACTGTAGCTTAGGGAGGTGATTGTACTTGAGATACACAAGCTCAGTGAGGGGTGAAGTGTAGCTCAGGGAGGTGAATGTTGCACCTGAGTCTAACTCGGGGAGGTGAATGTTGTACCTGAGTCTAACTCGGGGAGGTGATTATAGTACCTGAGTGTAACTCAGGGAGGTGAGTATTGATTATGTTGGTGATTATAGTACCTGAGTGTAACTCAGGGAGATGAGTATTGATTATGTTAGTGATTATGGTACTTGAGTGTAACTCAGGGAGGTGAGTATTGATTATGTTGGTGATTATAGTACCTGAGTGTAACTCAGGGAGGTGAGTATTGATAATGTTGATGATTGTACCTGAGTATAACTCAGGGAGGTGAACACTGATTATGATGAAATTGAATATGGTACCTGAGGTGTACAAGCCTAGAGTGGGTGAAGTACAACTCAGGGAGGTGCATGATGGTGATGGTGATATGATGATTACGAGGAATATGATGAAAATGATGATATCGATGATTGTGATGAGTATGATGATATTGATGATAATGATGAGTATGATGATAATGATGATATTGATGATAATGATGATTGTGATGATATTGATAGTTATGATGAGTATGATGATGTTGATGATAATGATGAGTAAGATGATAATGATGATTTTGATGATAATGATGATTACGATGATTGTGGTGATATTGATGTTGTTGGTGTATATGATGATGATGACTATGTTTTATATTTGTTAAAGGAATGAGTGATATGATGATATTGTTTACATGAGGGTGAGGATAGGGTAGTCTCCTATGTGTATGTATGAGTAGTATTCTTTTCCTCACCGTTTCTATCTGTGGTTATTATTTACAGGTGATGACGATGGCACCTCAGGTGCCGAGTATTGAGTTGATGGGTGTTGTTCTGATACATGTGACATCAGGACTTAGTATTAGGAGTTTTATTTTATATTTCTATTTTGAAGAGATTTGTGTAAACGGTTTTAAGTGCCTTATAAGGTTAAGAATGATGTTTTACTGTTAACTTTTGAGGTAGTAATATTTTATTTACTTTGAAAACCTTTTGACTCCAACTTCTATTTTGAATAAGTTGACTTTGAAGAAATTGAGGTTTTAATTGAGTTGAAATGTGAACATTTTTATCCAATGTGATTCGTTATTTTCCTAAATCTTCCGCTTCGTTGATCATATAAAAATTTGGGGTAGAAGGGTGTCACACCAATAGGGTACTAAAATAAAAAATTTGACATGAGTTAAATATCAAGATATATTGTATAATAAAAAAACCACATTAATAACAATAAAAGTATAAGAGTATCAAAGTAAATTAATTTTATTTTCCCTCCTCTCTCTTTATGAACCAAACAAGAAAGGTTTTTCTTTCCTTCATTTGAACCAAACAAACCCTCATATCAAGCTTGTAAAACTTGAACTTGACTCATTTAAATCATCAAGCTAACTTTAAGCTTGAGTTTATTTTTTTAATTAAAAAATGTGCTTGATCGATTATTTAACGAGTTAATATCAAATAGTTCAACTCATTTACACCTCTTAACATATCGATTATCAATAGTGGAAAAGATAAATAAAACATACTGGTAAATATATATCCATAATATTAATGTATATTAATTAAGATAAAAAAAATTATAATTACTATGTTTAATTTATTACAAACATTTATTGGCCTCGCAAACAACGCCGTCGATATGTCCGAGTGGTTAAGGAGGCAGACTTGAAATCTGCTGGGTTTCGCCCGCGCAGGTTCGAATCCTGCTGTCGACGTTTTCTTTTTTAATTTTGTTTCGCCATCCCAACTCTTTTCAACGATTAGAATTGGGGTTCTCATTTCTCAAGTTTTCTTTTTTCCAGATTAGGGTTAGGGTTTTATAATCTCTCCATCTCCACATTTTGCGCAACACAGCATTCTCCCTCCGTAATCGAGAGCATATACAGTTATTAGAATGGAAGAACAGTTGGTGAACGGCATCATGTCAAGAACAAACGGCCCCAAAACGACGCAGGAGCTTGCCATGGAAGGCCAAAGGTACCTCGAAGAAACCATTCAGTACGCTTTTCAGATCCTCTCTTCCATGAACGACGAACTTTGCAACCCTGTCTTGTGGTCCACCTCTCCCTCCACTTCTACCTCCCCTAATGTCCCTTCCTCAAACGGCGTCGTTAATGGGGATGCTACTTCCGATAACTCCAACCACCACGCTGACAGCGGCTCCACAATTGGCGGTGCTGGAGGCGCTCTTGAAGAGGCTCGCTATCGGTATAAGAACGCTGTGGCTGCGCTTCGGACCATTCTCACTGCAATTCCCAACTCTCAAAAGGTACCATTTTTGAGCCCTAGTTTTGTAATTTGAGTTAGTTTCTTTTTTGTTTTGTCAATGAATTCATACAGATTAATTGGTTTTTGTGTACCTTGTTTTTACTTTGTTTTCAATTCCTATAGATATCTTTGTGACTTGATAAAAGACAATAAAAATCTCTTCATTCCAAGGTTCAGTTTGGTGTCCTTTTAAAAAGGGGGTTGAAAATTTTGGTGATGAGCTTTATATTCTAAGGTTCAGTTTATAACAACCTGACTGATAAACCACTTGCTAAATAAATTCATAATTGGCTAATTCATATCCTTGTACCATTGACTGGAATTTGAAGTTATTGCTAGGAAAATGATGATGCAGTAAGATAAAATTCTATTCAGAAATCACAATGTCTCCCTTGTTTAGACTTAGCATCCATAATGTGTTAAATGATGCATAATAAAGGACATTGACATGCAAACTCACATATTCTTTTTCATGAATATATATCACCGGTTTGCAAAAATATTTAGTCATGTACATCTTATTGTGAGCTTTACGACTATTATTTTTGTCTAGTAAAGCTTTTTGTTTCCCAGTTAAACTAACTTGGTTAGTATTTTAGGCAAAAACATTTGACACTGGTTCAGCTGCTAGCCCTATGGATGATGATGAAATTGAGAAGTTGGAAGAGCGAGCCTCTTCTTTAAGAAAGGTTCGTTATAATAAGGTTTTAATAAGTGTATTAACCTCTGACTTTTATCCTTGATCATGCTCTTTACAAAACCTGAACATTGGAATGGTTGTTTTGGGCTCAGATTTTAGAATGAGCTTTACACTTTTAGTCTATTGCTGAAACAATATAGTTTGGTAAAAATTTGTATGTTCTGGACTGAAGTTGTTGAATACTTTGAACTTCTTTTTAGGATATTTTTAAAATTATATTTATTGTGTTACATCGAACCTCTGCTCTTTAAATATAGGAACTTGCCAACAAGAACCTGCACCTGAAGATACTTATAGATCAACTGCGAGAACTTATCACTGATATATCAACATGGCAAAGTCCTATATCCACCTGAAGTTTGGGGTGAGTACTTAAATTTGTAGAGTGATATCAAAAAAGGAAATCTGATCCAGAGTACAGTTAATGGTAACAATGCTTCTTGATATTTTACCACATGAAGTTACACCTTTGATCTCAGTTATGTTCGCATCCTGAAACTGTGATTTCTGAGGTGGACTGAAAATGTTTCTCTAGTGGGCTTGTATTTTTTAGAATTTTTAACAAATTTTACGAAATAGCAACCTTCCAATATTTAATAACAATTTTATGGAATCCTTCATCTGATTGTTGTCAGAACTTGTACTTGAAACAGTTCTCTTTTGAGGTTTAGACAAGGGTGCCTGTTTTTGGTCCCAAAGATGAAACTCTAATGATATAATTCACCCATTTTTGCACTTCATAACCTGTTCCTTGGCTGGATACACAGCATTCTATGCTTCAGATCTGTTTATTTGGTTTTGAGGAGTATTTGGAAAGGAACTGGAAGGTGGTTATGTAGTTTAATGTGAAAAATAATAAAGTATCTTCCTCTTCTTTATTTAGGAGTTAAAGATTGAAGGATAAGGAAACGGAGCAGTATGTTGTTCAAGGTTTTTTTTCTCGGAAAAATTTGCCTTTCAATTGAATGGAGAAAATTATCACACTCTGGAAGAGTAATGAGGGAGTGGACGCCCCACCTCTTCCTCCCTTTCAATTTTAAAAAGAATAAGGGAGTCCAGTAGTGACTGAATGTCAAGAGAAAGTATCTATTCCTTAGCATTTTCTTTACTTTCCTATTCTTTTTACTTTAATCTGCCTATTTCCAAAACTGGTCTGACAACCTGCTTTCAGTGTTATGTGGCAGGAGTTCCCGTTAAGATGTCATGTTATTCTCTAGTGGAATAAAGAATTCTGCAGGTTGCAGAGATAGTGTCTTCTCCGCCCACAAAATATATGCGACCCTTCACATTTTTAGGACAGACCCTTGTGGATTGATTGCCCTGCAAATACTCTGTTTTACTATAAGTAGGGTTTGTAAAGTCTTCAGAATTTTATAGACATTATCCCAATGCCAACTTGTCAAGCACGATTAAATTTCCCAACTCTAAGGCCTTGCATATAAAATGGTATCGGTATTGATTGTCCTTGTTCATGAGAGGCCTAAAATTTCAAGTTGGGGGATCGGTCTACTTGTCTAGCCTGAAAATCCGAATTGAATTTGTTTTTCTGATCGTGTATCCCACGCCCTGCATATGGTGTCATTTTGCCGGTATGTTATTGCAGTTCCTCCCTTCCACGTTTCCAACCCAAGTACTCTTGACCCATTGGAAGTCATCCTCTGCTTTTGAATGATTCAGTCTCCGTTTGTTTTATTGTTGCTACATTGTAAAAGTATGATATTGTAGAAAAACATGCATTACACATCTAATCAGAACCCAATCTCTCAGACTCTCACTAGATGAGATAACTAAACAAGGCATTTTAGGGAAATCACACCGGTACCAAGAAGCATTATGATTCGGTAGCCCACGCCAAAGTGCAAATCTACTTGGAATGAAATTGACAAATATTAATGAATTTAATTTAATTTGTATGTACTCTTAACTCGTGTCTTTAAAAAAGTTTTACATTATAATTTTCAAGCGTTACTATAATATTTAATAAATTCAATAACTCATGAATTCTCAAACTTATTAAATAATATGATAATATATTTTTTAATTGTTGATAATATAAAACTCTTCTATGCTATATGCATTTCAAATCCTTGTTATTTTGATTGGTGCATTTTAAAGGATCTGTATCTTATGTTGACAATGTTGTATTATGAAAAATATACAAAAGTAGCTTCTGCCATCGGTATCGTCCCCTTGTTTGCTCTGTTCCTTTTTTTCTTCTTGGCGTATTTTGCTCTGTTCCTTTGATACCATAATGTAGTGATTGACTGTCCGGTTTGCACTGTATTCTTTATTCCTTTCTTCTTTGGCGGTATTGAGGTACAGGGTTTTTGAATTTTGTCCAATACTGGGATTTGGATTCGATCACCGGTTCATGCAGAATTTGTTACTCCAGAACTAGTAAATAAATTCATAAAAAAGTAACTACCCATAGCCATTAGTTAGTTGAATCTCTGACTTGAGGAGCAGCTGACATGACAATGAAAACAAATTTTCACTTAGTGAAGACGTATGCTCATCATTTGTCTATCCTTCCAGAATCACAAATATATTCCACAGTAAGTGACAACAAAATGCTTTACCTAAAAAAGTATCAATAAATTCACACAAGAAAATATGCAATTCATAACAAAATTACATTTAGATATGGATTTGTCCTTTGTACAAAAGTAGTTGAGTTTTCTTCGAAATTACTCACTACCCAAAGCATCACTCTCCAAGTTAATTTTATTTTTTCCTCATTTTTTTTCAAACATAAGAGAACTGACATCATTCTAGCAAACACCTTTCCCCTTCTATTGCATTCCACTTTCACAATGCTGGCAAAATCTAACACAAGAATAATCAAATGACTTTATAAACTATAATTAGATACAAAGATAGCCACACAACTCTCCTTTTTCTTTTTGTTTTTGGATGTTATTTTATATTAATTGTGAGTTGAAGATCTGGTAGTGAGAGACGATCTCATATCCACAATAGCAGACTCATCAGCCCCCAATTTGATGGCTTCTTTGCTTGCTCTTATGAATCTTGAAACAGCTCCCCGCACGTAGTCATGAGCTTCCTTCACACTCATCTTTTTGCTCATTTCATCTGGAAAACTGCTCAGGAAGTGATCTCCATTGAGAACAGCTGCCAACTGAACTACCTCACTCTGAAACTGAGAGAGGCCAGCATTTTCTTTTGCTTCAGTGCTCCTTAGAGGTGTCACGTCCGGCAAAGTCACTGGAATACACATATGAAGCTGTCTTAACACTTGGTTCACTTACTAACCACAGCATATATACAAACTACACATTAAGGTCATTATTATGGAAATTTCACAGTTGAGTTTTCCCCTCCCCCCTTCTTGTACTATATGGGCCATTTCATCTTTTAAGTTTATCATGTTCTAATTCATATTCAAGTATATTACAACTGATGAACTCAATTAATTGGCATGAAAAAGGGGAATGGATACCTGGGCAATCTGTTCTGGGTGCACTTAAATCTCCAACAACATGCTCAAATGTCCCAGCCCATGCATCTCTATGAGTCAAAAAGTTGGAGGAAAGGTTGAATATCTTCTTTATAGTGGCAGGAATAGAAGAGTGCTCAAACTCAGAGTTTTCAGCTGGTCCTTTTGGGCTACTTATCACTGAGAAACAAGATCAAGTAAGTAAATTAGTAGGAATCAAAAGCAGCTTGAAGCTTAAGCATCTAATATATGCACCAAAAGAGATTCAGTAAACCATAATCACAAAACCACATTACTTAAAATCAATGTCAAAGTTTGTTGATTTAATTTGACAAGAAAACAACAGATCTCAGTCCTTACTCTACTCAAAACACAAAAGAAAGGACAAGCATGAGTTTGTAGACTCAAGAAAAGAACTCAACTAAATGCAACTCAAGGTCAAGGCTAGACAAAGAAATGGCATCGGAATACCGAATACCAGTTAGACAGAAAGGACAATGTAGCATCCAATAGAATAAAACCTGCCATTGTCCTCATGAGTCATGAGAGAAGTGTTAGACACAAGTATCTGACATCTTCATAAAAAAATATGTATAGTGGCTTTGACCAACAAGGAGAAGCTAAAAAAATGATAAACTAAGGGGATTTTGAGCTTACCAGTCCCTTTCTTGATCCAAGGAGAGATCATAATAGTCGGCACCCGAACGCCTAACCTATCAAACTTGAAGAAATAAGGAGCAGGTCCAGTGTTTCCATCTGGACTAGGAATGTTGACAAAAGGAGTCTTCACATGATCATAAAAACCACCATGTTCATCATATGTAATGATCAGAAGAGTTTCATTCCATTGAGGGCTTGCTCTTAGAGCCTCATAAACCTCCTTAACCAGCATTTGCCCATTTGCCACATCATGAGATGGATGGTCATCATTGGCAGGCAATCCCTTCAAGTCAAAGTACCTAGGCTCAATCACAGTCAAGGGTGGAAGTTTCCCATCTCTAGCATCTTTCTTGAACTTCAAATCATACTGATGGAATTTGAATATGTATTTCAATTTCCTTAGATTTCTATAGAACAGAGTTGTGGGTATGTTTTGAAAATAAATCCCAAAGTCTAAGTCATTCTCATGCATAGAGTCAAATATGGTTTTTTGTGGATACCCTTTAGCTAACTGCCTCTTGACATGACTTGTTGAACCATGAGAAGTTGCAGAGTACACAAATAGCCTATTGGGTTGTGTTGGGCCAGGAATTGAAGAAAACCACCTATCAAAAACAGCAAATTCCTGAACCAAAGAGGCATAAACAGGCACAGATTCGGGTCTAAACCCTTTCATTACGGTCTCAGAGAGGTTCTGAGACATTGACAATGCCTGTTCCACAAATCCATTCATGGAAGGAATGGAACCAGAACCAAATACCTGTTTTAACACATCCTCAAATGAATGCCCTGGATCCGGATCCACGAACTCCGCATCATCACTGAAGCAAATTGAATCTTTCTTTGGGCTTGTAGTAGAAACAGGGTTGCATTCATCCCCTGTAACCCCATTGATTAATGGGTTGATGGCTTTCTTCATCCACCCCAGCATGTGATCAAAGGAACGGTTCTCCATAACCAAAACGACAACAGTTTTGATGGGTTGCTGCTGTTGTTGTTGTGCGGTTGCAAAAACATAGCTTGTTGGGTGAAGGAACACACTTGAAACAGTGAGAAGGAACAAGAGAATGGAGGATCTGGGTTTGCTATCTCCCATTCTTTCTCGCAAAGATGGGGTCTTTTGGCAATTGGGTTACTAGCTTTGATTAAAGATGAGAATCTAAAACCCCTTATCAAGTGGCTTCTTATTTTGTAGTGTTGAACACTGAATATGGAAAGAATTCAAGAAATGAAGGGTGCATGTAGATGTGAATCTAAATGTCAAATAAAGTTAAGTGCAGTGAGGGGAAGGTTTTCACCTACTGTGTTTGAAGTTAGATATATAGATAGCAGTGGCAGTAACAGAGCACGAGAGAGGAAAAAAGAAGCTTCTGGTTGTGGCTTTTTTTGGTGCTTTACCTCACTCACTCACTCACTCTCATTAATGGAATATTGTAGCCCATAGAAAAGAAAAAGGTAACACAATTAATGGAATGTGAATGAAACGTGTCGTTTTGTGACTATTTTGTGCGTTAATGAAGAGGATGTTACGTGCTCCATTTTCCCTCATTCAGTTTAATTTTTTTCGTTTTTCCCGGAATAGTTTATGTAGCATAGGGCAAGGTCACCCAGTCCCCACCACTGTGTAATGGGATCACTGCTTCAGATGATGTCCACTTTTTTAGGCTTTGTTTTTGGACATCATGGGGCTTTATTACTAGTTTACTACTATTTCTATTTGTTTCTTTTACAGAATTATCTTTATTAAAGTGGCCTAAATACAAAAACAATAATGATCTAGGTGATGAGTACCAAAACATGATGGAAAACGGATTTTTTTTTTTTGTATGTGTAAAGGGACCTTTAATTATCATAGAAATTCATAATTGACATATATTTTTAGTCGTTTTTAAGGTCACATCCCTCATTTCAATATGATGGGGGAAATTGAGAAGTATACAACATATATTTAAAAATAAAGAGAAATATTTGGTTTGTGACCATAAATAATTAACCTACTCATAATGCTATAATTGAGTATGGTGTTGGCTACCCATATTTCAAAATGAGAATATTAAATTAAAAATAATTGACAGAAAAATCATATTTATTTTTTAAAAAAAAAACTGGATTTGCTTAAGAAAATTTTTGAGAGATCAAAATATAATCTAAATTAAAGGGAATAAAAATGTCGTTAAGCAAATATATAACAATATGTAACATAATAGATATAAAATAAATAAAGAGAGAAAAATGTAATTGGTTAATATTAAATATATTTATTACATAAGATATTAGAAGGGTATTTTACAGTTCAGAAGTGAGTTAATCAAAATAAAATCAAATATTAATCTGATACAAATTTCCCTAAAAACAAATATAGGTGATATATAATTTTTCTAATAATTAAATATAAATCAAATTAAGATCAAATAATTAAAATCAACTATTCTTTTTTTTTAGGAAAATAATGCTACAATTCTTATACCTTTTTTTTTTTACAATTTTTTATCATCAGATAAATTTTAGAAGTTTTATTAAATGAAAGTAGACTGATAATATTTAATAAAACCTATAGAAAATTTATTTAATAAAAAAATTAAAAAATGTGTAAAGATCGTTAGTTTTTCCGGCTATATATAATTATACATCTTTTTTCATGACTTTTACATCTTCCACGTGAATGGAGAATAATTATGTGATGACATACTTGAAAATATTATAGAGTGAGTTGGGTTCACAAGACCAAAAGAACAAACTTTTATGCGGATTAGAATCTTAAATGTGGAGGAATTTGAAAGACATGAATCTATGGTGGCTAATCAATATTGTAATTTAGTTTTAAAAACTCTAATCTTCTTTGTCTCCTACGTATCTTTTGCACCTCTATATAATATAACCCACGTTTACATCTAAACGAATGGAACGGAATTAGATTATACGTATGTTAAAAAATGAAGTACATAATTAAATAATAAAAGTTGTCTAAATAAAAAATAAAATGTGTAAGTGTCTCGATAAATACAATCTTCTCGTGAGGAAGGAAGACAATACCTGCGGAGCTGGCAGTGCAAAATATTTCAATTTAGTGATGATTAAGTGTGAACTGAACGCCGAAATCAATCTTAAAACAACCAGCCATTAATAAGTAGGTAAGCCCCTAAAAAAATATACTACTATATTCCCTTCCCGGACAATATATTATCATAACTATACTAAAATAAATCATATTACCTTATCTTAACACTAAAATAAAAATGTTAAATTGAATATATTGCTTTTGTATATGATAAATGAAATTGAAAATTTTAAGAAATAGTTTGAGGGCACAAGGGAAGATATTTGTATAGACTTGAGAGACCTTAGCATTTTATTATAATTAATTCCCCGAGACAAGTCGGCGGGCAAATGAAGGTGTAACAAAAGGGGTGCATGTGAAGAGAAACACGTAATTTTATTTTATTTTATTTTTGTATGAAGATTTCTGCATCATTTGGATTCCCTTATTTAGACTTCAACACTTCAACCATCGAATCACAACAAAAAAACAATTCCATATGGTGATTGTTGTGACTCGGGAACCCGTGAAACGAGGAAATAACAAAAGAAAATGTCGTTTTTGATCCTTAACGAACAAGGCTATACGATGCTGTCGGTGCTTGTGGTCAAAAAGACCACCGCAAACAGAGTGAGTGATATTGCTTTGACACGCTTTAGCTTTTGAATTACTATTTATTTATTATTTAATAAACAAAAGTAGACGAAAAAGAAAAGTAACATCTTTTTTTCTTTTATAAGGCTAATAGGGCCCAGATGACAAGAGGTTCCTTTCCTATCACAAGGTCATATGGGCCAGACCCCATTTTATGATCGAGCATTCCGGGCCTATCAATATGTTGTCAGTTCTCACTATCACGTTCCTCCTAGGCTCGAATCATGGTAGGATTGTTGGAATATTACTATAAAAAATAGTATCTTGACCAAAGAAAAAAAATACTATGCAAAATAGTATCATGAAAAAAGGAAAAAAAAAACCGTATGGGAAAGATATTGATAAGCTGACACATTCATAGTTATAGGTTTTTTCATTGTTTTAAAATTGAGGATTTTTCTTTTATATAATTTCTATATTCAATTACTCGTCATTAATATGTAAATTGTAATGACCATTGCAACTTAATTATAGCTACAACATCGAGATTTGGTATATTTATCCAATCACATCACAACTATAGTTATAGACTTATAGTGACATTAACATGTCTATCTCTACAACTTCAATAATTACAAAACACAAGTAAATCAGCAATCACAATTTAAATCATGATTTTCCTTGGCTAAATGTATGTTTGGTTTCATGTTTTATCACTATAAGATGCATTTGTTTGAGTTCGAACAATGCTGAATCAATTTCACAATTAATTTTAAATCCATTCCATTTAACATGCTTCGTATATCGCGCATAATCCATTTTCAATCATTGATTATGTAATTTTACCAAAATCAATTCTACTAAACTGTAAATTAAATGAGCATCCAATGTAGGTCAAGTAGAGTCAAATGTGATTTGATTGATTAGTGAAAAAGTTGATTCTAATTTGTTAATGTGAATTGAGAATGACAAATCACATCTAGAGTAAAGTCAAAGTGTCAAACCATATTATTTTTTGTGCGACTTCCTAAATGATTTAGACCATTGTTATAGGTGTTTATGGGACGAGTTAGAATGGTTTTTTCCTTATCTCTTACCAAGTTCTTATTTTTTTTATCATATCAATTCTATAAGCCTGAACTCCCCGTAGATTCAAGGAGATCCGGTGATATACAAGTCTAATTAAGATTGGGTTTAAATAGAACAAGAATGAGTCAGCCCTAATATATAAGTTAAATAAAATCATGAAATGATCATATAACAATTATTAAAAAAAAGTAGTTCATATCAATAGTAAATATGTCACGTACATTATAATTCCTCTCAATATACAATATTTTTTACTCTCTTTAAATTTTGGGACATTACTAAGGGAAGAATGACAATATATCACTATATAAATTTGCGTATAGAATACATTTTTTAAAGTAAATAAAGAATATTTAAACTTAAAAAGTCTAACTGAAAGGTTAAAATGAGGTTAGGTTTTTAAATAATAGAAAATTATAAGTAATATGTGTGTGCGCTCATAGATAAGACAGTATGTGTAACTCGAAGGTTGATCTGCACTTGTTCTTAACTTGATATCGGGTCATCAAATGAGACTCGATTTAACCCTATTCTTTCTTATAAGATAAGTCATACTTGACCCGAATAGCTCGGGTTAGGACGCACAAGTTTAAGTCCAAGCTTTGGTTGTCTTCCCCTTCCATTAAATGAGATGCGAGGAAATTGTAATGGTAAGTTTGAGTAAGTTTTTTTAGCTCTTTTTATTTGTCCAAATCTGTTTTCTCTCTATTATTGCCCTTGTCAGCTTCTATTCCATTACTTGTGGCAGGTTGCATATTGGTTTGCCTAAGAGGTAATGGAAAACATTCCCTACTCCTCGTTGCTTTTCCTACGCAACTTGCTTATTTGTCTCCTGTCATTGCTTATTTTTATTGTCTTTTTTCTAATTACCTTTATCTAGCCACCTTGGGTTTTGCTGCAACATTTCAAGCAATAATGGATTCTAAAGCATTTACAACCCGATTCATATGTTAGAGGAATAAAATCTATGATCGATAATGTCATTTCTTCCTCGTATACTTTCTTCTTATGTTTAAGCCACCCACAATTACAGCGGTAGTACATTAGCTTTTTATATTTGAGGTTGACCCAACAAAGGATAGGTTCTTTGTAGGAACCCAAAAACCAATAATGATTGTTCAAGAAATGATGATTAGAACTCAAATTCTGAAGAAGCTTCTTAGAAGATTCCTATCAACAATTAGGTTTTCTACTTTTAGAATATACCCCAATTTGCTATCGCTTTTTGCTTCATTAGATATTTTCATTAGATCAATAGGGAGCCCATGAATCTACACCCAAAAGGGAGAGAGATCAAAATTGACTTCATCTAAAGACATCTCAAATTCCCAAGGTTGGATACTCAAGTGGAGATCCGTAACATTCCAAGGGTCCTTTTTTTAAGGTAATAGACAAACAACCACTCTTACAAATGGTGCATGGAGATATATTAAGGCGGAGTTGAAAAGTAAATTTGACAAGGAATACACACCTGACCAATTTAAGAACAAATTCAATCAATTGAGAGGATGATGGAAAGATTTTACTTCTTTGTTGAAAATGGAGACCGGAATAGGGTATAATGCAGTAACCGGACAACTTAGCGCCACAAATGATCAATGGAATAAATTGTGTGAGGTATGTTTCAATATGATATTCTATTAATATGGTACATTATTAGAATAATATTTTATAATAAATTAATGGTCTGATTTATGTTTTTTCATAAGTATAAGTTTGCAAAGCAATTTAAGAAGAATTGTTGCATGCATTATGACAAATTATGTCATTTTTTGGGACACTACTGACTCTGGTGCAAATCAACATCCTTCTACCAAAAGCCCTTCAATTAGTGATGATGATGAGAGTGAAGGAGACAATAATGAGGAGAAAGATAGCCATCCATCAAGAAAGAAAGCTAACAAGAAAAGGAAAGGAAGAAAATATGTTCAAGCTGTATTTGCTAATGCTTTAACAAATTTTGGAGAAACTCAAAAGAATAAGCTTGAAATTTTGAGAAGATGAGTTCAAACAATGTCACATGATCATCTTCCAATGCTACAGGGGGAGTAGGTGGGCAGATGAATATGCAAGATAAGGAATCACTGATAACTTGTTTAACGGTCCTTCAAGGATTTGAAGGCATTGATGGTGCTTCTTTTGCAAAGGCTGTGAACTTTTACTTAAAGAAGATCCTTTATGGAGAGATGTGTTTATGACATTATCAGATGAACGGAAAAAATATTGGGTCCTTAATCTTGTTTAGTAGATCTTCATATTTGGTGTTCTAATTTCTATGTTTAATGTTGTTGGGACTTTGAATCTTTATGTTCATGTTTGAATTGTGACATGTAATATTTTTCTATTCCTCGTCTATGAACCTAATAGTATAAATTGTTGGATTTATGAATGCTATTTATTTGTGGTATCATTTGGTGTTTAGATACTTTGCAATTCATATTTATTCATGTTTTTCATGACAAAAATTGTCAACTTGCAAGATAGTTGTGATGGATATAACCATTAGAATCTTGATAGATGATTCTGATGAAGAAGAGCTTCAAAATATTACATGTCTTTATTTCAACTTCGATTATAATAGTTTACTTAAGTCAATACCTTAACCGCAAAGGACTTCAAAATTGACTAGACATGAATGGGCGGTTGAAATATTGAATAGTCATCCAATGAATTGTTGTGAAACATTTCGAATGACATCATCCCGGTTTATTAAGTTCTGTGAGTTGTTAAAAGAAAGGAAAATTTTGAAAAATACTAGGTCTGTGACTGTTCAAGAGCAGGTTGCTATATTTCTACTCATTATATGTCAGACAGTGCGGACTAGATTTGCAGGTGATTGATTCCAACACTCATTGGAAACTATTCACATGCACTTCAAGAAAGTCCTAAAAGTTGTTTGCTCTCTTTCTAAGGATTTTCTTATTCATCCTTCTTTTGATGAAACTGCTTCAGAGATACGATACAATCCAAGATATTATCCTTTTTTCAAGGTAACTATGTTAAATTAATCCTCCTTCTTACTTCTTATTTATATATCAAATGTCATTATTAACAATTTTTTATTCTATTAAAGAATTGTGTAGGAGCTACTGATGGCACCCGTGTTTCAGCATGCATCCCCAAAGATGAGCAAATTCCATATCGTGGGAGAAAATTGGAACCGACTATCAATGTTATGTGTTGTTGCTCTTTTGATATGAAGTTAACATTTACCATGGTTGGATGAGAGGGAACAACAAATGACTCAAGAATTTTTTTTAGAAACCATTCATAATGTATATAATCATTTCCCTATTCCTCCTGATGGTAAATATTATCTAATGGACTTTGGATATGCTAATATGCCTAGATTTCTTTCACCATATCATGGAGAGTGATATCATTTGCGTGATTATAGAAGCCAAAGGGAACCCCAACGTCCAGAAGAGCTATTCAATTATATGCATTCTTTTTTACGTAATGACGTCATTGAAAGATGTTTTGGTGTTTTGAAAGCACATTTTCCTATTCTCAAGTTAATGTTGCCATATGTCGTGAAAAGGCAAAAATATATACCACTTGCATGTTGTGTTGTTCATAATTTCATTAAAATAGACATGCAAGATGATCCTTTATTTACACGATATGCTGATGAAAATGTTGTGAACAACACAACATTTTATTCGGGACGTTCTGTCATTTTATATGTGGAGCTGTCACTTTATTCGGGACGTTCTGTCAATTGGATTTATATGTGGAACTGTCATTTCAAGAAAATGTTGTGAACAACACAACATTTTCCTATTCTCAAGTTCATGTTGCCATATGTTGTGAAAAGGGAAAAATATATACCACTTGCATGTTGTGTTGTTCACAATTTCATTAAAATGGACATGCAAGATGATCCTTTATTTACACAATATGCTGATGAAAATGTTGAATTAGAAGCTGAAGAAATGAATAGAAACCATGCTACGGAGGAATATGTACTTCCACAGGTGACTACAGCAGATATTTGTCAAATGGCTACATTTCGAGATCGATTGGCTCAACACTTATGGAATGCAACTAGGAGATAATTGTTTTTACAATTATGTCTTTTTTAATTTCTATCTTTATTAATATTGCTCATTTGTCTTGTCTACTTAATATGTACTAAAAAATATGGATTATAATTATTATTATTGTTCTTTCTATTTTTGTTATTAATTTCAATTTATTTTTTTATTATTAGTTCTCATGTAATAATTCCTTCACATGATTTGTGGAAAAATTATTCCTGTAATGCAGAGAACTGAAAACCGAAATTAAAAACTGAAACTGAAAACCATAAAACTGAAATTAAAAACTGAAAAACTAAAATTGGTTTTGGTTTTTAAAATTTTCAAAACTGAAAACTGAAAACCACCCCAAACGGCACCTATAGAAAGAGTTTCCTAGGGGACTACAGGAAATGAGAATCAACAATAGGAAACAGAGGGAAACTCACACAAATATACTTCAAGGGAATAAGCTCTCAGGAGAGAGGATCCCGAGGGAGCCTAGAATTACAAAGGCAGTGTCTTTTCATATCTCTAGAAAATTCCCTATATATTGTATATGATTTAGCCAATAATTGCTCTCTTTTATGTAATAGGGGATCCTGGGAATTGCAAAGGTGGTTAGTACCACCCTAATTCCTTACCTTCATTGCCTTAAGTTTGAAAGGCCATTACAAGCTCATCACAGCTGTTGGCCGATCATGGTGTTTCTCTTACAAGTTTATAATTGATTACAATTTACAATTTACAATTTATTTTGCTTGGTTAAAATCTTACTGATAAAAACATATAAAGCTTTTCGAACTTGGTTATAAATTGGTTGTTAAGAAGTTATAAACTTTATCTTAGTTGGTTGCAAATTGAATGTTCATAACTTGTAAACTTTGATTAACTTGATTAAAAACTGTCTGTGAAGATTTTATGAACTTTTTTAACTTGGTTATAAACAAAATGCTAACAAGTTATAAACCTTACTTTACTTGATTACAAACTAAACTCTAATAAGTTATAAACATGTTATTTAGTAATAAACTTGGTGACAAGATGGGTGTAAGCAAGTAAGAACCATTTCTAACAGTAACAACTGATGTCAACTTTTGGAGCCACAACCAAAGAGCTTCTCCATCAATTTTGTTATTCTTCTTAATTCCAAATCCCACCTCCATGTTTTTGAAGAAAAGAGGAAACAGAGAGATGAATGTGGAGATTGAAGGACTCAATCAATGAGAAAAGGGGAAAATGGGAGAGAAGAACTCCATGGGAAAATGGGGAAAGTGGTCGCGGTCTAGCTACTACGAAAAATAGGGAAACATTTTAAACGGGAAAAGTTAGAGAAGAGAATGTGGGGCAAATATGGAAACCGATCTTAATATGAAACAATGAAAAAAGGAAGCAATTTCAAATTTATTTCATTTAATTTTTTAAAATAAGTTGCAATGATGTGATTGTGACAATTTTCAGTTGTTTATTTTTCATTTTTTCTTTAATTGTTAAAAGGTGACATGTGTTGTTGTATATTTATTTGTTGTATAAATACAATAACCCTTCTTTAAACTTTAGTCGAAGAATTTGCCCCCTGAAAAAAAAAACTAGTTTTATTTAACTCCTTAACATTATAGGTGAATTCCACACCAAAAATGAATATATACTACCTCCGTTCCAAAACTCTTATTGTTTAAGGTTATGCGCACATACTAAAGAAATGATTGGTGTGTCATGATTTAATAACGTCTTTACTAAAATACCCTCATTTAATAGTGTATGTAAAGTACTCCCTCCTTTTCAAAATGAAAGTCGTTTTAAGGGAAAGAAAATTTTTCATTATCAGAGATGTTTTCAGATTTCAATGAGGTATTAAAACTATTTTTCCATGCTTACTCTCTCTTTATGGGTGTTGGGAAATACGTTTTGGAAGCTGAGTACTGCACGTTCATTTACCCTTGCCAGCCCCCTTCACATTTGTTTGCCTTTGCCTTTTTAAAAATATTGCACCGTCCATTAACAATTTATTACTCTTGAATGTACAACCAATACCAATGTTATAATAAATATCAACTCATTATTGTATTAATGTAGAATTAAAAAGAGGATGATAAATTAATAAGGGTAATTTAGTAAAAATAGTATGTCTTTTCAATCAATTATTGTTCTTAATCTGTGTGAAAAAACTTTAAACAACTGTCATATTGAAATGGAGGGAGTACTAAAGAGAGGGTTAGTTAGTGGGTTTATGATTGCAAGCTCATTAAGTCATTAAAATGCCTTGAAAATATAAAGAGAGTGTGTGTATTACTTGTGTAGTTAAGAGAGAGAAAAAATAAGAGTACTTGATGTAAGTAATTAAATAAGGGTAGTTAGACAAAAATAATTAATTTTTCTTGAAATACTAAAACAAGAATTTTGAAACTTAAGGGTATATACTAAAACAAGAAGAGTTTTAGAACAGAGATAGTAGTACAAATTAGGTCAATCATCACATTTGATGAGATCACATTTCTATGCAACCATATGATCATATATAGTAACTGAATACTAACCCATATTGCTTTGGGCGTGTTATTATTCAGCTCAGCTCAACGACAACCCAATTTAAAAGGAAGATGATCATATAAAATTTGACACAACACGTCACTGCATGCTACATATAAAATTTGATTGATAAACTGCAAACACGATCATCATATAAACAAATACTCCCAATAAACCCAATCGATTGATTTTATGAACTCAATGTCAAAAAAAATGGACAGAAACTTCTGTTAATGCTGCCACATGTTCTTGTACACAATCTCCAAGATTGATGAGGCTGCAATACATAAATAAAATTACAAATATACAAGCAGCGAGGGATAACGCATCCCAATTTTCAAAAAGCACAGTAACCAATGTGAAAGAAAAAGGCTTTAACCTTTTTGTCATATAAATAAATGACAAGCATGTTAGGAATCACGTTAAAATGGGAATCCACGTTTGTTTGCAGTAACGCTATTAATAATTGCTTTTGCCTAAACGTGTTTGAAGTCCACACCAAACTGATTTCCAAACGCACTATAAATATAGCTGTCCAAAATTTCAGAACATAAAGATGGCAATTGGCAAGCGCACAGTGTACCCTCCAAAGTTCCAACTTATTTCGGCTTGGCCTCTATACTAACAAGTAACAAAAACTCGTTTCCTCCTTTCATCAAACTCGCTTCAAGTATGTTAATAGACCTAAGCCAGCAACAAGTGCAGCTCCAGCAGCATAGGCGCTATATGCTGAGGCCCATGCATCTGAATTAGCATGCTCCAAACTTCCCGAACGAGAACCTCTCCCTGACCCACGTGTTCCTTCGTAGTCTAAATGCAATTTCAATCCCTACAAGATTCATCAATCCAAGTCAATCTCCTTTTGAGGCAGACGTATACCTATAAACACCTCTAGTCCTTTACCATAAATGACAAGTACAAAATCTACGACAGCTGCTTCTTTTGAAAACAGAAGTTTAAGGGGATGAAAGGCTATTCCATTCCAAGGTCCCCGTACCACAAGTCGGTACATACATAAAACATAACAACTACCAATGGGGATTGTTTAGCAGCGGGAATCAGACATTAAGTGCTTCAATGTTCAATGACTTCAATCCTTACACGCTGAACAAATCCCCATTGGCCATGCTAGGTTTTTTCTTTATCTTTTAGGAGATATTCCTACCTGCTATTAAAAAAAAATCAACTAAGCCACTATAATTGGGCTAGTGGTGAGGGGATTGGGTTGTTTGCAAGCTTCAGATTTTAATACCACCATCGTACATCAAAGAAAAACCATCCTCTGGTTAGCCTTTACCCATTTTTAGGTATTGTTTGGTTAAAGGAATTTGGAGGGGAAGGGAGGGATTTTAGGAGAGATATTACGTTTGATTCAATTTTTTAGAGGGGGGAGCCAAAATCCCTTTAGATAGATAGCATTTTACCTCCCCTCCAACAGTGGGGGAATTTTGAGGGGAGGGGGTTTAAAATAAACTAATCAAAACTATTTAAATATCCCTCTACTCATATTAATAAAGTTGGATGTTATTAAAGTATGAGGGTATCAAAGTAATTAGATTTATTTTCCCTTTCCTCCCCTTCGGAACCAAATAAGAAAGGCCTCCCCTCCCCTCTTTTCCTCGAACCAATCAAGATAAAATATCACCTTTCTCCCCTCTCCTTCTTTAAAATCCCTCCCTCACCTCATTTAAACCAAACAAACTTTAAGCTTCTAAAATAATTGGTGTTTGACTAGGTATTAAAGCCTCTTAATAAAATTAAATTTTAGCAGACATTGTAATATTTATGATCCTATACAAAGTTCTAGGGTTTGCTACTCCCTTTAGATATTTGTGATCCTATACAAAAATTAAAATAGAGAAAAAAGAAACCCATTATCCTATCTTGCTCTAAATTATGAATTCCTACAGACCTACCAATCTGTACCGTCATCCAGGGGCAAAAAAAATCAATTTTGGATTCGGGACCGGCAAATAAATCTACTATACCTTCAAACCAGCCGTCCTTGCATGGTCCACAGCTGCAGCAAGATCACTGTCTGAAGCTAATACAACTTTATCATGATCTTCGTCTTCATACTACAAGCAAAATTTTGGCCAGATATCCTTAGGAAAATGGGGAAACATACCAACTCAACCTTGAGAACATAAAATATAATGCCTTGAAAAGTACCAGAATTTGAGGCAGGTTGTTAGGGTCAATATCATCACCAAGTCTCTGAAGGATTGAAGTTATAACCTCTGACAAGCTACGGGTATCTGAACTTGTGAACAACCACACAAATCATTCAACTTTTACTTTTTTACTTCAACATAATTTACTTGAAATAAGCTGACTTCATGCAAGAATAAGTTACTCATGGAGAATGTAAAAGACCTGCTATATTTATCCTTCTTTTCTCTTGAATGAGAATAAACAAAATGAAAAAAAAAAGAAAAAAAGAAGATACCCTTCTTAATAACAAAAACCAGCAATCCAAGAAAAAAGATAGATCAATTACTTATTAAACACAAAACCGAAGCACACAAGAGCCTTTTCCCCACTAGGTGGGGTATCAAACAACTCCATAATGCACTATTGTAAATTATGTTTAGTGACAAACCATTTAAATCTAAATCCTATTTAATTTGATCTATAGTTTTTTTCAATCTCCCCCAATCTCTAATTATTGAACTACACTCCATCTGATATATTCTCTTTATTGGGGCTTCTATAGTTCTCCACACATGCCCAAACCACTTAAGTCCTAAAGCGAGATTCTACCATCTTTTCCCACAATGGGTGCCACCCAGACTTTCTCTCTAATGCATTCATTCTTAATCCTATTTTGTCTTATCTTTTATAAGCAGACAAGTTTGCTTGTTAGTTATTACTACAGCACTGCCTATCAACATGCACGCACAACCCGGTCATATTCAAGTCAGACTCATGAAAGGACTAGGGCCCAGTTTGGATACACTTCTGTAGAAGAACTTTTAGAGGAAAAAAAATAGAATGACTGAAAGAGGTCAAATGAATTTAACATCTCCATAAGTTGAAATTAGTTATTTGTGGAGAAGTTAAATGGGAGAGCTTATGGAGAAGGCGAGCTACAAAGACTAATTTCAACTTATGGAGAAGTTAAATTCATTTGACATTTTTTATTTTATTTCTTTTCACCTAGAAGTTCTTTCTGTAAAAATGCATCCAAACTGGCCCTAGATATGAGCAGATAATGAAACCATCATTTATATGCTGTTGCTGTCAGTTAGAGTGGAAAGTAGACAAAGATCTGATCATAACATGTGATAGTTTGCATACCACATGTGAATCTATGCATTCTGCCTTTCTTATCTTGTATTTTGAAGGAAAATGTATTGGGCATGCTTGACAAATAAGGAAAGGATCTCCCCGTTTCTCCTCCCTCTGAAGCCATTTTCAAGGAACTGTCACTGGTATATAATCAATGATGTGTAAGTACATTAAAAAATTGAAAATATTTTTCTAAGAAACTTCAATGCATATAACCTTCGTGTTTCGTCATCATCATCATTTGGAGTTAATGCCATGGCTGAATCCCAAAATCTTTGCATCAATGAGGTTGCAGCTTCATTGTTTCCAACCTAATTAGTGGGAGAAAATGACATTCATTAAAAATATTTACCAAAAAAGAATCACAGAAATCTTTTATATAAAAAAGGAATTCTGGTATCATAGTGTTTGCCATTTCACTTTTCAGAATTACTAGAACTATGCTCTAACCATGATTAGTAAAAGAATCAGTGATAGAATGATATCCTTTATGGGAATAACCTTTTTTATTTGGTCTTTGACTATGAAACACAAATACATGTTTTTATCATATGCACATTGTTAGAGTCCCACATTGCCTAGAGATAAGGTCAAATAAAAGTATATAAGCCTTGGGCAGTCCTCACCCTAAAAGCTAGCTTTTTGGGGTTGAGTTAGACCTAGATCTAAAATCTAATATGGTATCAGAGTCTATCCTAAATGATCTGTTGTCATTGGGCCGCCACTTGTATAGATGTCCACGCTCCAAATATCCAGCCCTGGGCATGAGGGGGTGTGTTAGAGTCTCATATTGCCTAGAGATAAGGCCAAATAAAAGTATATAAGTCTTGGGCAGTCCTCACCCTAAAAGCTAGCTTGTGGGATTGAGTTAGGCCCAGGTCTAAATCTAATACACATAATGAAAGGAAACATGCATATATGCTGGCAGAAATGTTTTCCCCCAATATTGCCTGGGTTTGAGCCATGAGGCCTCCATTTTATTTTATTTTTTAAGTTGAACTCTGCTATTTTGAGACCACACCACTCTATTATTGCTAGAAGAACATTATCTTCCTCTATAGCTCCGAATTTTCTGCTTGAGAGGTTAGATTCTAGACAGATCCTACTTGGGCTCCAGGCTTTTCAGGCTCCTCTACTGCACCCTTCAGCAAAGTCTGTGATTGAGCCTTAGGTAGCTACACATTAGCTAGCAGCAGAGGAAAGAACGTACCAACATTCTTTTCTGTGGTGACAATTTACTTTTTGTGAGCAGAAAATTTTATTATGAAAAAACAAAGATGTAAATTACTTGCCTTAGATTAATCATTTGTAGCTGGTGAATAAATGGGTGATGACAAAAAAATGTAGAATTTTGCCAGGTTTAGGACTAAAATGGAGATTGTAGAACTACTCATCATTATTGTTGAGATATCAATACTTATAGTTCATGGACAGTACTTTCAAACCTACATTTAATTTAACACAATATCAACAGAACTAAATCAAGGATATAAATAGTTACAAAGTTTTAAAACAAGAACCATGCTAAAAGCTATACATAAACAAAGCCATTTATCCCATTTTCATGCAGCAAGGATTCAATAGAGGGTCTAATCAACAGTAGTGGGTAAAACACTGTCTAAGATAGATAACACACCTGACTTACTGTCGCCACAGCAGCATGAGTCACATGAATCACATCAACCACAGCAACTACAGTGCCATCTATTTTCAACCACCCAAACCCAAATCAGAAAAAAAAATATTGATGCATGATAAACCTCTTCCCCATTTCATATGTAATTACATTACCTCTATCAACCACAGGAAGATGCAAAAATTTTCCATCATGCATAATGTGAAGTGCATCAACAATCGGTGTATCAATCACTGTGCACTCTGGATTTGGAGTCATGACCTGCATATTTTGTTGCATATATATATCAAATAAGAGGGATAAGGAAATGATAAATACTCAGAATGGCTGCTTCTTCAAAAACATGACACTCCCTCCATTCCTTTTTAAAAGTCATTCATGATAAGACACATGAATCAAAAAATACAATCAATGTCTTTATTTTTATTAAAACTATTTTTTTAATTTCTTAATAACACTTTATCTCTTCAATCTGTTATCTCTGCACAATTATCTCTCATTAATTAATTACGTCAAGATAAAGATATAGTAACTTACAAAATAATAATTAATTTTATCTTGAATTTTTAAATGAAAATATATAGAAACAAAAATATTATTAACATCAATTAAAAAGGAATGGAGGGAATAAAAAAATGCTCCAGTTGTTACAAAATCTAAGAACAGAAAAGGTGGATTAAACTTTATAGTTTCCTCTAAACAGCATACAAATTAAACAAAGTACCTTCTCAACAGGAGTTGATGCTGGAGAAAGATTTTGTGCAATTACCCGCATCAAGATGTCCTTAGAACTGAAATTTGTATGCAGATTATAATCCATCAAAAGTAATGTAAGCATACATAATGACAATTGGGGGAAAAGCAAAAGGAAATTTTCACAAAAAGAGAACTACTAAGCTGCTGGCGATTTCAATGGCTACAACTTACGTAAAGATGCCATGAGGTTTTCCATCAACTGTCACAACAGCACAACTTGAACGAATTTCAACCATCTTCTTTGTTGTTGTCAAAACTGAGTCTGTTGGTGAAACTGTTACAATCCTAGAAAGTGCCATTTTCTGTTAAAGGAACTTGGGTGGTAACCAAACATGCAGACAAATTAAATTTGAAGTACAACTCATACAAAAGAAGCTATTACCTACTTTAAATTCTCAGGAATGATTGTGGACAATGATGGCTTGAATATCTTCTCCCGGAGAGTCTCAATGAATGATGTATTAGAGTCTGCACAAAGACAAAATTAGTATGGAATAAAACCTAGCTATTAGAAACTGTGAACCTAACTACAACCGTGATATTTTACAAGGATGCCGTCATCAGAAATCAAAGAGTTATGTGTGAAAACGGAAATACTCTACAAACCAGGACCAGATGTTCCCCAGTGTTTTTCAACTCCTTCAACAGCTGCTGCAATTGCTTTTCCTTTCTCAGCTGCCCTTTCCATACGAGCAATGGCATCATACAAACACTTTGCTATGTCAAGTATAGCCAAAACTTCTCCATTCTCCACCACAGGAAGATGTCTGAATTTCCCTGTCAACATATATCAGCCATGTATTCAAAAGGCAAGATACAGAATAGCAACTAATTTGAAAAATTGAGTGGATCTTTATATACGCTACCAACCTTGCACCATCTTTTGAAGGGCTTCCACAGCAAGAGTTTCAGAAAGGACAAATACAGGATTTCTTGTCATAACCTTGGAAACAGGTGTGTCTTCAAGATTGATCTCTCGGGCAATAACTCTTGTTGCTATATCCTTTAACCAAAAGATAGGATAGGAAGCTATGTATGTTAAAACTGCAGAAATCTTGGTGAAGTCTCATAACTTTCTTTTCTTTCTTGTTAATTGGCCAGTAAAAGAAGTCTGAGCCATACCTTGTCCGTGAGGATTCCACAGAGTAAAGCATTAGAATCAGTTAGTAATAGAGCATCCACTCTACGGGCAGCCATCCGACGGCAAGCTTCATAGATAGTTGTTGTTTCAGGTACTGTCAAGGCCTTTGTAAGTCGCAATGATTTCACAGTCCGCTCTCCCGTTAATCCCCTGATCCAATTCCAAGTAGAATCAAGGCCCCATCCAATGATTTAAATTGATAAAACCTTCATTGACTAATCTTCTCTTCTTAGATACTTAAGCAGTAGCTATCATAAATTTGCGAAATAATTAATCTAATTGAGTGCATTTAACAATTCATGAAATGCATTCAATTTTTGATTGAAGAATGCAGTCTCTTATATAGATAGCCATGACATGATCATATACCTCTTTAACCAACAACTCAATCAAAATTATCAGGGGTAAGAGGAGAAATTCTTGCATGAAAATAGTCCATATTCACTCTGTGGACTCGACAGTCCAAATTTGTTCTGTGCAGTCTACAAACACAAAATAAATATGGACTAAGTCCATAAAAGAATTCCTTGAAGTAGATGTCAAGACGGAAGAAGTACATCTACTTAGTAAAACAATGAAATATGGCAGAATGCACTTTATTTAGACCTTTTGCTTGAGTCCTTGGAAAATGATATGTAAAGAAGTGTTTCAAATAAGTGAAGTTGATGTTAGAGACATAGAAGCCCAAACCAGTACACTATCAAAGTCAGAGTTCTTAATAAATGTTGCTGTAAACCGACCAATAAGGCAAAAGGCTTTATAAAGCCACATTTGTTCGACGTTGACACTTTGAAAATACCGACTTTTGCAATTATGGCGCCGAATGACCTGAATGTCTACTCTTAAACGTGAAAATGATAGTAATATTTCAAATTATTAGGAGTACAGGGGAACTCTTCTTTCATTTTTGCAAGTATAGAGCAGCTGAAATCAACAAGATATATGCAAGATAAAATGATCTCTTGATTCTTAAAAATACACCGCCTAATAGAGAGAAGAAAAAAAAAACAAAGAATTTAAACAGTTCAGAATCAATCAATTAACCAGTCAACTAAAGGAGGAGCATCCACAAAAGCAGCATATATATCTATAATCAATCTGCACAAAAAGATAGAGCAAGTGAATAGCAGTAACATACACGGGGCGCAAAGACGAAAGAGATTTTCGAGCAGTAGTAGACTCTGAAGCTCTCTTGGAAGACGAAATACTCCTTCGAGAGGCACCACTTTGACTTGCCATCTTCCCTTTTGCTCCTTTCAATCTCTGTAACCATTACCAAACCAGCGTTGAGCTCAGCTCACACGAAATCGAATAGAGAGAAATAATAATACCGGTTAATCAATTCAACGTAGTGATTCTAAATCAAATTAATAAACTCACTCACAGAAGCTAGCTAGCTAGAGCTCCAATTTGAAAAGAAAACAAGATAAGCGGAATTGAATATGATTGGATTCCGCTCACCGACGGCCGGCGAGCGGGGAGGATGCTCCGAAAGGGGGGAAGAGAGAAGGAAGACAACCCTAGCCAAGAGAAGAGAAGAACAGAAGAAGAAGAAGGAGAAGAAGAAAGAATTTCAACGCTATTCGAATGGGGCCAATAGCAAGCGTGCACGTCAGCGATTCCTTCTTTGTTGGAATGGGAAATGGGAAATATTCTCATTCATGAATTTTTAACATGTCACTGTGTCTGAAGTAATGTGAGGCCTCCAAATTTCTAGCCTTTGCCACGTTGGGAAACGTTTTGTTTCTTACAGTATTTTTCTAAATTTTTATAGATTACTACTTTCGTATATGGGCTCTTAAAACTCCCATTTAGCGGGGATGGTAATAAAATAATCTTTGGATGTGGATGTGTAAGACCGCCATCACAATCACAATGAATTCTTTCGGGAGCGGATTGTGTGAGCAAATTCACCCTAACTTTCCTCCCTTAAAAATCATTGGATCCCCTGAAAATTATAATGCATTCTCATTTTATCTCTCTGTTATTACAACGTCTAATATTTTTGTTAAATGCTTGTGTGGTAGTTTAGGTGGATAAAATAAGCATACATAACATGCATATGTGTCAGATTATTTTGTACATCTAAGCTGTCACGCAACATTTAACGGAGATAATAAACAGTGCACTAACAGATGGACCAAATGGGAATGCATTAAATTTTTGGGAACCACATTTGGTCCTTATGTTAGTACACCGTTTATTATCTTCGTTAAATGCTTGTGTGACAACTTAGGTGGACAAAATAAGCGTACATGACATGTATATGTGTCAGATTATTTTGTCCACTTAAACTGCCACGCAAACATTTAACGGAGATAATAAATGGTGCAGAGGGACCAAATGGGAATGCATTATAATTTTTGGGGGACCACTTGAAAAAAAAATTGAGAATAAAAAACATAATTTAACCAAAAGGTTTTTTTAAAAGAAAAACTTGACAAGTGGCACAATCTAATGCATAAGATTAATCCAATGGTTTTTAAGGAAGTAAAGTTACGGTAACTTTGCCCGGGCAAAGTCACACAATCCGCTCCCGAATTCTTTCTCCCTTTCATTTATATTTGGCTAACATATATTAAAAAAAAGTGATTTTAGCATATAATAGGATTGTGTGAATACTTTTACTCAAAATTAGGAAAGAAAATGGGTAGGGTTTGGATAGGATTTGGGTAGGATACTATAGTACCTGTCCCTATACATGTGATTTTTAAAAAATACACGTACCCAGACTCATACCCGCGTGAGTAGTGATTCTAATACTCGTACCCTTACTTATACCCATTACCCGCATTTTTGTTAACTATAAAAAAATAAATTAATTACAAAATGAAAATTAATTAAAAAATAAATGAAAATAATCCATAGATCATCCAAGTTTAACCTATAAAACAACTATGGTATGTGGAAGTGGATGAGAGATTAAAACAATGGAAGGGGAAATGGAAATTAGTTCATGTTTTGCTATTTTATTGTTTAGGACAAAATAATAACATTTTCAAAATTATAAATTTAAAATTAATTAAATTAGTAATATATTAATGTTTTTTTGTTACTATAATATATATTAACATAATTTTTTTTGGGAAAAATAGTAATTAATAATATAAACTTATATGTCTATATATTGAATTAATCATATGTATTTAAATTACATTAATTATATATATTATATAAGTGCGGATATGAGTAGGGTATCATAGTATCCGTACCCGCACCCGTACCCATTAAAAGTCCAGGTAATTACCCATGCCCGGACCCAAACCCATTTGGGTAATTACCCTACCAATTGTAGGTAATTTTTGCGAGTATCTACCGGATTTGGGTCCAATTGTCATTACTACTCAAATCGCTTTCTGGGTGTGTAATTATTAAAATGGGTATTAATATTCACCTAATTTATATACTTTTTTCTATTATAATTACCTCTTGAATATGTACATTAAAAAATAAAAAAAATCTGTAGCAATTCTTTTACTTCTTAATTTTTTAAATTAAAAGTTTATATTATTTAATAAAATTCACATCTAATTTACTAAATAATAAAATAATATATTGTTAGCATACATTTTAACTAACTACAAACCAAAGTGTAGTACAATTCGACTAAGACGTTTTTGTTAATTAATTAATTAAGAAAATCTAATTAATGGGAAATATGTTGGTGCTTCTACTTCACAACAAATTAAAAGATGCAAAAAAAAAAAAGAATTTTTCTTCAATTGGTTTGTCAAAAGAACAAAATCGAAATAGGTCACATGTACCACCCATAATCACGTAACAATTGGATCCATAAGCTAGTCGAGGTTGCTTTTAAACTGGACATGCATCTCATTTCCTGGACTTGCGTGTACAAAAGTAATCAAATATGAAGGTCAATGACACTTTATGCGTTTGACCAAGAAAGACATGTGTTAAGGACGTTCAAATTAACTTGTTACCAAACAAGTCATCCATCTCTGAACTTGTCATTTTTTTTATCATTAATCCCCAGACAAAACTAGTTAATTTATAGCTAATTGTAGTTTAATTAACTTAAGTTCAATAAAATCTGAAAATAGGTTTAATTATTGCAATTTAGTCACGCTCCACATTTAAGGATCTTAGACAACACAACACATTACTCTACGTCTCTAAAACTTGATTGTGCCTCCAATGTCTTGAATAGTGGCTGCGCTGAACTGTTGGGAACAAAGAAAAAGAAAAACATGCAGATCCATGTAGCTGAGGTGATCACTTTGGTGATAATTGCTTCCTTGATTTGTTTGTAATCAGGCTAGCTATAGACACTGTTTCAGTCCCAATGGCTGTAGACGTTGTGTCGTTGAAATTTTTGGTAAGGGGTGGTTTTTTTTCAATGTGAATACCCAAGTTCTGGAAAAAGAGTGTCTCATTAATGTGTGTGCACACTGGTTTCTACGTTTGGTTTGTTTCGGAGATATGGGCACACTGCAAAGGGTATGCTTAATCTGCTATGCGGAGTGGTTTCAGCATTACTGGTTGTGCAGATTTATTTTATGTGATGTGTCAAACCTTTTTATTGTAAATTGTGAGTAGATATTGATTAGGATATCCAAATTGTGATGCGTTGTTTGTTTAATTTTACAATAACTATTGCACCATCTGCATCGTCAACCTCATAATCAAATAACTAAATGTCATAATACCTTTTTCAAATCTGATTAACAATGGAAGGACTTAGAGTGGTAGTTTCATAGAATATATAAACCAACAAAGTACACAATCAGAAAATGAATTCTTCCCTTCCCTGAATATCAACAAGCACTGTAAACTCTCCCTGGACAAAGCACATTGGTACATGGTCTTCAAATGTCGACAACCTCTCTGCATATGAGATTTCCATTAGAGGATGTAGCAAATACACATGACTTAAAAGACAAATTATCATTTTTAAGTAAGTTTAATACAATAGGCAATAGGTAATAAATCTAGACCACTCACTTAAATAATAATTTATCCAATAATTTTCACACTGTGAACCACCTAACCCACTGATATCAACATTATAAAAATTAGAGAATTACTTATGCAATTAATTTGATCAGTTTAACGACTAGGGAGGTCGGTCAGAGATAATGGGCAAATTTGTTTATACTTAAAAAAGTACTTTTTAAAATTGTTTAAAAAAATTGATTGTATTTTAGACAGTCTTGTATAATCAGAAATAAATTTTCGTTTGGCTACAATCATAAAAAAATTTTTGTTTGTCATAATAAATGCTTTGACATTGTTAAAAAGTTTTCTCTCTCTTCTATTTTAACTGTTTTTTTAAGAAGAAGCATCTGTAAGTTGTTTCTTAAAAAACAGAAAACTGATTATTTTCTGATTTTGCTTCTTGAAAAAATTTTAGACAAACATCATAAAAAATATTTTTTCTTTTTGCTAAGCAAAGATGAATTGAATTTAAAAGTACAAGGGGTACTCCAACCCATTACAAATTACAAAAAAAAGTAGCCTTAGCTCAAAGTTTAAAGAAAGAAAATAACTAATTACAAACCAATACCAAAAGCCAAAAGAAAGCATCCAATCCCTCTAAAAGAGATGAAAACACCCCTGATAATAAATACCCAAGAGCATCTACACAGTAGCTTTCAAAAGACAGCACTCAGATCCAATATTAACCAAAACACAAACATGCATAAGGTTGCAGCAACCAAGATGAAAAGGTATAAGTAAAGGTACCATCCTTAGATTTAAGTCAATTCCAAGAGCGTAACTGGATCAAATCCAATATATCAACTGGTGATAACTTGATATTTGAGAACACCAATTTGTTCTTAACCAGCCAAATACTCCAAATAGTAGTTAACCAAATCAAAGACCACTTAAGTCTCGTTTTTGAATTACAATTCGGAAGCCAAAAAGAAAACAGGAAACGATCATTAAAATTATTTGGGAGCACAGAGCAAAATCCAAACCAATTAAGGCACATCATCCAGATTTGATAGGCAACGGGGCAATCAAAGAGGATATCTGCGGCAGTTTCGGAACCACATCCACACCAGTCACATTCCACAGAAGCATTAGGTAAATCATTCCTCTTGAATAAATTTACCTTAGAAGGAATTCTGTCAAGGAATGCCCTCCAAGCAAAGCAAGAAACCTTAGTAGGAGCATATTTGCACCAGACAAACTTGTGCAGAGGAAAAACTGCATAAATAGAGTCATGAACAACAGTATGATATGCTGATTTAACAGTATAAACACCACCAGAATCAGTCGTCCAGTACCAAGAATCAGCATTTTCCACATTTAAGTTGATAGAATTAACTTCCAAAAGTAACAAAGAGAGAAGACTTAATTCCCATTGAAATAGGGGTCTTCTCCAACACCAGTTCCACTCAAAACCTCCCTCTTTTCTCACAATCATATAAGCAATTGATACATCTTTGTTTACAGCAACAGAAAATAATCTACTAAATCTCTTACACAAAGGAACAAGACTACACCAACAGTCTCTCCAAAAGGAAGTGTGTCTCCCATTTCCTACACACCTAACACACGAACTAGAGAACCAATCACACTTAACATCATCACACTCATTAATAGACCACAAATCAGACCACCACCTGGACCCAGACATTTTTCCCCTTTATAATGTGGAGAGATAACCTCAACACCATAAATAGATGTTACAACCTTATTCCATAATCTATCCCTCTCAACTAATAATCGCCATCTCCATTTCCCTAATAAAGCTAGATTAAATGCTCTTAAGTCGTCCTTCAAACCCAAACCACCATATTTTTGTTGTTTACAAACATCATCCCAAGCCACCCAAACAATTTTTCTACACTCATCATTCCCACTCCAAAGGAAATTTAAAAACAAATATTGGAGATGAGAAATAATACCTTTTGGAGCCTTGAAAAAAGAAAGAAAATATATCGGGATTGAATTGAGTACCGACTTCAAGAGGACAAGTCTCCCGCCAAAGGACAAGGTCTTGTATTTCCATTTGGAAAGTCGTTTTTTCACCTTTTGGATAACCGGCTGCCATGTCTTCAAACTTCGAGGATTTGCCCCAATAAGTAGCCCCAAATAAGAGCAGGGATATAAGTGATTTTTTTTTTAAAAAAAAGAAGTGATTCTTTTAAGAAATAATTTTAAACAAACAAACTCAATATGTTCAGAGACGAAATCATTGGGTTACTCAATCCTTTTTGTATAAATACTTTTTAATTATTTTTTTTTTTATATATTTTAGCTTAATTTTGAGTTTTGACGCACTGAATACACTATTATTTTAACTCGTGTTGACATTATTATATTTATTAAGGAGTAAACTAACAAATTGGTCCCTGACCTTTATAGCGTCATGCAATTTAGTCCCTAAGAAATAGAAAACCCCAATATAGTCCCTGACTTTTTACTTTTTCTTTCACTATAGTCTAACTGTGTGTTTCCCGTTAATTTTTTTACGATGTGTCACGTTTAGTGACACTTTGTCACACTGATTGCCATCGGGGCACAAAAATAACGTCATTGAAATTGAGATCTTCCAATGAAAAAGGGGGAGAAGAGAGAAAAACGGAAAACATGAAAGTATACGATTGTTGGAGTTGAAGCCTTTCAAGGTATAAATTTGACAAAATCACATCATTTTTGTGTCACAGTTGACACTTTAGTGACAAATAGTGTGACAGAGTGTCACTAAACATGACACGTCGTAAAAAAATTAACAGGAAACACGCAGTTAGACTATAGTGAAAGGAAAAGTAAAAAGTCAGGGACTATATTGGGGTTTTCTATTTCTCAGGGACTAAAATGCATGACCCTAACAAAGTCAGGGACCGATTTGCTAGTTTACTCATTTATTAAGCATATAATATAAATAATTGTGTAATGTGACAATTTTATCAAATGGTGTGATAAGATATTATTGGATGCATTTAAAAAATATGTTTAAGCTAACCCTACGTTAAATTGCATAAATAAGTCTTATAGGTATGTTTTAAATTGAATTGGCCGGTTTATCTCCAAAAAGTCATAATTAACTATTTATAACTTTTTTAGATAAAATATTTTAACTAAATCTTTTTTCAGAATTCCTCTTTTTAATAAAGGAAATTCATAATCATCTTTTTTTTTTTTACAAAAATGTCTTTATTACACAAGGCAGAAATTTTACATGCATAATAAAATTTTATTATATTTTAGCCAATTAAATTCTATAATTTATGAAATTATTAGAGAAAAAAGAGATATAGCTCTAATTCATGATTGTGTTAACGGAAACTAATCAATATATAAATGAAACTTTATATAGATGAAAAAAAATGATACTTGTTTTAGCATCATCTAATCAAAATATAGAATACCAACAAAGCTTGACACAGTTGGCAGATAGCTCATAGCTGGATCCCTTAAGTATATTGACAGGGGTTCGATCTCTGACGACGGTGTGTATGGAAAAGAATTTGTTGGGAGAGGCAAAGCCCACTTCAGGGATCTCTACGCGGGATTAATCTCTAGCTATCGGCTGGAGATACCTTTAGTTCACACACCAAAAAAAAATCTAATCAGTACATAGAAGAAATTAATAAAACTTTATTCGTGTACCTAATAGTGAACAATGTCAAATTATAACCTAATTTTTATTCAAACTAGTATTTATCTTGTTGATTTCATGGAATATACATATCTTTTATAAGTATATTTTAAAAGTATATATATAATCAAATCATTTTTATTTTCGTATATTTTAAAAGTATATATGATGTTAAGTATTAGTCACCAAAAAAAATATGACGTTAATTAATCTTGACATATCTTTATGATATATTAAATAATTTTGGATCAATATAAAATTTTATAGAAATGATTTATATGATAATAATTTTCAATCCAACGCTGGATTTTAAAATACAATAATATGAAAAAGGGTTATTCAATTGTGTAATGCTTCATAACTTTACCATAAGTACTGTTTTTACTGTTATCTAATTATAACATGACACCTGGTATATTTTTCCACCTCATTAACGTCTCTATTATCAGTACGTTAAATATTTGTCTACATTAAAATCAATTAGGGATGACAATTGAGCCCAGGCCCTATGGGTACCCGCAAAAATTACCCGCAATTGGAAGGGTAAAAACCCGCAAAGCAGGTATGGGCGCAGGTACGAGTAAAAGCCCGCATTTTTTCATCGGGACGGGCGCGGGTACGGGCACTTTGATGCCCAGCCCGCCCATACCCACACTCATAAATATAATTATTTAATAAAAAATACCATATATAATTATATATAGGGATATATTAATTTTATTAAAATATCTAATATATTTATACATATTTTTAAAATTGATATATATATAATATTACAAATTAAAAATATATTTTTATAATTATCTATTTGTGTTTTTTTACTTTATAATATATGACTAATTAGTGCTAATAATATGTTTTTATAGATCTTGAAAAATTCTACACATGATATCCAAGTTTATAAAATAGTATGACGTGAAAGTATATTGTAATATTTAATAAAAATTTTAAACTTTAGATCATTTGTTGTGTTTTAGAACATTAACATATTGTATTTCAATGTAATTAAAACTTTGTATCACTTATATTTAAAAATTATGTTTGGACGATTTTCGACTAACTTTTTCAATTGAGATATAGTTTTCTTAAATTAATTTTTTTTAGTAAGTTGTTAATTATTTACTTAATAAAAGTGTGGGTAATGAGCGCGGGTACGGGCATATAAGTGTCCAGCGGGTATGGGGACGGACACTAAAGTTACTGCCCACGCGGGGTACGGGTGTGAGTACAAACTTTTTTCTAAAACGCGGAGACGGGGACGGACATTGTGGTACCCTACCCAGAGGGTACCTATTGTCATCCATAAAATCAACTTTTGCGGACAAAAATTTGTCCCTACATGGATCTTTACATTTAAAATATATAAAAAATTATTTTATTTTATTTATAATTAACTCAATTTTGCAAGATATTATTTTCTATCATAATAAGGGATATATATCTATGTACACATGCCCTTTATAATTTTTTGTAATCTTAGCATAATATAAAAATAATAATATTAATTATGAATTATATATTAATAATTAAATAAATTATTTTTTTATAAGATTAAATAAATTATATTTAAATATAATATAATAATATATATGTGCTTGTATTTTAAATATAATATATATATATATATATATACACACACACACGCTTATATTTCTTCATGATCACATATATGTCATGAGAGGTTTGTGAGTTTCTAATTGTCCTTAACTTTGGGTGCATACTTTATTTCCTTAGTGCTAGAGTTTGTCTCTAGACTCTTTACTCATTGTAAAGAAGCCTAATCCAATGAATTATTCACATATGATACATACAAATGTAAGCATAATATATTAATTATTTTTTCTGAATTTGTCATGTCAAAATTTTATATTTTAAAAATGTTCATTTCACAAAAGTTATTGCTATTTTTCTATACATACTAATAGGAATCATAGAATTATATAATCCACTCTTTATTTGATTGTCCCCTTATTTTTAAATAAGTTTAATATATATACATTGTCAGTGTAAAGAAGTTTTACACAGATGTCCAATGATGTGTTGCCACATTATTTATTGAATTTAATAACACATGAAATATCATATTCATTAAATGATGTGGCGACACACTATTAGATGTGTAAAACTTCTTTACACTGACAACGTATACTAATTAAATTCTTTTTGGATACCAAATGAAATACTTATAGAATCAAATTAAAATACTTATTAATCTAGATTGATACTTGTTTAATCTGGATAGAAAGAAGCTAGATCGCATTACAAACAGGTAATTATGTTCAAGCCATATTTTATATATTTTAAGGTTTGTTAAAATCAAAATTTTAAACGATCTCATTTTTTAAGATTTGATTTATATCAATGAAAAAATAATAAATATACTTATATCTTTTTATATATTCAATTCACCTTAAATTAATAAAAGAACACTTAATATATATATATATATTATTAAAGTGATAAGATTTAATGGCCATGTTTATAAGTTTTTCATTTTCACCCTCTCACGTGACATGTTCTTACTTTTTTTTATAAGTAAATGAATTATATTAAAAAGAGAGTACAAGGAATACTCTAACCCATTACAATAATACCTAACAGAGTATTAACCCACAACAATAAAATCGTGATGTTGTTACCTACATATATTGTAAAAGTCAAAATATTGATTTCTAAAACTCCCACAGAATCCATAGAATAATGAGAAATCCTATTTATACATCCATACAACATACATCAAAGAGAGATAAAGAGATAAGAGAGAGGGAATAGAGAGAAATGTAGGATGTGATAGGTGATATGATGGAGAGATATAAAGAGAAAAAATATGTTGTATGAGTTGTTGTATGATTTTTGTTCTATGAATTTATTAACTCTAGAATAATAAACATTCCAAATAAACATGAAACTAATATATGAAGTATCTCCCCTCTTAATGCACGAGTTTAATGAATTAAATTATGCCCAGTATTTACAAAAAATAAAAATTGTGCCCAGGTGGTTCTGCTGATCCTATAAAACATAAAAGAAAATTTTCAATGGAAGAAAAGTTAAATACAAAATACTTTAAAAAATAAAACTTATAGAAAGTCAAATCAAACATGTTTTTGCAAACCACTTTTAAGCATGTAAGAGATTACAGATTCAATTTGGGACATCAAAATCTCAAACCAAAAATTGTCTAAACAACCTTCCTTGCTTTTCCTGGTACCATTAAGGTGAGGCACCCACATGTGGTTCATAAGTGAAGCAATATACTTATATTTTAGCAACCGGTTGAAATAAAATATTAATTAATAATCTGTTGTTAAAATATAAATACATTTGATATTAAATATCGGTTGAAATGAAATATTTAATATTTAATATTATTATCAGGCCTCTGTGTTTGACCAGTATTTTGGGTTGAAAGATTCTAGAAGCGTGTGGCAGTCTTTCAGCACATCTGCCAAGTAAGCATTCCATTAAAGGTGTTCTAACTTTTTTTGCCGTTGTTAAGATTGACTATTCGTGATGGATCATTGTGTCAAAGAAAATTAATTGAATGGGTTGGGGTGATAGGCAAAATGAGGGGCTTGTTCTTTTAGACCTTTTCTTGTTGAGATCAGGCAGGAACTCATTGATAAAGAGGGTGATCAATTCTAGTTACGTTTATCAGTGTCTATATCAATTTAATATTCGGATAATCCTACCATTCTTGATCAATTCAAGTTAATTTCATTTTTATTTCCTAATTAACGCTTATTTAGATTTAATTTCTCTTAAATTTTAAGTAACCTTGACTCAACCCTAAATAAGTTATAGGTGTTTTGCCTCGTGTAAAGGAAGTGTGTTAAAGTGGACTAAAGACAAAGTGATTTAAGAGTATAAATATTTTGGACAATTATCGCCCCAAGTCCTAACTTTTGAGGTTGACCAGTTAGGTTCTTTTTAAAATCTAAAAAAATTTCAAATAAATAAAAAAATACTTCAATAGAGTGTTTTTTTATTATTTTAAATTAATTTCATATAGTTGATTCTGATTATTTCTAATTGAGAATCAAACATACTCTAAGTAAACCCTAAATTTCATGTGTGTGAATAAGTATTTATTTAATTGAGTTTGAATCAATATGATTTTATGAATTGATTTTAAGTAAAAATGAGTTTAAAAGGATGTGATTTTTATTTGGACAACATATATAAAAAAGGTGATTTTAGCATATAATAAGATTGTGTGAATACTTTTACTCAAAATCGCTTTTGGAGTGTGTAATTTATAAAATGGGTATTAATATTCGCCTATCTTTATATAATTTTTTTTTATTATAATTACCTCTTGAATATGTACATTAAAAATTAAAAATTAAAATATTTGTAATCATTCTTTTACTTCTTCTTAATTTATTAAATTAAAAGTTTATATTATTTAATAAAATTCACATCTAATTTACTAAATAATAAAATAATATAATGTTAGCATACATTTTAACTAACTACAAATCAAAGTACAGTACAATTCGACTAAGAGTGTGTTTGGTAAAACTAGCTAAAAGCTGAAAAGCTCGCTGAAAACTTAAAGTTAGCTGAAAGCTGAAAAACTATTGAATGTGTTTGGTAAAACTAGTTGAAAATGGTAAAATAACATTTAAGGACAACATTAATTATTAAATAATGATAAGTGAGAGTGGTTGAGGGCAAAAATTGTAATTAATTTTCAGCTAGTAGTTGAAAATTGGAGCTTTTTTAAAAAAGCTACCACAAGTAGCTTTTTAAGAAAATCTTGTAACTACCCAAAAAAGCCATATTCCCAAATACTGTTGAAATGGTTTCAGCTACTATTTTCAACTTTCAGCTAGCTGAAATGGCAAGTCAAACACTCTCTAAGACGTTTTTGTTAATTAATTAAGAAAATCTAATTAATGGGAAATATGTTGGTGCTTCTACAAATTATTCACAACAAATTAAAAGAAGAAAAAAAAAATGAAATTTTCTTCAATCGGTTTGTCAAAAGAACAAAATCGAAATATGTCACATGTACCACCCATAATCACGTAACAATTGGATCCATAAGCTAGTCGAGGTTGCTTTTAAACTGGACATGCATCTCATTTCTTGGACTTGCGTGTACAAAAGTAACCAAATATGAAGGTCAATGACACTTTAAGCGTTTGACCAAGAAAGACGTGTGTTAAGGACGTTCAAATTAACTTGTTACCAAACAAGTCATCCATCTCTGAACTTGTCATTTTTTTTATCATTAATCCCTAGACAAAACTAGTTAATTTATAGCTAATTGTAGTTTAATTAACTTAAGTTCAATAAAATCTGAAAATAGGTTTAATTATTGCAATTTAGTCATGCTCCACATTTAAGGATCTTAGACAACACAACACATTACTCTACATCTCTAAAACTTGATTGTGCCTCCAATGTCTTGAATAGTGGTTGCGCTGAACTGTTGGGAACAAAGAAAAAGAAAAACATGCAGATCCATGTAGCTGAGGTGATCACTTTGGTGATAATTGCTTCCTTGATTTGTTTGTAATCAGGCGAGCTATAGACACTGTTTCAGTCCCAATGGCTGTAGACGTTGTGTCGTTGAAATTTTCGGTAAGGGGTGGTTTTTTTGCAATGTGAATACCCAAGTTTTGGAAAAAGAGTGTCTCATTAATGTGTGTGCACACTGGTTTCTACGTTTGGTTTATTTCGGAGATATGGGCACACTGCAAAGGGTATGCTTAATCTGCTATGCAGAGTGGTTTCAGCATTACTGGTTGTGCAGATTTATTTTATGTGATGTGTTTGTAATATATCAATAACAGACAATGAAAGGAAAGGGACCTCTGTAAGTATTATTACTTATATGAGTTTCTTACAATGGAAAATGAAGGCTGCAAGAGAAGCAGCTTACAAAGAAATACCCAGAGAAGGGATTCTCTAAGGTCCAAGAAGAAGTGAGAAATTCAGAAGAAAAAAAAAACAGATCATAGACATCATTTTCTCTATAACAGAAAGCTATATATTAGGCTTTGCCCACACATAGTCTCTCAACCGAGAGTTAGTTAATTATCTTGATTCTATCACTCTTTCTTTTTCCTTGCAATTGCGCATCAGCTGCCACTTGTCTCTCCGCCAATGCTCCTTGTGATTCTCCTTTGTGCATTCCCTCATTTACCCCTTCTATATTTTCTTTTGTTACAATTCCTCCCCCATTAAGAATAACCCTGTCCTCAAGGTTGCGGTTTGGAAATGTTGTCCTCAGAATTGTGTGATTTTCCCAAGTAGCATAGTCTACATCTAATCCTTCCCACTGCACCAGGTGTTGCTGAATATGATGGTTACCTCTAATAATAACACGACTCCTTAGAATATCCACAGGGAGTAGGATTGGACTTGCTTCAGTATTTGAAATTGGTAAAGGAACACAAGGCTGTGAATGATCTCCCTTGCAAGGTTTTAATTGAGAACAGTGGAAAACTGGGTGAATTTTGGTTTCTGGTGGTAAAATGAGTTTATAAGCAACTTGTCCTATACGTTCAATCACAGGAATAGGTCCAAAGTACCTCATGCTCACCTTCTGATTCTTTCTCAATGTCACAGAATGTTGTCTATAGGGTTACAGCTTAACCAGCACCTGATCTCCAACCTTAAACTCTACCTGAGATCTTTTCTTGTCAGCATAGTTTTTCATGTTTTGTTGGGCTTTGTGCAGGTTGTGTTTCAATTTGTTTATAATCTGGTCTCTTTCAACTAATAGTTCTTGAACCGATGGAGGGTCTTTGGCATTTGCTTCATATCTTGAAATCTGTGGTGGATCACGTCCATAAACTACCTTAAAAGGAGTCATGCCACTGCTGGTATGGTACGAAGTGTTGTACCAATATTCTGCCCACGGAAGTAATCTGGCCTAATTATGAGGAGAGTCATAAGTAAAGCATCTTAAGTACATTTCCAAGCATTTGTTTAATGCCTCGGACTGCCCATCTGATTGAGGATGATATGCAGTGCTCATATTTAAAGTTGTACCACTCAACTTGAATAAATGTTTCCAAAATTGACTAGTAAAAACCTTGTCTCTGTCTGATACTATGGTTTTTGGAATACCATGTAATTTAACCACCATTTTCATGAACACTTCAACTACTAGTTTGCTTGAATAATCAACCTTCAATGGAAAGAAATGGGCATATTTGGACAATCTATCAATGACAACTAAGATGACCGTACTGCCCTGTGAAGAAGGAAGGCCTGTGATGAAATCCATTGCCAAATCTTCCCAAATTTGGTTTGGAATGGGAAGGGGTTGCAGCAATCCACTAGGTAGAGCTGTAGTATTTTTAGCTTGTTGACAGATTAAACAATTCTGAACAAACTCACGAATGTCCTTGTGTATACCTTGCCAATAGAACTGGGCTGTTATTCTAGCCATTGTCCTAGCACACCCTGCATGTCCACCAATTAAGGAGCTATGAAACTCAGTCAATATTTGTTGAACCAATGTGTTTTTGGAAGGAACCACCAATTTGCCTTTCCAATACAATAACTGATCCTTAGTTGTGTAATGTGGGTGAAGGGGATGATTTTGATTGCATAACTCCAAAATCTGTTGCAACCATGTATCCTCCTTGATAGCAGCTCTCAATAAGGGAATAATCTCAAATTTTGGTTGAGACCATGCCATAAAAAAAGAGCGAGAAAGAGAATCCGCGGCTACATTTTCCTTGTCTGGTTTGTATTCAATGGTAAAGCCATAGCCAAGCAACTTATGTAACCATGCTTTCTGTTCCGGTGTTTGGAGAGCTTGATCTGTCAAACTACGCAAACTTTTTTGGTCTGTTCTGATGACAAACTTGTGGCCCAGTAGATAGTGTCTAAACTTAGCAATAGCTTCAGTTATGGCATAGAATTCACGCGTGTAAGCTGACTATTTTTGGAGTCTAGAAGTCAACTTTTTTTAGAAGAAGGCTATAGGATGATTGTGTTGACTAAGGACAACTCCTATTCCCGCTCCTGATGCATCTGTTTCTAAGATAAATGGTTTAGAAAAATCTGGTAAAGCAAGCACAGGTGCCTGAGTCACTGCTTCCTTTAGAGTTTGAAAGGCAGACATAGTAGTAGAATCCCAATGAAAATTTTCTTTTTTTAGAAGATTGGTAAGGGGTGTTGTTATTGAAGCATATCCCTTAATAAAACGTCTGTAATATCCAGTGAGACCTAAGAACCCTCTCAATTGCTTGAGGTTGGTAGGGACAGGCCATTGTAACACTGCCTCTACTTTCCCTTTATCAATAGAAACTCCTTTGCCTGATACAGTGTTCCCGAGATAGTCTACCTCCGATAAACCGAATGAGCATTTGGACAGCTTGACAAACAATTTATGTTGCCTCAATAATTCCAGAACCTCTTGTAATTGATCTAAACGTGTAGACCAAGATAGGCTATAGACTAATATATCATAAAAAAAACTAGAACAAATTTTCTTAGCAGCCCTTTAAATACCTCATTCATCAAGCTTTTGAAGGTTGCAGGGGCATTGGTGAGGCCAAATGGCATTACAAGCCACTCATAATGACCCTGATGTGTTCTAAAAGCAGTCTTGTGTCTATCATCCGGATTAACCAAGTTTTGATGGTAGCCCGATCTTAGATTCAATTTAGAGAAAAACTGAGCGCCAAACAATTCATCAAGGAGTTCATCAACTGTTGGAATTGGAAAGTTGTCTTTTATTGTTATAGCATTTAATGCTCTATAGTCTGTACCAAATCTCCATGTTCCATCCTTTTTCTTGACTATGATGATAGGAGAAGAAAAAGGGCTTGTGCTCGGAATGATAATTCCCTCATTCAGCATATTCTGCACCATGATTTCTATCTGCTGTTTTTGGCTATGTGGGTACCTATAAGGTCTTACCTTGGCTGGTCCCGTACCAGGTTGTAATGGAATAGAATGATCTTGAGATCTAGGAGGTGGTAAACCCGTAGGCACATCAAAAATATCTTTATAAGTATATAGCAATACAGCCATTTCAGGTTCCATGCGCCAGGTAAGTCTAGCCATTGGTCTTCAGGGACATCCGGATGCTCAAGTTTCATTGTAAAAAGTTCAGATATAGCATTCGTATTAGACATCCTCCTCAAATGATTAAATTGTGCTTGAGTTGGCAGTTGAGGTCTCTCTCCATGTAATGTAATAAACTGATTGTCCAAGTAGAATTTCACCGTCAAGGTACTATAATCTGAAATGTAAGGTCCCAATGTTGCTAACCATTCAGCTCCCAGAACTAAATCTGCCCCTGAGACTGGTAGCAAGTAAACTAGAAGTTTCAGGACATGACCTTGTATTTTCACCTCCAATTCTCTTATCCATCCTTCAAAAGTTAAGGCAGCCCCATTTCCAACCACAACTTGAACATTTTCAATAGGTTCCATTAGTAATTTGAGGCAATGAGCCAATCTTGGTTGTAAAAAATTATCTGAACTTCCTCCATCCAATAACACCTGCACTGTCATGCCATTTATCAGCCCTTGGAACTTCATAGTGCCAAGACCAGACGAGCCATGTAAAGCATTGTAAGATAAATGATGCTCCTGAGGACTATTATTACAAGGTTCAGAAACTTGTTCTGGTGGGTCAGGATCAGGATTTGGATTATCTTCCTCTTCCATATGCAACCAAAGGTATTGTTTATTGGGGCATCTATGATTAGGTGAAAACTTCTCATCACAAGTATAGCATAGGCCTTTTTCACGCCTTAATAACATTTCTGCTGGTGACATTTTTTTGACTGAGTTAGGTTTTGTGTGTTTGGGGTGAGGTTTGTGTCTGGATTTGGCTTGGGTAACAGGGGTGGAAGGCTGGTAGTTTTTAGAGTCTGGGACAGGGGTTGGGTATACGTGGATGGTTGATTTTTGGTGCAGGTGGTGGAGTGGTATGGTTTGGGTTTTGTCATATATTTCTCTTCATACAATTTAGCTAATGAAACTGAACGAATTAATGTGATGGGAGCTTGAGCTATCACATCTCTTCTAATATCTGATTTTAAGCCACCAATGAAACAATCCAGAAGAGCATCAGAAGTGAGACCAGTGACACGATTCGCTAATGCAGTAAACTGAACATAATACTCATGAACGCTAGCAACCTGAGTAAGCTTAAACAAATTGAATCTAGGACATTCATAAGGAGAAGGTCCAAACTCCAATTCTAAGGCTCTGGTGAATCCTACCCAAGATTGAAAAGCATTATTACGAGTCATCATTTGGAACCAAGGAACCACCTCTTTATCAAGATGAATGGCCGCAATCGTGAGCCGTTGATCATCAGGAGTATTGTAGTAATTGAAAAATTGCTAAGCCTTAAAGATCCACTGAAGCACTTCGGCACCATCAAAACGTGGAAAATCTAATTTCACGCTGCGTACCTGAAACGGTTGGGAGTGGCGGGATGAACTCACTTCAGCCTCCGAATTCTTAAGCAACGAATCAACTGCAGCTTCTAACGTTTCGAATCGAGTGTTACCCTCCCTATCTCGTGACTCCATGAGCTCCAGAATACGCTTCGCAATAAGCTCCTTCAAACGTGTATTCTTCGCCATTGAGTGAGATGAAAGCACCAATTGTAATATATCAATAACAGACAATGAAAGGAAAGGGACCTCTGTAAGTATTATTACTTATATGAGTTTCTTACAATGGAAAGTGAAGGCTGCAAGAGAAGCAGCTTACAAAGAAATACCCAGAGAAGGGATTCTCTAAGGTCCAAGAAGAAGTGAGAAATTCAAAAAAAAAAAAAAAAAGATCATAGACATCCTTTTCTCTATAACAGAAAGCTATATATTAGGCTCTGCCCACACATAGTCTCTCAACCGAGAGTTAACTATCTTGATTCTATCACTCGTTCTCTTTCCTTGCAATTGCGCATCAGCTGCCACTTGTCTCTCTGCCAATGTTCCTTGTGATTCTCCTTTGTGCATTCCCTCATTTACTCCTTCTATATTTTCTTTTGTTACAGTGTCAAACTTTTTTTATTGTAAATTGTGAGTAGATATTGATTAGGATATCCAAATTGTGATGCGTTGTTTGTTTAATTTTACAATAACTATTGCACCATCTGCATCGTCAACCTCATAATCAAATAACTAAATGTCATAATAGCTTTTTCAAATCTGATTAACAATAGAAGGACTTAGAGTGGTAGTTTCCTAGAATATATAAACCAACAAAGTACACAATCAGAAAATGAATTCTTCCCTTCCCTGAATATCAACAAGCACTACAAACTCTCCCTGGACAAGGCACATTAGCACATGGTCTTCAAATGTCGACGTGACAACCTCTGCATATGAACTTTCCATTAGAGGATGTCAAAGCAAATACACATGACTTAAAAGACAAATTATCATTTTTAAGTAAGTTTAATACATTAGGCAATAGGTAACAAATCTAAACCACTCACTTAAATAATAATTTATCCAATAGTTTTCACACTGTACACCACGTCACCACCGGTGATTAATTTTTTCACTAATCCACCGATGTTAATTATACTATGAAAATTAGAAAACCACTTATTCAATTAATTCAGTTTAATGACTAGAGGGAGGTCAGAGATAATATGTTCAGGGATGAAATCAAGTGATTACTCAATCTTTTTTTGTATATAAATACTTTTTAATTAATTTTTTTATATATTTTAGTTTAATTTTGAGTTTTGACGCACTGAATACAGTATTATTTAAACTCACGTTGACATTATTATATTTAATAAGCATATAATATAAATAATTATGTAATATGCCAATTTTATCAAATGGTGTAACAAGATATTGACTTAAATATGCTTTTAGTCCCTATAAATATAGGTCATTTTGTTTTTAGTCCCTGTAAAAAAAAAATTGGTTTTTCATCCTTATAAAATTTTTCGTTTACCATTTTGGTCTCTGTCGTTAACTTTAAGCTTATGTGGCTAACGGAATACCACGTCATCCTGCCACATGTGATTTTTCTTCTAGCTTAATTTTGTTTTTAGTCTCTATAAATATGATATTTTTGTTTTTAGTCCCTATAAGTTTTTTTTTTGTTTTTCACCTCAATCTCATCCACATCCAATATCACAGTGTCTTTTTGCTTCTTCTACTGCAATGTTACACTTGAAATTCTTGAACTCTTCATGGTGGGTTTAAGGAAATAAATTCTTTATGTATTCAATTATTTGAGATTTCAGTAAACTTGAATTCACTGTATAAAGTGAGAAAAACTTGTAACGACCTTTTTTTTCTCTGCAATATTTTTTCCTGTCTATCGACTAACAAAATTCTCATTTGATTTATGTATATTGATGACCTATAACTTGATGTAATTTGTCCTGAGTAACAAAAAAAGGCTTGTAATTTTAAATCAAGTGAAAATTTTGTCAGTCAATGGATAAAAAAAAAAGAATTGCAGAGAAAAAAAATGTTATTACAAGTTTTTCCCACTTTATACAGTGAATTCAAGTGTATTGAAACTAGTATTGATCTCGTGCGATGCACGGACTTGGTATTCAAATTAATTAAATCATGTGAAAATTAATTAACCTATAATATAGGTAGTTAATATATTATTCAATTTATATATTGAAAAGAAAAGAAAATAGTGTACATTTTAATGAGTATTGTGTTAATAAGAAAATATATTAAAATGTATAAATGAAAATTTTAATACATAATGCATAAATAAATTTCAAGAATTTCAAGTGTAACAATGCTGTCGAAAAAACAAAAGGACACTGTGATGTTGGATGAGGATGAGATTGAGATGAAAAACCAAAAAAAAATTATAGGGACTAAAAACAAAAAAACCATATTTATAGGGACTAAAAACAAAATTAAGCTGGAAGAAAAATCACATGTGGCCGGATGACGTGACACTCCATTAGCCACGTAAGCTTAAAGTTAACAACGGGGACTAAAATGGCAAACGAAAAATTTTATAGGGATGAAAAACCAATTTTTTTTTACAGGGACTAAAAACAAAATGACCTATATTTATAGGGACTAAAAACATATTTAAACCTAAGATATTATTGGATGCATGTAAAAAATATGTTTATGCTAACCCTACATTAAAATTGCATAAAGAAGTCTTATAGGTATGTTTTAAATTGAATTGGTTTATCTCCAAAAAGTCATAATTAAATATTTAGAACTTTTTTAGATAAAATATTTTAACTAAATCTCTTTTTTTTTAAGAATTCCTCTTTTTAATAAAGGAAAGTCATAATCATCTCTTTTTTTACAAAAATGTCTTTATTACACAAAGCAGAAATTTTACATCCATAATAAATTTTTATTATATTTTAGTCAATTAAATTCTATAATTTATGAAATTATTAGAGAAAGAGATATAGTTCTAAGTCATGATTGTGTTAACGGCATTTTTGTTAAAACCGAACCGGACCGGTTGGTCCGACCGGTCGAACCGGTAAAAAACCGGGGAAAACCGGTACCAGAAAACCGGTTGAACCGGTCATTTTTAAAAAAATTTAAATTTTTTTATTTAATCTAAAATATTTTTAAGATAAATAAAGACATATATTTAAGGATTACACATAGATATATATTATTTTACTAATCATTATTAATTTTTTCTCTTATAATAAGGTCATTTATACTAATTTACAACTTTATATATCTTAATTTCTTATAATTTTGTGTTATTTTATTAATTAAAATATTATATAATATTAAAAAAATATATTTAATTAAAACCGGTTCAACCACGGTAGAACCATTGAACCGTGAACCGGTGCCTTCACCGATTCAATTACCGGTCGGATTTTTAAAACATTGGTTAACAGAAACTAATCAATATTTTTTTTTTGGCTAAGCCGGAAACTAATCAATATATAAATGAAACGTTATATAGATGGAAAAAAATGATACTTGTTTTAGCATCATCTGATCAATATATAGAAGAAATTAATAAAACTTTATTTATGTACCTAGTGAACAATTTCAAATTATAACCTAATTTTTATTCAAACTAGTATTTTATCTTGTTCATTGCATAGAATATACATATCTTTTATAATTAATATTTTTAAATATATATCTACTTTAAATAATAAATATATTAAAATATGAAGTATATGTTAATTTAAAAATAAAAATTAAGAGGTAATGAAATTGAATTAAGGATTTCATATATATATATATATATATATATATAAAAGGAGGGTTCAACTTATACCAAATATTATACTATGGATAAACTTAAATTGAATATGAATTTTATCGATCCAATTGTTTTTTTTTTTTTTTTGTAATAGGGAGGGGGAAAGCCCCACTACACACAACACCACGGAAAGAAACTACACCAACAAAATCTTGAAAAAGTAAATCCCTACAATAGGAGAATCTAGAATATGTAAACTATAGAAAAGGAAAAGTATGATGAAAAGGACTTAACTTTATTATGATGATGAGTACAAGTATTTATAGGTACAATACAAGAGATGAAAATTTAAAAATAAACTACAACAAAATTTTGAATTTAAAATACATGAATTGTTTGTTACAAGAAGATAAAATATCAAACTACAACAAAATTTTGAATTTAAAATACAGGAATTGTTTGTTACAAGAAGATAAAATATCTCAACCGCTTACACGCCCCCGCAAGATGGTGGAGGGGGTAACGACACCGATCTTGGATAGGAGAAAGGAATGTCGGGGCCCAGATAGGGGCTTTGTCAGAAGATCAGCTAGTTGATGACTGGATGGAACATGAGATACTTGAAGCTCCTTTTTGGCCACCAATTCTCGAACAAAGTGATAATCAATGGATAAGTGCTTCATGCGGGAGTGGAAAATGGGATTGGAGCATAGGTAGGTTTGCACCAATGTTGTCAGAGAGAATGGTGGGTTTGCTGGATAAGGAAACTCCTTGTTCTTTGAGAAGTTCTTGTAACCAAAGAACCTCTGCAGTTGTGGAGCCAATTGTGCGATATTCAGCTTCAGTAGAAGATCGAGAAACAGTCTTTTGCTTTTTACATGACCAGGATATGGCGTTTGGGCCAAGATAGATGATGTAAGCAGCGGTAGATCTACGATCTTCAGTGTCACCAGCCCAGTCAGAGTCACAGAAGGCATTTGGATGAAGAGATGAATTTTTGACAAGATGAAGCCCATGATTGATACTGCCTTTGAGATAGCGTAAGATACGCTTTAATGCTTGCATATGAATTTCCTGTGGAGCCTGCATGTATTGAGCTAATTTGTTGACTGGGTAGGCCAAATCCGGACGAGTGATGGCTAGATAATGAAGGGAGCCAATCAGTCGTCGAAAAAGTGTCACATCACAAGTAGGAACATCAGGCAATGGTGTTAGACAACTTGAAGTTGACATTGGCATGCCAACAGGCTTTGCATCAACCATGTTTGCAAGTTGAAGGATGTCTCTGATGTAGTGGTGTTGTGACAAGAAGAGACCAGAGCTTGTGGGAATGATTTTAACTCCAAGGAAATGAGATGGTGGACCAAGATCTTTAAGAGAGAATTTCTCGGCAAGAGATGATTGGAAGTGCCGAAGAAATTTTTCATTGTTCCCAGTCAGCAACAGATCATCTACATACACCAAAAAGTAGGCCAAGACATTGTTGGAGTTATAGATAAAAAGTGATGTATCAGACCTGGAGTTTTTGAATCCATATGACTGTAGAAAATCCTTCAACGCATGATACCAGGCCCGTGGTGCCTGTTTGAGACCATACAATGCCTTGTTGAGCTTGCAAACATGAGAAGGAAGAGAAGGATGGATGAATCCTGGAGATTGAGTCATGTAGACATCTTCCGTGATGGATCCATGAAGAAATGCATTGTTGACATCCATTTGACTCACTGGCCATCCATGAGATAGAGCAATGCACAAGACTAGCTTTATAGTCTGTGGCTTGATTACTAGACTGAAAGTCTCATGATAGTCAATGCCCGGGCGTTGGTGGAATTCTTTTGCTACTAATCGGGCTTTGTATCTGGCAATGGACCCATCTGGATTGCGCTTGAGGCGAAAGACCCATTTGTTTCCAATGACATTATAGTGGGGCTGATGGGGGACAAGATCCCAAGTTCCATTGTGCATTAATGCATTGAATTCCTCTGACATGACATCTTTCCATCTGTGATATTTCATGGCTTGAGAGACATATGTTGGTACCAAAGACTCTGTGAGGGGATATTTGGTGGCTAGGTTCAACTGTTTGGGTTTGAATATTCCAGCTTTACCCCGAGTGACCATGGGGTGACAAGGTGTGAGAACACTTGTAACAAAGGGAGATGCATGTGACGCAGATGATGAGGAAGTGCACAAGTCTTTTATGGTATGTGCATTTGGGTTATGGGATTGCATTGGGGTTGTTGGATTGGGATTTGGTGGGATAAGGTCGAGGGAAGGATGATGCGGGTTGTGGGATTGGATAAGTGGGATGGTTTGTTGAGGGATATGAGGAATGGTTTGGGAGAGGGATAATGTGTTGGTGGACGTAAGGGTGGGGTGCGGGTTTTGAGGGATGGGAATTATGTTTGTTGGGTTGGGATTGGGTATCGGTTGGGTGGGTCGCGGGTTTGGAGGGGTGAGGATTTGGTTTGGAGGGATGGGATTGGTTATAGGATTGGGTAAAGGATGTTGTTGTTGTGGATTGGTGGTGGTCTGTTGCGGGGTTATTGGATTGGGTAAGGGAGAGGTTTGGGTGGTTGAATTTGTATTGGGTGAGCGGAGGATATGGGATGGTGGGTTGGGCCGAGAATTGGGCGAGGTTGTTGAGGAAATATGTGTTGGTGGGAGGAGGTTTGTTGGGTTGGGCTGCGGGATTTTATTTGGTGGGATAAGGTGGTTTGGTGTGTAGGGCCGTGAGATAAGTGGGATAAGGTGGTTTGATTGATGAGGCCGAGGCGTGTTTTGAGGGAGGGATATTGTGAAAGGAGCTAGATTAGGTGGTTGTTGGGATATTGGATTGCGCCGATTTGGTGATTGGATGAGGGAAGGATGTGGGTTGTTAGGATTGGTTGGAGGGGTAGAAAATTGGGCTGTTTGAAGTGGGATTTGAGAGATGAGTGGCTGTTGCGGGATTTGAAATTGAGAATGGATAGGAGGAGTGATCTGTGGGTTGGCATGGGGAGAGAGAGAGAGTAGGGAAAGATATTTTCAACAAACTGGACATGACGAGAGACAAATAATTTTTGACTTTTTAAATTAAAGCACAGGAAGGCACTTTGAGAATTATTGTAGCCAACAAAAACACATGGGTGAGATCTTGTTTCAAATTTATTTTGAGTGTAAGGTGTGAGCCAGGGGAAAAATAAACAACCAAAGACTTTGAGCTTGGAGTAATTTGGCTCTCTGTTAAAAGTATAGAAAATGGGGTTTTCATTTTTAAGGTGTGAGTGAGAAGCCGATTTATGAGTTAGACAGTCGTTTGTAGTGCATAACTCCAAAAGGTAATTGGGAGGGAGGCATGGTGGATAAGACAACGGGCCGTTTCAACCAAATGACGGTGTTTTCTTTCAGATAAACCATTATGTTCTGGTGTATGTGGTAGGGTAGTGAGATGAGAAATTCCATGAGATTGGAAATAAGCACGTAGCTTAATAAATTCACCACCATTATCCGAATAAAATTTTTTAATTTTTGTATTAAATTGATTCTCTACTAAAGATTTGAAAGTTGGAAAAATTGTAGAGACATCGGATTTAAGTTTAATCAGATATAGCCAGACATATTTAGAAAAATGATCAATAAAAATCACATAATAAGAATAACCATCAATTGATTGAATACGGGAGGGACCCCAAACATCAGAGTACACAAATTCCAAAGGATGACTACTAACAATGGTAGACCTAGAGAATGAAATTTTATGACTTTTATTGGATAGACAATCACTACATTTATTCATAGAGGAAGAAAAGGAGATATTATTTGAGCTAAGGGCATGGAGAAGGGTTGGATGTGCTGGGTGGCCAAGACGGTGGTGCCAAAGGTCCAGGGATGGTGTGGTGGTTGCGGCATAGGCGACGGTGGATGGATGGTTGGTGGTTGGTAGTTTGTACACATTGTCCTCATTAAATCCGCGTAACTGCATCACCCTCGTGTCCAGTGCCTTTACTTCGAAATGAAAAAGGGAAAAATTCAATGGAAACATTGTTAGTTTGGCAAAGTTGAGAGACAGAGATAAGGTTTTGAGTGACTGAAGGAACACATAAAACATTGGTAAGATGAAGTGGGCGAGAGGATGTGGGAAATTTAATGGAGCCCATGTGAGTGATGGGTAAAGTCTTACCATTGGCCACAGTGAGTGTGTCTTGTCCAGGGTAGTCTGATTTAATGGAAAGATTATTGATGTCATTGGTAACATGATGGGAGGCTCCCGAGTCAAGCAACCAGGTGAGGTCATTGCCTTCAGATTTGTGCGCCATGTGTGCAGAGGGAGGAGTCTGCTTTGGTGGATAGCCATGTATTTTGTAGCATGTCTTGGCAGTATGGCTCTTCTTGTCGCAGAACTGGCAGACAAGAGCAGAGGAGGATGAGGACTTCTTTAAGGAGTTATGAGGACGCCCGCGGTTGGAACCAGAGGAGTTCCGATTAACAAAATTAGCAGTGAGAGGAACAGGTGAGACAAGTCGGTCATCCCGTTGCAGGAAGATCTCAAAATCAATCAATTTGTCATAAAGTTCATCAAAGGCAATAGGGGAGTCACGAGTGCGAATGGAAGCAGTGAACTCGCGAAAGGATGGACCAAGGTCGTTAAGGGCGTGAATGACGAGATCCAGATCGTCAATGGGGTGGCCAATAAGGGCCAACTCCTCACCAATATTGCGAATGGATCGCAAATACTCACTTATAAAAGAGGAGCCTTTGGTGATGGAAGTTAAGCGCTCCTTCAAAGACATAATGCGAGACCGAGAGCGGCTGGCATAAGCTTGCTGTAGTTTACGCCAGACTTGAGCAGAGGTGTCAGCAGATGACATAATAGTGCGGGCTTCAGCGTCACAGGAGCCAAGCAGCGCAAGGTAGAGAAACTGATCCTGACGTACCCAATAAGAGTACGCAGGATTTGAAACATCAGCACCATCTTGTTTAATGGTGATGGGAGGGCATGAGATGTCACCAGTTACGTAGCCTTCAAGATTACGGGCCACAAGGGGTGATCGAAATTGTTTGTACCAGGCGGAGTAGTTTGTGCCATTTAATTTGATGGGTAGATTAGTAGTGGTATTGAACTCGATGAGAGTTGTGGAATCAGAGGTTGAAGAGGCCATGAGGATCGATATGCTAGTGAAGCAGAGAGACTTCTGATACCATATAGAAAAGGAAAAGTATGATGAAAAGGACTTAACTTTATTATGATGATGAGTACAAGTATTTATAGGTACAATACAAGAGATGAAAATTTAAAAATAAACTACAACAAAATTTTGAATTTAAAATACAAGAATTATTTGTTACAAGAAGATAAAATATCAAACTACAACAAAATTTTGAATTTAAAATACAGGAATTGTTTGTTACAAGAAGATAAAATATCTCAACCGTTTGCATAAACCTGGACTAAGGGAATGTCCCAGATCAGCTATGGAGTCAGCAACTTTATTTTCTTCTCTGAAAGTATGGGAAATTTGAGATCCTTGAAAGTTACCACGGAGACTTTGAATGAGATGAACCATAGAGTAGCAGGGGGGTGAGAGTGATTACATCCATTATTGATTAGATCAACCACTACCCGCGAATCACTTTCAATCCAGATAAGAGAGTGGCCCTGTTGAATTGAAAGTTTGATAGCAGAAAGAATAGCCCACAACTCTGCCAGGGTAATAGTAGCAGATTCCAAATTATGAGTAAAGCCCATAACCCAGTATCCACTAGCATTACGGAGTACCCCACCACAAGTGGCTCGATCCCCAGGAAAAAGAACTGAGCCATCTACATTCCATTTTAACCAAGGGGCATTTGGGAACGTCCATCTCACCACATGCTGCATATTAGCTGAATGAATCCTGGGCAGGTGGCCACCACTCGATGAAGCCAAGAGAAAGTCACGCGCTGAATAGAAGAGCTGAGCATGAAGCCGAGATATATCCTAAGGTTGATGTTGGAAAATATACTCATTGCGATGCTTCCATATGAGGCTGCATGTGAGACCAAAAATAATACTCCAATCAATCCCTCTAATATTAATATCAGTGCGGTCAAGGTTGCAGAAAATCCAAGTGAAGATATCATCATCCAAGGCAATAGTAGGGCCTCCATGGGAAAACAAAAATTGCCACACAGGAGCAACAAAACTGCAATCACGCAGAATGTGAGTAGGAGATTCATCCAGGGAATGGCAGAGGGGGCAGAGGCTAGATTCACACATTCCTTTCTCAAACCTCAAGCAATTGGTTTTAAGCCCCCCTTTAAAATAATCCAGAGGAAATGTTTTATTCTATATGGGCCATGCCATCTCCATAAAGCTTTCCAATTCAAATTGCTAGCAGGTATTGAATCTGCAGAAATAGCTTCATAAGCAGATTTAGTAGTAAAAGTACCATCCTGAGACCATCTCCAAAGAGGGCGGTCAGCTACCGAATCAGCCACAGCAGCAAGAGTGGCATTAATCTCCTGAAGATGCTGTTGAGGGATTAAAGAAGAGACATCAGCTAGGTTCCAGGATCCCCTTCCATCAGACATGTCTCGCACAGAAGCATGAAGCTGAGATATAGGCACATCAGACAGAGTTGTATCAAGCAGGATATGACCAGACCTTAACCATCTATCAGACCAGAAAGAGACTTGATCCCCTGATCCAATTCTCCAGCTGATACCTTTTTCCACTACACTCCAAGCACGACAGATACCTCTCCAAGTCAAAGAGACATTAGAAGGACAGTTGACCGAGGGAATGAGCCCCGACCCAGTCCTGTACTTACTACGCAGGACCCTCACCCAGAGAGCTTCAGGCTTGTCTATAAGGCCCCATCCCAGCTTGGAAAGAAAAGCTTTGTTAAAAGAATACAGGTCCCTGAATCCCATGCCCCCCAGATGCCGAGGCATGCAGAATTGAGACCAAGCTATGGATTGAAACTTCCTAGTGTCACCAGTTGAACCCCATACAAAATTGCGACATATACGCTCCAGTTTAGCACAGACTCCCTTAGGAAGAAGCACCGTTTACATGGTGTAAGCCGGAAGTGCTTGGAGAATGGATTGAGCCAATGTAATGCGCCCTACAAAAGACAAGGAGTCGGCCCTTCCAAGCTGCCAGACGGGTATGAGCTTGATCTATGAGATATTGATAGGTACTTTTAGTCGCTCTAGTTATAATTTATAAATATCGATGCAATTGTTGAATTATAATTATTTATTATTGTGATTTTTTGTGGGAATTTTGTAAATTTTTAACACTAACAACCTGATAATCAAATTATTTTTATTTTCGTATATTCAACTCTCTATATTATAATTTTGAGACCTCACTTTGGAGAGTGATGTACTCACTCACTCTACTCTCCCTCTCAATGATTTTTGACATTCTTTCTCTTTCTCTTTCTCTTATCGTATAGTGAATTTCACCCATAATTGTGAGAGTGAGATTCTCCCTCTGAATCATTTATACCGATTTTCTCTCTATTCCTATTTGAGTTTTTAAATGCTAATAAATATTAATCTTAAATTTTAAAATTCATTAAGATTCAAAATTTTATCTTATTATTTTCTAATTCAACCTTTTTTTAATATATAAATCTTTGTTATTATCTTTATGATTTTAATATTAGGGGTATAATGGAAAAGTAATTGTGGACACTAAAAGTGAGTATCGCATATTAGTATAGATGATTTTAATATTTTATTATATCTTATTATTAAATAATAATATAAATTAGATTTTAATATTAAAAGATAATATACTATTAGAATTTAAAATTAAAAATTTATTCAAAGTTATTCTATTTTTATTTTTTATAATTTTAAAAATATTAATTTATTATAAATTTAATCTTAATTAAATAAAAATATACATTTATTCACATATTACGTGGATTAATATACTAATTTAAAAGTATATATGACGTTAATTTTAACCTATCTTGATGATATATTAAATAATTTTGGATCAATGTAAATTTTTATAGATATGATTTATATGATAATAATTTTCAATCCAACGCATGATTTTAAAATACAATAATATGAAAAAAGGTTATTCAATAATGTAATACTTTGTGTAACTTAGTAACTTTAAGTGGTTAAATTAAACTCTTCTTTCTCTCTCTATATATATATATACTTATATATTAAAATAAATACATTAGATATTTGTCTACATTAAAATCAACTTTTGCCGTTTTGCGGACAAAAATTTGTTCCTACATGGATCTTTACATTAAAAATATATAAATAATTATTTTATTTTATTTAACTCAACTTTGCAAAATATTATTTGCTATCATAATAACTGACATATTTATCTATGTACACAGCCCTTTAGAGAAACTTTATCTCGTTACCCCAATTTTTCACTATTCACATATCTTAAATGAGTCACACCAGGATATATCGGCTATTCATATATCTTAAATGAGTCCCACCAGGATATATCGGCAAGTTCTTATTAAGCATCTCTTTTCTCTAACCCAACACCTCACTTTTTTACTATTCACAAATCTTAAATGGGTCCCACCAATACACACATATCATCCATTTTTTATTTACAAATATTTTAATTAATAAACAATAAAATAAAAATGTAAGTTTTTTAAAAAAATGTTGTTTTCCGACGGTAAATTTCTTTACAAAAAAAAAGTTACCTGGATTAGAACCCCCAGAAAATCCAAATAAAAAATAACGTAAGGCAGAAAAAGCTAAATAAAATAATTAAAAAATAATTTCCGGGGTGTAAACCCCAGAGAAGCATAAGGCAGAAATAAAAAAAAATTAACAGGGGTTCAAAGCGTAAGGCAGAAATATAAAAAAAAACATTAACAGAGGTTTAAACCTCCTGGGAATGTAAAAAAAAAAAATTTACTGCTCTGAAAAGCTGCTCTACTACGCCTGCAGAGTGGCAGTTTTTCAGTGGCATTACCCGGGGTTTAAACTGCCGGGAATGCCTAAAAAAAAATTGAAAGCACTGGTGCTCAGTTGAGCACCAATGTTGTTAAAGCACCTCGGCTTGTTAGCACTGTAGTGATAAAATCATATACAACATCACTGCTTATTGAACAAATGCTCAGTAAACAGCCCGTTAAAATTGCCCTTATAAATTTTTGTAATATTAGCATAGTATAAAAATAATAATATTAATTATGAATTATATATTAACAATTAAATAAATTATATTTAATACATATACGCTTTATATTTTAAATATAATAATACATATATACGCTTATATATATTTCTTGATGATCACATATATGTCATGAGAAGTTTGTGAGTTTCTAATTGTCCTTTAACGTTGGGTGCATACTTTATTTCCTATACTTTATTTCCCTAGTGCTAGTTTGTCTTTCGACTCTTTCTCATTGTAAAGAAGCCTAATCAATCCAATGAATTACTCATATATGATACATACAAATGTAAGCATAATTAATTATGATTTTTTTGAATTTGTCATTTAAAAAGTTTATACTTTAAAACTGTTCATTTCAAAAGTTATTGCTATTTTTTATACATACTACTAGGAACCATAGAATTATATAACTCACTCTTTGTTCGATTGTCCCCTTGTTTCTAAATACCAAATGAAATACTTGTAGAATTAATTTAAAATACTTGATTAATCTGGATAGAAAGAAGCTAGATCTCGTTACAAACAGGTAATTATGTTCAAGCCATATTTTATTCTATATATTTTAAGGTTTGTGAAAATCAAAATTTTAAAGTATCTCATCTTTTAAGATTTTAAGATTTGATTCATATAAATAAAAAAATAATAAATATATTTATATCTTTTTATATATTCAATTCACCTTAAATTAATAAAAGAACACTTAATTTATATCTTAAATTAATATTTTAAAATTTGGTTTTATATTTTAATTTTGACCTTTAATAATAAGATCTAATGGTCATATTTTTAAGTCTTTCATTATCACCCTCTCACTTAATAGGTTACCTATATATATGGTAAAAGTCAAAATATTGATTTCCAAAACTTTACAGAGACTCCGTTGATACACCCTCCATTTCCAATATAATAAGGACAGTATATTCCAAATCACGAATAACAAGATAGCAACTCAAATAAACATGAGCCTAAGTATATTCCAGGTTGTCTCACCTTTAAAAATACAAAATACTTTAAAAAATAAACTTGCAGAGAGTCAAATCCAACATGTTTTTGCAAACCACTTTTAAGCATGTAAGAGATTCCAGATTCAATTTGGGACACCATAATCTCAAACCAAAAATTTTCTAAACAACCTTCCTTGCTTTTCCTGGTGACCATTAAGGTGAAGCACCCACAGGTGGTTCATAAGTGAAGCAATATACTTGAAACAAAATATTAATTATATAATAATCTGTTGTTAAAATATAAATATATTTAATATTAAATAACGGTTGAAATGAAATATTTAATATTATTATAATGCCCTCAGTGTTTGATAAGTGTTTTGGGTTGAAAGGTTCTACAATTGTGGGACAGTCTTTCAGCACATCTGCCACTAAGCATTCCATTAAGATGTTCTAGCTTTTTGGCAGTGGTTAAGATTGACTATTCGTTATGGATTTTGTGTCAAAGAAAATTAATTGAATGAGTTGGGGTGATATAAACAAAACGAGGGACTTGTTATTTTGTACTTTTATTAGTTCTTGTTGACGTTAGGGAGAAACTCATTGAAAAAGAGGGTGAAAAACAAAAGATGGCATATAGTGTATTGGAGACAAGTAAATTTCATCCCCACCTAACAGATTTTGAGGAATTGAAGGAATTGATAACGATGCAGTAACTGCCGGGATGGTGATTAATTCGAGTTTAGTTTAACAGTCTATATAAATATATTTAGGGATATAATTCTACCATTCTTGATAATTCAAGTTAATTTCATTCATTTTTGTTAATGAACGCAAATGTAGATTTTATTTTTCTTAGATTTTAGTTTAATTGTCTATATCAATTTGATATAGAAATATAGTGTCTGTTTAGTTTACAGTTGGGTATAATTGATTATGAAAATTAATGGTTGAAATGAGTGGTACACGTTTTACAAAATTGGACGGGAGTAATTTAAAATCAATCCCGTAAAAATGAGGTTTTGACTTTTGTAACACCCAATCAAACGAGCTAATAATTCTACCATTCTTGATCAATTCAAGTTAATTTCATTCCTATTTTTTAATGAACGCTTATTTAGATTTAATTTTTCTTAGATTTTAGATCAGGCTTAACTCAACCTCAAATCAAGTTTTAGATGTTTTCCTCTGGTATAAAGAAGGTGTCATTTAAGAGTATAAATATTTTTGACAATTATCATCCTAACTTTTTTGATGTTTTAGAGGTTCTGTTTAAAATTTAAAAGTTTTCAAACAAATAAAAAAAATACTTCAATAGAGTGTTTTTTATTATTTTATTTAATGTTATATACTTATATTTTAATTAATTAATCATATTATTGTTTCACTAGTATGTTTCCGGGAAAAATACGATCTCCCAAAGAGACAAGTTATTAATAATCCTTCAATATTACTAACATGTAGGTTGAAAAAAAAAATAAATAAATAAAAGAATGCAATTTTAAAATTTCTATGGTCTTAAAACCAAAATATACATTTATACTATAATTGGTAAGATAACATGTATCTTCGTTGCTCTACGGTTGAACCACCCAGGGTGCTTCATGTTAGGAATCACCTACTTTTTTCTATATGAATTTTGTTAAAAAAAAAGGAAATAATCTGAAAAGACATTCTGAAACAAGCAAATTACAAATGAAACCAACATATCAAAATAACAAGTACTTCTCTTTCAAACTGATTGTGTACTTTTCAAATTCTTCACCCTCAACAATCTTCCAAACCTGCTTTTGGCACTTCATTCGGACAAAACAAGGACCATTGTCCATTATATAAGAAATTAATGTCTCATGTGTGTGGCAAATGTATGTGGTTTAATAAATTAAATAAAAGAATATATTGTTCAATTATTTAAATGAAAGGGTATGACTTTTGGGAAGGAGTTGTTATGTTTTGATGAAGGGGTATATTGTTTGATGGAAACAATATATATAATGAAAGGACATGAATAGTCTCAATCTCTGCCTATAAAAGTTTGTCTCTTAAATTTTCCATCAAGAATTGAAGAGCACAAAAAAAAAGGAAAGAGATAGAAAAGATTCATTTTACAAATTCTACAAGATTCAAAGGCATCATCAATCTTATCATGGATCAAGGTTAGTCTTTCTATCTAATCTTATATGTGAAAATTATGAATTCTAAGATCCTATTTGATTATTCAAATATCATGAAAATGTTAGATTATTCCCTATTTGTATTTTATGGATTAACATTAATCAATTATTTGGAATTATATTTATGTGAATTATTAATATCAATTATAGATTAATTATTTAATTATAGCACATAATATAAATATGGATGATATATATTCAATTATATTGGGCTTTTATTGTGAATAGCCCGTGATGGGTTGGGCTGTTCAGTTTAGTAGCCCGTTGAGAGGTCTCTACTGGTAAGGATATAAACTGATACCCCATTAGTCAGTTTAAGACAGTCAGAGCATAGACCCTTCGTCTTCTGTCTTTTGACCTCCTACCAGGAAGAGAGCAGTATTCTCTCACTTGTCACATTGACATAGAAATGGTTGATTCTCTCATTCCAGGTACACAATTCCAATTCTATTATGTTATTGTATTCTGTGAACATGATAGTTTGTTGTATCTATTTGAAATTGATCTAGGCTAATTTAACAATTGGTATCAGAGCCTTATAAGATACAGATTATGGTTGTTCTCGATTATAGAATCAATATCCTAAAATTATAAAATTATTCTGGATTATCATATTGTGTACATACTGTGTGGAATATTGCGAAAAATAGAATCGTTTTTCTTCTCCGTTTCGCGAAATGTTCGAAATTTTGATTCTCATTTTTTTGGCCTTCGAAACACAATTAATTTAGGGGTTTTATTACCCATACAATTTCGAATCATAAGCCAAATTTTGGTGCGATTTCGTTGTGTATTTCGGGAGAATTAAACCGTTTTCTTCACTGGTTCGAACGCTTAAACCCATTTTTTGATCTCACAATTGAGCCAATTTTTTCGAAATTGGTTTGGGGTTTTTTGTTTGTCTCTGAATATCTTATAAATCTGCACATTTTCAGAATGAATCACTTGAAAAATCTGGAGAATTTTTGTTCTCTTCTTCGCGGGTTTCGAACTCTCAAACCCTAGTTTCTTAGATCTGTGAATTCTCCCTCATGACTGATTTATTCTGGAAATTGATTTGGGGCTTCTCTCTGCCATGACGAGGCGGCCCTCTGGCCGGAATATGGCCATGCGCCGTCACCTGTGATGGCTATTCCGAACGGTTCTTTCGCGCGGGTTCGAAAAGAAACCCAGCATTTTCGATCTGTTTTCTCCCACAAATGAACCGATCTTCCTTGAAATTTCTTTGGGGCTTTGGACCGCCATGTCACGGCGGTCATATGGTCGGAAAATCGTGGCCTTCTGCGGCCTGAATCTCCGGATATTGCTTCGGGTAAAAACCGGGTCGCGTACGACCTGTTTACAGCAAACCGGGTGAAGAGGGGGATGAACAGTACCGGGCGCGCATGCCCACTCGCAGGGCCAGGCGCGTGGGGGCGCGTGCGCTCCCTATTTTTGCCCGAAAAATTTTATTTTTTATACCAAAAATTAATTAATTAATTTTCTGAATTTTCGGTATATTTTTTGTGATTTTTGGATAACTGGAGGTATTTTATTTTAATTATTTTGAGAGTAATTTATGATTTTGGAAATGCTACTCTCAGAATTTTGGCCTGAAATTTTGTGTTTATTTCATATATTATTAGAGAGTTTTTTGGTATAAATCACTCTCTCTAATATTGAGCCAATGTTATGAAATTATTTTTTGGCCATTTTGAAATCATATATTATGTATTTATAATACATATAGTTTGCTAATCATGCAATTTAGTTATTCAATTAAATTATGTTTGGGATGATTTTTATATTTTGTATAATTGTGAGCTCACCTATCGTGGGTACAATTATGTAAAATTTTATTGAAAAATCGTTATTTTAAATTATATTTATATTGCACTAATAATAATTATACCCTATCGGTATATTGTTATTAATGTGATTTGTTTTTTATGCAATATATATTGGTGTTTAACTCATGTCAAAATTTTTATTTTAGTACCTTATCGGTATTAGAATTTTGTTTTGGGACATGAAAATTGTATATTGTATCATTTTTTATTTCTTATTTATTGTGATTCGGGACCCTTAGGCAGGATCATTGTAAATAAGAAATTTTGGTTAATAGGCATCTTATTATTTTGGCTTGATACATAGATTCATTTAATTTTGTGTTAGCATAAGATATTATGCATATTAAATGTTTCTTTGTTATTTTGGTGTTAGCCTCTTCCCATTTCTGTTAATATTTTGAATAGGACTTAATTTTAGAAAATTCTTTTATTGAAATAAGTTGAATTAAATTGTGTAGGTGATGGACATACCTTATCGATATGACATTGCTTGACATGATCATTGTGTGATAGAGAAAATAATTTTAAATATTTTATTTATTTAACTACTTTTCTCTATCAAGTGGGAGAAATCTATATATTATGTTATGATTTTGTCAAGCAAGATAGTAGTAAAGCAATGACTACTTTCATATTGTCAACCCTTTATTGTCAAGGCTTTATATTGAGGATATTGTTTATTAAGTCTCTTTGAGAACATTATAGTCAAACTCCCTATTATTGTATTATATTATGGGTAATTAATTATACCAGACAATATGTAGATGTCCCAAATTAACTTGTTATTGTTTGAAGAGATTAATTTCTCTATTACATACCATTAGTCCTCCTTATCTTCAATGGTATGTTAAATTATTTTGGGATATACATATATGGATAAATTTTGTATACAATACAATATTGTTATCTTGTAATTTTGTAATTATAAGAACAGTGGGAGTTAAAGACTTCATAAATTTTTTATTGTATCCTCAATAATAGTCAAGGGTCTTGTGCGCTTTTGCTTCCACTTCTGCTAAAGAGTGCTTTGCTATTATTTAAATTGTAACACTTGAATCATGGGAGTGAGTTGTTGAATTTTTCTATGATCTCATTTTTTAATTATGTTGGAGATTATAATCTCACTCATATGTTGGCAATTTTTCAAATAGCCATCATATTTTATAAAATTGCGTGTTACAATATTTTTTAAGGAGATTTTCTGTTTTAAAATGTCAAGTGGACATTTATAATTTCCTTCATTTTGTAAGCAAAGTATATGGTTAACTATGAAACTCCTTTGCAAAACCATTATTATGGTTTTATGTTGAGTTTCATATTATGTTATGTAACAATTTTTGTTGATTTTGCTTTAATATGTTTCTCTCTAATATCAAATTTTGAAGAGAGAAAAATTGTGAGTTTTAGACTCCTAATGAGTACCTTAGCAAAATTATTATCCCACTATTAGATATTATAACATTAGAGTATTTTAATATTACTTGACTCTAATGAAAATCCTAATAATATCATATTATTTTGGATTAGTGGGAGTACACACAATTGTTTGTCTTGAGACAATAGCATTGCTATATGTTCTTGTGTGCACTTTTGTATTAAAATATTGTTTTTTGAGCTTTTTGGAAGTCATATGTTATTATGCGTGCTTAATCATATGACATGCTCTTAGAGATTTTGGAAATAAATCTCATTCCATATTACTGAGATGTATTCTTATGCACAAATTGTTGATATAGATTATTATGTGCAATTTTATTGAATCTCAGTAAGGCACATTAAGTGTATGCTAAGGTTATTTTGTTGATATTGCACATTTGGCTTGCAATTTTATTGTGCTTCTCCTTTGACCAACGTTCCACATTTTATAAGGTCACGGGTTTATAAGTATCTTATATGAAATTAATACTCCTATCGAGTATGATTTCTTGGATCAATAAGGTGTTTGTAAATCTTATTATTTGGACCAATAAAGTGTTAGAAATTTTATTTCTAATAATTAATATGGACAATATATATTATTTGCAGCATTTATATTAGCTATTTACAATTAGTTGGGCTCAATAAAAGTGATCTAATTTTAGTGAGCCTTTAGACTGCCAATTGGAAAAATCGATATGGGCTCAAATAAGTGGAAACCAGATTAGGCCCGTTAGGGGTTAATGGGAACCCTGACAGGTTTATAATCGTAAAGTTGGTCATGGTCCCCAATATCCCAAATCAGAATACGTCTCTCTATCTCTCCATCAGGAAGAGAAATATCCAGTCCCATCTGAGGAATCCAGTGATTTGGCTGAGGAAGATAATTGCACCAAAGGGCTATTCCGCTACAACCTCCGGTCAACGTCAATGGATCCAGGTATATTTTGAAACTCGAGAATCTTGATAATCTAATACAATGTATGTTGTCTATTATTTAGTAATTGATAAATTTCCAACAAGTGGTATTAGAGCCAACATTAGTGTTGATTCGTGTGATGATTATTCTGGATGAATTTTCTCTGTGTGATGATTGCTTGATGCTTGCAATGGAACATAATAATAATAAAAAAACAAGTAACAATGTGAGAGCAATCAGATATTCAAATGTTTTCTGTCTGCCACATTTTTTTTTGTTTATAAAATTAGAAAGAAATCGAGAGAACGCTGAGCAGGGAGGACGTACGTTTCGTTTTTCTTGTTTATCGTATAAGAAATAAAAAGAAAGCTTACTGTGTATGTAGAATAATTTCTTTTGTGTACGTTGAAACTCTTAGGTGTTGTTTTTATGTTTCTTTCACGTTTCTTAAACCAATTTTATTTTGGTTATTTTTTTTTTTAACAATTAAAGAAATTGAAAGGGAGCATGACTCGGTTCTTACATAACTTAGTTTATTGAGATAAATTGCAGTATTTTGGCAAACTAGTTTACTTAGATAAATTGTGGAAATTATTTTCGTAATGGTCTCTGCACCGGGTTCTGTTAATGGCTGTGTTTTGTGTCCCTGTTCAGTTTCTATTCTGCGTTTCCAGGGAACTGCAATTAATGAGTTTTAAAATCATTATAAATGTCATTAATGAATAACTGATCCGTTTGGTGTAGTGGTAACGTGTGACTTCATTGTCCTTGATGGTTTGGTTTCAAATTCGCGCTATGCTATTTTTCCGTTTTTTGTTTCAATGTAAATGATGCATTAATTTTTGAAACTATAAAAAAAAAGGGTGAGGAGGGAGTTGAACTCACAATAGTAATTGCTTTGGCAGAAAATTGCTGCACCACTTAGTTTCACTATGTTCAAAATTGAATTTGTAAACGTAATATGCGTTTATGTTATTATTAATTTTTTTTAAAAAAAATATGCACTTTTATGTGTTTATGTTCAAACTCGAATTTTCATATCAAATTTGAGTGTAAATTCTGGCAGATTATAGACCCTCTTTTAAATTAATATGTCTATTACTCTTTTAATTAGATTAATTGATATAATATATTACCAAAGCAGTCCCTATTATAGAAATTAGTTTAATTAAAATTACAATAGATGTTAGTATGTGATTATTTATGCAATTTGTGCTCATCCCAAAGGAAGACACAATTTGGCCAAATATTAACATGCATGTGATGATAAATATGTGACGATTATAAAGTTATATTCATGTGAATAATAGTCGGTCCAAAGAAAGGCTATTATTTGACAGACTTAATTGTCAATATTTGATCGTTGTATTGAGAGTACCACTTACAAATTAATTTGGATGTCCAAAGACTAAAAATTAATGTTGTGCTCGGTATCTTGTAATGGGTCTATCATGTAAAGTATCTGCATATTTTTTTTGAACATATTATTAATTGTATCAATATTCCCTTACAGTTGCTGTTGCTAGTGCTGTTAACTTATCTGCTCAAATTAATTGTATCCCCATGCTTAATGGGACAAACTTTTAAGGTCTGGAAGGAAGCAGTCGAGATAATTCTTGGTTGCATGGATCTTGATCTGGCACTTCGAGCTGAGAAACCCACTCCAACTCCGGAGAAGCCGGAGGAGGATAAGGTTGAAAAGTGGGAACGCTCAAACCGAATGTGCTTGATGATCATGAAGCGATCTGTTCTAGAAGCTTTTCGGGGCTCTATTTCTGAGAGTCAGAGCGCTAAAGGTTTCCTTGATGCTGTTGAAAAGTATTTCACCAGTAATGAGAAGGCTGATGCAAGCAATTTGCTTGCCAAGCTTATCTCTATGAGATACAAAGGCAAAGGAAACATCAGAGAGTACATTATGGAGATGTCTAATCTCGCGTCAAAACTGAAAGCACTAAAGTTAGAGCTGTCTAATGACTTGCTCGTGCACCTAGTTTTGATTTCCCTTCCTGCACACTTTGGGCAGTTCAAGGTGAGTTATAATACTCAGAAGGATAAATGGACCTTGAATGAACTCATTTCTCATTGTGTGCAAGAGGAGGAAAGGCAGCAAAGAGAGAAGACTTAAAGTGCTCATTTTGCCTCCTGCTCTCACAATAGAAAGAGAAAGAGCAATAAGGATGTTGCAGAAAGGACTTCTCAGCAAAAGAAAGTTAAAAAGGATGAGAAAACATCTACCTACTTCTTCTGCAAAAAGCCTGGACACATGAAGAAAGAGTGTTCCAAGTACGCCTCTTGGCGTGTAAAGAAATGTGATTTTCTCTCTTTTGTTTGCTCTGAAGTTAATTTAGCTTTTGTACCCAATGATACTTGGTGGGTAGATTCTGGTGCTACAACTCACATTAGTGTATCTATGCAGGGTTGCCTTTGGAGCCGACCGCCAAGTGATAATGAAAGATTTATCTATGTGGGCGATGGCAACAAGGTCACAGTGGAGGCTATTGGAACATTTAGATTACAGTTAAAAACTGGTTTTCATTTGGATTTATTTGAGACTTTTGTTGTACCGTCTTTTAGGCGGAATTTAATTTCTATTTCTAGTTTGGACAAATTTGGTTTTCTTGTTCATTTGGAAATAATCAATTTAGTCTCTATCAAAATTCAAATGTTGTTGGTTCTGGTTCTTTAATTGATAATCTATACTTGCTAGATGTAGTTAGTTCCAATAAAGAAATTCTTCACATTGATTCTCGTGGTACGAAACGTAAATTAAATGAGAACTCAGCCACCTTATGGCATAAGCGTTTAGGCCATATCTCTAAACAGAGAATTCAAAGGCTTGTGTCGGATGAGATTCTTGGACCCTTAGACTTGTCGGACTTTGAGGTCTGCGTTGAGTGTATTAAGGGTAAACAAACAAACTATAGAAAATTAGGTGCCGAAAGGGCTAAGGACGTTTTGGAATTAATTCACACGGATATCTGTGGACCATTCCCTACGGCATCTTGGAATGGACAACGGTATTTCATTACGTTCATAAATGATTATTCAAGGTATGACTACCTATTTTTAATTCATGAGAAGTCCCAATCCCTAGATGTTTTCAAAACTTTTAAAGCTGAAGTTGAGCTTCAACTTGGAAAGAAAATTAAGGCCGTCAAATCTGACCGTGGAGGTGAATATTACGGTAGATATGATGGATCAGGTGAACAACGTCCAGGGCCTTTCGCGCTTTTCCGACGGGAATGTGGCATCGCTCCTCAGTATACTATGCCTGGGAAACCAAGCATGAACGGTGTTTCAAAACGTAGAAATAGGACTCTTAAGGATATGGTGAGAAGTATGATTAGTAATTCTTCCTTGCCAGAGTCATTGTGGGGAGAAGCGCTTAAGACTGCAGTTTACATCCTAAACAGGGTACCAAGTAAAGCAGTTAACAAAACTCCTTATGAGCTATGGACCGGTAAAAGGCCAAGCATTAAGCATTTACACATTTGGGGTTGTCCAGCTGAGGCGCGTCCTTATAGGTCGCATGAAAGCAAGTTGGAATCAAGGACTGTTAGCTGTTATTTTGTTGGCTATCCTGAACGCTCTCGGGGCTATAAATTTTACAATCCCACTACTAGATCATTCTTTGAGACGGGGAATGCGAGATTCCTTGAGGATGTTGAGTTTGGGAAGGAAGAGAACATAAGGAATGTTGTCTTTGAGGAAGAACCTGTCATTGACAGTGATCAAGTCCTCGTGCCTATTACTATTCTAGTACCTACCCCAGTAATAGATGACAATGATGGATTTATTCCTGAAATTGTCCCAGCACAAGACAACAATGAGATTCTCCCTCAAATACCCATAGAGCAAGCTCAACAACCTCAAGAAGTGTCATTAAGAAGATCCACTAGAGAAAGGAGAAATGCAATTCCAGATGATTATATTGTGTTTCTCCAAGAACATGAGGATGACATTGGTTTAACAGAGGATGATCCAATCAACTTCTGTCAAGCTATGCACAGTTCTAATTCTCAAAAGTGGATTGATTCCATGAAGGATGAGATGAAGTCTATGCATGACAATGATGTCTGGGATCTCGTTGAATTACCTTAAGGTGTGAAACCTATTGGTTGTAAATGGATATTTAAAACCAAGAGGGATTCAAAAGGTAATATCGAGAGATATAATGCTCGTTTAGTTGCTAAAGGCTTTACTCAAAAGGAAGGCATTGATTACAAAGAAACCTTTTCTCCGGTTTCTTCGAAGGATTCTTTTAGAATAATAATGGCACTGGTAGCTCATTATGATTTAGAGCTCCATCAGATGGATGTTAAGACTGCGTTTCTAAATGGCGACATTGAAGAAACGATTTATATGATGCAACTAGAAAATTTTGTGTCTGGTGACTCAAAGTCTATGGTATGCAAACTAAAGAAATCCATCTATGGTCTCAAACAAGCTTCCCGTCAATGGTATCACAAGTTTCATCAAGTTATTACCTCATATGATTTTGAGGCAAATATTGTTGATGATTGTGTTTATCATAAGTTCAGTGGGAGTAAATATATATTCTTGGTGTTATATGTCGATGATATTACTGCTTGCTAGCAGCGATATAGGCTTATTGCACGAAACCAAGAGATTTCTGACAAAGAATTTTGAAATGAAAGGTCTTGGTGAAGCCTCTTTTGTATTAGGTATCAAGATATTAAGAGATCGTTCTCATGGTATCCTAAGATTATCACAAGAGAGCTATATCGATAAAGTTTTGGATAGATTCGGCATGAAAGATAGTAAACCAGGAGATACCCCTATAGCCAAGGGAACAAATTTAGCCTCAAACAGTGCCCTAATAATGACCTTGAAAGAAATGAGATGCAAAAGATTCCCTATGCTTCAGCTGTGGGAAGTCTAATGTACGCTCAAGTTTGTACTCGTCCCGATATTGCATTTGTGGTGGGAGTTTTGGGCAGATACTTAAGTAATCCTGGGATACAGCATTGGAAGGAAGTAAAGCGTGTAATGCGCTAATTGAAGAGAACAAAAGGGCATATGCTCACTTATCATAAGTCTGACAGTTTAGAGATCATTGGGTACTCTGACTCTGATTTTGCTGGGTGTCAAGACAGCAAACGCTCCACGTCAGGATACATCTTTATGTTAGCTGGAGGAGCTATCTCTTGGAAGTCTGTTAAACAGACTATTATATCTTCTTCAACCATGGCTGCGGAGTTCATTGCTTGTTTTGAGGCGTCCAACCATGGGATATGGTTACGAAATTTTGTCCCTAATTTACGTGTGGTCGATGGCATTGAAAGACCATTGAAAATCTATTGTGACAATAACTCAGCAGTTCTTTATTCCAATAACAATAGGAGTACAACCAAGTCAAAATTCATTGATATCAAGTTTCTGGTTGTCAAGGAAAGAGTTCAGAATAAGCAAATTTTCATAGAACATATAGGGACTGATTTTATGCTAGCTGATCCACTTACTAAGGGTTTAGTGCCTAGAGTTTTTCATGAGCATATTGCTCATATGGGTGTAATCCCTGATAGTACCTTAGTTTAAGTGGGAGTCCCATTTATACTATATGTTCTGATTGTTTTTCTTATTTTCTAAAGAATAAGTTGATGTTTGTCATTCTGCTCTAGCTTATTTTGTGCAATAATTATATTGCGTTTTGAATTGATCTCTATAAAGAATAAAGTTTGGACCAGTTGGAAATAGACATGACTAAGATCACATTGCATGTAATTTCCATGCCACTTATCCATATTTGATCTATGTCATTGAGTACATACAATTGTGGTGATCATTGTGGTTTAGTCACATTGGGTTATGATGAAAGCTGCAGTGGTTCCCTATTGTTGTATGAGATGGACCAAATTGTTTAAGAGTGGTCTAATAGTAAATAACATACGGTTGCGTGCCTAAAGAATTTTGTGATATAAATGCTTAAATGAATATTAAGCCCAAGTGGGAGATTGTTAGAAATTTTATTTCTAATAATTAATATGGGCAATATATATTATTTGCAGCATTTATATTAACTATTTACAATTAGTTTGACTCAATAAAAGTGATCTAATTTTAGTGAGCCTTTAGACTGCCAATAGGAAAAATCGATATGGGCTCAAATAAGTGGAAACCAGATTAGGCCCGTTAGGGGTTAATGGGAACCCTGACAGGTTTATAATCGTAAAGTTGGTCATGGTCCCCAATATGCCAAATCAGAATATGTCTCTCTATCTCCCCATCAGGAAGAGAAATATCCAGTGATTTGGTTGAGGAAGATAATTGCACCAAAGGGCTATTCCGCTGCAACCTCCGGTCAACGTCAATGGATCCAGGTATATTTTGAAACTCGAGCATCTTGATAATCTAATACAATGTATGTTGTCTATTATTTGGTAATTGATAAATTTCCAACATAAAGTGTTTACTCATTGATGTCATTTGGTATGTCCATTTTGTAATTACTTTGGTTATTGGGTCATGCCCATATGTAATTACTTTTGTTATTTGTTATTGGGCTATTATAGGCACTTGAGTTTATGTGGACTATGTTATTATTATTATTTTGGCCATTGTGTTATGAAAGACACTTCGATTATTTTAGTATGCAACTTTGTTGTAATTTTCCTTTAACCGATATTCCACATTTCATAAGGTTACAGATGTATGAGTATCTTGCATGTATGATATGAGTACTCCTATCGAGTATGATTTTCTGCATTGTTGAGATACTTGTATTTTTTTTGTTTGAACCAATTGCTATAAGTGCTTGCTCATAATTGACTTTTTTTGTCTATATTAATCTCGAGCTTTATTTTGTTTAAACTAAGTGTCTATGTTGTTCAAGTGAGAGATTTGTTAAATTTATTTATTCTACTTGAACATGCATAGTCACTTATTTAGTAAAACTCAGATTAATTAAATGTCAACTATTCGCGAGCATTCTTGATTTTGCCCATGTGTAATTACTTTTGTTATTGGGTTTTCCCCTTATGTAATTACTCTAGATACTGGGCTATTGTGAACACTTATGCTCATGTGGATGAATGTGTCGGATTTGTGGCCTATTGTGATGGTGAAAGGAGTTGTTTTTGGATTAGTGTCGAAAAGACATTAACGACAACTATCACGTGTGTTGAGCATTTTAGTAGATCCACTAACCAAAGCCTTGATTATTAGAGTTTCATAACTCGTGTGTGTTTGTATAAGTCTTTTGGTATTTTGAGTTAGTGGGAGTCTGATTTGTATTTTCTCATTTTCTGAGATGTTTTAAGTTTTTTTTATCATATCTCTTATAGCATTTAAAATGCTGGGACCATTATTGGATTGCATATTGTTTTATTGAACTATGCTTTCTCTTATCCATCATTTTATGAAATATAAACATATGGTATGTATCCCTATCGGATGCTATCTTCGATATTATTAATGTTCTTATTTCTTGGAATTATTGAATGTTATGTGCATTGGCTATAATTGATACTTTGGTTTTAATAATTCCTAGTAGTTTTGATAATTGACTAATGTTATCCAAGTGGGAGAATGTTAGATTATTCCCTATTTGTATTTTATGGATTAACATTGATCAATTATTTGGAATTATATTTATGTGAATTATTAATATCAATTATAGATTAATTATTTAATTATAGCACATAATATGAATATGGATGATATATATTCAATTATATTGGGCTTTTATTGTGAATAGCCCGTGATGGGTTGGACTATTCAGTTCAGTAGCCCGTTGAGAGGTCCCTGGTCTCTACTGGTAAGGATATAAACTGATACCCCATTAGTCAGTTTAAGACAGTCAGAGCATAAACCCTTCGTCTTCTGTCACATTGACATAGAAATGGTTGATTCTCTCATTCCAGGTACACAATGCCAATTCTATTATGTTATTGTATTCTATGAACATGATAGTTTACTGTATCTATTTGAAATTGATCTAGGCTAATTTAACAGAAAGTTTACACATTATTCTAAACTCTTTCCATAAAGATATTAGAGAAATTATATTTATACAATGATTTCATACAACAATATCATACAACTAGGAGAGAGACAGTGATAAAAGAGAGAAATGCGGGATATTATAAGTGATATGATAGAGAGATATAAAAAAACATGTTAATATAGAATTTGTTGTATAAATAGAGCAGGTGTTGGATTGATAATCACTGGCTTAAGCTCAAATTGCAAGGTTGAAGCAAACACACACATACACAGAGGACAAACTCATCCTTAAAAATCTAGGCACCCATTTCTCTCACACATCTCTTCATCCAAAAGGCCAAAACTATAGCACACCTCTTCCACATTTCGCACAAAATTTACCAACTAAAAAAACCTTTCACTCCCTCTCCCCTAAACCCGTCATCTCCCTCCATTTCATTTTTTTTTCTCCCACCTTCGCTTCTCACCCATTCTTCCCCAACCCATGGCATGATCTTCTTCAATGGTTGCTTGATTTGGTGAAAATGAGGAGGAGCTATACTTCCTACCTTCCTCTTGTTTTTTTTTTTCATTAACTCTGCCTCATTGTGAGTATGTGTGCATGACTATTACAATCATTCCATCAATGGCCCAAGAATGCCTAGCAACTTTCTAATAATAATTACTTTATTGCAAAACATCAAAAGGAGTTTAATTATTTTTTTAATTGTAGTTTTGGAAATTTTGTTTCTAGGTATGCTTTTTAACTTGAGTGTGTAAATTAATTGATGAGCAAAGGGATGAGAAATGAAAAGAAGTTGGAAGGGAGGTGGGGAAGGGAGAAGGAAGGGACCGTTTAGCAATTTTAATAACTTCAAAGAATATGCATGTGGTTTATTAATAAACTAAGTTTAATTTGGTCTACCGTAAATAAAACCTTTTATTTTACTGCTATCATCATTTGTTAGTGTTATTTAATACTTATGTAGAAAGAGGATCGTGTTCAAGATTTATTTTATGAGCTTTAGGTGTTTAATCTCTTAAAATTATTTATTTATACAACAAATTTTATAATAATTTTTACAACATATTTTTTTTTATATCTCTCTTTATCACATCGCTCATAATATTTCATATTTCTCTCTTTTACCACTATCCTCTCCTAGTTATATGATATTGTTGTATAAAATCATTGTACAAATATAATTTCTCTAATATCTTTAGGGAAAGAGTTTAGAATAATGGACAGTGGTCCTTGTTTTGTCCAAAAACATGTTGCAATTTGAGCTTAAGTTATTCTGAACTCTTCAACTAGTATTTAGTTATTTGTTTAATTACAAATAAAATCAACTTTTGCGGACAATATTTTGTTCCCTAGATGGATCTTTACATTAAAAAATAAACAAATAATTATATTAGCTTAATTATATTTTTGGTTTTCAAAATATCGTGATTTTTTCATTTGGTCCACCATTTTTATTTTTTTCAAAGAAGTCTTCTAAAATGATTTTTTCTCTAAATGGTCCCTCCGTTTTTTTAAATTATTTTTTAAATGATCCCTAAAAAATATCATGATTTCCAAATTAATCCCTATAAAATATCATAATTTTTAATTTAGTCCACCAAAATATCGTGATTTTCCCAAATGATCCATCTCCTTTGTTTTCGGTGTCACGTCAGCACTTTATGGTAAAAAAATTCAGAGGGTCCATTTAGGAAAAAAGTCATTTTTGGATGACCACTTTGAAAACAAATAAAAATGGGGGACCAAATGAGAAAGTAACGATATTTTGGAGGACAAAAAACATAATTAAACCAATTATATTTTTATTTTTCATTTGATTTCACTCAATTATTTTACAAGATAATATTTATTGTCATAATAACTGATATATTTATCTATGATAGCCTTTTATAATTTTTTGTAATATTAGCATAATAAAAGGAATAATACATATATGTTAAATATAATATAATAATACATATATGTTTAAATAGTTAAATAAATTATTTTTTATAAATAAAATACTTAACATGTTACTAGACAAGTTTCATGATTTAACGTTGAAACATGGTAAATTCACATTTCCAACGCTAGAAATCGTTGTATTGAAAAATTCGAACTTGAGTTTAACAAATTTTAACACTATAAACCAAACAATAAGACATGTGATTTTATGTTACAATTTTTCATTCCTTATGGTCACATGTCATGACATATTTGTGATCTAATTGTCCTTTAACTTTGAGTGCATATTTTATTTCCTTAAAGCTACATATTCTCTTTCTCATTGTAAGGAAATACACATGTAAGCATAATAATTCTTTTTCTGAGTTTTTCATTTCAAAAATTTATATTTTTAAATTGTTTTCATTTCAAAAGCTATTGCTACTTTTCTATACATATAAAGACTAATAGGAATCTTTTTGATACATAGAATCATATAATATACTCTTTATTGGATATTCCTCCGATTTCTAAATACCAAATGAAACACCTTGTAAATTCACTTTAAAATATTTGACTGATCTAGATAGGAAGATGCTAGATCGCATTACAAACGGCCATATTTTATTTTGTACTTAAGGTTTGTTAAAATGAAAATTTTTAACTATATCATTTTTCCTCTCTTGTGAACTAGATTTGGTTCATATAAATGAAAAAATAGTAAATATATTTATATTTTTTATATATTCAGTTCACTTTAAATTAATAAAAGAACACTTAGAAAAAAATCCAGTGCATGGCACATGTTTAATAATTAATTAAACAAATATACAATACAATATATGAAATTAAAAGTAACAAAATATAATACTCTAAGAATCTCTTTAACTTAAAACTAAGGTAAATAAAATATTGGGAAAAAAGTATAAAATTATCCTCAACGTTTATCCTTTTATAAATGGGCACCATAAACTTTTAATTTGTCTTAAATAATCCTTAAATTTTTATCATTATCACAATATGTCATTTCATTAAAGGAAAATTAATATAACTAACATCAATATTTCAAGATTTTGAATTTTAAATATTAAAATCATGTAAAAAAAGTAAAAGTAATTTTTTTATTCTTTAACTCTGCCAAATTTTAAGTGTATTTAAAATTTTAAAAGTGAAACATGATGACTTATATCAGTGTTTAAATTGGTTTGAGATTTTGCATTGGGGCCATCTATATTACATTTCTATGCAAATCTTAGTGTTTTTGTGAGGTCCTGGAAATGAATATTACTATTTGGTGGTTGTTGATGTTGTTTAATTTTGATATTGTTTCAAGTAGGGATATGACAATTGGATCCAGATTCAGTGGATACCTACAAAAATTAACCACAATAGATAGGGTAATTACCCATCAAATGAGTCTGGGTCCGGGTATGAGTAATTACTCGTACTTTTTAATAGGTACGGGTACTATGGTACCTTACCATACTCATACCTGCACTTATATAATATATATAATTAATGTAATTTATATATATATCATTAATTTAATATATATATATATATTTATATTATTAATTAATATTTTTTCCAAAAAAACATTAATATATATTGTTAATTTAATTAATTTAAATGTTATAATTTTGTCCTAAACACTAAAATAGCAAAATTTGAATTAATTTCCATTTCTCCTCCCACTGTTTTATTCTCTCATTCACTTCCACACACTATAGTTGTTTTATAGGTTAAACTTGGATGATCTATGGATTTTTTCATTTATTTTTAATTAATTTTAATTTTCTAATTAATTTATTATTTTATATATAGTTAACAAAAGTGTGGGTAATAAGTATGAGTACGGGTACTTAAGTGCCCAACGGATAAGGGTACGAGTATTAAAATCGTTATTCATGCGGTTGCGGTTATGAGTCCAAGTACAAATATTTTTAAAAACGCGAGTACGAAAACGATTACTATATATAGTACCCTACCTAATCCCTACTATTTTCATCCTAGTTTGAACACGAATTTGTTCTTTGCTATCACGGGACTCCGTTTCGTGTTCTCTTAGCATTGGTAATTCATAATTGCTATATTGAATTTCTTGATGGTTTAGGTGGTTTTGGTTAGGCGCTGTCCGTGGGCATCTTTTTTACCTTTGCCATTTGATGTGTTTATTTGGTTTTGGTAGGTATTGTACTGTGGCGGCATGTTTTGTCTTTTTTCTTTTCCCTTATGCTTTGGTTTGTAACTCGATTATGTACTATTTATACTCCCTTTTAATTTAGTTTTTTTTATCTAACAAAAAATTATTGTTTTAATTTAGATTTTTTTTCTATTTTATAATTTTTCTATTTTTATTTTATATAATTTTAATATTTTAAACACAACCTAGACGTGTTGAGAAGATTTTACTAATTATTTAACTTCATTAATAAAAAAAATGACCTATTATAATAATGATAAAAATTTAAGAATTAATTAAGATAAAATAAGAGAAAAAAACGACCTATTATAATAATGATAAAAATTTAAGAATTAATTAAGATAAAATAAGAGTTCATAGTGTGTATTTATAAATAAGTAAAAATTTAGGATAAATATATTTTTTATTATATTATACTGGTATTTAAATATGTGATATTGCACGAAGTAATATTTTATTTTGTTTCAATTAAAAGAGATATTAACTAAACAAATATAATTAAGTGAAAAAGATAATATATTTTAAAATTTAAATAAAAAATTTTAAAAATAATAAAAAGAGTATCATACGAAAATTATTAATGTAATTCTTAATCGTTATTTTTTAAAATTTACACAAAAAGTTCAGAGCAGGGACGAGGCTAGCAACTTGGGAAAAGGGGCCATGACCTCCTCAACCTCTGTGATTTTTTAATTATATACTACTATACATATTATTTATAAAAAATTATATTATACACACACATATATATAGACACAATAAATCCTAAATCTTAAAATGAAATATAGATTATATTTGATAAAACTATTTGATAAACTAATTAAATTAAAATTATTTAAATAGTTAATTTATATAAGGCTTAGTTACATTTTTGGTCCCCCTACTATCATTAATCCGCGATTTTGGTCCCCCTACTTTTTTTTCGCAATTTTGGTCCATCTATTATTCCAAATTCGTGATTTTGGTCCCTCTAACACATACTTGGGAGGTATAGAGGGACCAAAATTTTGAACTACATCGCAAATTTGGAATAATAGGGGGACCAAAATCGCAGATTGATGATAGTAGGGGGACCAAAAGTGCAATTAAGCCTTTATATAAAATACATAACATGTTTATATAAATTTTATTATATAAATATTATTTTTGTTTTCTAGACAAAATGTAATGTTAGGTAATTATATATAATTTCATATTTTTTATAAATTTCAAAATCTTACTAATTTTTTTAATGATACAATATTTCATTAAAAATTAAAATGAATAGTGAAATAATTAAAATATATAACATAAGATAAATAGTAAAAAGAGAATCATAATTAAAAAATTCATAGAATTTTTAAATTACTTATAATATATATAAATTATGAGTCTTTATTTTAATTCACTATATTATATTTTATTTAGTTTTTAATTATATATATAATAATAAATTGCATTTGGGGTGACAAGATTGATTGGAAAAAATATAATTATTGGTCCCTCCTTGATTTTAGATTCTGGCCTCACCCCTGCTTCAGAGAATAAAAGCAAATTTTTGAATTTAATAATTAAATCATTTATTTATTATTTAAAATAAAATAGAAAAGTGAGGTGAATAAACATGAATGTTCTGCTAATCTAAGAATTAATGTGAAATCTCCTTTAATCTTAGAGTGTCTTGCATATAAGATTTGTTACTCAAATTTAATTTAAGGAAATATTAATGAGTGTCCCAAGGAACCAAAATTAGAATGTTTCTAAGAGTTTATGGAGTTTCAAATGTTTTTTTTTGTTAACCACATATATCCTCTATTTCCAGGACAATCCTGCTCGGGGTCTAGTCACAGTTAAGATTCCTCACCTTTCTCTAAAGAGTGTGTTTAGTGGTGATCGAAATTGAAAATTCTTCCCACAATCCTTTGATAAATGCAATTAATACCGTAATTTTTAATAAAAATATTCTATATATGGATTCTTTAGGCAATGCTTTCATTAACATGACCTTTAATTTAATATATATATATATGAGTCAGGATCCGTTGACACCAGGTGTCAAACTTGAAGAGTTACACCTCTTAATAATATTTTGTAAAATGTGAATTTGACCAATCCAACCGTTGAATTGAAAGTTCTTATAAAGTAGATCAAGCTTATAAAATTTCAGAAAAATCGAAGACTAATTGATATTTCATCAAACTAATTTATTTTAACGTATAATATGTTTTTAAAATACAAATAAAAGTCCACTATTAGATAACATATCTACGAATGTCCAAATTATCTAAAATTTGATATACATAATCATGAAGGTAATATAATATGATTCAACAGTTGGATTGGTCAAATTCATATTTTACAAAAAGTTATTAAGAGGTGTAACTCTTCAAGTTTGACACCTGGTGTCAACGGATCCTGACTCATATATATATAGATTATGACATGTGTGTTACACATATTAATGAGTAAATTATGATGATATTAATAAATTGAAAAATATGAAATTAAGTATATCAATAATAATAACAACAACAACTATTATTATTATTATTATTATTAGTTGTTCTATTATTATATATTCAGAGAGAAGAGAATGAACGAGGATGAAATGCTCTCGTCTGAGGAGAAGGATAACCTTGATCGTAGCACTAAGAAGGCAAAGGTAGAAGGATCAAGAACAAAATAGTTACATGAAGAGGATTCAAGTGTCTCTTCCCCTACTGAGATGGAGGAGTCTGAAAAGAGCTCAGAGGAAAATCAAAACCAGAACCAGGAGCTTTTCAAGACAGTTATGGGTATGGCGTTACGAAGAAGGGTGGTCTCCTACAAGGATGCCATCCTTGGAGTTAATGGAGGTAAGCAATCGGAAGCTGGTTCGGATTATGAAGGCTCGTATTATGCTAACTCTTCAGAAGATGACTCCTCAAAGGATTACAAAAGTGAGCAGGAAGCTGTTGAGCCTACTACTGACCCCTTCTGCACAGAAGAGCACATTTCTCATCAGGAATACAAAAAAGCTTGAAAACATTGGAAACTCTCAGTTATAGTCATAATTTTGGGAAAGAGAGTCGGTCTCTGTTTTCTACAACTCAGGCTGATTAAACTCTGGAAACCTTTGGGGGATATGGAAGTTATTGATCTTGAGAACGAGTAATTTTTAGTGAGATTCTCTCTTCAGTAGGATTACTGATAAGTGAAAATCATATGATAAATTAGAGCACCTTTTAGTTCATTTGTCAAGGATAAAATGGTATTTTTGCCCCAGTTTAATCCTTTTTTATTAAATATTAGATAAATTGTATTTATTAATCTTGGATTTGAATTTGATGTTATTTTAATAGAAATATTGCTGATTTTTGCAGGATATTGCAAAGATTTGATTTGAAGGAAAGATAACATTAAATGAGGGAGATATCTGCAAGATTTGAGTTTGATTGAAGACATTTAATAAAGATTTGAAGAAGATTTGAGGCAATCAATGAGGAGATCACTGCCAATCAAATAAGGATTCTGCAGACAACCTTCCCAATTAAATCCAAGATGCTCAATAAATGCAAGATTTCATCAAGAAAAGGGAAACAAAGAAAGACAAATCAACCAAAATCAGTCTCGGGGAGAGATCAGGTTAAAAAGAGAAAGTCTGAAGCTGCAGGACGCATTCTGAGCTTCAACTTGCGCTGTAGCGCAGCTCTCTGGAACCTGCGCTGTAGCGCAGCTTGAAGCGCAGGTCACGCAGATTTGTTTCATGTTGCCATTTTTAGATAGATTTCTCCCCAATTTCCTTTGTCTTTCCTTAGCCTATAAATAGGACCTCATTGCACCAGATCAAAGTGTGCACGATTATTGTAATTCAATCTTATTTCAGTGATAATGCACCAGAGCTAATTTTAGAGTAGGAGCGTTTCACAAGGATTGAAGATGGTGACAACATCTTCGGTGGTTTGTATGGCTACCTTGTGTAGTTAACTCTCTATTAGGATTGAATGTAACTGATTCTATCCCCAAGTGTATGTAAACTCTATTTTATTATTTCCTGAGCTCTCTGTCTATAATATTGGCAATCTTATTCTGTGCTTAATTCCTAACTTCCGCGCTTGCGCCGGAGTTATAGGCTAGTTTCGACTAGGATTGAGGATGGGGGAGCGGATTCTGAAGAAACCCAAACTCTGATTGAATAAGAGGACTCGATACTCTGTGACTGACACATGAGCGTTACTAATGAGTGATGGGTAGTGACAGTACTCTAGCGAAGGGCGTTTACAGGATTAGGCCTTAGTATCGATAGCAAATGATTAGTTGATTGTCAATCCAGGACCGACACATGGATGTATCCTGATGAGTGATGGGTAGTGTGAGTACTCTAATGAAGGTGCATCTAAAGGATTAGGCCTCGTTTATCAATTAGTTCTTTTACAAACGGAATAAAGAAAACAAAATAAGCCGAGGGTAAGTCTGTCGCTTGGGAGAGCCCGCATGGATTATCTTTGAGTGTGTGAGGCCGCTGGTAACTCGGGGTCTTAGCAATATAGTTTGTCTACAGTATTATAAAGTAAACCTAAAATAATAGATAGTTTTTACATGCACAAAGGGTGTGATGATATGAAGTTCAATCCTAATCCAAGTAAAATGTCTCTAACTCTTCCTTTCTAATTTAATTGATTATTTATTTGTTATTTACAATTTACGCAAAAATACTCTTATAAATCTATTGTTTTCCCTTGATAAATAGATCACGACTATACGCGAATTGATTGTTCCCTGTGGATACGATAACTCTTCTTACTATTATACTACTGGGTTTTTGGTTCGCTTGCCAGAAACCCATCAATTACGAAAGGGTTTTTCAAAATGGTCCTTGGATGTTGACAGGTCACTACCTGGTTATTCAGAAATGGCAACCGGATTTCTTTCCATTGGAAGATGAGCTTAAGCGCGTAACAGTTTGGATAAGAATTCTCGGTTTGCCGATGGAGTTTTATGATCGCAGTATTCTTTGGAGCATAGGAAATGCAATAGGTAAGACTATCAAGGTGGATTAAAACACCCTTAAGCCAATGGAAGGAGTTTGGGGCCAAACCACTACTAAACGTGGTGAGTTTGCGAGGGTATGCATAGAAATTTATCTAAGGAAGATTCTTGTGTCTAAATTCTGATTATATGGAAGGGTGTACTCTGTGGAGTATGAAGGCTTGTTCTTAGTGTGTTTCAGATGTGGGCGCTATGCCCACCAGAAAGATTCTTGCCCTCTTCAGAATACAACAACTAGTACTGAACAACCAAATGGGGGAGGTGGCAATCAACCACAGCAGCAACATTCCACCATGGCAGGGAAGGTACAAGAGGGTGCAAAGGATGTCATTGCATCGTTGAGTGGAAACTTTGGCCCATGGATAATTGTGCAGAGGCCAATGAGAAAGCGACAGGTCCCCACTAAAAGACAAGCCAATAACAATACCAATGATGGTACCATTCCTGAATCCAATTATGCCAATCATGAGGAGCAGGGCGGCTCACATTTTCGCATTCTGACAGATGAGGACCACACCCATGAGAAATCCCAGGATACACCTGAGCCTACTGTACCCTTTGTGAACCCTCCCATTCCTACCCAGAACCAAAATGCTACAATAGCCACTGCAGCTAAGCCCAACACCTCTTCCAAACAAAAAACGACCACCCCAAAACCAGCCATTCCCTCAGGCCTAAAAATAATTACACAAGCGAAGGCCTTAGCTAGACAAATGAACCAAGTCAACCTTGCTCCATCCTTGAGCCTGCAACCTAACCATCCTAATACTAGCAAACCTTCGTCCCCCCTTAGCACCACCCAGTAGGCCAATTTGGTTCAGCCAACCCAGCCACATCATTTCCCCCTAAACCCCTTCCATTGTCCCAAAAACCCACCATTCCCTCCAAAGTACTTGCTTCAATAACCTCCATCTGGGTACTCATAATAAAAGGCCCCCTGACATTGGCAATGCGTCTATGTTGAATGATCAAGGCACATATATGATTGTTGATGAAACTGACCAGGATCAGATGTTGAGTCTCAAGAAAGTTATAAAAGAATTTCTAAGAGAACTAACTTATCTTCTATGTTTTAATGAATACATATTTTGTTATTAACTATTGAAAAGTTGCACATGCGTTTAATGGATTTACTTTGATTTCAGCTAAAGTTGACCATCTGAACCTAAGCGTTTATGACACATCTGTTTGAAGGAGTCAAGCTCTCTGAAGCACCAAGACTCTCTGAAGAAGCCTTGTCAATCTGGAGGTCAAATTGTCTGAAGTGTTGTCTGTTTGAAAACATCAAGACGTCTGAAGTCCTAGTTTATCTGAAGAATGATACTCTCTGAAGATTGCTGACGTGGATTACTATAAGTTTTCTGAAGAGTAAAGCCTTTGAAGCTTTCTCCTGGAGTCAAAGCGTCTCTGCAATCCTTCTCTTACACGCAATTCATCCTTTCCATTTCAAGGCATGCATAACATTGATTTTCAAGTGTTTGAAACTCATGCACAATAGAGGAAAGTCTGTTACGCAGTTTTTGCAGAAGGTCAGTGTAGGTTGCAACCTTTGCACTATGTCAGAAGATCATCTCATAACGGATTAAATAGCATTTAATTCTATCTCTTAACGGATGTTTCTCAACGTACTTCATCAATCCTCTATAAATAGCTGCATTGAAGACCCATGTAGCAGTTGAAAATTTTAAGAATCAAGACGCTCTTACGCTGCTAATTTTTCACAGAAAAACAAACTCTGATAATTTCTATTTGTACACAATTTTTCATATCCTAAGTTCAACTCAGTTTGCTTGTACATCTACCTGTTTAAGTTACGAATTGGTTTTGTAGTTCATCAACTTAAACAAATTCTTTGTAAACACTTTTTAGTGTCTAAGAGCCTGAAGAGGCTTGGTGGAAGAAAGAATACTTGGTTGTTGAGCCTGAAAAGGCTTGTTGTGTAAACAATACTTGGTGGTAGGGCCTAAAGAGGCTTGAAATAAAAGAATACTTGTAATCTGATCAGATTAGTGGAAAATTCATAGCGTGTTTGCTCTGAGACTGGACGTAGCTCACCGTGGTTGTGAATGAACCAGGATAAACTATGTGGCTGAGTATCTCTTTCCCTTATCTCTTTCAAATTAGTTTTATTACTAATCTTAAGGGGATTGAACTTGTTCATACAAAAACTGAACATAAAATCTGTTTAAGAAAATATGTTTTCATACTATCTGAAGCTGCTTCAGACAATATGTAAACTTCAGATAACTCTTCAGTTGTCTGAATTTTTCTGAAAGATTCAATTTTAAGAAAAAGTTTCCAAAAAACGTTAAGTTTTACATAAACACTATTCAACCCCCTTCTAGTGTTTAACTGTGTTTTCTACATCAGATTCTTAAAGTTCCTATGGATATTGTCATGAAGAATTAAGCCCCTTTTGGGGTCTATTTTGGTGTTGCCACCATATCTCTTTTTATAATATTTTATGAATCTTATTTGCTGGAATGTTAGGGGTGCAGGGTCCCCAACCCTGCCAAGGCTATTCAGAGAGTTAAAGAACCACTACAATTATAGTGTCTTTGTCTTGTTAGAAACTCAAACTAGTAGGACCAGAGCTGATGCAATTATAGGCAAAGCTGGTTGTGAAATTAAACCAATAATATCTCAACACTCTTGCCCAAGAAGAGTTACTTTGGCAGCAGAAAGCTAGGTGTGATTGGATAAAGTTTAGAGATCAAAATACTCGTTTCTTCCACTCCTCCACAATGATTCGAAGGAAAAGAAACAAGATAGAGGCACTTTAAAATTATGATGGTGCTATTGTGATGGATCAGGCTGAGTTATCTTCTTTAGCTTTGGAGTTCTTTCAAAAGCTATACACTGCAGATGAGCATGTTATGTGTTGGAATTGGCTAAATGGTTTTCCTAAGTTTAATGATGCTACACTTACTAACATTCAGTCTTCTTTCCATCCTGAAGAGGTTAGAGCAACTGTCTTTAGTATGGGACCTCTCAAAGCTCTGGGCCCTGATGGTTTGCATCCCTTGTTCTTCCATAAATACTGGCACCTAGTAAGTCATTATGTGTGCCATCTTATTGCTAGTATCTTTACTCACCCTTCCCTAGTGAGACTGATAAATGAAACTCTTATAGTCCTTGTGCCTAAAATAGATGCCCCCTATCCATGAGACATTTTAGACCACTAAGCCTTTGCAATGTCACTTATAAAATGGTGACGAAAGCTATGGCCAGCAGACTAAAAAAGCATATACCTACTTTGATCCATCCGAACCACGCAGACAACAGATAATATAATTGTTGCCCAGGAGATTTTTCATAGCATGAGGATTAAAAAGGGGGAAGTTGGTTTTATGGTGTTAACTATGACAGGCTTAGTTGGGATTTTTATTTCGGACACCTTACAGGAGTTGGGGATTGATGATCAATTCAAGAATCTTATTATGCATTGTGTCCACCTCTTCAATGAAAATTCTTTTTAATGGCCAATGTACTCAGCCTTTTCTGCCATGTAGAGGGATTAAACAAGGGGATCCATTATCCCCCTACAATTTTGTACTATGTTTGGAAAGACTGGCCCATCTCATCCATCAAAGGGTGTCTCAAGGACTTTGGAAACCAATCTGCCTGAATAAGGGAGGAACGCCTATATCACATTTGTTTTTTTGCAGATGATCTTCTTTTTTGCTTTGAAGCATCTGTCAACCAGCTATCAGTTATCATTGACTGTCTGAATCTGTTTTGTGGAGCTTCAGGACAGAAAGTAAATGTAGAAAAATCCTTGTTGATGGTCTCAAAAAATGTCAGTCATACCAGGGTAGTCGAGCTGAGTTCTATCTCTGACTTCAAGCTAACAGGGAATATGGAAAAAAAACAACAAGCACCTATCATTACCTAATTGAAAAGGTCCAGCAATGACTTGCCAGTTGGCGTGCCAGCTCTCTATCCATGGCTGGGAGGATTACACTTTGTCAAGCCATCATTGCAGCCTTACCTAGCTACACAATGCAAACGGATTTACTTCCAAAAATTGTGTGCAACATTTTTGAGCGGATTATTAGAGACTTCATTTGGGGAGCAACTAATGGTGAAAGGAAACTTCAGTCAGTGGGCTGGGATTATTTCTGCAGACCAAAGGATCAAGAGGGAATGAGATTCCGAAATATGCATAATTTCAATAAAGCCTTGTTCATGAAATTGTGTTAGGGGCTTTCTACAAATTCGGATTCCCTTTGGGTAAAGGTCCTTAAAAGTAAATATAAAACTGGTTTAAATTCCATCCCCGAAGTGAGGAGAAGGCAAAATGACTCTACAATGTGGTAAAGAATTTGTTCTATTTGGAGTCTGTTTAAGCAGGGATGTAGATGGAATATTGGGGATGGTACTCAAACTAAATTTTGGGTTGACCCCTGACTTCGGTCAGGAACAGTTCTTAGTACTTTGGTTGCTAATCCCCTTCCTCAGTCTATGCTCAATATGTCTGTGATAGATATGACAGATGGTAATGGCCAATGGCTTGTTCAAAGGTTTTTTTTACCTGAGAACAAAATGCTACAAATGATGGTTGTTTCTCAGTTAAATCAACTTATCACTTAGTTGTAAATAGTTATAATGGTGTTGTAGATCCTATTTGGAAGAAGGTCTGGTCCTGGAGTGGCCCTCACAAACTTAGGAGTTTCTTATGGATGATTCTAAAAGGTGGATTGAAAACTAACTCCTTCAGAAGCAAGGGAGGCATTTCTGACTCTCCTTTGTGTCCTTGTTGTGGAGCCTTCCCTGAATCCCAAATCCGTATACTTAGAGATTGCCACTATGCCCACCAAATCTGGTATTTGTTGAAGGTTGATAATGCCGACCTCCGTTTCTTTTCTCGTGACATCCATTCTTGGATTGCTTCTAACCTTGATGGTCACTCAACAGCCTTACACCAAGCTCCCTGGTCCACTGTTTTTGTCAATACCGTGTTCTCTATTTGGAGCTCTAGAAATGAATATGTCTTTAAGGCTAATCTCAAGTATGCCGATTATGTGGCTCATTTGGCTAAGGCTAAAGCCTGTGATTACTCACGTGTGTATACCAATCCCACTTCTAGTTCTCAATCCACTCTATATGGCACTCTTATGATAAAGTGGACTCTCCCACCTCCAGGAATCCTGAAATACAATGTTGATGCTTTAGTTAATATCCATGATTCTAGTGCAGCTTGTGGGGGAACTATTCGAGACTGTTCTGGCAGATGGATTGCTGGTTTTGTCAAGAATATTGGGCAGTCATCAGTCAACATGGCCGAGCTTTGGGGTATCTTCACAGCCCTTCAGCTTGGTCTACATATTAGCGTCCCTGACATATGGGTAGAATTTGACTCAATGCCTTGCAATATCTGTCATTCTGGAAGGTTGTAATAGGTTCCATCCCTATTATAGGATTATCTTAGCAATCAAAAGGATCTCCCTTCAGTACAAGTCTATCAAGTTTTCTCACACATTTCGTGAAGGCAATCGTGTAGCGGATGCTCTAGATTTGATTAGAGATGATGTAGCTGGGATTGTTTTCCACCGTGGTTTTGCTATATAGCTGGGCCCTTGCCCTCCCCCTTACAAAAAAAAAATATTATTATAATAAATTGAGCAAAACATTACATGTATTTAACATAAAAAATTTTATTTAATTTTTTTGTCTTGTGATAAATAGTTTATACAAAGTGCTTAAAATTCCTAAGTTTTCCACTTGGGATTAAAACTTATGAATGAATGCCAAGTGAGTTTAGGGTAGGGATGGTGGAAATAATGTTTTTCCCATTGCTTGCAAGAAGATTAAAGTTGGTGTCTATTCAATAATTTAGGTATGAATGCATTTTTTTTGTTTACATGGAATACAATGAGGTTTGAATCTAAGGAGTCATGTTAAACTACCCAAACCCCCATCATTAGGCTGACCCTGGTGGGTTCAGTCATGAATGCATTTAAATTAAAGCTTACAACTCCTAGTATTCATTTATCTCAATTAGTCAAATATCTCAAATTAAGAAAAATAAGAGAATGATCCACACAAATACAATTCAACCAAAATGCTAAGTTGGTAAAATGAAATAATATAATAGAGATGGCATGTCATTGCGAGAGTTTGCGCTTCAAATTTTAGATATTATAATGGATATATAAATTGAAGATTTAGAATGTAAAGATGGATCAAGATATGCTAATCCAGTAGAGCTAGCTTAATGATTGAAGATTTGGGTAAGTTGCATCAAGTGTTAAATTTCAAACTAAGTGCTTCCATTATGCATCAAAAGAAAAAGATATTCTCATAATAAGAAAACTAATAATACATTCTTTTAACATATTGTTTCCAATACATTCTTTTTTTTGTAAAATAATACATTCTTTAATATTGGTTGAAAAAATTCACTCAAGATCCACTAAGGGTATGCTTGATTTTAAGTTAGATAGAATTGATTTGGACAAAATTAATTATAAGGGAATTGATTTTTATAGAATTTATTGGATGAGGCAAAGTAAAATCATTTTTAGAGATAAAATTACTAAAATGGGTATACTATTTATTCTATTATATCAAATTAAAAACCATTGATTGATTAAAAATGTAATAAGCACCTTAGTTTCTACTAAAATCGAATATACTTTCAATTCTTCAAAATCACATTAGGATTGCTTAAACTCATTTTACTATTCATGATCAATTTTATCCAAAAGAAAAAACTTCAAACATGGCTTGAACAAGTCATAACCCTATTTTCCCTTACCTAACACCCATCCAAACGAGCACTAAAATAGGAAGAAGATTCAAACATATTAAAAGTGAGACTTGCATAATTTGATGAGATTCACATCACCAATAACAGTATGTTAAAAAAGGAGAAATGTTTGTACAACAAATAATATTTACTCATTTTGATCCTATTTATAAGACGTTTTTTTTAATATAAACACATACATTAAAAAAATGTTTTAATGTATGGCTTACATATGTTTTTAATCCCTAAAAAATTAGTAAAGTTTATGTTTAGTCCCTATAAAATTAACGATAAGGATTAAACTTGGAAGCGCAAAATTAATGAGGGACCAAATTTAGATGAAAAGTTTTATAGGGACTAAATACAAAATACTTTAATTTTCGAGGGACTAAAATCATATTTAAGCCTTTAATGTATTAATTTTTAAATTTTTTTCTCTAATTACCAAATTTATCTTTATTAAGAATTAAACTCTATTCAATAATGGAAAGACATAAAGAGAAAAAATTATGTAAACAACATTTTTCTTCGTACCATTTTTTAATTTTGAAAATATCACAATAATGATAATTGAGATTCATGAATTTAAAAAGAGATTAGCTAGTGCGGTCGTGTCAGGCTGAATCAGGACGTCGTTTGTGCTACATTATGCTATGAAGTGTGTCGAATTCTTATTCGTCCCTTACAATACAAATTAAGTATCCAATTTGCATTGGTCAAAATATAAATAAATGTAGATCGATAGAAATTAGAAAGTGAGTAACAAAGAGAATATAGAAATGGGAAGAGGGAAAGTGAAGCTGAACAAAATTGAGAACCCAACAAGCAGGCAGGTGACCTTCTCAAAGAGGAGGAATGGGTTGATCAAGAAGGCCTCTGAGCTTTCCATCTTATGTGAGGCTGAAGTTGCCCTTGTTCTCTTCTCTTCATCTGGAAAGGGTTACCATTTTGCTAGCCACGAGTAATAATAATAATGTTTTATTTTCAACCTTATATAAATAAAAATTATGATGCCAATTAAAATTGTATGATTCCATATATATATGTTTCTACTTTCTACAACAAGAGTATATAATTAATGTTTACAATGATGATTGGCGCAGCGTGTATAGGACCATTTCGAGGTATCGTTGTCAAGTGGGACTGCCCCAATCAAATATCAATTGCTTAAGAACTGCAGAGGTATATACATATATTGTTTCATGTAGCTCTCGTTGGACCCGTTAATTGCATTTGCATATAGATATTTCTCATCAATAACTGCTTGCATATACTATATACTAGCAGATCCGGGTAGTACAATTGATTGAAGTATACTTAAATTAATTGCTACCTTGAAATGTTGTTGATTTTCACCTTTATGTATGTTTCTTTCTTTGAATTTGATTTGTATTAATTGCTCAATGTGTCTTATGCTTTTGAAAGACTTGGAGGACTGAAATTGATGAATTAAGGAGATCGGTGGACAACACGCAAGCAAGACTAAAGTACGTTTTTTACAATGGAACTATGACACACACACACATATATTGTAATAGGGTCCGTTTGGTTTACAGTGGAGTAGAATTGATTCTAGAAATGGATTATGCACGCTTTACAAAATACGTTGGACAAAAGTAATTTAAAATCAATTTTCAAAACCATGATTTTGTTGAACTAAAATTTAAAACAAACAGGCTAATAGCCCTTGTTTGTCTCATGTAGTCACCATCTATGCCCTGCATCACTGACACTGGGTTTTGTTCTTATTAGGCATTTAGCAGGAGAGGATCTGTCAACACTAGGCATGAAAGAATTGAATCAACTAGAGCGACAATTGAGTACTGGAATTAAACGCATCAACTCTACCAAGGCATGTATAGAGACCAAAGATTCCTTTTACCTAATTAGATGAAATTTGGAAATGTAGCTAGTCATATGATTTATGATCTCCAAATCTATCATGCCTTGTTTATAGCAGAATACAGTATATAGAAATTGAAAATGGAAAACCAATTTACCATTAAGACAATATCATATCAGAGAGAGCCATCTGATTATTGAAAATTCATAGTTTATTACTATGTATATAATCACAATTACAATTTAATCAATGACCATAATTATATTATACACTTTTAGTTCTAAAGTAAATCTTTTATTTTAGAAGAGTCAAATATGTTGTTACTCAAATATTTGTCTAACTTGAATTAGTTTATTTTCAGAAACATGTCAACGCTGAGAACAGAGCCAGGCTTATGAAAAGGGTAAGATTACAAGCAAAACTGGTTTGGACCTTTTAAAACTTGATGAGATGTTATATACATCCACTAAGTTTAGAATTAACTTCAACGCAGATTAATGATTTAATACATGTTTGCATGAAGAAAAAAAATAATATTTATCTTATCTTCATGCAGATTAAAGCCCTACAAGAGGATAACACACATCTTCAGAAAAAAGTGAGCCTCCAGCAACAGTAGTAGTTTTCATCTTTAATATTATTGTGTGCACTTCAAGCTTGACATTTGATTCTCCATGTGTGTATAATTCAAGTTGCATGTATTGGAAGATCCCAATGCGAGCTCCACAAATTTAGACGTATGAGCATGCGATGCATTTCAAAGGTCAGCTAATCATTTTAGTTACAGGAATTTAGATACATGAATCATTATCATATAGAGTTCATATAGTCCTGAAATTCTAAACACTTTCCATGGTTCTATTTAGTATTTACTTAGTTTTTGTAACTTGTTTGGGTATCTAAAGTACCATGGACCAAATTGCAGGATCGCTCAAGATTGAACTTTGAAAGCAGACATGAAAATGACCTGCCCAAAACAACTCTTCTCATAACTTGCATTGATGGCATGCTAAAGATCTCCGAACAGGTTGCGACAACAGTCTTAGCATTGCCTCTTTTATTTTTATTTTTTTTATATCCTCATTTTAATGTATGAAGACGTGTTTTTGGCACTTGTCAGCAAAGTAGTATATGTATTGTCTTCACTCCTACAATATCGGCTTCAGAAGATGTTAAGTTTCATGATGAAATTGTGATAGTTAACAAATAAATAACTGCACACACCTAGGTATAAATTCCATAAACATGCAAGATAATAATGTTATTGCCTGGTAAACCATAAGATAGACAAATCCATGACTACAACAGAGGGCAGAACGCATCCTCCTCGAACTAGCAATGTACATCTTGAAAAGAAACTATGAGCAGCATCTACTATTCTACAGAGGAAGGAGTATATGACATCATTAAATAGACAGTGCTGTAAACATGCAGACAGCAACTAACGGGGCTTGCTCCTTGACATTGACCAATCAAGGTGGTACAAGGACGCACCATTTCTCCACCACAAAATATTCCAGCCAATGGTACTCCTGGAAAATTCTCCAAAAAAGGGGAGCTATCAACATTGAGACGTTCAAAGAATGATTCACCGCGACCATAACAAGCAAAAATGAGACCCCCGAAGACATTGATAGCATTGTCTCCATCACCCTTGAAACTCTTGGAATTTCTTTCCAGTGTAATCTTCTTGAGGGCATCATGAACCTCAGTTAATGAAGCTAATGCTGTATTAGGATCTGAATGGTAGACCTGAAAGTTATCTCCTGTTTTTATGCCAATTCCATCAACATACAGATACTCTTCATCGCCTCTGTTCAAAACATGAAAACTTAGCCTTTTCTTTTGATAACGGGGTTGTTTACAATAGAGGATTAATAATAGACTGGATAAATGTCAGCAGAAACATCTTTTCTTTATGGGCCCCATTTTTCACAATAAGTAATTTCAAAAGAATCATTAAATGTTATAAATACCATTTATCATAAAATCAGCTCATAATTTCAATTATCTTCAAACTCTTGTGCGTGTGTAAATTTCATTTTGTACAGAATCCATATGTCACATAAGATAGTATAAAAACAAACTAGAATCAGGCATACTTGCATATTTTATTGCAAAGAATTTGACTTCAAACTCAAAGTAATAACTATAATTGTACATACACCAAACATCAATTAATGCATTAGAAGATTGCTTTTCGTTCCAAACAAGGCTTTCAAACTCGAGAGTCTAACACTCAGTAAACTCATGGAGCATTCTTAGATTTGACTTGTAAACTCACAAGAGTTTTAACCTAGTACAAAAATAGTTAAGAAAACTATAATCGAATCCAAACAGAATTTAACACCTATGCATAGTGAATATTTAACACCAACTTCATAATAACAAAGTATAATAAAGTACGACAGAACATATAAAAACCATACATAAATGACCATTCTAAACTTGGTTATAGTTTATTTTCCATCATTTCCTTATCTTTCTCATCTATAACAGCAAGTCAAAGGCTTTATAAAAAAATCAGGGAAAACAAGGAAATACCCTAGAAAACCATATTTATAAAAGGAAGAAACAGGGTATTTTTTGAATTAAAACAGCCAGCTGCTGTATGATTTTTTTTTTTTTTGGAATGTCATTCAAGAAATATTAATCTTCCTTGAGGAAAATAAAGAAGCAGATTGCCATGCCTGTTGGGTTCATTCTAGTGATGGGTTCCTGACTTCATTCAAGCTGGGAGCCTGAGATGCATCTGGGATTGAACACGAGTGTGACTTCATTCATGTCTTAGAAGCATGTGGGTTAGTTGAGAGGAATTAGAGCACAATGAACAAAAGAAGATGCAGGGCCCTAATGTTTTGGGTTGACAGTTGATACAGCCATAGTTATCAATTCCGGATAGCGGAGCGGAGCGGCCGACCCCCAAAATGCTATAGCGGTATAGCGCATAGCGGGATGACCGCTATTCTGAAATTTTTGGCAGAGGAGTGGGGTACAGAAATGTGAGAGAAGGGACAAGAAACAGGGGAAAAAAACCTGAGAAAGCTGTTGGACAGCAGCCACAACACAGAAACACCGGAGAAACGCGCCGGAAGCCGCTGGAAAGAGCTGCCGGAGAGCCGTGCAGACGGTGGTCAGAACAGAGGCTGGGTCGCGGGAGTGAGGGATGAGAGAAGTGGAGGGAAAATGTTGTTGAAATGGGGGAGAATAGAAGAAGTCCTTATAGAACAAGTTTTTTCATACAAAAAGTCTGAAATACCCCAATAAAAGGGGTCTGAACGGACACTTTTTTAGGATTTTTTTGGAATTTTTTATTGCTTCAGAATAGCGGCCAAATAGCGCCGCTACGGCCGCTACAGTGAAGCGCGACGCTATGAGGCCCTGTGTAGCAGCAGGGGGCCGCTCCGCTACGCCACTATAGTGGCGCTATAGCGCGCTATTGATAAGCCTGGATACAGCTGCATTTTGGAGCTTTGTTACAAAACACTGGTGGTTTGGGCATGTTTGAGGGACAATATCAGGTTATGTGACAGACTTGTTGACTCAAAAAGAAACTCACAATTCTGCATTAATTTACGAGAGTCCATGCGTGTCCATTTGAGTATAAAAAGAGTTTGAATGAAATTCAACACATTTTTCCTACCTAGAAACATAAACTCATACAGTCTCTGAGTTCATTCGCGAGTTTGACAATGGTTCCAAACACTCAAAACATACAAGAATCTGAGGTACAATATGATATAATGATACACTTTGCCAATCCTGCCATGGTTTATTAACATAGCATATGATTCCACAAAGGGTACAACAATTTTTTACGAATGACAATCTGACATTAACAATTCAAATAATTCACCAAATTTGTAAATTTAGACAACAACACTTTTTAGTTGATTTTGCTTATAAGAAAGCATAATTCATTACAAATTATCTAAGCAAGTGAAATCAAAATTAAATAACAGCTGTTGAAAGGAAAAGTGGATGAAATAATGGGATTAAAATCTATACCACACTATTATGTAGTTGCAGCAAAATATCTTCTATCAATTCAGCTTTTTTAAAAAAAAAAAGGAAAAAAAATCATCAGATGAATCCAAGGAAGAATAAAGAATGATGAGGTAGTAGAAGACCTACAATCTACAAAAGAGAAGAGCTTATATCATACCCCACAACTCCATGATAAGCAACACAAGTTCTTGGCATTGGCTTCTCTGCTCCAATGGAGACTTTCCTATGTTTAGTTACCCCAATGTACAAATCAGGAGCCTCAATACGATTTTCCAGCTGCCACATTTGGAGAAGTTAAGAAAATAAAAGTCATAAATAAAAAAAATAACCACAAGCACAAAATTCATATTAAAAGCTATACAACTAAAGAAAAATAACAGATATGCAGCATCAGAATATATTATCTTCATCTTTTTCGCTAAAATAAGCATAAAAAATTTAATACCCAAGTCTTGTGATGTTTTCCATGTTCCATCATGATCAGTATCAATAGGGATACAGGTCATTGCTTCAAGAAACATATGTTAATGAGATAAAGGAAGAAAACGAGCCAAATAGTCTGGGCATATTTAGGTGCTTAAAGAAACTAGTTGCTTTTGACAAAATGAAGTTTTTTTTTTTTTTTTCAATTACCTCCTAACAATTTTTAAAATCATGTTGACCTATTCCACATGTTGATTTCCACTCATTTCGATTTGAAATAATAATGGGACTTTGCTTTGCTTTAAACTTGTTAACGAAAGAATGTCTTCATAACAAACCAACAGGAAATTAAACAGTATTAGCATGGTAAGTTTCCAAATATGTCATCATATTCCAAAAGAAAACAAAATTCCTTAATTGACAGTATACACTATAGTGCGATAATTAAAGAAATGACCAGTTACAAATTCATTAGTGGAAAAGAGGTCTACATCAATTAGTTTTCTTGTTTTATTTATTTATCTCCTATTCTCAAGTTCACACTGGTGAGGGCCTGAAACCAACGACTACTGTCTCAGCTCTCCTTTCTTTTTTGGCTGAACATGTCCTCTCTGTCTCAGCTATTGTTTCATTCCTTTTCTTTTTTCTGAAACCCACGAGGTAGGCTTGTTTTGGGCCTTCATTTGAAATACCTTCTCTTGGATATTTGGGTTATTTTGTCCTATTCTCTCTCTGATCTTTTTTTTTTCATAATTATTGTCAAATATAAAATAGACATTGACATATTAATAATACAATAACTACAAAATAAATACATAAATTCTAGAACTTTAGTGAAATTATTATCACACTTATTAGGTAATTATAGTATCATATTTTATATTAAAATACACTTTTCCTATTTTTGGTCTTACAGTCTCATGTTTTACGATCTTTCACCCCCTTTCCAATTCCAAGGTAGGATCTCAATATTGACATCCTTGCAAATAACCAACAGCCATTCACAAATTTCTTCATAAGGGTATTTTTGTCAATTAGATAAATCTAATGGTCCTCCCCCAATAATAAACTTTGACTAGTCCTTAATAATTCAAAATTTTTATATCCCTTAAGATCAAGTGTTCCTTCTTACAGTCTTAAACATTAATTTTCCCTTAACGAAAGAAATTTGTAGTTTCGTCCAAAAAATGCAAATAATTGCGCACCAAATTGTTAATATCATGTAGAATACTCTGGCCATCAAGAAGTTCCTGTTGCCCTTCCCTCCTGGCAGTTAGCCATGTTGAACAATCAGTGTTGTTTGTTCTAACTGAAGCTGCCTTGTATCTGGCACCCACAGCTGAAACACCATTTGAGAATGCAACATGAAATCTAATATTTCCTGTAGCAAAACCAATCCATAACAAAGATGAGTAACTTGTAAAGAATTGCAAAAGATAAAATAAAAGATTTAAGCTTAACACAATGCCTTCTAACACTAGACTCTATTATTCAACATGTGCACACATAAAGGCAGCACAAAGAAGCATAGAAAGCAAGATAAACATATAACAATAGGGGTTGTAGAGTGGTAGCTTTGTAGACTAGTGGCATCTCCCTATGATGTATAGACACTCCAAAATTGGTGACAAACTTGGATTGTATTCGTATCTGATATTGAAAATTGTACGATACACCTACATCTATGCTCTCTCTCTCTGGTGCACACATGGACAGTCATGACTCATGAGTGGAGAAATTTAATTTCATTTTTCAACATATATATTCTGTACCTGTATCTAAATTATTAAAAAAAATCATATTTACATAGCATCCCTCACAACCCACCACTAAGATCCCAACAGGGGTCTCCTACTTTGCCACAAGAAAATGGAGAAATAAAAAAAATCTAATAGTTGCTTTAAAAGAAGACGTGAAATATTGCATTATCAGCCTCTACCCTCTGTTAAGAGAGCAAAGTAATTGATATTTCCAGACATGTCTAGTCAAACTTGAAGGAAATTCCCATTTAGTTTTTCTTAAAACCTATTTGATTAGTCTGCATAAAAATAGATTGTCAATCCTGAGATCCTTTGAGGGGGAAAAATACATTTCCCATTAATGAAATATGACAGCATGCACTGTAGCAGTAGCATGAATTATACTGTGCATCAAGTGGCAAGAGCTACTGAAAAGATGGAAAGAAGTACCAGAAGACCTGTCTCTGTCCTGAACAAATACAAGAGCAACAGCTTCAATGTGCCCTGTTCCACCACAAAAGTTTCTGGAATTATTTTGACTTCTGTATACAAAGGAGCCTCTCTCATCACCCACAATGACTGTGTCCATAGGCATGGCATAATCTGAAATAGAACGAGACGTCATTAAAAAAAGCACAAGCCTGTGACAGAAGGCTGTAAATTGAAGTGATGTTCTCAATTACATAACTAACACAAAATACACAGTAACCCCATCTAAATCCAAGTATCAAGCTGCTATTACGTATCCCATAGACATTTTGTAACAAAATATTATAGGGAAAGCAGTTAAAAATATCTCCAAATTCAATAAATCATTGTGTATATAAACTCTAAGCAATCATTGCCTTGCTTGCTCATATATTCTACATTTCTACTGATCAAAACACCAAATTTCCTAATACTTTCTTACCCTTATGAAGTGAAGAGTAAATAAGCATATGGAGCAAAAAGACTTAAGAAACACAATAACAATAGGTATAACAAAATATATGTATACAAGTACAAGTATCACTCACCCAACTTCTCCAGAACCAGTTTCATGTCACTGTTTGCTTCCTGTGCAACCAAATCAAAGTGTTAGAAACAGAACCAAGAATAATATAAATAATAAAAAAAAAATAATAAATAATGAAAAAAATTAATAAAATAAAATCAATATTGGTAAATAAGTGCGCAATTATTAACTTACGCCAAACAATATAATCCCGACAGGGAATTGGCGACTGGAGACAGAGGCCGAATATTCCTTGATATCCATTATAAAATTGTCAATCCATGGTGCATGAGGTGTCTGGTAACACAAATATTTTTAATTAATACTTTTGATAATTATAAAATCAAAACGCATGGCCTTATCTTAATTTAATTATCTAATAGATAGATCATATCAGTATAGTCAAAGATGCAAATAGGGGCAAGTAGGGAGCTGAGGTGAGGCAAGAGTAGCGCCTCTTGCTGATCTAACCCTGTACTATCCTACCTAAAATGTGTGTGTAAAAAAAAAATAACATTCTATTAAACTTGAATTGAAAGTGGATATGAAAGTCACACATGATTCATAAGTCACAGCTTAAGTTACAAGTCAACATCTCCTAGTGTAAAATATTGAAGTTATTAGATTTTGGACCGGGCCTAACTCAACCCCAAAAGCTAGCTTGTAGGGTGAGGATTGCCCAAGGCTTATATACCACAATTTGACCTTATCTCTAGGCAATATGGGACTCTAACACACCCCGTCACGCCCAGGACTGGACATCTGAGCGTGGACAACTATACGGGTGGCGGCCCAACAACAACAGATCATCTAGGATAGGCTCTGATACCATATTAGATTTTGGACCGGGCCTAACTCAACCCCAAAAGCTAGCTTGTAGGGTAAGGATTGCCCAAGGCTTATATACCACAATTTGGCCTTATCTCTAGGCAATGTGGGACTTTAACAGAAGTTTTTGACAACACGTAAAAAAGTACTAAATTGCAATTTCATTTTATTTTTTCTCATAAAACACACACTTTCATTTCCATTCATTCACACACATCCTTTGTGATTTTATTAATCTCCGCTCTCATGCAGACCACCTTTCTAGCACCCAAACTTTTATACTTCCAACCACAAACTTTATATCAACCCTTTCCTTGCAACCACAAGTTAAAAAATACAACTAAAACAAAATTCACAGCCTATTTAAGGCCCATTGAACCCAGAGACCAGCATTCCATGCTCCACCTTGTGACCCAGACCACAACCCACATCTCAAAATGGTCAACCGTGTCCCTTTCCCCTTACCACAGCTGAACCTGCACCATCACAGCTCCCCTCTTCCACTACTATCAAAATCAGAGAAGTCGAACTAGACGTCTGGAACAGAGAGGTCCAATGCAGAAAATGAAAAAGAGATGCATGGGTTGCACGGGTCCCCGGTCGCCCAGCTCAACCCATCAAAGTCAGGGGTTGCTCAACTTGTGATGATTAGCAATTACACTGATTTCACAATCTTCCCTAGAAATCTCACACTACCCTACCAACATGAAATCGTTTGTGTGAAAGGGATTGGAAATTACTATGAAAAAAGCATAGGATCAGATAATCCTACAAGTAAACCCACAATTTTGCAAATCTTGGCTGGTTGAAGGACACACCCCTGGTGCCTTACATAGCATATTCTGCTTCAGACAAGGAAAAGCTTGAGCATCTCATCTACAACTACCAAAAAAACCTAAACTACCTAGTCATCTAACATGCTAATTATGAACTAAAGAGGATAAAATAATCACTGTTAAATAAATAATCAGTCTGGGACTTTTGTTATGAAAATTGATTAGTCAGTTTATATGGAAAATTGATGCAGAATATCAAAACATTAAAATCCCTTGGTGGCTTAAGAGTGCCTTTTGCACTACCATGAGTTGTATAGGCATAATTTTCAACATGTCTTACATAATGATTTTCTGAGAGTGCAAAGTCCCAATTCTTAAATAGATTTTAATACCTTTTGCTGTCGTAGTAAAGGTATAGCTTCAACTTTTAATCCTGGCAAGTAGCCAACAGTCAAAACTATGCCTTCATTTGCATGTCTTGCATAAGCTTCGCTGTCAATGCCACTAAAAAGGGCACCCCATTTGACCTACATAAAAAATCCTGTGGTTTACTTGAGTTTAGCAAATCTCTAACACAAAATGAAACACATATCAATATTCAACCTCTTTAAACTCATCAGTAAGAGCATCCCTTCCTATAATACCATTTGTCTCGGTGACAATAACTGGAATATTGAACCCCAATCTCCGTCTAATCTGCATCGCATTCCACATGCATTTAAGTTAGTTGCATGATACGAATTATGCTAGCACTAAAAAAAAAAAAAAAAGCAAAAGGTGTTGATTCCGTACATGCCGCAGAATGTTGATCGCTTTGAATCCATTTCCAATATTGGCAATAGCAAAATGAGGTCGAATAGGCTCAGAGAGAACCTTGCGAAGAACTTCGTTCACAGCATCCTGTTCGAGTGCACAAAATTAACCGAAGGGAAAGTTTTGTGTGATTAGAAAGCCCAAAAACAAAGTCAGAAGTATGAAGCACCGTTTTTGTTTTCTTTCCCTAGCTTCACTGATCCCAAATTGTGAATTGAGAGGAAGGAAATGAAGGGAAAGGGAGCTTACGTTGGATGAAAGGTTGAGAGAAAGCGCAGAGGAGAGCTTGGGACGAGAAAGGATGCGATTGCAAACAGAATTCCAGGATTTACTAACGCAAGATGCTGAAGCGAACGATAGAGCAGGGAGCCTAGAAAGAATTTGCTGAAGAAGGTCCTCGCTCAACACACTAACACCCGTATTCGCAGTGGTGCTCGATTTCGCTGATGATGACGATGGCTTCTCCATTGTGGTTCCACTGCACCACCCACAACATCACAGTTCAGTGGTACAGACTCCGCCCTCGGACAAAACGCACCGGGAAGAAAGCGGCTAAACATTTAGCTCTTGGGCCTAGGCTCATTTTGCTTTGGCCCGATACTGGCATAAATCAATTAGCGATTTGATTGTTACACTACACCGGTACACCCCCAAAATTTTTTAAATTATTTATTATTACATATTTATCCATTGATTTTTTATCCACTTATTACTTTTTTTTTTCTTTTGAAAGCATCTTTGGTTTAGCATTGAAATGTGATAAATTCATGTTTCTAACGTTAGAAATAATTGTGTTGACAAATCTAAACTTAAGTTTGACCAGTTTCAATGCTAAACTAAACATACACTGACATTATTTCTCCGTCACAACTTTCAGAGACTCCAACCATCTTGTTCCCTCCATCGGAGATTTTTTTTTATTATTATCATGAGACCCTGAGGAAAGCTACACTTAGACACCACATGTGAAATTGGAACCAATGATATCATGCTAGAGGAAAGGAACACAAGCCTAAATCCATTGGAGATACTTATAGCTTATTTATTTACTGTTTTAAAAAATAGGAAACTGAAAAGTTTGTTTGATAAATAATTTTAAAAAAATCTGACTATTTTTTAAATTTTAGAAATTTGTTTTAGATAATTTAAAAAAATTACTTTTTTGTTTTTCTATTTTTATATTGAAAATATTATAAATAAATCATTTCATTTATAAAAAAAATTAAAAATGATTTTTATAAAATAGATTTTAAAAACTAAAAAAAAAGAATCAAACACACTCTTAAAAATGATTCATTTACGTATTGAACTATGGGAGGTGTGATTGTATGTATGTCATGTCAACAGTTTATGGCATTGTTATTAAACCCGGACTGGCCCGACCGGTTCAACAAGTTGGATTGGCTCGACCGGTTGGACCAAAAACCGGGCCCATGTTTGGTCCGGTCAAGATATTGGATCGGTTCTGTATGCAACTCGGGCAGTGGGCGGTTCAACCGGTCAAACCCAATGTGACTCGCATAAAGAATCGGACCGTGCGGGCGAAGCGGACTGCTGCTCAGGTGTTTATTGTAAATTAAAATAAAAATCGTGAGTGTTGTGCTCTGTTGAGGAATCAAACACGTGTCCCACAGCTGATATTACAACTCCAATACCACAGCGCTATGCTTTTTTGTTAGTAATATATTGTCATTTTGTATATCTTTATCTTTATCTTTATTATAATAAAAGGAAGGAAGGAAGTCTGGGACTCCCTTTTCCCGCCTAAAATGAAGGTTATTTCTGTCATTAACCTTTAAACCTTTTATTTCCCCACGTTTTTTAAAATTCTGATAAGAAAGTGTTAAGTACTACCTCCGTTCCTATTTAACTGTCCACTTTTAAAGAAAAAATTTGTTCCTATTTAACTGTCTACTTACAAACCCAATGCACTAATAAATATACTTTTCTTCATTTTACCCCTATGTTAATAAATGGTCCACTAATAAAAACTAATAAGAGCCAATAATAATAAGAGAGATAAAAGGGTAAAATGGAAAGTTTAAAATTTATTTCTATGAAAATGAGAGTAATAATTACATTCCTTAATATGTGTGTTTTAATCAAAATGAACAGTTAAACAGGAACAAATGTGATATTAAAGTCCAATTAGGCTATTTGTTGGCAGCAATAAAAGCTTCCACAGAATTTATTGTTTGCTTCAGTCATTTATTCTCATTTTTTATTTCCTGTTGCATTTTTTTTCAAATTTTAAATTTCAAATTCCCTCAAAATAACTCTCTCTGTCATCAGATTTCTGAAATCATTTTTTTCCCATCCCATTTTGTACTCCTTTCTTCCTCTGTTTTTCTTTATGTTGACCTCTAATCTTCCCATTCCTCCATCTCTTTTGGCGACAACCTCTACCTTTCGTTCTCCTTTTCTGACTCTCATTGTTTTCCTCCTTTAAGGGTTTTTGCTTAGTATCTTTCTATTGTTCGATTAAGGTCTGTTAGGGGAGTTGTTGTGACTGTGAGAGAGCTGACATTAAGTTACAGCTTGGTGCCATTCTACTATCCAGTTTTGCGAGTCCCTCTTCTTCTTCTCCGTTTCCATCTTCTTCCTCTCTCTCTTTCTTTCGTTGTTATCTTTTTTACTTCTCTTCCTTTGTGAATTTCTGCGTTGAATGTATGGAAGAAATTAGAGTTTCATCTCTTTAATTTTTTTTACCTATTCCATAATAATGTGTGATCTCTCGAAACACAAAAAAAAAAATACTTACTTCCAGGTTAATCTTCTTCGCCTCAAAGATGGGGTGGTTATTGTGTAAGTAATCCATAACCTGCCTTCTATGGTATTTATGGTTGGATATTTGGAAAGTACATTATTTGATTGTTTATAGTCTATAATTGCTAAATTATTTCCTCTCTTTTTTATTAAATAGGTTGCATTTGTCGTTAAATCATTCTGATATGTAAATAAAATTTTCACTCATGTTTCTGTCTTATTGTACTTTTAATGTTACATTCAAACTAGAGGCAAACTGTTTGAAGAGTTGTTGCAATAACCCTATGAGATATACATGATAAGAAAGCATTGTCGGGAATTTACTCTTAGGTGTATCAGCTGGCCTTAAAGGTGGATTGTTGTAAATGTAATACTTTAACTAGGAAATCAATCATCTATTCCTTACTTCTAATTGGGTAATGTGTTGTTGGTTTGATCTATTAAGTGTGTGTTTGGATGGGCGTTTGCAAACTTGAGCTTAGGTGAACGTGATTTGAAGGGAACTTGAGTTTATATAAACGTGATTTTTTATTTGGATAATTTGTTGCAAACGTGAGTTAAAGAAAAAACTGAAGGGAACTCAAGTATTAGCAAACGCAAAAGCTAGGAATTATTGCATCCAAGTAAACTCAAGTTTCCATCCAAACTCAAGTCCTGAATGTTCATCCAAACATTACAGATAAAACTGAACTCACGTTTAAAGACCAAATACTCAAGTTTACTTGGCCAAAACGTCCATTCAAACACACCCTAAGCAGAGATGGTAAAGGTATATAGGTATAAAATTTGATTCGGGGCTTCTTAATTATGGATCACAGGATTTGCTTAGTTGACCACGAAATCAAGCTTTCAAAGCATGCTTCTTTTGTATATGTTTTCACCATCTTAGTGTAAGTATCAAACCATTAATATGTTCAATGTCCCTGTCCTGCTACGAAATAATGACAAGGTGCTCCTTATTTAGTCCATAAAAAGAAAAAAAAATGATTGTCGTTAGTGCAATGCAATTAGACCCTTTATTGTTTTTTGCCCACTCTGACATGCCACATTTTGTCAATTGGTTGATTGCTTCCATATGTTAGCTACACATGTTTTTTGAAATTATCAGTTACGAGTTGCCATCCCCTTGCTAAACTTATCATCATTGGGTTTTTGCAAAATTCACTCGGTGGGCATTTGCAAATTTTCACTTGGTATACTGAAGCATATTCCCTTTTGCTGAAGTAAATCTAAATATTGAAAGGTCTTAGGAAATATTCTGTCAAAAGTCTGATACACAGGATTGCTGAAGTAATTTTGGAAATGCGGCCTAATATGTTTCATCTTGGAGATAAATTGTATTGATTGTAGGATTGTACATGTATCTCAGTTGTTGATTATATATGTAGCTAATTTAAATATGGTCCGAAAAGTGAGAAATGTTCTCATTGTTTCATTTGTAGTCTTCAGATGTAGAATAATTATTGTCCTACAGACTTACAGTGAACTAATGTTTCGATCAAGTATTTACATAACAGTTTTGACTAGCAAATATTCCTATGTAGATAGTTCATTAATTGGCCAGTAATTGTCATTGCATTGCATGGTCCAATCCTAATGGTTGTAACTATCTTGTGTACTTTCCATTCAACAAAAGCTTAGATAGGAGGTATATATAAATACAAATAATTTTTCATTGCCACTCACACCAGGAAAATGTAGTAGTATCTGATGAAAGGAAAACTTAAGATAAAGTGGGATGAACCACACTCAAGTCATGCCACTTGGAAAGTGGTGTATAATAAATTGAGACAATTAGATAAGTCTCCTAAAAGTACACAACCAATAAAAAGAAAAAATAAACAGTTTTCAGGATTTTCTGTGAAAGTAAGTAACTTAATAGCTTGCAAAGAACCTTGGGAAACAACTATATTACCATAGGGTAAGGTTATGGTACACAAGTTACCATACACAAGTTATTATAGACATATGATATATTATTTTTTAATTGAATGGTCTAGATTAATTTTTATTCAAAAGGAAGTAGGTCATTGTGTTGGATTGTGAAAATTGCAAAAATGAGTTTGGGTAAAAATAGAACTTTTAAAATTTACGTTGTGGTCCTCCTTTTATTATGTTATTAGTAGTAGGTATGTTTCTCTCTCATCTCTCTCCCTTGTGTCTCTCTCTTCTCTCATTTGTTTCTCTCTACTCTCTCTCCCCTGATTGTCTCTCCTATTTCTTTCTCCTCTCTCTCCCATTTGTTTCTCTCTCCTCTATTTCTCTCCTATCTATTTCTCCTCTCTCAGTTGTTTCTTTCTCCTTTATTTCTCCCTCTCTTATTTCTCTATCCTCTATTTCTCTCTTCTCTCCTGTCTCTATTTTCATTTATTAAGATTCTCTCCCATCTCTCTCATCTGTCTCTCCTCTATTTCTCTCCTATCTCTTTCTCCTCTCTCTTTTGTTTCTCTCTCCTTAATTTCTCTCTCCCCCTATCTCTCTCTTGTTTCTCTATCATATGTTTCTCTCCTCTCCCTACTTTTCATTTATTAAGATTCTCTCTCTCCTCTCCTCTCTCATATTTCTCTCTCTCTCCCTTCTCTCTCTATCTCCTCTGTTTCTCTCTTGTTTCTCTCCTCCTCTCCCCCTCTCTCCTTTGTCTCTCTCATCTCTCCTCCCTTTCTCTCTCCTATTTCTCTCTCCTCCCTCCCCCTCTCCTCTCTCTCCTCCGTTCTCTCTCCTCTCTCCTCTATTTATCTCTCCTCCCCCTCTCCTATGTTTCTCTCATGTTTCTATCTCCTTTATTTCTCTCATATTTCTCTCTCTTCCATATATCCCTCTCACCACGGGAGCGAAGTTAACACCCAAGTCATGCATGCAAAATTTCAAAACAAAATTATTCGTCAACCATGCAAGCTCCCCCACTATTCATGGAAAGTGTACTTTGGGTTAGAGTTTGTATACTACAACCATCTACTCACCCGTGTCAACTAACCAAACATTTCGTTTCACCTCAACCTTCCACCACATACTTCAACATGCTCAATGGGACACCAACAATATATTTCAAGAATTTTTTCTCATTACCCAGTATTTTTAATTTAATTATCTTCTTTTAAATGTAATTAATTCACAGTAATTATTACAAATATAAAAAAACACGAAAAATCACCACGGGAGCCAAGATAACACCCAAGTCATGCATGCAAAAAATAACATCAAAATTCATCTGTCAACCATGCAAGCCCCCCCACTATCCATGGAAAGTGTACTTAGGGTTAGGGTTTATGCACTACAACCATCTACTCACCAGGGTCAACTAACCAAACACATCGTTTCACCTCAACCTTCCACCACATACTTCAACATGCTCAATGGGGCACCGACAATATTTTTCAATAATTTTTTCTCATTACCCAATATTTTTAATTTAATTATCTTATTTTAAATGTAATCAATTCACAGTAATTACCACAAATATAAAAAAACACGAAAATTCCCCACGGGAGCCAAGGTGACACCCAAGTCATGCATGCGAAATTTCACGTCAAAATTCATCCATCAACCATGCAAGCCCCCCACTATCCATGGAAAGTGTACTTAGGGTTTTGGTTTGTATACTACCACTGTCTACTCACCAGTGTCAACTAACCAAACACTTTGTTTCACCTCAACCTTCCACCACATACTTCAACATGCTCAACGGGACACCAACAATATTTTTCCATAATTATTTCTCGTTACCCAGTATTTTTAATTTAATTGTCTTCTTTTAAATGTAATTAATTCACAGTAAATAGCACAAATATAAATAAAACACGAAAATTCACCACGTGAACCAAGGTGACACCCAAGTCATGCATGCGAAATTTCACGTCAAAATTCATCCGTCAACCATGCCAGCCCCCCCCCCCCCCCAACTATCCATGGAAAGTGTACTTGGGTTTAGGGTATGTATACTACAACCATCTTCTCACCAGGGTCAACTAACCAGACACTTTGTTTCACCTCAATCTTCCACCACATACTTCAACATGCTCAATGGGACACCAACAATATTTTTCAAGAATTTTTTCTCATTACCCAATATTTTTAATTTAATTATCTTCTTTTAAATGTAATTAATTCAAAGTAATTACTACAAATATTAAAAAAACACAAAAATTCACCACGGGATCCAAGGTAATACCCAACTCGTGCATGCAAAATTTCACGTCAAAATTCATCAGTCAACCATGCAAACCCCCCACGATCCATGGAAAGTGTACTTAAGGTTTTGATTTGTATAATACCACCATCTACTCACCAGGGTCAACTAACCAAACGCTTCGTTTCACCTCAACCTTCCACCACATACTTCAACATGCTCAATGGGATACCAACAATATTTTTCCAGATTTTTTTATCACTACCCAATATTTTTAATTTAATTATCTTCTTTTAAATGTAATTAATTCACAGTAATTACCACAAATATAAAAAAAACACGAAAATTCACCATGTGAACCAAGGTGACACCCAAGTCATGCATGAGAAATTTCACGTCAAAATTCATCCGTCAACCATGCAAGCCTCCACTATCCATGGAAAAGTGTACTTAGGGTTTTGGTTTGTATACTACCACCGTCTACTCACCAGTGTCAACTAACCAAACACTCTGTTTCACCTCAACCTTCCACCACATACTTCAACATGCTCAACGGGATACCAACAATATTTTTCCATAATTATTTCTCGTTACCCAATATTTTTAATTTAATTATCTTCTTTTAAATGTAATTAATTCACAGTAAATAGCACAAATATATAAAAAGACGCGAAAATTTACCACGTGAACCAAGGTGACACCCAAGTCATGCATGCGAAATTTCACGTCAAAAATCATCCGTCAACCATGCAAGCCCTCCCATTATCCATGGAAAGTGTACTTGGGTTTAGGGTATGTATACTAGCACCATCTACTCACCAGGGACAACTAACCAGACACTTTCTTTCACCTCAATCTTCCACCACATACTTCAACATGCTCAATGAGACACCAACAATATTTTTCAAGAATTTTTTTTAATTACCCAATATTTTTAATTTAATTATCTTCTTTTAAATGTAATTAATTCACAGTAATTACAACAAATATTAAAAAAACACAAAAATTCACCACGGGAGCCAAGGTAATACCCAAGTCATGCATGCAAAATTTTAAGAAAAAATTATTCGTCAACCATGCAAGCTCCCCCACTATTTATGGAAAGTGTACTTAGGGTTAGAGTTTGTATACTACAACCATCTTCTCACCTGGGTCAACTAACCAAACATTTCGTTTCACCTCAACCTTCCACCACATACTTCAACATGCTCAGTGGGACACCAACAATATTTTTCAAGAATTTTTTCTCATTACTCAGTATTTTTAATTTAATTATCTTCTTTTAAATGTAATTAATTCACAGTAATTACCACAAATATAAAAAAAACACGAAAAATCACCACGGGAGCCAAGATAACACCCAAGTCATGCATGCAAAAAATAATGTCAAAATTCATATGTCAACCATGCAAGCCCCCCACTATCCATGGAAAGTATACTTAAGGTTTTGGTTTGTATACTACCACCGTCTACTCAGCAGTGTCAACTAACCTGACACTTCGTTTCACCTCAACCTTCCAACACATACCTCAATATGCTCAACGGGACACCAACAATATTTTTCCATAATTATTTCTCATTACCTAATATTTTTAATTTAATTATCTTCTTTTAAATGTAATTAATTCACAGTAAATAGCACAAATATAAAAAAAAACACGAAAATTCACCACGTGAACCAAGGTGATACCCAAGTCATGCATACGAAATTTCACGTCAAAAATCATCCATCAACCATGCAAGCCCCCCAATTATCCATGGAAAGTGTACTTGGGTTTAAGGTTTGTATACTACCACCATCTACTCACCAGGGTCAACTAACCAGACACTTTGTTTCACCTCAATCTTCCACCACATACTTCAACATGCTCAATGGGACACCAACAAAAATTTTCAAGAATTGTTTCTCATTATCCAATATTTTTAATTTAATTATCTTCTATTAAATGTAATTAATTCACAGTAATTACTACAAATATTTAAAAAACACAAAAGTCACCACGGGAGCCAAGGTAACACCCAAGTCATGCATGCAAAATTTCAAGACAAAATTCATCCGTCAACCATGCAGGACCCTCCACTATCTTTGGAAAGTGTACTTAAGGTTAGGGTTTATACACTACCACCATCTACTCACCAGGGTCAACTAACCAGACACTTCGTTTCACCTCAATCTTCCACCAAATACTTCAACATGCTCAATAGGACACCGACACTAGTTTTCAAGAATTTTTTCTCATTACCCAATATTTTTAATTTAATTATCTTATTTTAAATGTAGTTAATTCACAGTAATTACCACAAATATAAAAAAAACACGAAAATTCACCACGAGAGCCAAGGTAATACCTAAGTCATGCATGGAAAATTTCACGTCAAAATTCATCAGTCAACCATGCAAGCCCCCCACTATCCATGGAAAGTGTACGTAGGGTTCTTGTTTGTATACTACCACCGTCTACTCACCAGGGTCAACTAACAACACTTCGTTTCACCTCAAACTTCCACCACATACTTCAACATGCTCAATTGGACACCAACAATATTTTTCCAGTTTTTTTATTACTACCCAATATTTTTAATTTAATTATCTTCTTTAAATGTAATTAAGTCACAGTAATTACAACAAATATAAAAAAAACACGAAAAATCACCACGTGAACCAAGGTGACACCCAAGTCATGCATGCGAAATTTCACGTCAAAATTCATTCGTCAACCATGCAAGCCCCCCACTATCCATGGAAAGTGTACTTAGGGTTTTGGTTTGTATACTACCACCGTTTACTCACCAGTGTCAACTAAGCAAACACTTCGTTTCATCTCAACCTTCCACCACATACTTCAACATGCTCAACGGGACACCAACAATATTTTTCCATAATTATTTTTCATTGCCCAATATTTTTAATTTAATTATCTTCTTTTAAATGTAATTAATTCACAGTAAATAGCACAAATATAAAAAAAACACGAAAATTCACCACGTGAACCAAGGTGACACCCAATTCATGCATGCGAAATTTCACGTCAAAAATTCATCCGTCAACCATGCAAACCCCCCCACTATCCATTGAAAGTGTACTTAGGGTTTGGGTTTGTATACTACAACCATCTACTCACCGGTGTCAACTAACCAAACACTTCGTTTCACCTTAACCTTCCACCACATACTTTAACATGCTCAATGGGACACCAACAATATTTTTCCACAATTTTTTCTCATTACCCAATATTTTTAATTTAATTATCTTCTTTTAAATGTAATTAATTCATAGTAATTATCACAAATATAAAAAAAACACGAAAATTCACCGGGAGCCAAGGTAACACCCAAGTCATGCATGAAAAATTTCACATCAAAATTCATCAATCAACCATGCAAGCCCCCCACTATCCATAAAAAGTGTCGTTAGGGTTTGGGTTTGTATACTACAACCATCTACTCACCAAATGACCTCTATTGGCCAAGGCATTATTAACACTTGACCACCATCCCAAACGGACCGTGAAATGATTTTTCTAAAATTTTTGGGAACTAGCAGCTATATTTTGTGATTTTTCTCTATTTTTCACCAAATAATTCACAATAAATACATTATAAATTGAAAAATCACCAAAATTTGGTATACAGTGCCTCACCCACTTTGGGATGTCCCAAATGAAAGGTTGGATTTTTTGTGGTCATTTGGTGGTTTTTGTTCTTAAATTGTAATTATTATAAACTTTTTCCTATGAAAAATCAATTAAAAAAATATAAAAAATTTTGTAAAAAATTATTTTAAGGAGAGATTAATTAAAAAAATGGCATCAAATTAGAGTAATTAGTGTATAATAGGACACATTGAATGTTAATTAAAATATAAAAAATTATAATACAAAAGAATAGTCTATTTTATAATTATAATAGTTAAAGAACTTATTTACAAATTGTAAAAATTTAAGGTGACCTGCTAGCTATAGCGGGTCACCTAACTTGTGTACCGGTACACAAGTTGTACCTTAACCAAAACCTATTACCATAATCGTTTCTTTTAAGCTTATGAAAGATCACCCTTATTCACTTGAAATATGTTAAAACAATATATCAACGGTCAGCAGATATTTTTTCAATGCAAAAACGCTATAGCATTTTCTGAATGTATTTAAATAATTGAAGAAAATACAATAATATAAGAGTAAAAAATTATTATACAAAATTATATATTTTACATAACGTGTTTATATTTAATTTATGGGATAAATAATATTTAAATAAAATATCAATATTAAATTTTGTGTTCATTATGTCAAAATGAAAATTTATTAACATTTTAATTGTAAATTAAAAGTATATCATAGGGAAATAAAATTTCACATGAAAGCTCATTAGTAACTAAATTAATAGAGAGAAAATTATGCTTTAATTAAATTCTTCGTAATACTTTTGTGTTGATTATAAATATTTTATTTATCTTTTGTAGTTTTTAGTTGTAAGAATATTAAAAACACTACTTAACAAAAAATTATGACTTTTTATATTAAATTGTGGTTTTATTGATATAAATTCCCCTATAATATTTTTTAAACATCTCAGGGGAATTAATTTTACATTAATTTTTATCAATATTTAAAGATTAATTTAGTATATAGATTACATTAGCTAATCAGCAAAAAATATTACAATAGGTAAATTGAGGATAAAATAATTTTTGGTCTTTGATCGAGAAACAATCCATTTTCACACCAATCGTTGTTTGGAATGATATAATGATATGTACCACTAATTATGAAGTCTTCTTGTATTTAATTTAGGTAACTTGCTTATTATTTTATAGGTACATATTTATTAAAAAAATATATTTACTTAAAATTTGATTGTACAAATTTTACAGGAGTTTGATCAATTTCAATTTTTTGTCATGCAATTGTTCAACTATTACAACATTATTGTATAAGATAAATTGTTACTAAGACTACCTTACTAAATTGTATATGTTCATCTTTATATGATTTTAATATTAGAGACCTATTATAAGTAATTTGGAGTTGGAGTTTTATGTAGGTTTAAAATTTTGAAATTAAATTAAATTTTATAATAATGAGTAATACTTAATATTAATATCTTTTTAATTGTCTTCTATTATCTTTTAATTGGTATACTAATGAATTTTTTCACCACTTACTAAGTTTTTACATATTTTTATACATAATTATTTATAAATATTATATTTTACTAGAATAAATCACTTCCCGTGCATCGCACGGGCACAAATCTAGTATATAGAATAGAATATAGAATATATAGAAACTAAAAACAAGGCTACACTTGCAGTTCATAAACACATTTTATTTTTCAAATTTTGACATTGTTTTAAAACTTCCATAAAATTATATTTGATGATATAAAATATATTAAAAAATGTTATTTTTATTATAATTACTTCCTTACTTTTTTATTTATTTTTATGAGCATCATATCAAAATTATTTCCTTTTTATTAGATAAATATTTTACTTTTTTCGTATTACTTTATATCTTTTATTTTTTATAAGCCTTAAAATTTTTAATATAAAATTTATATTATTTATACATACCGGTTTAATCGGTTCAATCTGTGACTCACTAATTCAACCAGTAACCCATTAACTCAGTATCTCGGTCGAGTCAATGACCCGTCCAAATTTATAACACGGGGTGCATGGTAGTGATTTCCACTCATTACGATTTTCTTTCTTTTTCATTTTTTCTTTTTATTTAAATTAATTAAGCGTGGTCATGTTTTGATATTCCGGAAAGTTAATTCTGGAACACAATTTCTTATATGTTCTGAAAAAATTCTGTGTTCCAGAATTAACTTTCCAGAACAGATAGTGACTAAGTTTCAAAGTTTAAATTTCGAAACATCCTAAAACTCAAAAATAAATGTTGGAGATGATTACCCGGAAACAGAGCAAGAATAATACAATGCTCTACAACACATGTGAAGAGAAAACAGGGAGAAAGAGGCCTGATAAAGGTGCAGCACTAGAGTGGTGAAGGGCGTAGATAGTGTGAAAAGGTGAAAAAAGGGAGAGTAATGGGTTGGTTAAAAACTTAAGGTATATATGTAATAATAAATAATTAAAAAATCACGGGGTGCATTTCTCAGTTAGGTGGGTGCAAGAATCAACTCCTAATCAATTAGGCTTCGTTTGTTTTATCATTACTAGTGTGTTGACCCGTGCGTTACACGGAACATTTAGTTTTGAGGGGCAAAATATAAATAATAAAATAATAATTTAAAAATAATGTAATAACATATGTAAAATATGTCACAATTATTTACAATATTAATTACATAATACGTAAATAAATTATAATGCTTATAATGCACAAAAAGTATATTTATTGAAAGACTTGAAAAGAATAAAAAATATGATTAGCATGATTGTAAAAAAAACATAAAAAAGAAATGAGTATGAAATATGATAAGAAATAATGTGAAAATAGAAAATATAAAATAAATCACGTGTAAAAAAAATAATGAAATAACACGTGCGAAATATGTCATAAGTAATATTAATTAAATGTTGATTAAACAAATTGTACACAAAAAGTAAACATTTTTTAACATTGTTTCTTAATTAGGGTGAATTATATTTACTTATTGTAATCTATATATTAATATAACAAATAAATACGAATAAAATTAAAATTTAAAGATATATTTTATTAATTAGTGTTTTTTAATAATTTTACAATTAAATACAACAAAGTATAAGTAAAATATTTACAATTGATAAAAAATTTTACTAAAATATTCAATTAATTCATACTTTTAATTTAGATACTAATGAATTTTTATGTATAATGTTTAATCCTATGTGATATTTTTTACTTTATAATTAAAATGGTAATAAAATTTCAAGTAAATATAATCAACACAAAGTTTAATATTCTCAGCATAAAAAAATTACCTCTAACATTGTTTCTTGATAAGAATCTTTCTTCAAAAACATAGGTATTTATTTTAATTATTATAAGTTGAATACCATTATTTTCATATAGAATGATCATCCCCGTGTATTATACTTGTATTCTTAAATTACTATGTCTCAATACAAATGTACTATTATGATTTAGTTATTAATGTGTTTTTCTTAAAAAAAAAAAACTATTTCTATGTGTTATAAGTCTATTTACCCCTATAATTTAAAATTAAATATTAAAATATATAATTTGTGAAAATTTTTCATCCTCGAGCAAATTATATCTAACTCTTGTAATCTATATACTAAATTAACAATTAAATATTAATAAACTTATTATAAAGATCTATTCCCATGTGGTATTTAAACAAATATTTTTAAAAAGATTAAAAAAATTCTATGCATAAATACACAATTCAATTTTAAAATTCAATAATTTTTATGAATTATTTTTTAATATATTTTTACAACTGTAACATCCTAAATTTTATTAAGTAAAATATTAATTAAATTAAATAAATAAGTAAAGGATATAATTAATTAAATAGATGAATAAATAATAGGATTAATATTATTATTAGTTTTATCCATAAAGCTACTTCATTTTAAAAAGAAGATAAGGGGGTTGAGAGTGGGCCCAAGCCCAATTAGGCATTCTAGTAAGGAGGGGTTATCAGTTCACCCTAATCCTTATTCGTATAATCATCAGAGAGCGAAACACTAAGGAGGGGAGAAACCGAGTCTCAAGAGGGGATTGCTGCAGAGTGAGCATCAAGAACCAAGAAAGGGACTTCCTTGCTGTAATCGATCTTCGCTTAAGGTACGGTGGGGGAAATGATGTTGCTTGTATGTGCATGCGGGAGTGCTTGGGTAGTGAGGGTAACCATAAGACCCTCTAAGACTCTAAATTCGAAATTGATATATATATTGAGCATTGTATGATGAAAACATGTTGATTGATGATTAATTTTGTGAATCTTGGTGAATCTTGATTGAAATAGAATAGGGTAGCGAGAATAGCGAAAAGGGGTAAATAAGGGTTTGATGATTTGGGATTTTGATGGAATAACTGTGAAAATCTGTGTAAAGATTGGTGTTTTTGCTGAGTTTGTTTGATATAAACGTTCATGATTGATGTATTAACCTTAAGGATTGATTAGAGGTTGAATAAGAGGTTTAAAAGGGGTAAAAAATCGCAAGAACTGTCATCTCGTGTCGCGCGTAATCGGTTACAGAGTGTTCTGGGCAGCAAGGGAGTGATTTTGGCTTGCTGGTAATCGATTACAGGGGTCTGTACCCCTGTAATCGATTACCAGAGAGTTTGTTTGCCGGTAATCGATTACAGATGGTGTGTAATCGATTACCAGAGTTTTGATAGCTTTCTCTCCTGAGAAAGAATGCGTTTGTTAAGGGTGCAAACGAGCTCGGAACCCTATCATATAGCATATCAAACTGAAGCCCCGAATCTTAACTTTCTAATAGAAGTGGAATTATTTTAATTGGACACCTAGAACTCTAGATATTTCCAAATTAGTGCACCAAGGTCATTAAGCTTAAAACTTGAAGATTCCAAAATTGAGGAATCGCCTCTGGTAATCGATTACAGTTGTTTGGTAATCGATTACCAGGTCAAAAATGAGTATGAGAGTGTTGTTTTTGTAATCATTGTGATCCTTTAATTATTTGGTGTTAATTATATAATTTGTTTGTGGAATTAAGAGAGTTAAGTGACTGTTTATAGTATTGATTGTGGATGAGTTGATGATATGAATATCCCATGTGATGTTAGATGTTTATAACATTAAGATGTATGATGATGATGTATTGATGTATTGAGTTTATGATGATGATGTATTGATGTATTGAGTTCATGATGATGATATATTGATGTATTGAGTTCATGATGATGATGTATTGAGGTATTGAGTTTATGATGATGAGGTATGAGATGTGTGATGATGATATATTGATGTATTGAGTGTATGAGGTATGAGGTGTATAATGATTATATATTGATGCATTGAGCATATAATGTGTGTTGTGATAATGATGATATAATGATGCATTGAGCATGCGATGAGTGTTATGATCATGATGATGGTGATTAATGATGTTTATGATGATTTATGATGAGGATGACTGATGATGATTTTATGATGATGATAATGATGATGATGATGATGTACTTGTCATTATGATGTTGATTATGCTTTGAGCATGAGTTGTTGTACTTGAGATACACAAGCCCAGTGAGGGGTGGGGTGTACCTCAGGGAGGTGATTGTACTTGAGATACACAAGCCCAGTGAGGGGTGGAGTGTAACTCAGGGAGATGATTGTACTTGAGATACACAAGCCCAGTGAGGGGTGGGGGTGTAGCTCAGGGAGGTGATTGTACTTGAGATACACAAGCCTAGTGAGGGGTGAAGTGTAGCTCAGGGAGGTGAATATTGTACCTGAGTTTAACTCAGGGAGGTGAGTATTGATTATGTTATGGATTATGGTACCTGAGTGTAACTCAGGGAGGTGAGTATTGATTATGTTATGGATTATGGTACCTGAGTGTAACTCAGGGAGGTGAGTATTGATTATGTTAATGATTATCGTACCTGAGTATAACTCAGAGAGGTGAACACTGATTATGATGAAATTGAATATGGTACCCGAGGTGTACATGTCTAGAGTGGGTGAAGTACAACTCAGGGAGGTGCATGATGGTGATGATGATATGATGATTATGATGAATATGATGATATTGACGATTGTGATGAGTATGATGATGTTGATGCTAATGATGAGTATAATGATAATGATGATTTTGATGATAATGATGATTGTGTTGATATTGATGTTGTTGGTGTATATGATGATGATGACTATGTTTTATATTTGTTAATAGAATGAGTTATATGATGATGTTGTTTATATGACGGTGAGGATAGGGTAGTCTCCTATGTGTATGTATGAGTAGTATTCTTTTCCTCACCGTTTTCTATCTGTGGTTATTATTTACAGGTGATGACGATGGCACCTCAGGTGCCGAGTATTGAGTTGATGGGTGTCGTTCTGATACATGTGAAATCAGGGCTTAGTATTAGGAGTTTTATTTTATATTTCTATTTTGGAGAGATTTGTCTAAACGGTTTTAAGTGACTTATAAGGCTAAGAATGATGTTTTACTATTAACTTTTGAGGGTAGTAATATTTTAATTACTTTGAAAACCTTTTGACTCCAACTTCTATTTTGTATAAGTTGACTTTGAAAGAATTGAGGTTTTAATTGAGTTGAAATGTGAACCTTTTTACCCAATGTGATTCGTTATTTTCTTAAGTCTTTCGCTTCGTTGAATATATAAGAGTTGGGGTAGAAAGGGTGTCACAACAACTAAAACACAACAAAATAAAAGTAACATTTACAACCAAGTCAAATTTATATTAAAAAGTTCAATTAAAGTGTATTTTAAATTTCTTTTCCCACTTACAAAAAAAGTGTACTTTTAATTTTGATATTTATGAGCTTTCATATAAAATATTCATTTCCGTATGATATTTTCTTACATTATCATTTAAATAATAATAAATTTTCATATAATATATGATCGACACAAATTTTAATATTAAATAATTTATTTTAATACCATTCTTTGAGTAAATTAAATATGAATTTATTTTTATTTAAAATTTTTAATTATGTGTGATTTACTTTCATCATATAACTAAATTATTAGTAAGTTTTCTGTTAAAGTTGCATTCTCGTTAGATTTGATTTTACTGTATAAATTAATTGTTATGAAGAATTTTCTTGTAATTTTTAATCTATAACTTAAATATTTGACCCGTATTTTTATTTTATTATCATTGAAAAATGAAAAAAAATGATAACAAACAATTAATCAACGTCAAATAAATGATTTTTATCGTTTGACTATAATTTAGCTAAAGGTTTTTAGTTACAATAATTTAGCAAAATTTACAAATTATTTTAGATTAATTTAATATTGAAAATATGAAAAGGCTTTAATTATGATATAATAACCAAAATTAAATAATTACTATTATTGCAATTTTAAAGGGTTGTGTTTTTAATAAGTACTTTAGAATTTTTAAATTTAATATTATATTTTTATTCTTATATATTTCATAAAATATACTAAAATGATTTTATAATAAATGAATAAAAATATTTATTTATTTTTAAAATCTAAATGTTTATTTATTTTTTTAGTATTAATATTTATAATTTCTCAAACAAATTGAATTATTTATTTTTATAAGATAAAAATTAGCAAAAGTTGGAGGCTTTTCAAGTAAATAAGAGGATAAATTATTATTATTATTATTATTATTATTATTATTATAATAAGTCAACAATTGTAGTGATATTTTAACAAATTTAATTATTATAACTAATTATTGATGATTACCAATGTTAACAATTTAAACGGGGAAAGTGACTTACTATTTTTAGAAATTTTTTTGAAAGAAATTTACCTTTTTATCCTTCTTTTATGTTTCAAAGGATGATTTCACTACCTTACTTTTATATATATAAAGATAAAGATAAAGATTACGGTTGTAAAATCACGATTTCGCATAATTGATTTTAAATCATCTCTGCCCAACATGCTTTGTAAAATGTGTATAATTCATCTTAACCATTAATTTTTAAAATTAATTCTACTCAATTGTAAATCAAATGGACAGTTATTGTGATTTTGTTGACATGATTTATTGTATTAATAATATAATATTTACTATCAATATATATATATATATTAAAGCATAAAAGGTAGATAATATATATTAATACAATGTTCAATAGAATATAAAAATAAATTTGAATACAAGACAAAATAAAATGTAGAAATATTGAGAATACAAATTTAAATAAAATAAAAAAAAATATGTATATCTCTAAAAATAAAATAAAATTAAATAAATTAAACTTGTGAGTTGAGCTGCTTCGTAAAGTTGGAAAAATAGTAATGTATAACTATATAAGATTGGATAATAAAAATCTATATACACCAACCCCAAAAAATTTTTCAATCATTTTACTAATTATATAGATTTCAAATAAATATTTTATTAATTATTAATCTGGCCTCCCAAATATTTTTGTAAATTTATAATATGACATCTTTATAACTCTTCACTACTTATTTTATAATTTTTTTAGAAATAATTTTTAATTTTTTCTTATTTTTTTTATATATTCTTTATATTAATTATGTTTTCTTATTTAGAGACGATAAGACACCATTCAAATTAAAGAAGATTTTATTTTATTTGAATGTGATTTTTAGAATTGTATGATAAAAAATAAAATTTTTAAAAGAATAAAAATGAATCTTCTTTGATTTGATTTGAATTGTACTTTTAGGATTAGATAATCAAATTAAAAAAAGTTGTTTTAGTATTTTAGTTTTTAAAAAGTTCATGTAACTTCCAAGCTTACTGTATGTTTTTATGATTGATACCCCTATTGTAATTCAAATTCTATTTAATTCCCCACATTAACTAACCTAAAAATTATAAATGTTTAATAATTATGAAGGGTAAATATGAAAAAACAATATTAATGCTTCTAAAATTTTGTAAAGAATTTTAGAAAAAGGACAGGAGAGAATATTTTATTTTGGCCTCCAATGAAAAATCCTGGCTACACCCCTCTATATACATATATAATTAAAAAATATAAAATAAATACATTTTTAAAACCTTTTGATAAACTTTTATCCCTATATATTTAACCATGTTATTTAAATATTAATATGCTTTTATTTTTATTTTCTATGTTGAGTCTCAAGGTTTCATGACCTTAAGACACCCATTGAGTTTTGATGATAACAAACATTTTGTCTAGAAGTGTTAGCACTTAGTTATATTTTTTCAATTTCATAAAACTATTGGTTCAGACAAATATTTCACACTTGGGACTATAACACACTAATAGCATTTGAAGGTTATATGTTCTGAAACACTCAGGACCTATCTGATAATCATGTTCAAAATCAAAGTCATATGTTCTCTATGCCTCGAGAAGCAAAATTAGTCAAAGAAGAGGATATCAAATGCCAAGAGTACAAGTACATGGAATGTATGGATGATGTAAGCTGAGGTATATATGGAGGAGTATTCGCTTAATTTTTTGAGGAGTGACTTTCCTTTACGGATCATCTTGACCTTTCATTTTAATGCTCAACGCATCAAAAATATTATTAATTAATATTTTTTTTATTTTAGTTTATTTTTAATTTTCCTAAAGGACACATGGTGGCCTAAGTTCTATAGTTTGATAGTTTGTATTTTATTTGAGTTGTATTTTTTTACTTACTTTTCTTTTAACGAGGACACCATCTATAAGGCTTAGGATAGGCTTGGGTTGTCCTCTCAAAGCACCCATATGATAGTTTAAAATTAAAATGTATTTTTCCTTCCATTTTTCCACTCATGACCACTCTCTTTAGGATATAAAAATTTAGCTTTATTTTCCTCCTCTTTGTGAGTTGAGAAGACTTGATGGTTCTTACTTAAACAATCTTATCCTGCTCCATGAGCTGGTAGCGATTTTACACATGAGACTTATCTGTTAAAAGGATTGGATTACAAATCATGAATAACAAGTTAGCAAATCAAATAAAGATAGCCTAATATGAAGTATATTTCAGGTTGCATGCCTCACCTTTTCTTACCGGGTAGCACAATTATCTTAATGCACAAGTTTAATGACTTAAATTATGCTCAGGTTGCATTTACCAAAAATAAAAATTGTGCTCAGACTCTGCTGGTCCTAATGCATAAAAGAAAATTTTCAATGGAAGAAAAGTTAAATACAAAATACTTTAAAAAATAAAACTTATTACAGAAGGTCAAATCAAACATGTTTTTGCAAATCACTTTTAAACATGTAAGAGATTCCATATTCCGCTTTTATGCTTCCTTGCTTTTTCTGGTGACCATTGAGGTGGTTCATAAGTGAAGCAATATACCTGGTGATCTCTAATGGAACAATTCACATGAGTTGTTATATTGAATAAAATATAATTTTTTACATATTTTTATAATGTCATATTATTTTTATGATTTTAAGTAATTCAATTAATTTTTTCTTTTAACCTAACAACTCTGTAAAATTTCTTAAATGAACCTTCCCATCTACCTCACTTTAAATTCATTTCCTATGTATAAAAACAATAAAATAATAAATGGTCTTACTTCTTTCAATTAGACACGACATGAGCAATTTGTTATTATTTCTTACAGAACATTCTTCTCCAACACAATAATCTCGCAAGAGATTTCTTCTCTTTTGACAGATTGTGGTCTAGCAGCTCCGTTGGAGTTGCTTTTATATTTTAGCAACCTGTTGAAACAAAATATTAATTAATAATCTGTAGTTAAAATATAAATATATTTAATATTAAATACTGCTATTGAAATGAAATATTTAATATTTAATATTATTATCAAGCGTAACATGTTTGATAAGTGTTTTGGGTTGAAAGATTCTAGAATTGTGGGACAGTCTTTCAGCACATCTGCCGTAAGCATTCCATTAAGGTATTCTAGCTTTTTGGCAGTGGTTAAGGTTGACTATTCCTGATGGATCATTGTGTCAAAGAAAATTAATTGAATGGTTTGGGGTGATAGGCAAAATGAGGAGCTTGTTATTTTGGACTTTTAGTTCTTTTTTATGTCAGGGAGGAACTCGTTGAAAAAAAGTGAAAAACAACATATGACGAGAAATAAGAAAGAGAGAAATAAAAAAGAGAGAGATAAGAAAGAGAGAAATAATAGAGAAATTAAATAGAAATAGAGTTATTTGGTATAAGAGAAATAGGAGAGACATAGAAGAGAAATTAATTATGATAGTTGTTTGGTTGTATAGAAATAAAAGAGAAATTTATAAGAAATTAATAAAAAGACTAAAATCACCCTTTCAAAAAAAACAATTTATTTGCTTTCATCAAAACAAGAAGGGCAAAATAATAAATTCCCACTGCTCAACCCCCAATCTTTGATGTTTCTTCGCTTTAGTGGAAAGAAATATAAAGTTGCGGGGCCCACCAATAAAGATATATGAATCTCTCTCCCGACATCACCAAACGCGATGGTTTAATTCAATCACCTCCACTTCTCTCTCGTCTCTCTCTTAGCATACTCGATTGAAACAAACAGATGCTTAGTGTATTGGAACTTTCATCCTCACCTAACAGATTTTGAGGAATTGAAGGAATTGGTGACGGTGCAGCAACTGCCATGATGGTGATCAATCAAATTTAGTTTAACCGTCTATATCAATTTGATGTAGGGATATAATCCTTCCATTCTTGATCAATTCAAATTAATTTCATTCCTATTTCCTAATAAACACTTATTTATATTTAATTTCTCTTAGATTTTAGGTAAGCTTAACTCAATCTCGATATTGATGTTTCGCACTGACGTAAACAATGTGTTAAAGTGGATTAAAGATAAGGTAATTTAAAAGTATAAAAATTATGGACAATCATCGTCCTAATTTTTTAGGTTAAGTTTGATATAAAATTTAAGAGTTTTTATCAAACAAATAAAAAGTAGTTTTTTTTTATTATTTTATTCAATGTTATATGTATCTTATATTTTAATTAATTGATCATCTTATTGTTTCACTAATATGTTTCTGGAAAAAATACGATCTCCCAAAAAGATAGAGACTTTTACATTCAACAGTTATTAATAATCCTTTAATGTTACTAACATGTAGTTTGAACACAAAAAGAAAAAAGAATTAAAAGAAAATAGTTACATGCAATTTTAAAATTTTTATGGGCTTAAAACCAAAATATACTATAATAGGTGAACTAACATGTTATGGAATGTATTTTCGTTGCTATACGGTTGAACCACACCCACATGGGTGCTTCGTGTTAGGAATCACCTACTTTTTCTTATATGAATTTTGTTAAAAAAAATTGGAAATAACCTGAAAAGACATTATGAAACAAGCAAATTGTAAATGAAACCAGCATATCAAAATCACACTCACTTCTCTTTCATATTGATTGCACAACTTTTTCAAATTCTTCACCCTCAACAATCTTCCAAACCTGGCTTTTGGCACTTCATTTGGACAAAACAAGGACCATTGTCCATTATTCTGAACTCTTTCCGTAAAGATATTAGAGAAATTATATTTGTATAATGATTTTATACAACAATATCATATAATTAGGAGATATTGATTGAAGAGAGAAATGTGAGATGTTATGAACGATATGATTGAGAGAGATATAAAAAAAATCATGTTGTGTGAATTATTATAAAATTTATTGTATAAACAGGGCAAGTGTTGGATTGATAATCACTTGCTTAAGCTCAAATTCAAAGGCTGAAGCAAACACACAAAGGAAATAATACTCATCCTTAAAAATCGAGGCACCCATTTCTCTCACACATATCTTCATCCCAAAAGGCCAAAACCATGACACACCTCTTCCACATTTCGCACAAAATCTACTGACCAAAAAACCTTTCACTCCCTCCCCCCAAACCCGCCATCTCCCTCCATTTCATTCTTTTTCTCCCACACATTCGCTTCTCACCCATTCTTCCCCAAACCATGACATGGTGCCCTTCAATGGTTGCTTGATTTGGTGAAAATGAGGAACTGTACTTCCTACCTTCCTCTTGCCTTCTTTTTATTTTCATTAACCCCGCCTCACTGTGAGTATGTGTGCATGATTATTGCAATCATTCCATCAATGTGTTGGGAATTTAAACACCCAAATATAAATTTATTATGCCAAATTATTGAGAACTATGAGTTTCAAGGAATACTTGGATCCATTATGCTTTATCACAATGCAGCGGAAATCTTTGGGCAGGTAACTAAACCTCCTCTTGGGGATTAAGCATCAAACAGAATACCACAAAACAAAGATTAGAGTAAAGGTGGTGTTATGACCTTCCTTAACCAAATCTCTTGAGTTCCCAAAAACGAGACCTTAGTGCCAATAATCCTGATGGGAAGGCGGTGGTTGATTTGGGTTCTTAGGGACTAACACCTCTAAAGAGGCTTATTTATATCAACTTGTTAGTGTTCCCACTATGCCAAAATAGGTCAAGCTCAGTGTCCACTCATATGGGCTCACATTGATGCCTACGGTAGTCTAAACAGACTCACTTAATGCAGATCACTAGTAATCAACCCAATTGATGTAAATGACTAATATAAATGTTTTATATTTAATATGTAGCCCACAAAAATAATTATTAAAAATTAAAATTTCTAGCACAATGTCCTAAGAATGCCTAGCAACTTTCTAATAATAATTACTTTATTGGAAAACATCAAAAGGAGTTTAATTACTTTTCTTTTTTATTGCAATTTTAGAATTTTGGTTTCAAGGTATATGCTTTTTTAACTTGGGTGTGTAAATTGATGAGCAAAAGGGAAGAGAAATGGAAAGAAGCTGGAATGGAGGTGAGGGAAGGGAGAAGGCAGAAGAAAGGGACTATTTAGCAATTTTAATAACTTCAAAGAATATGCATGTGGTTTATCAATAAACTAATTGTTTAATTTGGTCTATCCCTTTTATTTTACTGTTATCATCATTTGTTAGTGCTACTTAATACTTATGTAGAAAGAGGATTGTGCTCGAGATTTATTTTATGCCCTTTGGGTGCTTGATCTCTTGAGATTATTTATTTATATAACAAATTTTATAATAATTCACACAACATGTTATTTTTATATCTCTCTTTATCATATATATTGTTTATAATATCTCACATTTTTCTTTTCTATCACCATCTCTCTTCTAATTGTATGATATTGTTGTATAAATCATTGTACAAATATAATTTCTCTAATATCTTTTTGGAAAGAGTTCAGAATAATGGACAATGGTCCTTGTTTTATCCAAAAACATGTTGCAATTTGAGATTAAGCTATTATGAACTCTTCAACTACCATTTACATATTTGTTTACATTAAAATAAACTTTTGCAGACAAAAATTTGTTCCCTAGATGGATCTTTACATTAAAAAATATACAAATAATTATATTAGCTTAATTATGTTGTTCATCCCCTAAATTATTGCGATTTTTTTATTTGGTCCGCCACTTTTATTTTTTATTTTTCAAAGTAGTCCTTCAAAATATTTTTTTTCTTAAACGGTCCCTTCATTTTTTACAATTATTTTTGTTCCAAATGGTTCCTAAAAAAATATCACAATTTCCAAATTAGTCCCTATAAAATATCTAGATTTCTAAATTAGTCCCCTAAAATATCGTGATTTTCCCAAATGGTCCATCTGTTTTTGGTGCCACGTAAACACTTTATGGTAGAAAAATTTAGAGGGGCCATTTGAGAAAAAAAAACATTTCTAGAGGACCACTTTGAAAAAAAATAAAAATGGGGAACCAAATAGAAAAGTCACGATATTTTGGGGGACCAATAGCATAATTAAACCAATTTTATTTTTATTTTTAATTTGATTTCACTTGATCATTTTTACAAAATAATATTTAATGTCATAATAACTGATATCTTTATCTATGTACACAGTTTTTTAGGGGTGTTCATATCCAATCCAATGCAAACCACATAAACCGAACACCGAATCAAATCGAAATCCAAAAAACCAAAAACCGCAAAAATCGATTTTTTTATTGGATTAGATTGGTTTTCGGATCCTATGTTGAAAATCGATCCAATCCAACACAAACCAAACTTATATATACATATATTATTACCTATAAAATAATCATATATTTATACTTATATACATATATATTTATAAAAATACTTATATTAATATATTTTTTATGACTTTATTATCTAATATCATGCTAATATTTGTAAATGGACACCATAAATTTTCAATTTGCTTCAATATATCCTTAAATTCTTATCATTATTGTAATATACCATTTCATTAATAGAAAATTAAATAATTAATATAACCAACATCCAATCTTTCAAGATTTTGTGTTTTAAATATTAAAAAAAGCATGTAAAAAAGTAAAATTATTTTTTTATTCTTGAATTTTGTCAAATTTCAAGCACGCATATTTAAAATTTAAAAAGCGAAACATGATGACATGTTATTATAATTTAGGGTTTATTATAATTTTTAAATTTTAATTTCATATAATTTTAATATTTTAAACACAAAACTTTGAAGTGTTGAGAATGATTTTTCTAATTATTTAACTTCATTAATGAAAAGGAGCGACCTATTACAACAATGATAAAATTTTAAATATTAATTAAGATAAAATAAAAGTTGATGGTATCTATTTGTAAAAGGGTAAAAGATTAAGGTAGATATACATTCTTTTTCCTTTTATTATATTCTACTAGTATTTAAATGTGTGATAATGCGCGAAGTAATATTTTATTTTGATTCAATTAAAAGAGATATTAACTAAACAAATATAATTAAATAAAAAGATAATGTATTTTAAATTTAAAATAAAAAATTCAAAAAATAAAAAAAAGAGTATCATAAGAAAATCATTAATGTAATTCTTAATCATTATTTTTTAAAATTTAAACAAAAAGTTCAAAGAATAAAAGTAAATTTATTAATTTATTATAATTGAATCATTTATTTATAATTTAAAATAGACTTAAATGCATTTTTGGTCCTTTTACTTTCACAAATGTATAATTTTAATCCCCTAATTTTAATTGCTCAAATTAAGTCCTTATTCTTTTTAAATTTGAGTAAATTTGGTTTTATGGTTAGGGTCGTAATTTGGTACCCTCCCATTAGAGAGGGTTTTGGTACCTTCTTGTTATTTTTTTTTTTATTGAATAGGCCCAAATTACGTAGGAACAAGTCGTGTACTCTATCCTAAATTATTTCGAAGACATAAAATAGATTTTAAATGAGGCACATGTGTATTGCAAATGAGAATGTGAAAAAAATGAGGGAATACAATAAAAAATACATGATAATAGTTATAGAGGGTCAAAAAGTCTTTTCAAAAATTAAAAATACAAATTCTAATAGTTAAATATTGTCCTATAAGTATAAAAATACTAAGATCATTTAAGAAAGTTGAGAGAAATTGATTAAATAATCAAAGAAGGTACCAAAACTCTCTCTCACGAGAGTACCCTAGAATTTCCCTTACGCTTATCCTTCCGTCCAATATTTAACGGAGAAAGCTGATATGTCTCATGTGTAGTGTAACCTTAAATGCCAACGTGGAAACTATTATTAAAACACAAATTTTAAAATTGAAATATGATCAAAATATTTGGAAAATGCCCAGATTCTCTTCATTAGAGGATTGTTCATTGAACTCTGAAGCTCATGAGTCATGGCCGTGCAGTCACCACGAGGAAGGGATTTCCCAAGGCATCTTCTTCCAGACGCAGACGCTCCTCAAGGGACTTCGCCTCACCGGTGAACACCATTGCTGGCAACGCATCGAGGTTTTTGAGCATCGATGCATACTTCTCCTGGTTCGGGTACTCGAGCAATTAAAGGGCCTGATTCGATGCTGTCGGTTGAGATTTCATGAGCTTATTGGAGACCACCGCATTCTTGGTGGCCTCGGCCAAGTAGACGATTAGAATGGAAGGGGTGGGTCTGGGACAAGGCCACCCCACTCCCTCTTATCCTCTCCAACCATGAAGCACTCACTTACCATAAAACCACCCAAGATAGAAAGACTCCCCACCTAGAACGAGTCACAGCCGCATGTTATCCTTGCATGGAATCAGTGCAATGGTGCAGAGATGACTCATGTACGTTGTCGCACCAATTCATGACTGAGTACTACCATCACTTTGTCTCCGACCAGCACTGGCCCCATGGCCAGCCATGTCATCCTTTCTCCAATTCTCATTGGCTGCTGCATGGAGAAGGAAAATAACCAGGTCCTATCCTTTCTGCAGCTGCTCTTCACAAAAAAGGGAAGATGAATCCATGGCTGTCAGCGGTTTCGTCTCGTTGAAGATTAGGAAAAAGTTACTGGTTAGTAGTAGTTGATAAAAAATTTAAGGAACTCGATTGGAATCTGACAAAACTTTATCGATCCTAGTCCATATATAAAAGCTCCCCCATGATTAAAGGAATTAGAGACCAGTCATTTTAATTTAATTCTATCAAAAATTATTTTTAGCATTTGAATGAATAAAAAGTGAGGCTATATTTTTTATATTGATTAGAATTATGCTATATTAAAGAAACATAAGGGTTATTGAGATTGGGGGACATTACTGAGACGGTAAAAAAATGATAACAATCATTGTAGTAGTTTAATGACAATGAAAAAAAATTGGAAATCTATGAAGGTGCAATAAAAATTGTTACCATCATCACACTTTGTGCTTTAAATAATATAGCTGCAATTTTAACAGTTTTTTAATTGAACACTGTGACAGAGGCCAAGTGTGATTAGAACTCCGTTGAGCATCCTCTAGCTCATGCTTTAAGAGAAAAGATGATCAGAGGTTTTATGGTAAGTGAGTCCTATGGTTGGAGGAGGGAAGAGGGGAGTGGGCGAAACGGTGGGGTGACTTATTGGTGTGGGGGAAAAGAGGGAGTGGAAAAAACTGTGGAGATGGTTTCCTATTTTCTGGCGGTTTAAGACCGCCAAAAATAAAATAATGGACACATAAGAGAGAGAAAACGTGACATGTAAGCCCTTGACACACGCCAATTGAGGAGAGGGACTAATTGCAAACAAAAATTTTTTGGGAGGACGATTTAACAAAAAATATTTATAGGGACTAAAAACAAAACTCGCTAATTTTACAGGGACCAAAAACATATTTTACCCTAAATTATATATTGAAAAAAATACATTAAAATTGATGTAAATAAACTCATATCGTATTTCTTTATATGAGTTTTTATGTAATAAAATAGATAAACATAAATGGATAATGAGAAAACTTATTTCAATATAATTATAAAAAATAAAAATTAGAGTGTGATTAAAAAAGAAAAAGGAAAAATGACAGGAGCCAGACTGCTTCCTGTGGTTCAAAAAAAATTACTTTACTGAAATGAGAATAAATAGAAATGAATAATGAGAGAAATATTTTAATATAATAATAAAAAAATTAAAGTGTGATAAAAAAGAAAAAGAGAAAATAGTATGAGCAGAACTGTCTCCCGTGAACGATACACGTGATTTATAAAAAAAAATCACTTTTGCAATGTAATAGATTAATAGGAACAAATAATGAGAGAAATTATATTAATATAATAACAAAAAACAGAAAATTAAAATTGAGATAAATAGGAATTTTAATATAGATTAAATAGATAAATAGAGTAGAAGAGTGAGATAATAAATGAAAACGTTAATGAATAAAATCGAAAGATAAATGATATATTGAAATGTCATGGTAAAAGTAATGTAAATCAACACATATATTGTATTCCTTAATGTTTGTTTTTATATAACGAAACAGATAAACATGAATAAATAATGAAAGAAATTATTTTAATATAATAATAAAAAAAATTAAAGTATGAAAAAAAAAGAAAATAAATGTAGGATCAAAACTGTTTCACGTGGAGGATACTCATGGTTTATAAAAATATCACTTTTATAATGAAAATAATAATAATATAAACGAATGAGAGAAAATGTTTTAATATAATAACAATAAAAAATGAAATTGTGAAAAGAAATAAAAAGAAAAAGAAAATGATAGGAGTAAGATTGCCTCCCGTAAAGGATAAATGTGGTTCATAAAAAGATAACTTTACAAAAAAGAGAATAAAAAATTTTGAAAAAATGCAAATGGGTACATGTAAAGGGCACATGTTAATAGGACTCTCTCCGTAAAAGGTACATGTAATTCACAAAATCATTACCTACAACGTATATGAATCGGTTCAACGTAAATGTACAACCCGATAAAAAAAGCCCAACATTAAAAAAGTCAATGACCCACAATTGACTTTGACCCCCAAAAAAAAACCCTTAATGAATAGTAAACAAAAAACTACTCTATATAATATTATAGATAGATTGAGGCCATGCAAACCCTGGCCGACACCATAAAGACCTGACCAAAAAAATTCTGATGTGAATGAACAATAGATAAAAAAAACTTCCCAACGTAATAGTATAGTTAGATTCAAGTTGCATATATTGGAAGATCCCAATGCGAGCTCCACAAATTTAGACGTATGAGCATGCGATGCATTTCAAAGGTCAGCTAATCATTTTAGTTACAGGAATTTAGATACATGAATCATTATCATATAGAGTTCATATAGTCCTGAAATTCTAAACACTTTCCATGGTTCTATTTAGTATTTACTTAGTTTTTGTAACTTGTTTGGGTATCTAAAGTACCATGGACCAAATTGCAGGATCGCTCAAGATTGAACTTTGAAAGCAGACATGAAAATGACCTGCCCAAAACAACTCTTCTCATAACTTGCATTGATGGCATGCTAAAGATCTCCGAACAGGTTGCGACAACAGTCTTAGCATTGCCTCTTTTATTTTTATTTTTTTTATATCCTCATTTTAATGTATGAAGACGTGTTTTTGGCACTTGTCAGCAAAGTAGTATATGTATTGTCTTCACTCCTACAATATCGGCTTCAGAAGATGTTAAGTTTCATGATGAAATTGTGATAGTTAACAAACAAATAACTGCACACACCTGTGTCACATAAGATAGTATAAATTCTATAAACATGCAAGATAATAATGTTATAGCCTGGTAAACCATAAGGTAGACAAATCAATGACTATAACAGAGGGCAAAACGCATCCTCCTCGGACTAGCAATGTACATCTTGAAAAGAAAATATGAGCAGCATCTACTATTCTACAGAGGAAGGAGTATATGACATCACTAAATAGACAGTGGTGTAAACATGCAGACAGCAACTAACGGGGCTTGCTCCTTGACATTGACCAATCAAGGTGGTACAAGGACGCACCATTTCTCCACGACAAAATATCCCAGCCAATGGCACTCCTGGAAAATTCTCCAAGAAAGGGGAGCTATCAACATTGAGATGTTCAAAGAATGATTCACCGCGACCACAAGAAGCAAAAATGAGACCCCCGAAGACATTGATAGCATTGTCTCCATCACCCTTGAAACTCTTGGAATTTCTTTCCAGTGTAATCTTCTTGAGGGCATCACGAACCTCAGCTAATGAAGCTAATGCTGTATTAGGATCTGAATGGTAGAACTGAAAGTTATCTCCTGTTTTTATGCCAGTTCCATCAACATACAGATACTCTTCATCACCTCTGTCCAAAACATGAAAACTTAGCCTTTTCTTTTGATAACGGGGTTGTTTACAATAGGGGGTTAATAATAGACTGGATAAATGTCAGCGGAAACATCTTTATTTTATGGGCCCCATTTTTCACAATAAGTAATTTCAAAAGAATCATTAAATGTTATAAAAAATACCATTTATCATAAAATCAGCTCATGATTTCAATTATCTTCAAACTCTTGTGCGTGTCTAAATTTCATTCTGTACAGAATCCATATGTCGACATTATGTCACATAAGATAGTATAAATTCAAACTAGAATCAGGCATACTTGCATATTTTATTGCAAAGAATTCGACTTCAAACTCAAAGTAATAACTATAATGGTAGATACACCAAACATCAATTAATGCATTAGAAGATTGCTTTTAGTTCCAAACAAGGTTGCTAAACTCGAGAGTCTAAGACTAAGGAAACTCATAGAGCATTCTTAGATTTGACTCGTAAACTCATAAGAGTTTTTAACCTAATACAAAAATAGTTAAGAAAACTATCATCGAATCCAAACAGAATTAAACACTTATGCATAGTGAATATTTAACACACCAACTTCATAATAATAAAGTACGACAGTACAGATTAAAACCATACATAAATGACCATTCTAAACTTGGTTATAGTTTATTTTCCAACATTTCCTTATCTTTCTCATCTATAACAGCAAGTCAATAAGAAATAATTGATCAACGGCTTTATAAAAAAAAACAGGGAAAAGAAGGAAATACCCTAGAAAACCATATTTATAAAAGGAAGAAACAGGGTATTTTTTGAATTAAAACAGTCAGCTGCTGTATGATTTTTTTTTTTTGAAATGTCATTCAAGAAATATTAATCTTCCCTAACCCTCTGTTTGTTACGGTGTAGTTGCGAGAGAGAGTTGAGAGAGATGCGAGAGAGACAGACTAGGCACCGCGTTTGGTTTACAAGGAAGAGAGATCCGACATTTGTTAGGTGGGCCCCACATACAATTGTTTCTCCCCAATGTGGGAGAGAGATTGGGATGAGAAGGAGGTTATGGCAATCAAAAGTCTATTTTGTCCCTCAATTTATTTACTATCTGCGTGTTGTGCAATTATGATTGTTAAAAAATCGATTCCATTTATGTATAAATCAATTAAACTTGTCATATACAGGTTCTGTTTGTCTTGAAAATCGATTCTAGCACTTTGTAAATCGATTAAAAATGTGGCCAGTAGGTTCCTGTCATTCGATTAAAAATGTTGACTTTATTTTAATCCATTAACCTCAACAAGTAAATCAATTATAATTCACAAAAATGAATTTTTTTAATTTTTTATCTAAAGGGTATTTTAGTCTTTTTACCTTCTTACACATCTTCCTCTCTCTCATCTCTCCACAACCAAACAACTACCATAATTAATTTCTATCCTATCTCTCTCCTATTTCTCTCATACCAGACAACCTTTATTTCTACCTTATTTCTCTACTATTTCTCTCTTCCTTATCTCTCTCTTCCCTATTTCTCTCTTCCCTAACTCTCTTCAAACCAAACAAAGCAGTCATATACAGGTTCTGTTTGTCTTGAAAATCGATTCTAGCACTTTGTAAATCGATTAAAAATGTGGCCAGTAGGTTCCTGTCATTCGATTAAAAATGTTGACTTTATTTTAATCCATTAACCTCAACAAGTAAATCGATTATAATTCACAAAAATGAATTTTTTTAATTTTTTATCTAAAGGGTATTTTAGTCTTTTTACCTTCTTACACATCTTCCTCTCTCTCATCTCTCAACAACCAAACAACTATCATAATTAATTTCTATCCTATCTCTCTCCTATTTCTCTCATACCAGACAACCTTTATTTCTACCATATTTCTCTACTATTTCTCTCTTCCTTATCTCTCTCTTCCCTATTTCTCTCTTCCCTAACTCTCTCTTCAAACCAAACAAAGCAGTCATATACAGGTTCTGTTTGTCTTGAAAATCGATTCTAGCACTTTGTAAATCGATTAAAATGTGGTCAGTAGGTTCCTGTCATTCGATTAAAATGTTGACTTTATTTTAATCGATTAACCTAAACAAGTAAATCGATTATAATTCACAAAAATGAATTTTTTTAATTTTTTATCTAAAGGGTATTTTAGTCTTTTTACCTTCTTACACATCTTCCTCTCTCTCATCTCTCCACAACCAAACAACTACCATAATTAATTTCTATCATATCTCTCTCTTATTTCTCTCATACCGGACAACCTTTATTTCTACCTTATTTCTCTACTATTTCTCTCTTCCTTATCTCTCTCTTCCCTATTTCTCTCTTCCTTAACTCTCTCTTCAAACCAAACAAAGCATAAGGAAAATAAAGATGCAGATTGTCATGGAAAATAGGAACAGTGACTACAAATGGTGGACATTGGGTTCCTTCACAGTGGCTTGAAGATGGCCTATGATAGAACCTCATCGTTCACCACCTCATTCATGCCTGTTGGGTTCATTCTAGTGATGGGTTCTAGACTTCATTCAAGCTGGGAGCCTGATATGCATCTGCGATGGGATTGAACACGAGTGTGACTTCATTCGTGTTTTAGAAGCATGTTGGTTCGTTGAGAGGAATTAGAGCACAATGAACAAAAGAAGATACAGGGCCCTGATGTTTTGGGTTGACACAGCTGCATTTTGGAGCTTTGTTACAAAACACTGGTGGTTTGGGCATGTTTGAGGGACAATATCAGGTTATGTGACAGACTTGTTGACTCACAAAGAAACATAAACTCATACAGTCGGGAGTTTGACAATGGTTCCAAACACTCAAAACATACAAGAATCTGAGGTAAAAATTGATATAATTATACACTTCGCCAATCCTGCCATGGTTTATTAACATAGCATATGATTCCACAACGGTATAACAATTTTTTACGACTGACAATCTGACATTAACAATTCAAATAATTCACCAAATTTGTAAATTTAGACAACTCCACTTTTTAGTTGATTGATTTGCTTATACGAAAGCATAATTCATTACGTATTATCTAAGCAAGTGAAATCAAAATTAAATAACAGCTGTTGAAAGGAAAAGTGGATGAAATTATGGGATTAAAAGCTACACCACACTATTATGTAGTTGCAGCAAAATATCTTCTATCAATTCAGCTTTTTTTTTTTTTAAAAAAAAAGGAAAAAAAATAATCAGATGAATCCCAGGAAGAATAAAGAATGATGAGGTAGTAGAAGACCTACAATCTACAAAAGAAAAGAGTTTATATCATACCCCACATCTCCATGATATGCAACACAAGTTCTTGACATTGGCTTCTCAGCTCCAATGGAAACTTTCCTATGTTTAGTTACCCCAATGTACAAATCAGAGCCTCAATACGATTTTCCAGCTGCCACATTTGGAGAAGTTAAGAAAATAAAAGTCATAAATAAAAATAATAACCACAAGCACAAAATTTATATTAAAAGCTATACAACCAAAGAAAAATAACAGATATGCAGCATCACATATATTATCTTCATCTTTTTCGCTAAAATAAGCATAAAAAATTTAATACCCAAGTCCATGGTTATCAAATCGAGATTCGAATCATGAATCGGAAGACCTATTTTCCGAATCGTGAATCGAATCTTTTTGTGAATCGTAAGATACATGATCAATGACATAAACAACATAAACATATATATTTTCATATAAAATACATTGAAAACATAAAATTATTAGCATTTCTCAGATAAATAAGTGAGCAATTCATTGCATAAACTAATATATAAGCTAATATAACATATGAAATAAAAATTAGAGAAAAGTAGAATAAAAAAATAGAGAAAAGTGAGGGGACGAGTAGAATACAAAAAATGTTGTAGTGGGTGTGGGAGTGTGGGACAATAAAACAGTGGAAGAATAGTAGAATACACAGCCGCAAGAGATAGAAAGCGTATAGAGGAACTTGGGAAGACAAACAACTATTATAATTTAACCTAAATCAAACATAGCAGCTTTTCAGCCCCTTCCCCTCCTTTTTTCCTAAAAAATAGCAAAACAAAAATATTCTGCATGTTTTCAAAACCAGGTCGCGCGACCGGACCCGGTTTGGTGGTGTGCGACCTGTGTTATTGTATCTCTTGAATCGGAACTGGAATCGAGATACAAGCGATACTCATATGTATTGCAAGATTAAGCAACGATTCATGACAAAAAAGATTCAACGTGCGATCTGTACCGCTGAGTTCCGATTTCGTTGCGTTTCGGGAGTCGTATCGGATGAATCGTAAGATACTAACTACCATGCCCAAGTCTTGTGATGTTTTCCATGTTCCATCATGATCAGTATCAATAGGGATACAGGTCATTGCTTCAAGAAACATATGTTAATGAGATAAAGGAAGAAAACGAGCCAAATAGTCTGGGCATATTTAGGTGCTTAAAGAAACTAGTTGCTTTTGACAAAATGAAGTTTTTATTTTCAATTACCTCCAAACAATTTTCAAAATCATGTTGACCTATTCCACATGTTGATTTCCACGCATTTCAATTTGAAATAATAATGGGACTTTGCTTTGCTTTAAACTTGTTAACAAAAGAATGTCTTCATAACAAACCAACGGGAAATTAAACACAGTATTAGCATGGCAATTGGCAAGTTTCCAAATATGTCATCATATTCCAAAAGAAAAAAATTCCTTAATTGACAGTATACAGTATACACCATAGTGCTATAATTGAAGAAATGATCAGTTACAAATTCATTAGTGTAAAAGAGGTCTATATCAAATAATTTTCTTGCTTTATTTATTTATCTCCTATTCTCAGATTCACACTGGTGAGGGCTGAAACCAACGACCGCTTTCTCAGCTCTCCTTTCTTTTTTGGCTGAAACCCATGTCATCTCTGTCTCAGCTTTCATTCTTTCTTTTTTTCTAAAACCCACGAGTTAGGCTTGTTTTGGGTCATTTGAAATATAACTTCTCTTGAATCTTTGGGTTTTTTTGTCCTATTCTCTCTCTGCTCTATTTTCATAATTATTATCAAATATAAACTATACATTGACATATTAATAATACAATAACTACAAAATAAATATATAAATTCTAGAATTTTAGTGATATTATTACACTTATTAGGTAATTATATTATTATGTTTTATATTAAAATACACTTTTCCTATTTTTGGCCTCACAGTCTTATGTTTTACGATCTTTTACCCCCTTTCCAATTCCTAGGTAGGATCTCAATATTGACATCCTTGCAAATAACCAACAGCAATTCACAAATTTCATCATAAGGGTATTTTTGTCAATTAGATAAATCTAATGGTCCTTCTCCCCAATAATAAATTTTGACTAGTTCTTGATACTTCAAAATTTTTATATCCCTTAAGATCAAGTGTTCCTTCGTATAGTCTTAAACATTAATTTTCCCTTAACGAAAGAAATTTGTAGTTTCGTCCAAAAAAATGCAAATAATTGCGCACCAAATTGTTAATATCATGTAGAATACTCTGGCCATCAAGAAGTTCCTGTTGCCCTTCCCTCCTGGCAGTTAGCCATGTTGAACACTTGTTTGTTCTAACTGAAGCTGCGCTGTATCTGGCAGCCACAGCTGAAACACCATTTGAGAATGCAACATGAAATCTAATATCTCCTGTAGCAAAACCAATCCATAACAAAGATGAGTAGCTTGTAAAGAATTGCAAAAGATAAAATAAAAGATTTAAGCTTAACACAATGCCTCTAGACTGTATTATTCAACATGTGCACACAATACATAAAGGCAACACAAAGAAGCACAGAAAGCAAGATAAACATATAACAATAGGGGTTGTAGAGTGGTAGCTTTGTAGACTAGTGGCATCTCCCTATGATGCATAGACACTCCAAAATTGGTGACATACTTGAATCATATTCGTATCTGATATTGAAAATTGTACAATACTCCTACATCAATGCTCTCTCTCTGGTGCACACATGGGACTTTGATAGAGATAGTCATGACTCATGAGTGGAGAAATTTAATTTCATTTTTTAACATATATATTCTGTACCTGTATCTAAATTTTATTAAAAAAAATCATTTACATAGCATCCCCCCACAACCCATTCCCAATTTCCCACTAAGATCCCAGCACTCAACAGGGGTCTCCTACTTTGCCACAAGAAAAAGGAGAAATAAAAAAATCTAATAGTTGCTTTAAAAGAAGACAAGGAATATTGCATTATCAGCCTCTACCCTCTGTTGAGAGAGCAAAGTAATTGATATTTCCAGATATGTCTATTCAAACTTGAAGGAAATTCCCATTTACTTTTTCTTAAAACTTATTTGATTAGTCTGCATAAAATTAGATTCTCAATCCTGAGTTCCTTTGAGGGGGAAAAATACATTCCCATTAATGAAATAGGACAGCATGCACTGTAGCAGTTGCATGAATTATATTGTGCATCAAGTGGCAAGAGCTACTGAAAAGATGGAAAGAAGTACCAGAAGACCTGTCTCTGTCCTGAACAAATACAAGAGCAACAGCTTCAACGTGCCCTGTCCCACCACAAAAGTTTCTGGAATTATTTTGGCTTCTGTATACAAAGGAGCCTCTCTCATCCCCCACAATGACTGTTTCCATAGGGATGGCATAATCTGAAATACATCGAGAAGTCATAAAAAAAAGCACAAGCCTGTGACAGAAGGATGTAAATTGAAGGTGATGTTCTCAATTACACAACTAACATAAAATACACAGTAACCCCATCTAAATTCAAGTATCAAGCTGCTATTATGTATCCCATTGACATTTTGTAACAAAATATTACAGAGAAGCAGTTAATAATATCTTCAAATTCAACAAAGCATTATGTATATAAACTCTAAGCAATCATATCCTTGCTTGCTCATATATTCTACCGATCAAAACACCATATTTCCTAATACTTTCACATCCTTATGAAGTGAAGAGTAAGAGCAAAAAGACTTAAGAAACACAATAACAATAGGTATAACAAAATATATGTAAACAAGTACAAGTATCCTCACCCAACTTCTCCAGAACCAGTTTCATGTCACTGTTTGCTCTCTGTGCAACCAAATCAAAGTGTTAGAAACAGAACCAAGAATAATATAAATAATGAAAAAATTAATGAAATAAAATCAATATTGGTAAACAAGTGCGCAATTATTTACATACGCCAAACAATATAATCCCGATAGGGAATTGGCGACTGGAGACAGAGGCCGAATATTCCTTGATAACCATTATAAAATTGTCAATCCATGGTGCTTGAGGTGTCTGGTATGACAAATATTTTTAATTAATATTTTTGATAATTATAAAAGCAAAACACATGGCCTTATCTTAATTTAATTATTTAATATAGATAGATCGTATCAGTATAGTCAAAGATGCAAATAAGGGCAAGTAAGGAGCTGAGGTGAGGCAAGAGTAGTGCCTCTTGCTGGTTGCTGATCTAACATTGTACTATCCTACCCCTGGTGCCTTACATAGCATATTCTGCTTCAGACAAGGAAAAGCTTGAGCATCTCATCTACATCTACAAAGAAACCTAAACTACCTAGTCATCTAACATGCTAACTATGATGCTAAAGAGGGTAAAATAATCACTGTTAAATAAATAATCAGTCTGGGACTTTTGTTTTGTAAATTGATTAGTCGGTTTATATGGAAAATTGATGCAAAATATCCAAACATTAAAATCCCTTGGTGGCTAAGAGTGCCTTTTGCGCTACCATGAGTTGTATAGGCATAATTTTCAACATGTCTTACATAATGATTTTCTGAGAGTGCAAAGTCCCAATTCTTAAATAGATTTTAATACCTTTTGCTGTCGTAGTAAAGGTATAGCTTCAACTTTTAATCCTGGCAAGTAGCCAACAGTCAAAACTATGCCTTCATTTGCATGTCTTGCATAAGCTTCGCTGTCAATGCCACTAAAAAGGGCACCCCATTTGACCTACATAAAAAATCCTGTGGTTTACTTGAGTTTAGCAAATCTCTAACACAAAATGAAACACATATCAATATTCAACCTCTTTAAACTCATCAGTAAGAGCATCCCTTCCTATAATACCATTTGTCTCGGTGACAATAACTGGAATATTGAACCCCAATCTCCGTCTAATCTGCATCGCATTCCACATGCATTTAAGTTAGTTGCATGATACGAATTATGCTAGCACTAAAAAAAAAAAAAAAGCAAAAGGTGTTGATTCCGTACATGCCGCAGAATGTTGATCGCTTTGAATCCATTTCCAATATTGGCAATAGCAAAATGAGGTCGAATAGGCTCAGAGAGAACCTTGCGAAGAACTTCGTTCACAGCATCCTGTTCGAGTGCACAAAATTAACCGAAGGGAAAGTTTTGTGTGATTAGAAAGCCCAAAAACAAAGTCAGAAGTATGAAGCACCGTTTTTGTTTTCTTTCCCTAGCTTCACTGATCCCAAATTGTGAATTGAGAGGAAGGAAATGAAGGGAAAGGGAGCTTACGTTGGATGAAAGGTTGAGAGAAAGCGCAGAGGAGAGCTTGGGACGAGAAAGGATGCGATTGCAAACAGAATTCCAGGATTTACTAACGCAAGATGCTGAAGCGAACGATAGAGCAGGGAGCCTAGAAAGAATTTGCTGAAGAAGGTCCTCGCTCAACACACTAACACCCGTATTCGCAGTGGTGCTCGATTTCGCTGATGATGACGATGGCTTCTCCATTGTGGTTCCACTGCACCACCCACAACATCACAGTTCAGTGGTACAGACTCCGCCCTCGGACAAAACGCACCGGTTTTGGTTTGATTGCTGACTATAAGGGGAAACCATAGGCAAAGCTTTAGAGCAGTGTATCAAGTATTGGCGGATTAGTAAGGTTTGTTGTGTGACTTTAGATAATTCTAGTGCTAACAGCAGCACAACATTAGCATATTTGAAGAGAAGTTTGAATGATTGGAATGGAACTACTCCATTGAATGGAGAGTATATGCAATTGAGGTGTTGTGCTCACATTTTAAATTTGGTTATTTCTAATGGGACTAAGATTAGAGCATCTTATAAGTATGTCAAAGCATCTCAAGCTATATTAGCTTCTTTTAGAAAGTGTGTTGAAGAGGCTAACTTAGCCACTAAGTTAATGGTTGTGCTTGATGTGTCAATTAGGTGGAATTCCACTTATTTGATGTTGGAAACAGTTGAGAAGTATGAAAAAGCATAGGGATGACAATGGACACCTCCTGGGCAAGGTACCACAGTGCCCGTTCCCGTGTTTTTAAAAAAAGCCCGTGCCCGTGCCCGTACATGTGTGGGCAGTAACTTTAGTGCCCGTGCCCGTGCCCGTACATGTGTGGGCAGTAACTTTAGTGCCCGTCCCGTCTCCATGCCCGTTGGACACCTATATGCCCATACTCGCGTCCGTTACCCCGCACTTTTATTAAGTAAAAAATTAACAACTTACTAAAAAATATTAATTTAAGAAAACTATATCTCAATTAAAAAAGTTACTCGAAGATCATTCAAACATAATTTTTAAATATCAGTGATACAACAATATAATTATATTGAAACACAATATGTTAATGTTCTAAAACACAACAAATGATCTAAAGTTCAAAATTTTTATCAAATATTACAATATACTTTCATGTCACACTATTTTATAAACTTGGATATCATGTGTTAGAATTCTTGATAACCTGTAAAAAATGGTTATTAACACTAATTTGTGATATATTATAAAGTTTTAAAAACAAAAATATATAGTTATAAAAATATATTTTTAATTTGTAATATATTAAATATATCAATTTTAAAAATATGCATAAATATATTAGATATTTTAATAAAATTAATATATCCCTATATATAATTATATATGGTATTTTTATTAAATAATTATATATATATATATAAGTGCGGGTATAGGGCGAACTGGGCATCAAAGTACCCATACTCGCGCCCGTCCCCATGAAAAATGTGGGCTTTTGCTCGTACCCGCGCCCATATCCGCTTTGCGGGTTTTTGCCCTGCCCATCGCGGGTACCATAGGGCTTGGGCTCAATTGCCATCCCTAAAAAAGCATTTCGTCGAATGGAATTAGATGATCTTTTTATTCTTCTGTTGTTGCCGATGAGGGGGGACCCCCTAATAGTGATGATTGGAAATGTGCTCGTATTTTCAGGTAGTTTTTGAAAATTTTCTATGATGCTACGTTGGCTTTTTCTGGTTCATTGCATGTTACCTCTAACAATTTCTTTTCTCAGTTAAATATCATTCAAGAGACAAATCTATCTTGGATGGAGGGGGAGGATGAGGTGTTGAAACAGATGGCAACAAGTATGAAAACTAAATTTGCACAAGTATTGGGATTTTAGTAGTGGGAGTGTGAATTATCTCTTGGTTGTGGCTGTTTTCCTTGACCCTAGGTATAAATTTGGTTACTTTGAGGACGTTTTTCCAGCATTGTATCCAGAAAAGAGTAGTGAGATGATAAAAAAAAAATTGGAAGACATAATCAAGAAGTTTCTTGCTCAATATGTTGAATGGTATCCTCTTCTAATTAATACTCGTGATGTTGTTGTATCATCATCAGATGTTTCTTCACAATCACATATAACACAGGGGAGTCAAAGTAGTGATAGTGGGGTTGGAAGGCTTGGTATGATTAAAAAGTATAGAGAAAAAGTGAGGAAGAAACAAGGTGAGCACAAAAGAAATAAGTTGGAGAGATATATGGAGGATGAGGTGGAAGATGATTATGCTGGATTTGATATTTTAAAATGGTGGAGAAGCAAGAGTCAAAAGTATTATGTTCTTTCCAATATGGCTAGGGATATATTAGCCATCCCAGTGTCCACAATATCATCTTAGTCTGGTTTTAGCACTGGAGGTCGAGTTCTTGATCCATATCGCAGCTCATTGCATCCTAACACTGTAGAGGCTTTGATTTGCAATCAGAATTGGTTGAAGCCCCCTAAAAAGGTTATTGATTCACAACAGCCTCAATTCATTGATCGGATTGAATCAGGTATGTTTAATTTGAATTCTATTTATCATTGAATTAAAAACTTAAAAACATATAAATATATGTGTGTGGGTGTTTAATTTTCATACATTATTTTTCCTATTAATAGAGATGTCCGGGATTACAGCCTTTGCAGCTATTGAGGAGGTTGGAATTGATGTCGCGTTTACAACCTTGCAGTAAGACTACATTTAATATCTAAAATTTTTCCTTATAACCTTGCTTACATTTAACTTCTATTTACATCCAACACTTATTTATGTAGGGGAGATTTGGCTGGTTAAATACCTTGCAGGAATGAAGGTGATTGGAGCATGAAGGATTGAGGAGACTTATTTTAGAGAGACACAAGATTCCAAATAGTATTTGTAATTTGTTACTTTTATAACTTAGTGTATGGTAATGCATTTGATGTGTAATGTTTGTGTATTGGTTCTGTTGTTTGTTGTCTTGATTGTTAATTTTATAACTTGGTGTGTGGACAGTATGGTAATGTTGCACTTGATGTGTATTGGTTTTGTCACTTTCATAGTTTAAATTTGTAACAAAATAATGTGTGGTTGAAGTCCATATAAATTGGTAGTTCTATGTATAAAATAGGTTTTGTTGATTTTTTTCTATTTTTTTTTTCAATTTTTCAGATTTTTTTTGGATTTTCACGTTTTTCTGCACATTCCAGGTTTTAATATTATTTTAATCAAACCTGATACCCGACCCAACCTAACCCGCAGATGGTCGGGTTGCTTCGGTTCGGGTTGTACAACGAAAAATGCTGAAACCGAGACAAAACTATTGGTTTGGACTTCTACTTACCCTAAACCCGACCCGACCTGATTACACCCCTAGGGAAGAAAGCGGCTAAACATTGAGCTCTTGGGCCGAGGCTCATTTTGCTTCGGTCCGATCCTGGTAGAAATCAATTAGGGATTTGATTCGTTTAATTGAGAAATACGGGTCGAGATCCTCTCCGGTTGAAATCAACTAACTTTTTAATTTTTTTTTTAAATCATGGATTGAAAAAATAAAGGGCTGGGATCTCATCCAATTTTTTATTAAGTGGAGAGGATCCCGGTCCGAGAAAGACATCTCCTGACCAAAAAAAAATTGAGAAGTACACCGTACACCAACAAAATTTTTTATTAATGCATATTTATTTATAAATTTTTTATCCACTCATTACTTTTTCCAATGTTTTTAAAATTGAATCGATAAAGGTATTGGTTCACGGTTCAATGGTTGAACCGTGGTTGAACCAGTAATAACTAAATATATTTTTTAATATTATATAATATATTTTTAAATAATAAAATAAGATAAAATCATAAGAAATCAAGATATATAAGATTATAAATTAATATAAAAGACTCTATTATATGTATTATAGCATAAAAAATTCATAATAATTGACTAAATAATAAATATTTATGTGTAGTCCTTAAAAATTTATTTTTATTTATGATAAAAATATTTTAGATTAAATAAAAAATAAAAAAATGAAAATTTTGAAACTGGTCGGTTCAACCGGTTTTCTGGCACCTGTTCTTTACCGGTTCGATTGGTTTTTGACCGGTGCTCAGCGGTTCTGAAACCAGCCGATTTTTTGGGTTTATGGACCGGACACCAGGTCGGTTCTCGGTCGGACCGGTTGAACCGACCGGTCCAGTCGATTTTGATAACCATGCTTTTTTTCTCCTTTCATCTTTTGACACTCTTTCTCCGCCGCACCTTTCCAGGGACTCCAACCATCCCGCTCCCTCCGTCAGAGATTTTTTTTCCGATCATCATGAGACCTTAAGAAAGTTACATTAAGAATGTGTTTGGCAAGTCATTTCAGCTAACTAAAAAAATTAGTAGCTGAAATCATTTCAACTGTGTTTGGAAGGTAGTTTTTTTTGGGTAGGTAATAGCTTTTTCTTGAAAACCTACTTTTAAAAAAAAACTCTCATTTTTAGCTACTAGCTAAAAATTTATTACAAGTTTATCCCTCAATCATCCACAGTCATCATTATTTAATAATTAATGATGTCCTTATATCATTTTACCATTTTCAACTAGTTTTACCGAACATCTTCAATCAAATCAATTACTTTTTCAGCTATCAGCTAATTTTTCAACTAAATTTGCCAAACACGCTCTAAGACATGACATGGGAAGTTGGAACCAATGACATCATGCCAAACGAAAGGAACACAATTAAAAAGGGAATAATCCAATACATGTAAGCCTAAATCCATCGGAAATACTTATAGCCCGTTTGTTTATAGTTTTAAAAAAAAAAAACTGAAAAACTTGTTTAATAGACAAATTTTAAAAACATTTTTGAAAAGCGTGACTATTTTTTAGTTTTTAAAAACTGAAATTCGAAAACTACTATTAGATGTTTTGAAAAACTTTTATTTTTAGTTTTTTTTGTGTTAAAAATGTTGTAAATAAATCATTTCATTTATAAAAAACAGTTTTTAAAAATGGTTTTTTAAAACAATTTTTAAAAACTAAAAACAAAAATTGAATTAAACACACCCTTAAAATGGTTCATTTCCACATTGAACTATGGGTGGTGCGATTGTATGTATGCCATGTCCATACTGTGTGGTAGTGATTTTCCACTCATTATGATTTTCTTTCTTTTTATTTTCTTTCTTTTTATTTAAATTAATTAAGAGTGGACATGTTTTATATTTCGAAAAGTTAATTCCAAAACACAATTTCTTATGTGTTTTGAAAAAATTTCCGTGTTCCATGTAACATGCTCATTTTCATAAATCAAGTTATTAATGAAATTAGGAGTAGAAAAGAGTTTTATAAAATAAACTAGGTAAAAAGAGGTTTAAAACTGCATTAAAGGGCATAACACTGCAACATTCTCGCTCAAGCGAGAACTGGCTCGCTTGAGCAAGGGGAATGGAAATTTGGAAGTTCCATTATGGAGGATTTTCACTCAAGCGAGGCCATTCTCGCTTGGGCGAAAATATAAATCAAATTAGGAAAATTCGTTGCTGATATTTTTGCTTAAGCGAGAAGGCTCCCTGCCTCCTTTTTCACTCAAGAGATGATGGGCTCGCTCAAGCGAGAAATCGCTTGAGCGAGAATGCGCGAAATTAGTTTTTAAAAAGCATTAAGTTAAGGCAACTATCCTATTCTTAACATTTATTTCCCATCTTAAAGAGAGAAGTGCACTAAAGCTTGGATTGAGGAGGACGAAGGGGAAGAAAGAGAAGAAAGGAGTCCATCCCTACACCTCATCACCTTCCCCCTTTTCTCTTGAGCTTGAGATAGGTTAGTGTAACTCACACACTCACTCCATTTTGCTTGTGACACTCGTCCATGATCCCTTTTCTCTAGTGTCCCTTTCCATTATTGCTTGTGTTTTGATTATTGATTATTGGATGATGTTTGCCCTAGATATCTCATTGAATAGGATTAAATGTTGTAATTGTATGCCTAGACCTAGGGTTTGGTTGAATAAGGGTTTGAGTGTGGGTTCCACAATATTTATTTTAAATGTTGTAATTGTAAATGTTGTAATTGTATGCCTAAACCTTGTTAACTTTTAAAAAATATTTATTTTATCCCATTTAAAGAAAATTAACAAGAGATTAAGAATTATTTTTGTTTTTCTAACTTTTGATTTTTTTGGTATTTTTCAGAATGGATGAGAGAATTTATTTATGAAAATGATTGATTTTTTTAATTGAAAAGGAGAATGATGTCTTGGGAAATTGATTTTGATATTTTCAACTTTTTGAATTTTTTATGTATTTTTATAATGAGAAAAAAGATCATTTCAGAAAAATGATTGGCTTTTTTATTAAAAATGAGAAAACATTTTTAAAATTTATTTTGGCTTGACAGGTCCGGTTCTTAGTCCTACGTATCCCCAGGTGCAATGGATAAACCAAAGCAACATAGTTCTTGAAGAACTAGTGAAAATGGTTGATTTTAATTTTTCAGAAAATGATTGATTTTAACTTTGGAAAAGAGAATTTGAAAACATTTTAATTTTTTTACCCTTTTTTTAAAGAAGTTTTTTAGAAAGACTTTTTGAGAATGTATTTTTTGAGATTTTGGAAATAGAATTTTGTTGAAAGAAAAAAAACATATTGCACAGGGATAAACAAATATTTACATTCACAATTAGGAAACAAATAATTATAAATATTCACATAAAAGAAATTCAAGATGGTGGATCTAAAATAATTTACAAGAAAGAGATTACTAATAATAAAAGAAACAAAACATAATTAAAACAAGGGTTAAATATGTTTTTGGTCCCTAACCTTTCACCCGAATTTGGTTTTGGTCTCTAATCTTTTTTTCGTTGATTTTGGTCCCTAAAGTTTTCAAATCATTGAAATTAGTCCCTGCCTTCAACTCTGTTAAATATAGGGGTGACGACAGGGACTAAAATCAATTATTTGAAAACTTTAGGGAACAAAACCAAATTCGGGTGAAAGTTTAGGGACCAAATACGAATCTGGGTTTGGTCCCTAATCTTTATTTTTCGTTATTTTTGGTCCCTATAATTTTCAAATCATTGAAATTAGTCCCTACCGTCAACTCTGTTAAATATAAGGGTGACGACAGAGACTAATTTCAATGATTTGAAAATGTTAGGGACCAAAACCAATGAAAAAAAAGATTAGGAACCAAAATCAAATTCGAGTGAAAGTTTAGGGACCAAAAACATATTTAACCCTTAAAAGAAATAAAAAACATTAAGACATTGATAATAAAAATGAACAAGATAGCCAAATCAGAGCCAAAAGAGAAGAGAAATGGGTTGGGCCTCAGCAGATCATCATTGGCCCAACCATTGTCCAAAATAAAATAAAAAAGATAATCTTTGTAAAGCAATAATCGACTAGCAGACTTGCTGGCCCAACTTTAATAAAAACAAAAAAAAGCTGGTGTGAATGCAAAAATGGGCCAGTAGTAATCAACAAGTGAAATAGAAAACATTAGTGTCAATGCAACATGAGACTCATTCTATTTCCAGAACATTCCCCTTCTTTACTCTAGGGTTTACTCAAAGGGAGAGAAAAGGGAGAGCCATAGAGGTGGGAGATGCGGCGGCCTTGCATTACCGTAGGAGCTACAGCGTCGCACGGGGTAGCAGAGCCGCGACTGCTTGGGGAGAAACCGCCTCGCGGCGCGATCCGTCCGGTGGAGCGTATGGCGCATTGACCCACGACCGAGGATGGGACGCGCGACCGTGGTTGGGCTTTGGTTGAAGGATGTCAGACTGGTGCTGGGCTTTGGTTGAAATATGCCAAGCCGGTGTTGGGCTTTGGTTGAAGGATGCCAGGCTGGTGCTGGGCTTTGATGAGACTAAGTTGATTGAAACTCTGGTGGCACCAGATCGATTCTAGACGTTTTGATTAGAGTCAAATGGGATTAAGATGACATTGGAGGTTTTGATTGTAACCCTGATGGAAGCAGATCGACTCTGGACGTTTTGATGGGATTAGAATGACGTTGAAGGTTTTGATTGAAACTCTGATGGCACCAGATCGATTCTGGACGTTTTGATCAAAGTTAAATGGACTTTGAGACTGAAACTCTGATGGCACCAGATTGACTTTGGATGTTTTGATCAGAGTTAAATGAGCTTTGAGACTAAAACTCTGATGGCACCAGATTGACTTTGGACCTTTTGATCAGAGTTAAATGAGATTAGGATGACATTAAAAGTTTTGATTGAAACTCTGATGGCACCAGATTTACTCTAGACATTTTGATTAGAGTTAAATAGGCTTTGAGATTGAAACCCTGATGGCACAATATTGACTCTGATCGTTTTGATCAGAGTTAAATGGGATCAGGATGATATTGAAGGTTTTGATTGAAACCCTGATGGAACCAGATCGATTCTGGACGTTTTGATCAAAGTTAAATGGGATTGAACAAACACTGGAGATTTTGAGATCCAAAAATAAAGGTTTAATGGATCAAATGAGCTAAGTAGGACATGTAGTGGGCACATGGGCCCACTATTGAGGATTTCACGGATGTATGAATCCAAAGATTTATTGGGTACAAAGACCTGTGATGGGTGCATGATCCCAATATCGAGAACGCCATGGGTATAGGGTCCCAACGTAAAGATGAAGATGGGTACAAGGACCTAAGATGGGTATGCCATGGGTATAAAGACCCAGAGTGAGTGTGTAATTAACGAGCACATGGGCCTAAGATGGAAAATGTTTGGGCAAAGCAGCCCAAAGTAGTACTAAAATGGGTTTGATGACCCAAAATAAGTAAGTCAGGGGTACATGGGCCCGAGATGGAGAATGTCATAGGCAAAGCGGCCCAAAGTAAGCATTAAAATGGGTACGAGGACCCAAGATGAGCATGCCATGGGTATAAAGACCCAGAGTGAGTGTGTAACGGACGCATGGGCCCAAGATGGAAAATGTGATGGGAAAAGTTGCCCAAAGTAGTACTAAAATGGGTTCGAGGACCCAAAGTGAGTAAGTCATGGGTACATGGGCCCAAGATGGAGAATTTCATGGGCCAAGTGGCCAAAAGTAAGCATTGAAATGGGTACGAGGACCCAAGGTAAGTGTAATGTCCTAATTTCTAAATTAAAAAATAATGTCTATTGGGAGCACTATTTCCAAATTTGTGAAATTATTTCGCGCATTTATAGTATCGTCATACACATACCATTAATCGCTTAAGTAATCCCACACTTACATAAACAACAATCTCAAAGCACATGAATAATATTAATAACAATATCATAGTTGCCACAGAGGACTCAAAATACATTACAGTCAATAGGCATAACAAGATATAACCATACATATGTCCTGGATCTGAAATACAACCCGGAGGGCCCACATGTACAACTCTATCCTATCAAAATAAATCAAATCTATGCCTAAACAAAAAGTAAAACATCATCCATATACCCCAAAAGAGAGCCAACATTAGGCCCCAAAATAGCTGCTACTGGCCATCATTTCCCTGGCGAGGTCCCTGCACATCCGAAGGTAAATTCACACAGAGTGGGATGAAACTGTCGTCCCAGTGAGAGTGATAAAATATGCATGTGTGGGAATAACAAGCAAATGATATGCAGCAAGCATGTATCAACTCAACTGAAACATGAAGCATACATGAGAGTCATAATTGAAATGTTAGTCCTGAAGTGTTTTACCCAACACCCAAGGGTTCTTTCCACTTTACATGAGGCTAGACTGAGCTGAGACTAACAGGAACCGTCGTTCCTGAAGGCCATAAGACCTTACCTATTAAACATGATAGATTCAAACATGATTTTCTTATTTTTAACATGAGTCCATGGACCGAAGACAGAGTCTTGGAACATGAGTCCATGGACCAAAATCTGATTATTAACATGAGGTTCGAAGACCCAAGATCATTACATGAGGTCTTAAGACCCAACGCATTTTCATGAAGTACTAAGACCCAAAACCTCTTTTTCATCATGATTAGGGTTAGAAATATAAGCCATCATTAATAAATACATGATCATGAGGTTAGACATGAGCATTCAATATCTTAGAGCATATTCATCAAACCCTAACAATGTCTAGGGCACATGTAATTAGTGTAACATCCTAAAATTTGTAGGACAAATAAAATTATTAAGAGATAAATCATAAGATTGCAATTAACATTAATTGTTATAAATATAGTAATTGTTATATTAATATAATAATACAAGGATTAATAAGGACAATCTTAGGAGAGATATAGGGTTTAGTATTTTAAATTAAGATCAGATTTTAAAATAGGAATAATGAGATCACAAGGATTAAAGATAAGAATCAATACAAATTTAGGATAAGATTTAATTATAAGATTTGAATTTAAATTTGAATGTAGATGGATAATGACTCTATAATATCCTAATAATTCCTAAAGAATAAATAAAATAAAATAAGATTTATGAAGAAAATAATAATAATATCATTATATTATTATGTTTCAGAAAAAGATATTATTTAATTAAAAAGGGTAATGGGATGGGCCTTTGGCCTCGATGTTAATAAAAAAAAATAAAAAGGGTAATGGGTGGGTAGGAGTGGACCCAACTCAGTTAGATATTTAAATAGGGGGAGGGTTATCTATTTCACCCTCTTAGCTTTCAAACGTCAGATGACCAAACCCTAGGAGGAGAGAAGCAACTTCACAAAGGAAAGGTGTAGCAGAGTAGATCATCAAGGGAGTGGAGTGCTGCTATTTGTTTTCTAAACGTGAACTCTAAGGTACGGTGGGGGAAAGGGTGCTGCTTGTATGTGTATGTGGGGGTGCTTGGGTAGTGAGGGCAACCATATGACCCTCTAAGGCTTTAAATTCGAATTTGATATGTGCATTACGTGTTGTATGATGAAAATATGTTGTTTTGGTGATTGAATATGTTAATCTTGATAAATCTTGATGAATTGAATGAGGGTAGCGAGAAGAGCGAAAAAGGGTAAATAAGGGTTTGGCGATTGGGGATTATAATGGAATAACTGTGAAAATCTGTTGTAAAGAATGGTGTTTTCGTTGATTTTGTTCGGTAAAAACGTGTAGGATTGAAGTATTAATAATGATGATTGATTAGAGGTTGAAGAAAAGAGTTTAAAAGGGGTAAAAATCGCAAGAATTGTCGTCTCGTGTCGCGGGTAATCGATTACAGAAGTCTGTAATCGATTACAGGGTTTTCTGGGTAGCGTTGAGTAAGTTTGGGTTGCTGGTAATCAATTACAATGGTTCTGTAATTGATTACTCGAGAGTTGAGTTGCTGGTAATCGATTACAGCTGTGTGGTAATCGATTACCAGACTTTGACAACTTTCTCGCCTGAGAAAGAATTCGTCTATTAAGGGTGCAAATGAGCTCGGAATACTATCATATAGCATATCAAACTGAAGCCCCGGATCTTAACTTTCTAATAGAAGTAGAATAATCTTAATTGGACACCTAAAACTCTAGATATTTCCAAATTAGTGCATCAAGGTCATTAAGCTTAAAAATTGAAGACTCCAAAATTGAGTAGCGGTCTCTGGTAATCAATTACAGTTGTGTGGTAATCGATTACCAGGTCAAATTGTGTATGAGTGTTGTTGATGTGATGATTGTGACCCTTTTATCTGTTGATGTTGTTTATACAAACTGGTTGTGGAATTGAGATATTAAATTGGATGTTTAGAGTGTATTGATTGTGGCATGAGTATTGTGATGTGAGTATCCTATGTGATGTTAGATGTTTATAATATTGTGATATGATGTATGATGGTGATGCATTGAGCATATGAGGTGTGATATTATGATGATGCATTGAGCATATGAGGTGTGATATGATGATGATGATGCATTGAGCATATGAGGTGTGATATGATGATGATGATGCATTGAGCATATGAGGTGTGATATGTACGATGATGATGCATTGAGCATATGAGGTGTGATACCTAAGATGCACGGACCCATCGAGGGGGTGCAACTCAGGAGGTGAACTGCACGAGCCCATATAGGGGGTGCAGAGACCATGATGGAGACATTCGATGCACGGGCCCATTGAGGGGGTGCAACCTAGGGGCGTATGTCTCTACACGAGCCCAAGAGAGGGGTGTTGTGCAACCTATCGGCCAAGAGAGGGCGTTAACGGTAGGGCTATCATTGGTACCAACTAAGAGGATTGATGAGGTGCACCCATTGTGCGGAGTTCCGAATCATGATTCTTGGGATGAGTTTTGGTGTGCATGATCATAGAGTGAACCTAAATTGTATTTTATGATGGAATTGAAATGTGATATGATGATATGAGTATTATATGTTGAGTGTAGAGAATGTGTTTTTCTTGATGATTGGTGAAGTGTGACTTATAAACTTGTGATGAGGTATTATAGTAACAATAAGAGTGTAAGATGTTATGATTGATGATGATTATGACTATGTGTGGGTGAGGATAGGGTAGCCTTCTGTGTGCATGTATGGGTTGGTATTCTTTTCCTCACCGTGTTTTCTGTGGTTAATTTTACAGGTGATGATGATGGCACATCAGGTGCCGAGTATTGATTGAAGGGGTGTCGCTCTGATATTTGTGACATCAGGGCTTAGTATTAGGGGTTTTATTTTATGATTTTTAAGAGGAGATTATGAAAACTGTTTTAAGTGCCTTACATGGCCAAGATGGATATTTTGATGTTAACTTTTGAGATATTGATGTTTTAATTACTTTGGAAAGCTTTGAATTTAATTTCTATTTTAATTGAGTTGACTTTGAAATAAATGATGTTTTAATGAGAGAATGTGAACCTTTTTACCTAGTGCAATCTGTTACTTTTCCTAAATATTCCTAATTGCTGAATGTATAAGAGAATGGGGTAGAAGGGTGTCACAATTAGCATCATAATATACCATAACCAAAGCAACCATAACAATCCATCAAACAACTAACAACCAACTACAAAGAATGGGAAGAAAGAACGGGGATCATCCAAGGAACTGCTTCCTAGTATGAGAGTGAGTGCGTGATCACACTCACTTGAGAGTAGGAGAAATAGAGAAGAGGAGATGTTGAGGAGGAAGGATCCAAGGAGGACAGTGTGATTAATTGGTGGAAGAAGCCTTCTTGTAGCCTTCAATGGAGTTCTCTATCTCTAGGGCATTCTTTCTCTCTCTAAGAATGGAAAAAGGGGGAGAAAAACGTAAATGAAAACGAGCCCTAATGAATGTTTTTAAAGCTGGAAGTGGATTCTCGCTTGAGCGAGAAGGTCAGGGTCAAGCTCCCCTTCTCATTATCGCTCAAGCGAGAAGCTTCTCGCCTGGGCAAGAATAGACCAGAAAATGACCCCTTTCTAGAAGATTCTCGCTTGAGAGAGAGTCATCTCGCTCAGGCGAAAAATGTCCAGAGAGCCCCTAAATTTTCCCTGTTTCTTGTTTGAGCGAGACCATTCTCGCTCAAGCGAGATATGCAAAACCTAACTTCCTCATTTTTGTTGCATAATTCGCTCAAACGAGCCTATTCTCGCTTGAGCGAGAACACTGAAAACTATTTTTCTTGCTTTAGACTCTTAGTCATTCTTTTACCAATTCCTTACCTTTTTCCTCATCACTATCCTTAAAAATCATTATCCTATAACCTCTCATAAATTATTATCATTAATTAGCGGAATGTTGTAGTAAGCATGCCATGGGTATAAAGGCCTAAAGTGAGTGTGTAACGGGCGCATGGGCCCAAGATGGAAAATGTGGTGCATGATGAAGTGAGTAATGCTACCAGGATGGATGTTTATGGAAAGAGTAATGCTACAAGATTTTTGAAACATGGACACTCCCTAGCAATTCTTCCCTTTTGGCTTTCTCATTTGATAATTTTCCTTTATTATCTTAACCAAATTTGGTCCAGATGAATCTTGATTCCTTTTTTGTCTTGAATCCTCGGTCCTTATAGTGTTAAGTGTCCCACAAGGTTCATGGATGAGCAAAGACATATTTCTGGATCAAGCTTGGGTCTTTTGTTCATTTGATGCTCTAGATGCTCGATTGAGTACATTCTGAAGTAAGAACATGTTGCAACTTTATCATTTGAGCTTGTGATTTGGTCATTCCTTATTTTGTTGGGAGTTCATAAAATTCCACGCGTCTTTGAAATCATCAAAATGATCAAAATGCTTTTCAAGTGTTGACACATGTTTTCCTTCAATATATGTATATCAATAAATGCAGTATGAATTTTCCAAATGGTTGTAAATGAAATGGGATCATAGATTTACAATAAGGGGAGTCACATTTGCCATGTGGGGGTCAAGAATTTACAAAAGGTAGTAACAAAGGTATAGGCTTTTCTTTTGTTTTTTTTTTTTTGGCTTTTTTGTCTATCTAGTTCTCCCTTAATTAACAGTGTCAGTCTCTCATATCTTGTAATTTTGGTAATCCATCACTCGACTTCTAAAGATTGTGAATTGCCCCTATCAGCCAATTTCTAGGGATATGAATTTCACCAGTTGCGCACGCTTCAAATGTTGTATTTGCCCAATGCACCTTAGGATGACTTTGATCTTCTGTATTTTGAATACTTCGTTTGCCCCTCTTGTGCATATTTCAACATCTCATCTGCCCCAATTTCATTTTGTTTGCCCCAGTGTTGTTGAGTCTAAGAATTAGTCTGAGCATTCAAACTTAACTTAAGACTCAGTATTCTTAGGTTTTAATGATTAACAAATAAGATCATATTAAATCAGGTGCTACTAAGAAAGCTATTGTTTTTTAGATTCTATCTCAGGTTGAAGTATTCATCGGAAGTATAGAAGAACAAATGCAGAATCAGAAGAAGAAGAACAAATGCGAATTAGAAGATGAAGCGAAGCACTGAATCTAAAGAGAAGTAAAAACTTGATCATCTGAAGCATCTTTTCATCATCTGAAGACTTGAAGACAATTTGAAGATCTGAAGACAATTTGAAGATTTGAAGACGAACTGAATACTTAATCCTATCTGAAGTATATTCATCATCTGAAGACCTAAAGACGATCTAAAAACGTGAAGACAAACTGAAGACTTATCTATCATCTGAATAAACTATTTATCATTTGAAAAGTAACTATCATCTGAAGAATTGAAGCTGATCCGAAGAACTCTGTATATCTGAAGGTTGAATGTGTCAGAATCAAGAGTTGACCTCTTGAAGACGTTGCTAAGGGTGAAGAACATGCTACCCATTGAATTACTCATCTCAGCACAAAAATCAGAATTACTTTCTTGCCTTGATCAAAAGTTTTGCACAAATAAGGAAATCCTGCAACGCCTATTGCACCTGCAACGAAAAACCATTGCGTGCGCAGACCTACTGCATCTACTGCTGCCTAGAACGTATCAGAAGACTGAACAAAAGTGATGAGAAAGATGTTTGAACTAAGTTTATTAAATTCAACATCTTTATTTATCTGAATCACAGAAGAATAAGAAGAGACAAAGAAGAACAAAACTGCCATCATCTGAAGAATAGAAGAAGCAACTTTTGCTAAAAGAGAGGAACTTGCTGAAAGTGTTCTTAGTGTGAAGAACTAAGAAATGCTTGAAACAATCATATGAGATAAGCATATGTTGAAGCTGATGACATCAAGATGAAACAATGCAACCATCTGAAAGCTCACTGATCATCAGAAAGTATGCGAAGATCAAAGAATTCAACCTTCTAAACACATACTCTCTGAACAAAACAATGAGACACTTCAGACTATCTGAAGAAATGAAGACTCTCAACTCTGACTACGTGGACTAATCTCAAACTACGAAAAGTCTCAACAAAGGCAAAGACCATGGGTTCAACAGCTAAAATATTGCTCAAACATATCTGTTAAGGAACTCTGTCCAAAAGAGAAAAAGGAGAAAATGTCAGAAGCTAAGCAGAAAAGAAGCTAGCACAAAACAAGCTAAAAGAAAAATCTAACGGATACCTCCTCACGCTCACGGAGAAGAAAGGTGAAAGAAAAAAAGAAGCAAAAAAGAGAGAAAAGGAATATCTACCTGCTAAAGGAAAATCTCTCAAGGTAAAGGAGCTCATCTAAATGTGTCAGAGCTAAGCTATCTGCACACCTACTCTACTTAAGAAGAAGCAACCGTTTAAGAAGTTATTTCATAACGGTTATTTGAGCCAAATCACTTCTTCTCAATGGTAACCAAGCAATCTTCAAACGACTATATTTTATCAGAACATATAAATAGCCTCAAGAAAGAGTTTGAAGATGTCGGGAAGTCGACCAAAATTTCTCAGCAACACATCCACAAGATGTCGACCAAAAAGGGTTGTATTGAAGCTCAAGGCTGAAAATATACCCAAGAAAGAATCAGCTATATATCAAATCCAATATCCTATCAAGCCATCTTTCAAAAGAAGTTATCCATCATACAGAGATGAATTTAAGCCTATTGTAATTCAAACATTTATCTCTTAGTAACATCCTTGTACTTAGAATTATCCATTGTATGCTGAGTAGTACTCAGTTAACCTCTAGTATAGGAAGAATCTGAGTTTATGTTTCTCAGAAACTTAAACTTAGTTTATGTTGTAAACACTTTATGTGTCTGAGAGCCCGGAGAGGCTTTGTGGAAGAAAGAATACTTGTTGTTGAGCCTGGAGAGGCTTGTCTGTAAAATAATATTGCATGAGTTGCCTGGAGAGGCAGTTGAAAACAAAGGAATACTTGTGTTTACGCCTGAAGAGGCCGTGGCAAAAGAATACTTGTATCTGAGTTCAGATAGTGGAAAATCCAGTGGTGGTTTGCCCTGGGACTGGATGTAGCTCACTAGGTTGGTGGGTGAACCAGGATAAATTCTTGGCTAAGTCTTCTTTCCCTTAAACTCATTTATTTTCAGCTTTATATTTTCTAAGGGGATTGAAAAGTAATTTTCACATCAAACTCTAATTCAACAATTTCAATAAAACAGTTTTCAAAGATAAACTAACTTTAAATTATCTCATATCATTTAAAGTATTGCAGAAAATGTACTTGGAAGAACCTCTGAAATAACCCTCTGAAGTGAGTCTGAAAAGAACTCAGTTTGGAATTTAGAAACAGACTTCAGACGATCACCAATCATCTGAAGTTGTTCAGAAACAGTTCTGAAGAGATTCTCTATAATAATCTTCAGAAGGTACTTTGAGATATTTATAAATAACTCTGTTTGAAACAAGAAACTAAGTTAATTGAATGTTTATTTAAAACCTTCTTAAGTATTGTTAGAAAGTTTGTCAAACTTATCTTTCTTATCTTCCGCACATTTTTTTTATTAACTCTGATTTTAAGTTTTTATTAATAACTTGTTTTAATGCATGTGTTATTTATTTCAAGATTTCCAAAATTATTTAAAAAGTTCAAAACACTATTCAGTCCCCCTTTCTAGTGTTTCATGTGGTCCTAACAAGTGTTGGTCATGGTTGCCCCATTTGCTTGCCCTAACTTTTGCTTAAGTTGCCCTTACGGGTTTTCAACCTAACGGGCCCTTATATCTTCTTTATCATTTTTCTTTCTTTTTCTCTTGGCCATTGACTATATGTCCGAATCATCTTTGTTCCCAAAATTAAAGTTATGAAAATGAGAGCAATCATTTCATTGATCAGAGTGGACTTTGCAAGGCTTGCAACGTGGTCAGGGCTAATGGCAACGAAGAAAAGAGTATATCAGGCCCAAAAAAGTGTTTAAGGGTTCAAAGGATCAAGGATTAATAACTCCATCCTTTTCATGGAGACGAGTGTTCAAGTGGGAGTTTTGAAGTCAACGATTCTTTCACTTTTAGTCACTTTGTTCATTTATGTTTTTGTTTGTCCTTCTTTTCTTTTCACTGTTTTTATTTTTATTCTCTTTTTTTTTTACATCTCAAACTATGACAAAACATGAGTGAAAGTTGACTTTCATTTTGTGCCATCCCCAATTGTGGGGCTGATCCTTGTCCAGGGTTATTTGAAAGAAAAATCCAGGCTTAACGGGGACAACTAGGGAAAATGATGATTTGATATTTTCTGGATGGAGAAAGATGACCATCATCATTTCAAATTATGATTACCCATTTTCATACTTTAATTTTGAGATCAAAATCTCAAATTCCTCATATAACCTCTCAAAACAATTTCTTCTTAGAAGAGGAATCATCTTAAGGATCCATGACACCAATATACTTGATAGACACGACCTTCATTTCCCTTAACTCAGATTTTAAAGGCATTTTATTTTTATTTTTCCCTTTTTTTACCATGTTGGTGTCTACCCTAGGCAACCCACAACTTCTTCATGAAGGTTGGATCCCATCAGCCTCTTACTACACAACACCTAGGAATTCCTCATCATTTTCATAATCCTTATTAGCATGATTGATGGATTATCAAAATTTTAGGGTGAGCCATTAACACTGTCATGAGAGAGACACATGAAGGTCCACATTATTTACAATGGACTTAGGAAATGAAATGAAATAAACAAGGTTAAGATCGGGGGTAAAGAACAAAAAGTTGTTGGAAAATTCAGGCATGCATTTCATTGATTACATATACTGGAAGAAAATTGTGCACTTGATAAACATATTACTGTCACAAAGCCCTAGGTAGAGCGATGTGATTAGCATTATAAGAAAACACATGAAAATTGATGATCTCACAACTATTGAGCTTAAGTTTGACAAAACAGGAATGAGCCAAATCAACAACCATCATTTAGCTCCCTTGCTATCAAGCACGGGATTGGGATTATTTCCTTCAAAGCTCAACCACTTTGCCTTATTCCGTCCTCGAACCTTGTAATTTAAAGCATTGCAATTTTCAGTGGAATGCCCCGTTGCCCCAGCATGATAATCACATTTAGAATTGGGATCATACTCATTTGGGTAGGGTGGTTCAACTGGGGGTAATGGGTGAGAGACAACCAACAAGCTACGAATAACATGCGGCAACAATTCTGTGTAAGACATGGGGATTAGGCCACGCTAGACATGCTTCTTTCCTCGCCTTTGTTGGTTTAGGTTGGAGTTAGGAATATGGATTTGTGATTGATTTGGCCCAGGTGATGTGGTAAACAGTCTTCATGGTGGGGTGGGAAATGTAACGTCCTAATTTCTAAATTCAGAAATAATGCCTGTTGGGAGCACTATTTCCGAATTTGTGAAATCATTTCGTTCATTTCGCGTATCGGCACACAACATAATTAGCTTAAGTAATCCAACACTTACTAAAGCTCCAAACATTTCATGCATGAAACAAAGAAATAACCATAATTTAGATTCGCCACCAAGGCTCCAGTCAATACAAATAACCAAAATAACATAACAAACAACTAAATACATAGAACGTAACAAAGTGCTAAACTATCCATGTCATATAGCTCCTACTGGTCATCTCCATCCTGAGGAGTATCCTACACAACTGAAAAGTAGCCACGAAACGTGTGGTGAGATTAAAAGTCTCAGTTAACATAACTATGCAAGCATGCAATGTGGGGAAACAGGTAAATGAGATGCAACAAAGCCACAAAATGAGACATATACACCATTCATGGTACTAAAGATTATATTCTACATACAGTTCTCATTTTCCAACACATCCTTTCTGAACTGGCGCATACTCCCTCAACTGAAACATGACTCGGTGCACACGCCCACAACTGAACCGTGACTCGGCGCATACACCCTCAACTGAAACATGACTCGGCGCATACGCCCACCTCTGAACTGTGACTCGGCGCATACGCCCTCAACTGAAACATGACTCGGCGCACACGCCACAACTGAACCGTGACTCGGCGCATACGCCCTCAATTGAAACATGACTCGGCGCATACGCCCACCTCTGAACTGTGACTCGGCGCGTATACCCTCAACTGAAACATGACTCGGCGCACACGCCCACAACTGAACCGTGACTCGGCGCATACGCTCTCAACAATAATTAAATCTTGCATTCATTCAACAATAAATGGAAATCCCTAATGTCGTATCCTCAAACATAACAATAAGAGCATACATCACCATCATAATTGCCAAACAACCATAAATTCCACATGTATTCCCAAATCCCCAAATTCCCTAACCTAGGGTTCACATACAATCTCATAGTCAATCCAAACCATGTAAATCATTCAATTCCAACGATAAAATACACTCACAAGTCAAGGGGAAGAGGAATGAGAGGATAGGGGTCATGAAAGGAAACAAACATCAAGTGAAAGTGAAAGTGTGTGAGTTACACTCACCTTAGAGTTGAGAAAACGGAGGAAGAATGGAAGTGGGGAACGTTGAGGGTGAGGAGAACAATGGAGAACTCGATCTTGGGGGGGTGAAAAACCTTCCTTGATCTTCAATGGGACTTCCTCTTACTAAAAACCTCTCTTTCTCTCTCTGGGATATCGAAAACGAGAAGATAGAACTTAGTGGAAACCGTCTGCATCGTGTTTTTAAAGTTCTGTAATAGTCTTCTCGCTCAAGCGAGATTTTTGCTTGAGCGAGATGGTCATTTTAGCTCAAGCAAACCATTTAGCTTGAGCGAGAATGCTCATGAAAATACACCTTCTCTGGAAGATTCTTGCTTGAGCGAGATCCTCTCGCTCAAGCGAGATATGCAGAATCTCAAATCCTTATTTTTTGCCTCTTAAGCTTTTTCTTATCAATTCCTTACTTCATTCTATTTGTGTTATAAATTTCCTATGAATTAAAGTCTTAAGTTACGGGATGTTACAGGAAGCGACGGGAAGTATGGTGTGGTTGGATTATAAGGATGGGGTGGCAGAACTTGGGAAGGTACAACCGCATATGTGTATGGCCTGTTAAGAGTTTGGAGTGTGTGTTGTGAATGGATGGGACATGGAGGATGGTGAGATATTATTGGACGGTATGGTTGGGGATATGGTGTGTTTGGAGCTACGACAATGTATGGATGGGAAGGAAAATATGTTTGGAAGGTTGGCTGGGGAAGGTTATATGGACACACTGCTAGAGGAAACATTATCTCTTGAGGATTTTGTCCAAATGATTGCACTGACATTTGAGTGAAGCCAGGGGGTTAGAATGTGTGGCTTGTTGCTTTTGGTCTGCCCCAGAAGAAGTCCCTTCTGTGTCCTTTTTCTGTAGTAGCCCATAGACCTTGGCTAACTGCTCCTTTATTTGATTTATATCATTTCTCAGCTCTTGTTGGCTTTGTTCCAGTTCATCCATGATCCTTGCTTGGGCACGAGTCTTGTAAGGTCGTAGAGGAAACAACTTGACTTATGGAAACCTTATTACATGAAGTCACAAATTTTCAGTAATTATTTCTATTTATTCTTTTTTAATTTATTTCCTTTTTAACAAAAGAGAAAAGAAGGTTAACATTATTGCTGGATCACTGAAAATAGAGTCATTCCTTTTGTTCATAGAGTACGATACCCATATGGCAAAAGTGGTTGACAGCCAATTCATGGAAAACTTGGATGTTTCCATAATGAATGGTGTCTTAAGCACACTAGCATCATCTTTGTAATAACTGATGACATAAAGCAAACCCACATTTATTCAAAGAGCATGATACTCATAGGACAAATGTGGTTGACAACTAATCTATGGAAGGGTTTAAGTGTAGAAACCACAAGAAACACTAGAAAGGGGGTTGGATAGTGTTTTATAATTTCAAATTGATTTTTGGAAAACCTTTTAACAAGCACAACTTTTCAAAATTAATTAAGCAACCTGCTAAAACTGGGAGTTAAGGTACTTCCTGAAGTTGCTTCAGCAGGTCTAATGAAACAGTTTTGGAAACTTATTTTAAATACGTTTGAATTTGATTTCAGTTTCAACTTATAAAACAGTTTACTCAGAACCCTCCAAGTTAGTTTAAACCAAATATAAAGAGATAAGGGTAAGAGAAAACTTAACCAAGGATTTATACTGGTTCACTCACTTCCATTGTGAGCTACGTCCAGTCTTAATGCCAATGAGCAATGGAATTTCCACTAATCTCAGAGATTACAAGTATTCTTTTCTATCAAGCCGCTTCAGGCTCTACAACATCAAGTATTCTTTTACAGTCAAGCCTCTCCAGGCTCTAAACCAAGTATTGTTTATCCACAAGCCTCTCCAGGCTCAACAACAAATATTCTTTGTTCCTCCAAGCCTCTCCAGGCTCAACAACAAGTATTCTTTGTTCCTCCAAGCCTCTCCAGGAACTCAGACACTTTAGAGTATTTACAAATGAATTTGTTTAAGTTACAGAACCAAAACAAGTTCCTAACTTAAACTGAAATGAACTTGTACAATATAACTGAGTAAGACTCAGGATAAATGAAATTTATGTACAATGAAATAGAGAGAATAGCAGTGTATATTTTGACAGCGTTTTGGCTTGATATCAATTCTTCTCTCTTATTGAAGTCCTTCACGAAGCTTTATATAGAGTCAGGATAGAGTCCGTTGAAGATTGCTTAAAATCAGCGTTGGGAGATAACATTAAATGTTGTTACAACCGTTGTGAGACAATCTTCAAAAAGCTTCTGACTTGAGCAGTGCAGGTGTGCAGACCTTGATACAGTTCTGACACGTTTGTAGGTACTATGTTACAGCAGTTTCCCTTTTCTGGTAAGTTGATTTGAAAAGCTTAAAAGGGTCTCTGTAAACTTCCTTAAATGAAACAAACTTGCAGAAGACGTTGAGGATGCATTTAAGTCTTGAGCAGAAAGCCTTCAGACTTTAGACAAATGCCACGTAGAAAGTCTTCAGCAAGTCTTCATGATTCAAACAGAATAACTTTTCAGAGGGTTGAATTACTTCAGCAGGTTCTTCTCCTTTAGAAGGTTGCACCACTTCAGAGGGTTGCTCCTTCAAAGAGTTGCTGAAACATATGAATACCCTTAAGAGAATTTTGTACTTTTTATCAGCATACTTTAACCAAATTTATTACTCATTAAAACTTAGGGCTATGAGACTTAAACATTATTAATCACTTAATAATATTTTGAGACTCAACATTAAGTTCCTCCACAATGGATGTTGTCCTAAGCACACTAGCAAGCGTTCATGGAATCCAAATTATCAGACTTCATTAAGCTTTACCATATCATGTCCATTTTTCATGCATCAGATTTCATACCCCTTAATATCGATTGGTATTGTCATGATACATTAAGAATTCAATCTTTTTCCTTTTGAGGCCCTTTTGCTAGATTTCCTTTTGTGCTCATCAGGTAGACACTGGTTCTTTGACGCTTCATCTACATTGCTAGTGTGCTTAATTTTCTCCATTTCTTGTTTTCAAGTATGGCGCTAACCTTCTCAAAACCAAAAGACAAAGTTTACATAACATTTGTAAGTGATGAATCAAATGCAACAAGACATGCAATGTTTATTTTCCTGATTTACTTTTCACTTTTTTTATGTGCTATGATGAATTTCCATGACGTATGATGCATGATATTGATGTGAAACATACAATGCATGATGAAAATTTTTATTTTGGATGCAAGCCTAATGCATGAAAAGATGAAAATGATGCATGATCATAATTAGGAGATAATGAAAAGGAAAACTCAAGGGTTAAGACAAAATATAAACATGTTAGAATGGCATGATAACATGGATGATGAATGCATAAAGATGAAAAGGAAAGTAGTTCCCTTGTGTCCTAACTTGGTGAGACCTTGAGGGTTGAGTATTGCTAAGGTCACACAAATCCTAATCCGGGTGGCAACTATGATCAATCTATTAGTGTAGATATGGGCGGGAGGATCTAGACTTCTAATGTATGAAGGTTCCCAGATTACCCCTATCAAAAGATAGGGACCCGCTTTCATAAGTGTTACCACAAGGACTAAAAGCCAACAATATGGTAGGTTACAATGCCGGTAACAATCTGAGTGGGAGTATCAGTGAAAGTCACGGAAGCATAGCTTCACAATAACGACACCATAATTCCCTTCTAATCTTATGGTACTTAAGAGCTCGGGTATAGAGCCCAAAGATGTGTGTGAGGATAGTGATAAAGTAGGTGTTGGAAGCATACAAACCTTTTTCACCTTCTTAAAAAAAACTACAATACCTACAAAATAAAGCAAACAATACAAATATATACATACATAAAGTCTCCTACCCTAAGGTTGAAGTAGAGTATATTTACAATTAAAAAAAATCCAACAAATATTGTACAAAAAGAAATAATTACAAAAGATATGAACAAAGACATATATAACGATATATTCAAAGTAATATAAAACCAGACAAAAAGAGGTAAAAATATATACACAGGCAAAGTCTTCTACCCTAAGGTTGAAGCATAGTACATTTATAATGGAAACAAAAATCCAACAAATATTGTTCAACAAAATATATTTACAAAGATATGAATATAGATATATACAACAACATATTCAAATTGAGACAAAACCAAATAAAACGGGATAAAAAAAACAAAACTTAACAATTTTGCACAATTGATTATGATAGGCTTGACCATGGGCGTAACCAAGGGGGGCTGGTAGGGGCCACGACCCCCCCTCCCCCAAAAAATTCAATCTTTTTACCAATTATATAGAACTCATAAAATATTTTATTAACTATTGATCCGGCCCTCCCAAAATATTTTATAAATTTTATAGTATTATCTCTTTATAATTCTTTCACTACTTGTGTCGAGTCCTCATTTCCTTTTTTTAATATATTCTTTATATTAATTATTTTTCCTTATTTAGAGATCATAAAATCTTATTCAAAATTAAAAAAGATTGTGTTTTATTTGAATGTAATCTACATAGTAAAAATAAAAATCTTACAAGAATAAAAAGAAATTTGATTTGATTTTTATTTTTAGGATTAGATAATAAAATTAAAAAAAGGTGTTTTAATATTTTAGTTTTTTTTTAAAATCATACAACTTCCAAATTTACCCTTATTGTAAGTTTTTTTTTCGATATTTTTTTGTAATTCAAACTCTATTGTATTCCCCACATTAACTAACCTAAAATTTATAAATGTTCAATAATAATGAGGGTAAAGATGAAAAAAAAATAATAAATGTATCTAAAAATTTGTAAAAAGTCTAAGAAAAATGATTAAATAAAATCATCAAAAGAATATGGTAAAAAGGACCCATATATTATTTTATTCCGACCCCCCAATAAAAAATCCTGCCTACGCCCCTAGGCTTGACTCTCAAATTTCCTAGTGGAGTCACCAGCTGTCACAACTGGGGTCACGACGGGACGACGCACCGAAATTGGAAAAATTAAGATTTTCAATGGAGTCGCCACCAAAATTTATTTAAGGGAAAACTTTGGAAAAACCCTTTAAATAGAAAATGGTCTTTGGAACTAGATTTGTATTCCATAGTCGATTATGCGTAGGGAAGGTATTAGCACCCTACAACATCCGTTTAAAAACAGTTACATCTAACCAATTGTGTAAACCTTGTTAACTTTTGAAAAATATTTATTTTACCTCATTCAAAGAAAATTAACAAGAGATTAAGAGTTATTTTTGTTATTGTAACTTTTGATTTTTTTGGTATTTTTCAGAATGGATGAGTGAATTTATTTATGAAAATGATTGATTTTTAGAATTGAAAAGGAGAATGATGTCTTGGGAAATTGATTTTGATATTTTCAACTTTTTGAATTTTTTTTGTATTTTTATAATGAGAAAAAAGATCATTTCAGGAAAAACGATTGGCTTTTTTATTAAAAAGGGGAAAACATTTTTAAAATTTATTTTGACTTGACGGGTCCGATTCCCGCTCCTACGTATCCTCAGGTGCAATGGAGAAATCAAAGCCATGTAGTTCTTGAAGAACTAGTGAAAGTGGTTGATTTTAATTTTTCAGAAAATGATTGATTTTAACTTTGGAAAAGAGAATTTGATAACATTTTAATTTTTTTACCCTTTTTTTTGAAAGAAAATTTTTAGAATGATTTTTGTTTTGATTTTTTGAGAATGTATTTTTTGAGATTTTGGAAATAGAATTTTGTTGAAAGAAAAAAAATATTGCACATGGATAAACAAATATTTACATTCACAATTAGGAAACAAATAATTATAAATATTCACATAAAAGAAATTCAAGATGGTGGATCTAAAATAATTTACAAGAAAGAGATTACTAATAATAAAAGAAATAAAACATAATTAAAATAAATAACACACATTAAGACATTGATAATAAAAATTAATAAGATAGCCAAATTAGAGCCAAAAGAGAAGAGAAATGGGTTGGGCCTCAGCAGATCATCATTGGCCCAACCATTGTCGAAAATAAAATAAAAAAAAGATAATCTTTGTAAAGCAATATGGGCCAACGGACTTGCTGGCCCAACTTTAATAAAAAAACTGGTGTGAATGCAAAAATGGGCCAACAGTAATCAACAAGTGAAATAGAAAACATTAGTGTCAATGCAACAGTTGGCTCATTCTACTTCCAGAATATTCCCCTTCTTTTCTCTAGGGTTTACTCAAAGGGAGAGAAAGGGGAGAGCCATAGAGGTGGAAGTTGCGGCGGCCTTGCATGACCGCAGGAGCTATGGCGGCGCACGGGGCAGCAGGGCCGCGACGGTGAAGCCTCGACTGCTTGGGGAGAAACCGCCTCACAGCGCGACGATGACGAATCCGTCCGGTGGAGCGCATGGCGCAGTGACCCACGTCTGGTGTGATCTCGCGCGCTTTTACGGAGGGAGACGCAGCCATGATAGTGGCTGTTGGAATAGGGAGGTTCTGCGAGGTGGTTGTCAACGGAGGTCGCAAAGTGTTTCGCGGCGATGCGACGGGGAGGGGCTGCGGTGGTGCGGCAGCGAGGCGTGGCCTGGTGATAGAGGCGCAGACAGCGCCGTGCCGGAGGGGGAAGGCCGTGAGCTGCTCACAGTAGTGAATGGTGCTTAACTGTGATTTCTCTAGTTTTTCATCCCTATTTTTCTGTGTGATCTTGATGTTTTGTTTTCTTTCTGTTTGTGGGTGCAGGGGGATTTGACCATGTGACATGGGTGGCGCACGGTGTAACATCCCGAAAATTGGACCTAAGAAGAATCTCGAGGAGAGCTGGGAGCGAATTGAGAACTTGAGGGTGAGGGAATGGATTACGAGGGAAGACATGAGGTTTAGTAAGAGTTCATGAATGTCAAGGGAAATTGGGAAAGAGAACTAAGTGGGAATGTTAGGTTATTGGAAGAAGTTAGTGAGAACTAGAAGTCACTGACTTAAGCGTGCTCAAGCACACTGAGGCGTGGTAAGCACACTGAGGTGCGTTCAAGCGCACTTAAATTGCATGTTGGGAGTGGTCTTTGAGTCTAGTGCGCTCAAGCGCACACAAGGCACGCTTAAGCGCGCACGTTCCACAAATTCTTGGGTAGCTTCTGAGTTTAGTGCGCTCGAGCGCACGTAGGGTGCGCTCAAGCACACACGCGAGTATGTTTCTTTAGAACAGAGCGTGCAACCCTCTTCTCCTCATTTCCACCCTTCTCCTTAGGGTTTCTTAGAGAGAGGGGAGAAATTAGAGAGAGAATGAGAGAAAAGGAAGAAGAAGATCTGGATTGAAGATCCACTTATTTGATTTCTTTTGGGTAACATGTTCGTGTATATTAGCCAAAAACCATGACCATGCACTCAATGTAGCCCTCCATAATAACAAAGGCAATTGGTAACACAGAACTATTGCCATCTTGGGTTGTGGCAATTAACAGCGTGCCTTTATATTTCCCATATAAAAAAGTTCCATCTATCTGAATGATAGGCTTGCAAAAGTTGAAGGCATCACAACATTGCTTGAATGTCCAAAAAACTCGATGGGAGGTATGAAAGCGAGGGTCAACTTGATTATCATAAACAAACTCATTTGTCTCAATTTTATATGCAGATCCTGGAGAATACAACAACATCTTCTCCAACCATTTGGGAAGTAGTTCATAAGACTCATCCTAGTCTCCAAAGACCTTCACTATTGCTTTTTTCTTATCCTTCCAAGCCTTTCGGTATGAGATGGTATAACCAAATTGACCGCTAATCCTCTCTTGTATTAATGAAATTGCTACAAACGAATCTTTGCTAACCATGCCTAAACATATAAATAACAACATTTCATAAACTAATCCATGCAATTAACTTAATTTCAAAAATATTAATGACTCGTATTATATAAAAGTGATACATACCTAAGATGTAGGATGAGACAAATTCAGAGTCCAACTTTTTGTGATCTTGGGAGAGCATTGGATTCATACACGTGTGTTGACCACCCCATTTAGAGATGACCCACTTATTTGATTTCTTTCCTAACATAGCTCTCATCCGCCATGGACACCCTTGCTCCTGGTTTGGACACTTCTAAGTCAAAATTGTTGGCTTTGATTCAACCACAAAAAATGACTGATGTTTTTTCATTGTATAGTGTTTGATAGCCATTTGAACATCATGTTTTCTATCAAAAGGCAACCCAAAGTACAATTCATCACCAACTCGCCAAGAACCAGGCACATCCAACCCGGGAAACTCCATCTCTTCGTCAGGGTGCTCCCAATTTATAAATCTATAATGGGGACTTACATGCCAAAAAGGAGCTTGCATTTCACTTGCCATGTAATAAAATTGAGTATTCTAGCTATAAAACGTGAAAAAATAACCACATTATTACTAACCCCTGTCTTGAGGTTGATGACCACCAGGGATTGGAGTAGAATCTGGTGAGGGGGTATGGCCGATTCGACATTGGCATCAAAGTCACCCTCAACCTCTGTATTAGATGAATCTCCCTCGGGGACATTGCCTTCATCTTCAGACTCACCACTTTCACTATAATGCATGTGCATGCCAATATTTGGCTCATTACCAATGTCATCAGCTACAAGTGGATCATTGTTCACCTCGACCTCAATTGTTGTTGCTCCAAACTGATCTGTACATTGATTATGAATCCCAATTGACAATTGAGTATCAAACTGATATGATTGCACATGTAATGATGAACTGCCAACATCATCAATGTCAGCATATATTTCAAGCACTGTCATTAAAGACCGTTGTTCAAAAGCATGGATCATACAGTCAACATCTTCATCATCACAAATTTGAAGACCCGTATATGTGGATGGGTTTTGAGAAATTAAAAACCTACAGGTCAAACTAGAAACAATTTGGTTGGATGAAAGATTCAATTTGTTATGAATCTTCCTCTTCAAATAACTAAAACCAATGCCCTGTTTTATACGAATGGGTTTTTTGTCACCTTCAAATATTAAACCTTGTAAACCCTCATATTTTCTACCATTCGAATAAATAAAAACAATGATTTGACTCATTTTATAATAAATAACAGAAGGTGAAACAAATAACACGGAACGAAAGTTAAAAGCTAGAAAAAAAGCAAGAGATGATGAAATGCGGGTAACTGAAATAAAAGAACGAGTGATGAAACAAAAGAACGAGGGAAGAAAACGAGTGAAGAAAGACGGGTGGGATGAGTGAATTTATAGGTGTGGATGTCGCTGGATGAAATAGCAACATGCATTCATAAAACACTACTTTATTTAGCGCCACAAGCAAAATGTTCGTCTTTACTATGTGACTCTAACTCAATTAGCACCACATAATAAGATAAAACACATGGCTCTAACTGAGTTAGCGTCACATGGTAGGACAAATATTTTACTAGTGGTGTTGTGTGCCTTAGCGCCACACATACCATACAATCCAACGTGTGCCACACTGCCTACCTGACCAAAACTATCCTATATGGGTAAATAGTTTTTTATAATATTTTTTTGGTAAATAGTATTTTTTTTATATTATATTATAAATTAAATGTGTTATAATATGTGATGAGAGAGCACAAAGGGAGTCCTATAATTTAAATATGTTTTAATATAATATAGTGCTCCCTTAACTATAGGTACTTAGTACTATAATTTATATATTAAAATATTTTTATTTAAATCTTTCATTCCACTGTAATATATATTTATCCCATATTATTATTTACTAGAAAGACAAATCCAAGGTAAAAAAAAAGGGAAGGATGATAGGGATGTCGTTTTACAACTCCTATTTTCTCGTAGCATTTTATAACTCCCATTTTGAATCATAAATTTCAATAGTTGTTTTTTGAGTTTTTCTTTTCCTAAAGATAGAGACAGAAATTTCATGATGGTACATACATGTCCTTCATTAAAGGGGGAAAAATCATAAGTAAATAGTTCGTGGAGGAAAGAATTCATTCGAAATCGAAATGAACAATTAAAGGGTGAATCATGATAGAGCCCACCTCTCTATTCCCATTGAAAGGGAAATAGTTGAGGGGATCCATCAGAACCCATGTTATACATTGAGGAAGAATGGTCACTTCCATTGGGAACCAAGACTCTGTCCATGGACTCTAAGCTGTTATCATGCAAGCTCAGGCCTAAAGGTGTCTGCATAAGGGACATTGACATTGACATTGAGTGAGGCTGCACCATTTGATTTAAACCATTCCCAGGTGTGTGCGTCTGTGATGATGATGACAGAAGAGAGAGAGCACAAGGGGAGTCGTGGACTGAACTTGTTAAGCTATCACAGAACATTTTGCTTCTCACCCCACAACTTTCTAACAAAGGGCTAGTCCTGACAAGTGTCTGGCACACAGAAGCAGCTGGAAGATGTGGATTTTGATCATTGAGTGTAGCCACAGAGGGATTGTCACCATGTAAGAATGAGAGTTGCTTCCCTTCTTTATAGCTGGTTTGACTTGGAGAAGATCCAAGAAGAAGATCTTGTTGGTGTTGGTTGTGGTTCTGCAGCCTAGCACCTGCACAGGAAGCAACAAGTCCACCACTCCAAGCAGGGTTCACCATGGCAGTGGAACTTGAGAAGGGTAGCAACTGGGTGCCTAAAAAAAGTAGTAATAAAATTTTAGACATTGAATTTATCAGGTGTGGAAGGATTAACCAACACATCATCCTGTGTGTGTATGGGAATATGGAAAATTAAACTCTCACTAAGGTGAATCTAGTGACTAGTTGTACTAGTACGCAGTATGGTAAATATGGGGTTTTGACAGTGTTGGTTATAAATGTTCTAAATCAAGATACTTGAGACATCAAAGATATGATGATATTGATATTAATTTCATTTCATAAATAGATATTTTCTAATATAAATGATAGTCTAGGTTCCCCTCTGAAAAGCAAAATCTCTTTGTTTCGTCCATGTACCGACATATTTAGTTTAGTGGCCACTAGATTGTCATGAGTGTGGACATAAATGGACCAAATCAGCTATGCAGGTACGTTGTCAGCGCACTCATCTAGCTAAGTGCATTATTATCACATGAAACTTGTAACTCTCTGTGATTTATGTACCTATGTGGGGATATATCTAGCCAATGCCTGCATCAAATCTAGGCATATATCCATATGGGTCCACTGAGATAATGTGGTAGAACTAGAAGCTAACCTTGGTAATTAGACAAAAAACTACCAGGTCGCGTGAGAGGTTCGGGCTGAGGCTTTCTTCTCCGTCGGTTGTGTCCATCTAAACGTTTCCTGCAGCTTCTTTTTCTCTCATCAAATTGCTCCAGCGAATGGAACCTACCAAAAACAAAAAGGAAATCTTCAGGCAGGGTTTCAGGAACTTCCAGGAGGTAATATATCACAGCAATATGACATGGAATCAAGCAAATGAAATTAAAATGCATACAGAAAAGTGAAAATTATTTACTACAGATTCACCATAAGTACTAACAGACCAATACAGGCAGGTCATTCTCTCAGATTCTTCCATGAACTCATACAATCAGCTTCCACATTTAGTAGATTCTACTTGAAAGATGATGTAAGAATGTTCCATCCATCGAGTATAAACATAAACACAAGTAGTAAACCATAAACTAGTGTTTTCTGGCATAACACTGATGTGATTGGGTAAAATTTTAAAATGGAAATAGGTTTTGTATGTGCTGAGATGCTTTTAAGGTTTAAGAATTTTGCTTACAGGTCTTTTAAAGAATGCTAATGGTAGCATAAAGCAAAAGAAAGTAATTGGCTAGAGTAATTTCTCAAGTGTCACTCACTCACTCCCATAGAAGGTATAGTAAGCAAGAGTACTTGTGTGAAGCTAACTAACATGAATAATGGATATGGATGCTAATGTCAAAGAATTAGTTGTCCATCAGATACAATGAAAAGAGAAGGGGGGAAAAAGGAATTAACTAAGGGGCCAAATTACAAGCAATCTAGAACTAAAATAAATAACTTAATTTCAAACAAAAGAACAACACGCTCAAATATATGACATATAAGATACACACCTGCTACACTGTTGGCAGAACCTTTGCTTCTGGCCACCAATTGTGACCTCAGGGGTCTTGGAATGGAGTTCACAAACCTTATGGCGCCTATGATAATCTCTACAATTACTAAGATCTGAATTGCACCCGTCCACAAGGCATGACACTCTCAGGGTTGCATTGTTAATGGCTCTAGCTCTCTTTGAAGACCCTGAAGGAGAGGATACCATTTTGGAGACTGCAGCAGCAGAAGCCTCTTTAAACTTAGGTAGTGTTGTTTCAGTGACAGAATTCCCCACCTGACCAAGCTTCAAGTCAACAGAAAACTCCCCTTTCACTCTATAAACTCCAAATCTGCTTGACTCATCCATTGTTTCTATGTTGGGTAAGGTTGCCTCATCCACATCAACCATATCCCAAGAAGGTGCTTTCAAATTCCAGTCCATAACAAAAGAGGGGGAAAAAAGCCTTCACTTTTCACCTCTGCCTCCTCAAAGCCCCTCTTTGTTTTGTTACCTTCTGTTTAAGTTATACCATATGATTCATTCACAATTGCATGAAATGCAATAAAATAAAAATAATAATAATAATAATAATAATAATAATAATAATAATAATAATAATATTAAGCAGTGAGCAAGGCATGAGCTTTGTAGAGTTGCATAAACAATGAGACACTAATAGACCAAAATAGCAACTGAACATAAATTAAGAAGCCAAGTAAAAAAGTATGGATAACAGCCAGAATCCAGTTCAACATGAATACAAAGTGATAAAAAATGATGAAAATTGAAAAACTAGACATTCAGAGACAGACACTTGAAGACAAACACATTGGACAAGTTTATGTCCGTACAAGGAAGAAAGAAAGCTACATCAGAGGGTTAAATATGCATAAGCATAATTAAAGACTTGACTATCTAGCTGTCAAAGTAGCAAGTGTTCCAGGGAAACTGGAACTAAAATTCAGGTTAGCCAACAAGATAGATACAATGGAGAAACAAGAAGCACCAAAAATAGAAAAATAAACAAATCAATAAATACTCATTGAAAGAAGGAAAGAGAGTACTTGCAGACAATTGGAGCAGAAAGGATGCTTACTTCTTCCTTCACCGACCACTCGTTGCCTGACATGGATTCCGTGAGTACCCCAATGGAGTGAATAGTAAAATTAAGAAACTATATATTGTTATTATTATTATTATTTAACTGACAGAGAGAGGAGTATTGTATGTTAGGTGAGAGGGGAATCTAGGAAAACCATACCTGTTAGCCACTTAAAGAATATGAAATCGTGGATTTGTGCACACAGGAGAATGGATAATGTGTTGAGAGAGAGAGGAGAGGGGAATACTGAATAGTAGTAGTAAGTAGCAATGAAAGGCAAAAAGGGGGTGGATGATATGATATGCTGTTTGGTGTTACAAGTTCAACAAAATATTTTAATATTTTTAATTTGCCAAATATAGGGCTCCTTTTCCTTCCCTTCACAGCTTGAGAGAGAAAGGAAGGGAAAGGAGGAAGGGGAGGATGGGTATAATAAGGACAGGCTGTTGGTTGCTTTCAACTTTTATGAGTCAGGAAAAAGAAGTACAAAGAATGGATGCTCAAGACAAGGCATGTGGCATTATGTTTCACATTTCATGGCATGTCTTTCCCCTGGGTGAGTGTGGGTAGGTTTCTTTTATAATTTACTTCACTTGTGGAATTATGAAATTTAAAATATCAAGTCTAATATCCTGCCTCTTCTTATAGGATCCCCATTCTCGGATACCCCATACCCCACACCTCCTGCTGCGAAAGTGTGAATAGCCAAACAAAAAAAAAACACTTCAAATTTGAAATCCTGAGCCCCAAGCTCACTTTAATAAAATAAATATATTCAAGAGGTTTTTAGTTAATAGTCTTATGAATTACTACTACAGTATGATGGAGGGTTAAAAATAAAAGGATAGTTACCTCCATTTAATTTAATTGAACTGATTTTTTTTTTATAAATTTATAAAATCAATAACTATGAAATAAATAATATATAATTTATTAAGAATGTTGGATGAAAATAATTTATAATGTGTTTGGTGTTTGACTTATACGATCCGGGTCAACGCTATCCTTACTAATGTTAAACTTGGATTTACATTTGAAACGTTATTTTAGTGTGTGTTTGATTTATCTTAAAATCATGTTTTAAATATGGATCGGACAAACACAATTAATGTGTTTGGTTTATATCAAAACCACGTTTTAAATGTGGATCCAGACAAAAGTTACTCTCAATAACATATTTACCCTCCACGTTTTGAAATAAATCAAATACACACTTAAAATAATATTGACTCGGATACATGTTTAAAAAGTGATTCTAAACTAAACCAGATATACTATTAATAAAAATTAAACACACACTTAAAATCAATTTCACATAATTAATTCTTACTTGTTGTTAATAGAAAAGCACTTACTAGTTGCTAGAGCGAGGTAGTGAGTAGTGTGAGTTCAAAATTTTCTAAATTTGTTTAGTCGTGTCTAATAGTTATTGTGGAATGGAGTTACTTGCCAGCAGGCTAATGATGACTCCTGCTGGTTGTGGGCCTTGTAGTAGACGCCCGTTATTAATTTTGAGGGCTCCAGCCTCCAGGGTTTAGATACTTTGCTTATTTCAGCCACAACAACATTGAGACCCCATGAAACGTTCATATGCCCAAACACCTCGAGCATGTGATCGTTTTTACTCCTTATGTCCTCAATCTGCGATACTTGATAGGAATTGTAGTAGGGACTGCATAATTAGTATTTATGATTCTCAGAGGATTCATGGCGCGTGCATGCAGTGTGTATATATTATATATACCAGTTAGTTAGATCATATATTTTTAAGAAAATTAATCATGTTTAAATTCATAAAAATGATGAAATGAAATTAAGTTTTATTTTTATTATATTATATTTAATGTTCTTATTTTAATTAGAAAAATAAACTGAAAATGGTTCTTTTTTTTTCATTTTAATATAAAAATGTATAATTTTATTTTACTTGAGATTTTATATATCTAAATATATTCTTATTTAAACATTTTATTCACTCTTTGAATGAGACGTGTTTTTTTCTATAAATGTGGACAAAAAATCTAAGAAAACATTGTTGAAAAACTTGTTCTATCTTAGGACTTCCTCAGGTGTCATCTCCATTAGTCAGGTATAACATCAATGCATCATTGTTTCGCCTACTCAATGCATCATTGCTGGAAAGAAAAAATAAATTGGAAATTAAGTGTGAAGCAGATCGAAGTGTGGATGGAAATGGAACAAGGGCAGTGTGAAACCTGTGGATCTGCCATCGTCAATCATCGTTAACGAGACGAAGCGCTTTGGCTAGTGTAGTCATGTATGGCCTTTGTCATGCACTGTAGCTGTTAAAGTTAGCATTTTTTATTTTTTTTTTGTTTATAAAGTTAGCATATTTTACCGCTGTAGCAATGAAATAGCATAGGAATTGAGGATATGATCTAGATCTTTATCTTTATTACACATAAACGTAAGATGGTGAAAATAGCATATGAAAAACCCGTTAATATTTATACATATTGCAAGGCGCTCACCATGTCATATGTCTAATTAAGTTCCTGTATAATAATGTCGATATTTCTACATATTGAAATTAAAAACCCGTTAATATTTATACATATTGAAAACCCCGTTATAAATTGACTGACTGAATTGAATCTACCTTGTATATTATAATTCTTCATAATAAAATAAGAAATATTTTAATTTAAATAATTATCATTGGAGATTATTTATAATAAGCTATTATAAGTTGGGATGAGAATGGATAGGATTTTGGCAAGATACTGCGGTTTGGGTAGGGTACAATAATACACGTCTCTAAACCCACGTTTTCAAAAAATACTCAGTTCCTGGACCTATATCCGCATGGTTAATATATAATTCTAATAATTGTACCCTTATTCGCGGGGTGCTTAAGTACTCATACTCGCACTCATTACCCACATTTTTCACTTTTATTAACTATAAAAATATTAAATAACTCAAACATAAAACATAACTACTTGACTAAATTAATGTACAACATTATAAAGTTCGTAAACATAATGCATAATGTAATGTAATGTTTAAACATTGGATAAATATTACAATAAACTTTCATAACTATGAATTCATAAGTTTTGTTACTTTAGTGTTTAGAGTTATAAACTTATAACATTTTTCATAATTATAACTTTTGAATTAATTAAATTAGTAATATATATTAATTATTTTGTAATTATAATATATATTAATATTAATTATTTTTTTAGAAAAATATGATAATATAAACATATATATAAGTTAAATTATATATATATTATATAAATATAGGTATGAGCAGAATAGAATATCATAGTACCTGTACTCATACGTATTAAAAAATGCGGGTATTTATCCATAATCGGACTCAGACCCATTTTGTGGGTAATTTTCCTACCCAATACGGGTAATTTTTACGGGTACCAATTGAGTCTGAGTCCAATTGTCATTCTTAATTATACATCAATGTATATAATAAGTCCCACATATAACGAGGATATATTTTTATTTATAATAAAATAAAAAAACTTCTCATGAAACATATATAATAATTACTTTCCTATTTATAAGACATAATTTAGAAGTTTTGTGTTCCTTTTTATAAGTCACTTCACACTTTTAAGGAATCATTTATTATCATTTTCCTTATTAACTTTAATGTCTTCTCAATTATCAAATGAAAGTGGAGTTACCAACAGGGGTTGGTTCAAGTGGTACATGCTTGATTCCCCTTAAGCAAGGTCTCGGGTTCAAGTCTTGTAGATGGAAAAAATCCCCGCTGGGAGAGATAGCCCCACCATGATGTGGATGTTCCTGGCTCGAACAGGATTGCCTCTCGTGGAGGATACTTGTGGTTAAACAAAAAAAATGAAAGTGGGGTTAGTTAACGATATTAAATAAGGGTAAAACTAGAAAGTTATACTATTTTTTAAAACCCCAATAAAATTAACTGGATTTAACCAATTTTATTGGTTTATGTGATTTAATTAATTGTGTCTTATAAATAGGAACAGATGGAGTATTATAATTAGGCATGACAATTAGACCCGAACATGTGAGTATCGATCTACCTCCACCCCGACTTTGACAGGGAAAACTCGTTTTGACCGGGTTTATGGAAAACTAGATCCTCACCCGACTTTAACGAGAGCGGGTTTGAGGGTGCAAGTACCCACCCGACCTTGAATTTGTCCCGATATATTAATTAAATATTTTTAATTATAATTATATTTAATATTAAAGACAAACTTACATATTTTGTTTAAAATATGATATAATTCTTAAGTTTCCAATTTTTTAAGATTCTCAATATCTATTTTTATATATTATTTGAATTATAATATTTTTAAAATTTATAACTTATTTAAAAATACGTATTTAAATTACTAAAAATACAGAAAAAAATAGAGTATGGTGGGATTACCGCGATTTTCTTTGAACCCAACTGGGATCCATACATATGGAGTTGAGTTTCATAATTTTAAATCCACTTTCTTTAAACCCGATTGCGAACCCTCCTCGATTTTATAGGGATGGAGACGAGTAGAACAAAACGCACCTTGGACCCGTTACATTGCATTGCACAACTCTGAGAACATAAAGTAAAGCATATAATGGAGATTACTTCAGTCACAAGTCTCTTTTTTTTTTTTCTAAATTTAAATTTCTTTCTCAAATCATGATATATACGATACAACTTGAAATAAAATTTAATAATAATTTAATTTAAACTTATATATTTAACATATTTTTATGAAATGAAATGTTTTAATAAACAATAAATTTATACATTAAATAAAAAATCAACCGAGTATTTAAATTAAATTAATCTTATATTATAAGTCACTCTAATATAATTAAATAATATTTATAAAAAAATATTTAATTGAATTAATTGATCGTTAAAAAAAGAGTTTAATTTATTTTTTTTGTTGGAGAAAGGGGGGCTAAGCCCCAAGAAAAACAAAAAGAACGCCTAAGAGTTTCTTAGGAACCAGGTTTCCCTAAAATCAACATCTAAACACAAGCTCAAAAAGGTTGAAATATTAGAAAAAATACAGCTTGAATTGCCAAGCCCATAAAAGGTTGAAATATTAGAAAAAATACAGCTTGAATTGCTAAGCCCATAAGAGGCAAGCTTGTCTGCTGGCTGGTTAGCTTCACGTAAGACATGTTGGAAATGGATAGTCCAATCTCGCTGCACCAGGTTATTAATTTGTTGGATGATGGGAAAAATGGAGTGAGTCTCCTTGCAGCCATTGCGGATGAAATGAATGGCAGAAGAAGAATCAGATTCAACTTGCAAAAACTTGAAGTCCTTAGACCATGCTATATTAAGGCCATTTAGAATTCCCATAAGCTCTGCTTCCAGGAAGGAAATATGCTCTATTTGATCAGCAAAAGCAAGAATGAAATTGCCCAAATGGTCATGAAACACCACACCACAACCTGAACGAGATGAGGCACTGTTAGTAGATCCATCAGTGTTGAGTCTGATCCATCCGAGCTTTGGAGGATTCCATTTCACCCAATCATAGAATGCGTCCTCAGGAACTCGATCAAGTCGGGCACTGAAGTGAAACACACAGGACACCTCTGCAACATGACGCCTTACATGCGCACAGGTAGAAATCAAATTGAGAGGGACACCTTCAAACAAGTAGGAGTTTATGTTGTACCAGAGCCCTGCAGCAGCGAAAGCAAAGGTTAGATGCCATTCTTTATGCGAAAAAGGGCCACACACAGAGGACATATTAAGATAAAGCCAACCACAAAGGTTGGTTGAGAAAAACTCCCTTTGATGGTTTATATGAACAAAATCCATCCAAACTTTTCTAGCCTAGGTACAATCACGAACAACACAGACATTTGTCTCAAAATTTTGATGGCTTATAGTGCATAAATCAGAATTAGCCATATGATGTCTCACCCGGTTGGCATTACAAAGCAGCAAATTATTTGCTAAAACCAAAGGAATGAACAAATTCGTTGGGGACCAGTCCAAGCGCAAATCTTCTTTAACAAGTGAGGGTGAAGACCCACCACATGGTTATGGAGAGCATGGACAGCTGACTTAATAGTAAACATACCATCATTTGAGGCTGCCCAAATAACCGAGTCTCGATCTTCATGAAAACCGGTCACGGTGTGAGAGATAGTATCAAGGATATGAACTGGGAGAGTTCTATGAAGATCAATGAGATTCCAATGGTCCGAAGGAAGGAGGAAATATGCTACCTTAGCATTTAAATCAACAGAGTCATTAGGAGTAATGTATTGATTGAGAGGACCAAAATCTCATAGCCAAGGGTCAACTCAGAACTTGACATCTCTGCCTAAACTACTCTTAACACTTAATTGTTGTTGAAGCTCATCCCGCCCTTTACATATCCCTTTCCAAAGGTTGGAGTCATTTGTGCACCTCTTGATTGTGGGAATTAAATCACTGCCACACAAGTATTTGCTTTTAACAACTTTAACCCATAAATCATCAGGATTATGGATAAGCTTCCAGCCCAGCTTCATAGATGCAAGATTAGTGTATGCAGAATTCCTTAGATTTAAACCTCCATAATCTTTTGGGAGACAGAGTATTCCAGTTTATGAGGGAAGCACGATGAGTTTGATTAGAACCTCCCCAGATAAACTGCCGACTCTTCTTATCAATCTCCTTACACAAATTCATAGGCAAAAAGGTCATTTCCATAGTGTAGGAGGGCAGAGAAGCCAGGATAAAAGTCGTAAGGGTGATAAGGCCAGCAAGAGAGAGGGAATTCACCTTCCAGGAGCTTAAACGTTGATGCATTTTATCAATGATGTGCCTGAAAGAATTCCTTGTCACCCTTTCATGATGTATTGGAACACCAAAATACTTCCCAAGATTATTAGTAACTTGAAAGCCAAAATCTTGACTAGTCTGGTTTCTAATAGTGTGATTAACACCTTTAGAAAAGAAAATCCTAGTTTTCTCTTTGTTCACTTTCTGACCCAAACTAGAATAGAAAAGATGAAGACAAGTATTAATAACTTGGACCTGCTTAAGAGTTGCTTCTGCAAAAGGGATGATATCATCTGCAAACATTAAGTGAGATAATTTTGGGCCACAGCGACAGATTTTAAACGGTTTCTTAATATTATGCCTAACAGATGCATTAACAAGGTGAGAAAGTCTTTCCATACACATAACAAATAAATAAGGGGAAATAGGATCACCTTGACGAACACCCCTGGAAGGGGTGAAAGAGTCTAAGGCTTCTCCATTCCAAAACACACTCATAGAAGTAGTTGAAATACAAGACCAGATAAGATTTATAAAAGTGGGAGGCATACCAATATCAGTAACAGTATCCTTTACAAAATCCTAACTTAAACGGCCATAAGCCTTCTCAAGATCAATCTTGATGGCCATGACACCTCTCTTCCTTTCCATAGAATGGATAGCTTCTTGGACAATGATAATATTATATGAACCATGACATTCAGGGACAAAGCTAGACTAAGTAGGACCAATTATTTTTGGCATAAGAGTACGTCTATTCACAACAATTTTTGCAATAACTTTGTAGGAGACGTTATAGAGACTAATGAGGTGAAATATCTTCAAAGAAGTTATAGGTTGGACTTTAAGAATAATGGTGATTAAGGTATGATTCAGGGCTTGCACCTTACTAGGTTGATTATAGATTTGCTTCACCAAATTATATAAAGAATACCCAATAATGTTCCATTGATTCTGGTAAAATCCAGACTGAAACCCATCACTACTCGGAGCTTTAAATTTACCCATACTGAATAGGGTGGTACAAACATCCACATCGTCAAAAGACCTATTTAACACATCAAAATCATCTTGAGATAAATTAGGAAAATAACCTCTGACACAAAAGGGAGTTAAAGCATTAGTTTCAGTATAGAGGGATTTAAAGAACTTCGTAGCCATAGATTCAAGAATATTATGCTCTGTGATCCAATCACCCTGATCATTTTGAATGGCTTCAATCTTGTTTCTCCTTCTTCTCACCATTGTAGTACCATGAAAATACTTTGAATTCCTACCTCCATGCTTTAACCATTTACATATGGACTTTTGGAGCCAAAGAGTCTCCTCATGTAATAAGGTCCGATCAAGTTCCTTCCAAAGTTGAGCTTGGAGATCTTCAAGGAAAGGATTGGGCTCCATTTGAAGACTTCTATTGATACCATTCAGCCTATTTAGAAGTTTTCTTTTCCTTTGAAAGAGGTTGCCAAAAGTTTCCTTATTCCAAGTATTTAAGCGATCTTTCATGAAATTAATATTTATAGACCAATCTTCATCTCTACTCCAAGTATATGCCACAACACCTGTAAAATTATCATGAGTTAGCCAATAAGCAAGGAAATGGAAAGGGCACCTACCTTGATTAGATGGCAAATGAGTATTAAATTTGATACATAAGGCATTATGATCAGATTTAAAATGAGGAAGATGCATGATAGCTGCTTCAGGAGAACGAGATCTCCAGGAAAGATTAATAAGGGCTTTGTCAAGTCTTTCACGCAGTTGGCCATGAGTCCAAGTGAAAGAAGGGCCAATATAACCCGTATCCATCAACCTACAATCATAAAGCATTTCCATAAACTCTTTACAGCTCCTCTGAGAGAGGGAGCTAATACTACCAGTCTTCTGATGGTCATATAGGAAGGAATTGAAATCTCCAGTTACACACCAAGGAGCATAAATATTCTTATTAATGTTGTAAAGCTCATCCCAAAGGATCCCGCGGATTGAAAGCTGAGGACTGCCATAAACAGCAGTTAGCATCCACGGAGAATTATTTTTGTACTTAACCACCATATGAACATATTGGTTAGAGGAATTCATGATGTCCACCTTTCAACTATTTGTATCCCACAGACACCAAATGCCTCCAAACCTACCTGTAGAATTCACAATGAAAATACCATAAAAATTTAGACGTTTAATTAACACGAAAACCTCCCACCCGGGTTTCTAAAATAATGAAAAAAGAAGAATAAAAGGAACGAAACATCTCACTAATCAGGCTTGGAAAAGAACGAGCACCAACACCCCCAGCATTCCAAGTAATGATATTCATTAAAAAATCCGTGGGTGTTGCCTTCCAAGGACATCTCAGACGCTGAAGAAGGAACTTCTTCCATGTGATTACTTGCTTATCACTTTGTGTATTTTCCTGTAGAGACATATTAACCATAGCTTCTGAACTATGGTTAATATTTACTGCAAGCACATTCTGATCATCCGGTGGTTTATGGGCTCTTTCAATTGCTTCCCTAGCTTTTTGCTTTGATCGAGCAAAAGCTAAAGACTCTTCATCAATGTGCATGACATTACTATCCAGAACATTAGCCATATCCCTCTCCATAGAGATTTTGTCACACTGGGCTTTTTCAAAAATCTTCATTTGTTGGAATATTCATTTTTTATCATCTTCTGCACGTTTGATATTTTCAGGAGACTTGCTAGTCTCCGTGTTAGCTTTGGCTTGCTTTCCACTTGAGACAGTAGAAGTTTTTGGTTGCAGCTTAATGGGCTTAGAAAATGGTTGAACTTGTTTTTAATTTGTTTGATCCACCTATTTGGATATGGGCCTATTAATTGAGACTTTAGCTTGAAGCTTTTTCTAGGCCCCATTGTGTTGACTACTCTTGACAATGGGCTTGGACTGCTGATTTTTCCCTGCTGCATGATTACGAATTTTTGTTGAGAAGATAATGGGCTTGGTTGTAGAAGGTTCAACACTTGTTGTAACAGTATCTAAATTAGCAGCATGATTCGTATTCTTTTAATTAGAAGGGGCCTCTTCCTCATTAATACTATTAAAGATTGCAAATGATGTGTTGCTGGCAACATGAGATTTATTCGCATTTCCTGACATACGTTGCATGCCTTGCACATTCTTCTGGCCTCTAGCAATTATTGCGCCTTTGATTGAATTTTGTTTTTGGAATTTGTCTATTCACGAGCATCCTTGGTCCATACAGATCACCCCTTGATTTCCTCGTTGATGATTGACCGTTGGAGGCTTCCGAAATTATAGGAGTTTTTTCTCCTCTTTTGGTATGATTAAGTTGAGTATCTTTTGTCATTAATAGAGGATCATCCTTATCCACATCAGCCCTCACCTCCTAAGTAGGGAAAGCTTCCGCCGAAGGTTGTTTTGGTGTGTCGCCGTCCACCGTTTCAGAGTTGGTGGCAACAATCTTGTTTGGGCAATTTTCAGATTTGTGACCGTAGCGACCACGCTCAAAGAAAATGCGATGAAGCCCTTTGTATTCAAGATGAACATCCTTACCCAAAACCCGTATTTTAGAAACCAAAGGGTTAGAAAGATATAATTCAACACAGATTCAAGCATACTTACCTCGGGAATGGATAGAGGTGAGTTTGTCCATTTTTAGCATATGTCCCAAAGTGTTTCCAACCCTCCATAAGAATTGAACATTATAAAGCTCAAAAGGAAGTTTTTGAATACAGATCCACAATGGCAACCTTCTAATCGTTTGTTCATCTAAAAAAAAAAGGTATCCACCTTTTAACCAATAGATAATGACCTGTTATCATCCACGGGCCTTCATACAAGACATGTTGGAGGTAAAACGCATAACATAATAACCATTATGCATGTCAATGATACTTCAAGTACCACTTTTCACCCAACTCAGACATAGTTTAGCTTCAAGGATTCTAAAGTTAACTCTTTTCCCAAGAAGCTTCACAATAAGAGATCCCTTCCAAGGATTAGACCATGCTTCCAATTCCTTCTTGGAGATAGGAATCGATGTAACATGAACCCATTGTCTTTCCTGGCTCTTAGTAAGATTAACAAACTCCTTCTCAAACAATTGACTATCATTTATCATATCTTTTCCTTGAAGATTTCCCAAGGAATCTTTGTAAGACACATTCTGCGGTTTTTCCATCTTTCGTCTCCACACCTTCAGTAGGAGAGGAGACATCTTTATGTTTCTTGGAAATTCGTTGGAGAAGGTCTTCTTCCTCCGATGAAACTCTATCAAAGCTCTCAACCATTTATTCAATTGAATTTTAAGAGTTTAATTTACTATACATTGTCTTAGTAAATAAGTTTTACATTAACATCTCATATGTATTGTCATATTATTTAATGAGTTTAATATCTCATATATTAAATCATTAAACAATCTCATAAGACATCATTAAATGTGGGTGTAATAGTGTATAATTGTTAAATTCTTAAACCAAACCGGTCTTTTTTTTGTTAAATAAACTAAACCGGTCTAATCCAATGGTACTGTATAATTGTATACTAGTGATGTACTCGTGCGATGCACGACGTAAATAGAAAATAAATCAATAAATAGCAGACAATTATGGTCCTAAACAAATACACATGATATTGTTATATTATAATTTGCAGTTACCCAAATGTTCAAAATAAACATTTTTAAAAACTGATGAAAGACAAATGTTCAGTCACATAGGCTCCCAGTAGTATCCATATGGAACTCGTTGTACTGCAATTCCCTTAGCATCCCAAGTAGATAAACCTGATAGAAAGAACAAAAGTATAAACTGTTTTGTTTGAGAAGTTACCTGAGAAGGAATAAAAGAGTATACAATTTGTAATAATATTTTTACTCTAAAGTCATGACACTTCGGATTTCACTTAAAGCTTTTATTGAAACAGATTTTTTTTAGATGGAAGTCATCATCATTGATCATACACTAAGTGATTTCCATTTTTTCAGTACCAGGACAGCTAAGAATGAATTTCCTTGCTTAAGATTTAAGAATATGACAGGTAAATACCTTCACCATCACATATTTGGACCTTAGTATTTGTGGCAAATTCTCTGAACAGAATTTTGGAGATAGGGAATAATGGAAAATTTTAATTTGTTAAGAAAAGTTGTCAGAAGATACCTAAAGTGGTGTCCCCATCCCTTCAGGCAAACATCATTTATAATTATACATGCCGAAGATCAGATCAACTTTGAAAGTTTTTCAGACAAATAACCAAACATGTGCATGCTCATGGTATTTGCGAAAACATATTTAACCATATGCACAACCTATGGACTGAAAAGGTAAAGATATTCTTACAAAATTTATACTTTTTTATACCTTCTCAGGACTTCTTCTATAGAAAGATCAAAACTATAAACTTGTCAGTTAATTAATATATGTTTGAAAATTAAAACTATAAACTGCTTTGTTTGAGAATTTACTTCCATCCCTCCAACTGTTGAATAAATATCCATTGGCTTCAGAGAAATACATTCCTTAGCAATGAAATTTGTTCAAGCATATCACATTAACAAATGAAAACAATTCATGTCTGAAAAAAAAAATTCAAATTCATTTTAAAATTTAATTGAAAAATTAAAAGGATAATTACCTATTTAACAAAGATTGTCAAATACTTCTCTGTATACAACATTAATTGTACCATTTTCAGAAACATGTTCATGATTTTCCAATAAGATTTTTAACCCTTTTCTAGATTTCACCCTTGAGAAAGCAACATACAACTGTCCATGTGTAAATACTGATCTTGGAAGATAAAGTCCAACATAAGATAGTGTTTGTCCTTGAGATTTATTGATTGTCATTGCAAACGACAGAACAACAGGAAACTGCCTTCTCTGAAACTTTACAGGAAGTGTTTGATTATTTGGAATCATGGTCATGCGAGGAATAATTGCAATTTCCCCAACTCTATTGCCAGTTAGTATTTCACATTCTAAAACATGATTCCCCAACCTTCGTATCTGCAATCTTGTTCCATTGCATAAACCATTTGATTGATCAATGTTCCTCAACAACATGATAGGAACCCCAACTTTTAAAGTTAGTTTATGAAGTGGCAGACCAGAACAATTGATAGCATTCAATATTTCAGGGGAAAAAGTTTCTAACTCACATTGAGAATTACCTTCCTCACTGCACACAGAATCAGAACTGAGATAAATTCTCTCCTCTCCTGGAATTAATGTCATTATGTTGTTATTCACTTGAGTAACAACATCCAATGTTGGAGCCAAGATGCTTCTTTCCTTAAAATATCCTGGCTGATTCATGTTTGATATCAAATCAGGATATGAAAATGCAACTAATTCATCCAATCCATTTTCAGAACACTTGATTAACATGTCTTCAGGTATTTGAATCTCTGATTCTCCCTCTGTACTATCACCAGCAAGACCATCCCCTACTTTCAGCAACCAATCACTAAAATTTTTCAATTCATCACAACTACAACTATTGGAATTTGCATTAAGTCTCATGTTTTTTGTAAGTGTTAATACTTGACAAAATGACCACAGATATGAAGAATTGATAACTGAATTAGAAATTTCTTCCCTAGATCCCCTAGGAATAACAGGAAGTATTTGTCTAAAATCTCCTCCCAATACAACAACTTTTCCCCCAAATGGGTAATCTGGTTTATAGTTGTCAGAAAATCGGAGAATATCTCTTAAGCATCTATCAAAGGCTTCAAAACATAATTTACTCACCATAGGTGCTTCATCCCATATTATCAGCTTTGTCTTCTGTAATAGTTTAGCATGGGGACTACCCTGCTTAATGTTGCAACATGAATCTTCATTGATATTCAAAGGAATTTTGAATCTTGAATGAGCAGTTCTACCATTTGGAAGTAGCAATGAAGCGATCCCACTTGAAGCAACGTTTAAACAGATATGCCCCTTGCATCTTATTTCTGCTGAAAGTGTGTTCCAGAGAAATGTCTTTCCTGTTCCTCCATAACCATACAAAAAGAAAAAACCACCATTACCCTTTTCAACTGCTTGTATTATTCTATCAAATGCAATTTTTTGTTCATCCGTTAGAGACTTCAATGAATCTGTTAGAAAATCTTTCAAAACAGCACGATCAAAATTCAATTCTTCTGTAATTAACCTTGATGAAAAGTTTGAGCAAGATTCATGTGAAGGTAGAGGCATTGGAAGATAATCGTTCAATGTTCTACCATTTGCTTGCATCATTTCTTCAATTTCAGCAAGTGTTAAATTTTGTAACTCTTCATCAGTTAACATCAGATCTACAATTATTTGAAACATACAATTAGAAATATCATATAAATAATCACACCTTATCAATAAAAATTAACATAAATTTTTACACACCTTGCATGTTAACCAACTTTCTTTGCTTATAAAGAATACCATTAGACAGTTCCTTCAAACAATTTTCCCATACAAACTCAGGTCTTGATATATTGTTTGAGATGAGCATTATTGTGAACAATCTTCTGATGTAGTTCCCAGAAGCCCAATCAAATGCTTCTTTAATTGCATCAATGTGTTCTTTATCATCTTGAAGCAAACCAAGAGCATAACATGCATCTTTGAAAGTCGGGTAAGTACAATGATTTACAGTTCTTATATCCTTGAAGCTCATGCAACCTTTCTGGATATTTAACAGTAATCGCAAATAATAGTCTTCACCATTACCACCTGGTACATGAGAAACTCTTCCAATTGCAAATCCTTGCTTTCGAGGCATCCATTTTGAACATGACTCTTTCCACACAAATTTTGTTGGCAACTCAGTATATGTTAAATGCCTGGCTTCAGGGTATTCTTTGTTAACTTGCATCCAACCCTGAAACATTATTGTTTTTTTCATCAGCTTTTTCCAAAACACTTTCAATATTTTCATCATCTCTCTATATAAGGGATTGATTGTTTTGCAAATGGAAAGGAAACCTAATTACAGGTGGTTCTTTCATCTGAATTTCGAAGCTAAAAATCCTCCATGCAGCTTCACATGCAGAGATATATCTACAATCATAATAACTTTGTATTTCATCGACTGAATCACTTCTTAATAATGAGGTTGTGACTCTATCATTACCCTTGTGGACATACTTAAATAAATATTTAATAGAACTTGTTTGGCATGTGTATTCCACATTGATATGACAACCAAATTTGAGGAGCAGAGTTGAATTGTAGGGAACAATGAAAGAGTTGTCAATCACACAATGCTTCTTTTGTATCACTCTATCATCATCTGACCTTTTGTATCTTGGAAAGCCTTCATCATCAATAATAGTCCTAGATCTAAAAGCCTTTGGAAAATGCTTCAAACATTTTCCATTCCGCATGCATAGAGATTTTGTATTCCGAGGTCCACATGGGCCATGAACCATAAATTTACTTACTGCGTCATAGAGCTTTGGATTTGTATACTTGTCTGGAATCTCTGCAGAAATAAACTTGTCAATGTCATTAGGAGATTTTGAATTATCCGCAGGATGCATGAAAAGTAGAATATGAGCATGAGGCAATCCACGTTTCTGAAATTCAATTGTGCATACATCTGCAATTTTATGTTCAAAACATCAGTAAAGTAACAAAATACAAAAAAAATGACAAAATAAAACAAAATAACTCACATGCAGAAACTTTGCCAAATATCTTCCCACTTTTCAAATCACGAATCAATTCATCCAACTTAATTTTAAATACTCTACACAAAATATCAGTTCTATCTTCAGCACTTAATCCATTTTTTTTAACATATCTTTTAACTTCAGCCCATTCTGGATTGCAAGTCAAAACTTGGGTAGCCAAAATACTTGCAAATGGCGAAAGCATCTTTACAATTGTTAAACATGTAACGGGGACCTCCTGTAAAAGAGCTTGGAAGAATGATTCGCTGACCTGTTGCTGTAGCACGAGTCTCTCCACGAACTAAGCACTCATGTAATCCTTTATATTGATCAACTCTCATTTTTTTTTGATTGAATCTGATATACCTTAACCTCTCTGATTCAATCATTGTATAACTGTCAACCAAGAACTGTTGAAATAACCTCTTTGATTAGTGTAAAATGTGAGAATCCTGAGGTCTTTCTTGAATTCTATATGAGAAAAATTCACGCATACTAACTTTACACCCTTTTCTAGATGATCTACCTGAAGATGATTCAGAAGTTGGTATATCAGAACGATAACCATCTTCTCCGTAAGGAAACAAAAACAGATATTGTAATCCCAAATAGTTAGGATGCAATGCATCAATTATTCGAAGACTTCTACATTGAGTTTCTAAAATAATGTCCCTTTCAGCAAGAGATTCATCAATATCCCCAATAACTATTGCAGCAACTTCTGATGCAGTAGGTAAATTATATGTTCTTCCATCAGTGTTTCTTTTCCGAATTAATTTTAACTTCATATCACCAAACTCCCCTTCCTCGTAACGATCTCTTGCATATCTAAATGATTGTGCAAGAATATTATGTTCATCAAGCATCCTCCTTAACAATAAGACAATTTCTGTATCCATAGAAGATGGGCTCTGGTTAACTCTACAATAGTAAAGAATGAAATTAATTACCGCACTATTATTAAAATATTGTAATTAAAAATAACTAAATAATAAGCAAAATGTGACAACATTTATTCTGTTCTCTATCTCATTATCTGTATCATAAATATACAATTGTGCAAATTTAGGCTTCTGGTTATTAGGGGGAATAAGACTGCCAATTGAATGATAATTTTTACCACCCAATAAAAAAATAGGAGGAGTAGTTCCATTGTTGATTTGATGATCAACTTTCCCAGCCATTGAAGTAAAAGCAAACATTGAGTTGAATGATCTTATATTTTTCAGAAAATAATGACTTCTTTCATCACCTCTGCTATGCAAATCAGATAACAATGCAGGAGGTGATGGTAGTGGTGGTAATTTAACTTTGCCTTCCATGCAACATAGTGAGAACTTAGCCTTCATTGAACCTTTTGTTCTTGATAGTCTTTCCTCATACCACAACACTGAAAGGAATTATCTCCAACATCCCAAATATCTACAATGTAATATCACAAATTGCTAGAATTACATTCATTAACACGTACAGTCATGTTTAAAGAACTTGTAGGAAACATGATACCTATTTCATTTTGAATTTGAGTATTGATTAATGGAATGAACTCTGAAGAATCTATAAAAAAACATTAAGATGAGAAAAAAGTTTATAACATTTGCTTTCATTAGTAAACACAATAAAGTAAAAAAAAATTCAGTAAAATATGAAACCTTGAACTAAATAGACTCCAATTTCTGGTATTCCATCAACATCCTCTTCTAAAATGTTGTCATCATATTCATTTATGACTGAAAAAAGATTAAAAAAAATACATTTAATAAAGGAAAGATCTTTCAAACTTATAAATAAGTCTATAGAAAATGATAATATCTAATTACATATACCTTCATAATTAATAAGAGGATCTAAACTATTCTCAAGAGAGGACTCATCTTTATCATGTATAAATTTTTCTCCAAGATTGCACTTTACATAATCAATCACTCTTGAGTTCTGTATCACATGCTTGCCACTTTTCAGTCCTGATCTGAAATAGGAATTATGCTTAAAACTTTGTATGTGGATGATGTGGTTATATTAATTTCATATACCTTGTTGTCAAAGTTGCATTGTCAGTTAGAGTTGAAGCAATAGGTTGGTTTAACTGTTTTTGACTGGAACCGGGCCAAAATCTAGTGATGGTTGTACTTGAATTTCCTACTAAAAACAAAGTCATTGCTATAAATGCCTTAGGAAGTTTTATAATAATTTGATAATATTACAGACAATTGAAAATTTGAAGTTGATGCATCAAACAATAATAGATTTTTGAAATAGTAAAATATACCTTCAATGAAGCAGTTTTCTTTTTCGCACACAACACTTCTTCTCTTCGTTGCACGATTGTTTAACAATTCACCTTATCAAAAAGAATAAAAACATCAAATATTTAAAACTAATAAGTAATAAGTAATTTGGAAAAGTTGAATACAATAGTATTTCATTCACATACCTTGATTTAATGGTGCCAAAGCGTTCCTGAATTCTATTTCAGGAATAATTGAACAATCTTTGCTAGATGAAACTGATATCACATTCTTTGTTGCCTGTTTCCTTTTTCTTTTGCTTAATAAAATAATCCTCCTTCTATATCGAGCCCTCTTCTTTTCAAGAAGATCTGGGTATTCCATATATAATTTTTTTTTTTTGGATTGAAATAACTTTATCAATGATGAGCAGATATTTCTTATAACAATGGAGTAACACTGTTGAATAATTAAAAGGTGTTTCAGGAGTTAAGAATACCACCTATCAAACCCATGTATTCTCTTGAATAATAATTAAAAGGTGTCCATCAGTTTTTCTTGAATAATCCATCCCAGAGCCGTATAACAACCACCATTACCACCTTATTAAAAGTTGTCCTTTTTTGGAAGTTGATATTTCGTTTATAGTTGCCTCTGCAACTTATCATCATAAATGAACCAATAAGCACATTCATGAGATAGTGCTAGTTTTGAGAAAGCGACAACAGTCATAGTAACAATTAAAAAATCGTGTTGAAACCAAAAGACAGTGTCAAACCCAACTACATTCCACAGTGCATCAAAACATTAAAATATACACACATTTAAATTATTTCATTATTTCTACATATAAAAATTGAGTAATTTATCCATGTTTCATTAAATATGCTTAATAAAATTGATTTCGTGTTAATAGAATGGAGAACAACTTGTAATTATAATATAAGGTGATTGTTTTTGACAAATCTTCAACTACCTGTTATAAAATAAAAGGGCATAATTAAGAACAAACCCTTTAATAAAAGTGAAGAAATGAATTTAATTGGTACAAAATTAGTCTAATGATATTGTGCTTGCATACTAAAATATATACAACCACGTCTTTTAAACTTTAATGACATGGTCCTCCTACGAAGATAATTTTTTTTCTAAGCACTAAAAAACAAAAATTGAACATATTTGAACATATGTGGTGAACAGTTTTGTTGAAAATACATGTTTTTTTAAAATTATAATCAACTCATTTGTGCATGTACCATCCTCTTAAGGAAATTTGGCATTATTCGTTTCAGAGACTTTTTTTAGATGCATAGAAATGTTTACACATATTTTCCCTTCCTCACGTATTATCTCTAAGCAGCTTTCTATAAATACGCCAAAAAGAGATAACTCTCAGTAAAAGATTATATGCAACATCTAAATTTAAAACACAATGGTGCAAAGTTTTTATCACCCAAAACATTCCATAAACATAATAAGTTAATAACCTTCCTCATTGTTTGGAATAATACACCATGAAAACAGGAAACTTGAAAACCAACATCCTAAATAATTAGAACTGCAAACAGGAAACTTGAAAACCAACATCCTAAGTAATTAGAACTGCAAATTTTTTGAAATATCAAATCAAATTCGATCTACCACCGCAGTCATAGTTTGCATACTATCATCGGAGTAAAATCTAATCTTATCCCCAGCCTTCAATTTCATTCCTCGCATAAACCCTTACCATCCATCAGATAGATACCGCTCAGTTGGACGTCTTTTAGGCTTCAACAACTTGCATGGGATTAAATTACCATCCTCATCTATAACAATCACAACTTCTTGATCCTTGTCCAACATGTCCCGCACAATCCTAGCAGGTATGAGCTGCAAAATTTTAGTTTGACCAAGTTTAATTTTAGGGAATAATAAAATCATAACTCTAAAAACCAACCTTATAGTGTAAGAATAAAATACTAACCAAAGCATTTCCACCGGATGCACCTGCCTTCGTTGGAGAAGGTCTTCTTCCTCCGATTAAACTCTATCAAAGCTCTCAACCATTTACTCAATTGAATTTTAAGAGTTTCATTTACTATGTATTGTCTTAGTAAAAAAGTTTTACATTAACATCTCATATGTATTGTCATATTATTTAATGAGTTTAATATTTCATATATTAAATCATTAAACAATCTCATAAGACATCATTAAATGTGGGTATAATAGTGTATAATTGTTAAATTCTTAAACCAAATCGGTCTTTTTTTGTTAAATAAATTAAACCGGTCTAATTCAATGGTAATGTATAATTGTATATGGGTGACTGGTGTGTACGAAAAACGAAGGGTAAAGGTGTCTTAACATAACAGTGTAGAGATGAACAAGACCTGCAACAACCAAAAAGTCCGAGTGGCAGCTGTGCCTGCCATTGCCACTGTCATTGACAGGTGAAACCGCTATCTCTTTTATCTCTGCGCGTCTTCATGATAAGCCACGTGTTCCCTTCCATAACCCATCATCAACCATCAACACCCCACTCCCACACTCGTTTGCTTCGCTACGGACAAAACTCTCCATTTTATGCGTTTTGCAAAAAATCATTCATCAAATGTATGTCCGGCCTTCCGTGTTAGACAAATCCACGTGTACTTGCTAGTATTACATCATTATTATTATATAAGTATTTTTATATGGTTCCGTTAATCAATTATTAATAAGATTTAATGCATAATAACGTCATTTAGTGATGTGTTATTATAATATTTATTGAGTTTTTTTACTGTGAGTTTAATAATAAATAAGGTATCATATTTATTAAATAATGTGACAATATATTATTGAATGATCGTGTAAAATTATTTTACACTATTAGTGTATACTAATTAAACTCTATTAATATCTTAAAAAATTACATAATAAATATTTTGTTATTAAAATCATAATATTAAATATATTATTAAAATTAAATATAATATTATTTTTAACATTAAATATTAAAGTTTTGATGAAAAAAATTGAATTTTAATTCCTTAATTAATGCTTTTTTAAAAAAGCAATGATTAGTATTACTATTTTATATTTCTATAAACCCTGATGTGTATCTCCGCGTCTAATCCCAAATGATTTTATAAAATATATTAAACATTAAGTTTAATAAATATTTAAAATATCATTTAATTAATAAAAGTATTTGAATGATAATAAAATATATTTGAATGAAAAAATATAAATATTTGAAGATTTTATTTTTAAAAAATCTAAAACATTATATGATTAATAGAAAATTATTTTTATGACAATTTATAAATATTTTATTATGTTTAATAATATTAAAAAAAGTATTTAATTTTGATTTAATATAAAAATGTAATATATATATATATAAAAAAAAAACATATGACTTTATAAAAGGAGAGTATAAAGTAACTTTATGAGAAAAAAAATTCTTTTGTTGTCTTACTAGTTACAAATTTCATTTATTTAGTGATTTTGTAATTAGTTGATAGTTAAATTCTCCTGAGAGAGTGGAGAGGATTCAAATTTGATAAGATATGTGTAAAAATTATTTCACACTCAAAATTGAAGACATGGGTTTAAAATATAAAGATATATTTTACGTTGATTATCTTTACTATGGTTTAATTAATTGGTTCATTCAAGCATATAACACTTATTAAATTCTCAACCGTATTTTTTATTATAATTTCATACTATATTTATATGTTTTTTTCCAATATATACAATTTTACTTGGTAAATTATGATGAATAAATTAATTATCATAAATATATTATGACATTTGGTAAAATAGTGATGTTATTGAATATGTTGAGTTTGAAATATATTAGGTAGCCCCTAAAAATAAGAAGAACATTAACAATTATAAAAATTTATGATGTAATTAAGTTCCAAAAATAAGAAGAACATTAACAATTATAAAAATTTATGATGTACTTCTATTACCAATATACGAATACAGGACATATAAAACATACAAAAATTAATTATTGTCAATTATTTTTGTGGACAAACTTTTGTAATAGTCCTTTGTAAGATTCAATGTTATAAATTATTTGAAAATAATTTCCTTTTCAATGCCAGAAAAATATCATTATGAATGCAAAAAAAAAAAAAAAACTAAATAATCATTTATCCAATTTTTTTTTTTTTTAATATTTAATAATTTTCAACATTTGCTCACTTAGAAATAGAAGCAAAAATAGGTTTAACGGCTGATTAGGGACCTATGACCTAATCTATTTTAGGTATAGACTAGGTTAATTTATTAAATAAATTAGGTCATGATTTTTTAAAAGTCTATTTAACTAAAAGGATTAAGTTTTATGTATTCAATTATTAAATCTTTTAAGTTTATCGGACTAACCTATTTAAATAAATATAAATCATATAATAATTTTTAATCATTGCTATTATTATTAGATAAGATTTTTGTTGTAATGTTTTGAAATTAGACATTTATTGACTTAATTAAATATGAGTATGTTGTATTATGTACAATACTTGAGTATGTAAACCTATTCAAACATAGCCTCATTTAAAGCCCTTATTATAAAATATGCTTTTTAACGTAACGTCAAACTAGATTTTTGAATGAATAAATGGGTGCGTCAGTTGTGAGTCATCATTTTTCACTTGGGATAAACATTTTATGATTGAAAGGGAAATTGTTCGCGTTTGTCAACCTAGGGGTTGACCAGTTGTCAACAACTTTTCTGTGTGATTGCTAATTATTGCACACTAGGTCTTCCTTTGACCTATTTATACGAATGAGGATAATTAGGGTTGTCATTATCTTTTATTATAATTAAATGGGCCTTTAAGTCCAGCCCACTCCATAGCCCCTCAAGCCCCTAGCCCAAAGGCGTAGTGGGCTTGTGACTTAGTGGGCTTATAACATGTTTAAATTTTCTTTCCTTGTTTTATTTTGGTTTCACTCTTATTACTTAATTATTTGTTTCTTGGTCAAAACACTGAACAAATTTTCAGTACTCGTATCCACTCCTCAATACTCCCCCTTTATTATTTGACAGATTTTTCTTTTATTTTAACTTCTTTTTCAAATTAAAATTGGGGATGCATAGTTAATCATGTCAGGTGTTGAATTTTAAATGGAAGGAATACCTATTCCCGGAGGGTGATAGATTTTTTCCAAAACACCCATTCTTTGGGTCGCAACGCACATTGCACTTTTCTTTTCCCTGACTTAAGGTCGTCCGATCCTGATGCGTCTATTGATCCTGGTTGTGACTTCCACGTGTATAAGTCTATTCAATTTCTTCTCCCTCTCAACTTCGCTTCCTTCTTCAACGATTCGTCTTCCTTGCTCTGCCTTCCTCGCCTCTGTTCTCCATTTTCCTCGCGCTTTTCTACTCTTCCCAAGTACGTCTTTGTTCTGTCCCGATTGTATCTGTAGTTCATCTCTGTTTCCTAAAATTTTCCGCCATACTGTTTCCATCTCTTTATCACATTCTGGTATTCATAGTATTTTGCTATTTTCATTTTAATGGCGAGCAACTCGTCTTTTTCCTCTCCACATTCGAAACCATGTGCCGATTCTTTGAATCCTATTTTTTCTTCGTTTCAAAAGGTTGTATTTAAGCATACTTCTGAGTATACTTCTACTGCTTCCATTACTGTTTTGAAATCTAAGCTTACTTTGTGCGAAGACTCTAGGTTTAAGCATATTTTAATGGAACACTGTGACGAAGATGAATATATCCGTTCTGGACGCCCTAATTTGAATGTCCCGAAATTTACCTTTATGTATGAAACTTTTTTTCTCAAAGTTAGGGATCCGACTTCCGCTCTCTGATTTTGAATGTGATTTCCTCTGGGCTATGAATGTATCCCCTACGCAATTTCATCCAAATAGTTGAGGTTTTTTGAGAGCCTTTGTTTCTTTATGTGAGTTTTTGAATATTGATCCCTCCCTTTCTCTATTCTTATCTTTCTTCCAAGTTAAATTCGGTAAGAAGGTGGGTTGGTATTCCTTAAGCAATTTACGACGTTGCCCACCCTTTACTTCCATTCACTCCTCTTACAAAAACTTCAAGACCAAATATTTTAAAATTCGTGGCGTTGATAAGTTTAGAGACCTCATTTTCGACTCCGTCAGTTATCCTCACTTTCCTCTGTATTGGACCCATGATCCAAAATGCTTCAACGGTCTTTCCAATTGCTTCTTAAATCCGGTTAAACGTGTTGATTCCGAGTTCCTCTCCGAATTTCCTACCCTAAGTTCTTCTGAATTGATTCATTTGGAGGGGAATGAGGTTGGGTTACAATGATATTTGGGTATTCTCCTTCTCTGGTCCCATACTTTGTTTTTCTAATACACTTTTCTTTTCATAATTACTTGTCATTTGTTTTTGTGCAGGAGAGATGTCCCCCATGTATGAGGAATCCGTGGATGCTTATCTCAGCAAGCGCCAAGCTGCCCAAAAAATCAAAGACTCTACTGCTCGGGATCATGAGGGTGCTTCTTCCACTACCAGATCTGAACGACCCTCCTCCAAAAGACCACGCGTGGAGGAGAACCACAAAGTTAATGTCTCCCAAAATGTTGAGGTGGATCTTACACCAGCCCCTATCGAGGAGAATCCTAAACTCGTGATTACGAAAGGATGGTGGGCTTCCTTGAAAGACTTTGACGGTTCACCAAGTGAAGTGGACTCCATCTGGGATAAGCGATTCCCAACCACCGAAGTCGTTGATACTGACCTCCGCAAGGGCAAGGATCAAGCAAAGGTTAAAAAGTTGGGTCTCTGCAATGTTAGCTGAGCTTTAACGAATTACGGGATTCATACTACATTTTTAGCCCGTAAAATCGAACATGAGTTGCGAAGGAGTGACAAAGAGAAAATTACTTTGAAGGTTGAGCTTGCTTCCACTAAGAAGAATTTAATTGAGATCGAAGAAAAGAACAAACATATTCCTAAGTTAGAGGTCGAGCTTAATAAACTAAAAATTCAAGTCACCACTCTCGAAGAATATCAGAAGATCACTGAGAAGGAGAAGAAGAACTTGGAAACTAACCATACCAAAGTTCTCAGTGATCTCACTACAGAACGATCAGCTCATCAAGTTATTAAAACCGAATTGGACAAGAAGATAGAAGAGGTGGAGGACTTAAAAGAAGAAATTTCCTATCAACATCTTGTTGGATTCGAGATAAGGCCGTATCTCAGATTTCCTTCTTGTATCTGGATAACGATTTATCCGAAATAGGATTATTCAAAACGATTCAAGTTGGAAAACTTGTCGAGCGATTTCCTTCTAAGAAGAACAAAGATGATGCTAGTTATGATCACTAAGTCTGCCCTCACTTCAAGACCATGCTTAGGTTACGTTCTTGTTTTTTTTTATTTTGTTGTTCTTTCCTTGAATAGTGTCAACTGGATGTAGTTTCTATGACTCTCTTTTGCTCTTAACTTGGTTATTTTCTTCCGTACTATCGTTCTTATAATACTTCACAAAACATTAAGGGTGTGTTTGTGAGTTTGAAAGAAGGGGAAAAGAAGGGAAAGGAAAGGATTAGAAGGGGAAGGGAAGAGGGGAGAAAGCTTTGTAATCCAACTATACTCATAAACATAAGGGAGGGAAGGATTTCCTATAAACCTTTCTCTTCCCTCCATTTCTCTTCATTTCCTAACTCGCAAACACACCCTAAGGAAATTTTCCTTGTTATCTTTATCGTACCGGACTTATACAATACTGAGTTTAGCCAAGGGACATCAGAATTAAGAATCGCTCACGTGACGTCTATCATATTAGGCCATTGGCATACCAGATTTAACTTTAAGTAAAATCACCAAATTTTATTCATGCAGTCTCTAATTGTATCGGATTAACGAACATACCAAACTTAACTTTACTCATAAAAAAATTCTCGTTCACACAACCCTCAACCGCTCCGAACTAAATAACACACCTGATTTAACTTCACTTATTAAGAAAATCTTATTCACGCAACCCCCAATCGCGCTGGACTAAATAACATACCAGACATAACTTTACTTATCAAGAAAATCTTGTTCACGCAACCCCCCCCCCAATTGTGCTTGTCTAAATAACATACAAAACTTAAATTTATTGAATTTACATTTTCTTTTTCCTTTCAATGAACCACTGTGTCTTTTCAACACGTGTCCCCATCTCCTTCTTCGATTAGGAAACTCCCTTTGACCAACGTCCATTCAAATGTATTAATTATGGCCTTGTCAACGGTCGGACCGTTTCAATTGACATTTAATTAGCAAGTTATCCTTTTTCCTTATAAATTGCAGTTAATTTCAATCAATTATCACCATCACAATCCTTCTTCATGGAAAAGTTTATGATATTGGCTACTCTGTTCGACCTGATCTCCAATGGCTTTATTATTGATCAGGTCGATGGAGTATCCAATTCTATAAACTCTTTCACTAGCAAGTACATTATCTACAACGTCCTTAGGCCGAACAATGTAGCCAAAGGGGGGACCCAAGAAACTTCAAAAGATGTTTCTTGATTTATTCCCCAAGTGGACTAGTCTTCCCTTCATCTTTTATCGGGGAAGACATTCATGATTACCAAACCGGAATAAAAATGGTGGTGGGAGAGCAAAAGAAAGCTCGCAGTTTCTTCTTCTTCTTCTTCTTTGTAACCTTTCTATTGTTAGTAAAAACTTCTCATGCCTCCTCTTTGTCATTCCATGAATGTCTCACAAATTTTCTTTCTTGTTAAGAATTACCAAATTCATAGTTCACTCACTACTATCAATAACCCTAGTCCGTTTGCTTCTCGTGTTTACTTCTCCTTGTACTAAGTATTGTTGCAGGTATTATTATATCCTACTATATTTATATCACCGAGCTTATTAAGGAATAATTGATTTTGGATTTCGTCCTTGAAATCGCAAAAACTTCTTTAACACAATTTTATTTCCTGCCGAGTTTTTGCGAGGGAGTTTTCATAGTGATGTCGAGTTATTCTCGAGGCATAATTTTATTTTATGTCGAGTTTCCTTGAGGCAATTTTCATAGTGGTGTCGAGTTCTTCTTGAGGCACAATTTTAGTTCTTGCCGAGTTTTCTTGAGGCAGTTTTCATAGTGTTGTCGAGTTCTTCTCGAGGCACAATTTTATTTCCTGCTGAGTTTTCTCGAGGCAATTTTCATAGTGGTGTCGAGTTCTTCTCGCGACACAATTTTCATCAATAAAGCCGAATTAAACTGCATATCTCTCAAGCTATCAAACAACTCATACTGTAAGAAATAAGTCATGTAAAAAAGATGTGCCTCATTAAAAACTCATTTATAAAGGAGAAAAAAGTACATCATCTTTATTTATTCATCATAAAAGGAAATTAGTTATATTAATAACACAAACTTTTTAAATTCCAAGAACAAGGGATCTTCCTACCATCTAACTCTTCTAACTCGAATACTCCTTTTCCTAGCATGTCTCTGATCTTGTAGGGTCCTTCCCAATTAGGCGCTAGCTTTCCTGCAGATCCGACATTTTCATTTCTTCTCAATATTAAATCCTCCTTCTTCATCTTCCTTTCCACGACCTTGGTGTTATAGAAAAAAGCATCCCTCTGCTTGGTCGCAAATTCTCTGATAAGAGCCACTATCCGCACCTCTTAAATTAAATCAAAGTCTACCATTCTCTCTTGCTCGTTATCCACTTCGTCGTAAAAATATTTGACCATATTTGGTTCAACAACTTAAACAGGAAGCAAATCTTTAGAACCAAAAACCATCCTGAAAGGCGTTTCTCCTATTGATGAGTTAGGAGTGGTATGATATGACCACAATATAATTGGCAACAACTCCGCCCACCTTCCTTTGGCATCATCCAACTTCTTTTTCAAACCATTTAGGATCACTTTATTCGCCGCCTCCGTTTGGCCATTTTCTTGTGGATATTCTACTGAAATAAACTTTTGTTTAATATGCAATGCGGTACATAACTCCTGTACAAGTCTGCTCGCGAACTGAGTCCCATTATCTGATACAAGTTTCCTTGGTAGCTGAACCTACATATTAACTTTTTCCAATGAATCTTCTCCACTTTTTCTGCTGAAGTAGAGGCTATTGGTTCCGTCTCAATCCACTTAGTGAAGTAGTCTATGCTTACTATCAAGAATTTAATTTGTCCTGGTGCTTGAGGAAATGGCCCCAAGATATCTAGTCCCCACATCCAAAAAGATTTTGAGGCCATTATGATTATCATCTCCTTGGGTAGCGCATGATGCATATCAGAGAACCTCCGAAACTTATCGCATTTCTACATAAACTCAAAACAATCTTTCTTCAAGGTAGGCCAATAATATCTAGCACGTGTCAACTTAGATGCCAAGGCCCTTCCTCCAATATGACTTCCACATACTCCTTCATGGACTTCTTCCATCACCGCCTTTTCCTAGTTTATAGCGAGGCACCTTATGAGAGGATAACTTATTCCTCTTCTGTATAACCTTCCAGATACAATAGTGTACCTGCCTGCTTCCCTCCTTAATAACTTAGCTTTTGTCTCATCTGCTAGTACTCGCCCATGTTCGAGGAAAGTAATAATGGACCCCATCCAGGATTGGTACGCCTCTTCAATAGACATCGCTGTCTTTTCCTCAATGCTTGGTCGCATCAAAGTCTCTTGTATAACCGAGTGGTTATTCCTGTCGCTTTGTACTCACCAACTTAGATAAAAGATTGACCCTTGCATTGTGCTCCCTTAGAATATGCTTCAATGAAAACTATCGAAGTAGTTCATACCCGCCAATACCTTATCCAAATACTTAGCTAACTGAGGTTGGAACTCTCCATTGACCTGTGATGTCACAAGGTGGGAGTCACTCCTCGCTTTCAACGACTCCACTCCTGATTCTTTGGCCAATATCATCCCTACAAACAAAGCTTCATATTCATCTTGATTATTACTAGCTTTGAAGTTAAATCTCAATGATTTCTCTATCAGCATCCCTCTCGGTCCTTCCAAAAAGATACCTGCCCCGCTTCCTTTCATATTAGAAGCTCCATCCACAAACAATAGCCAAACAACCTCCTGGTTCTTCTCGACCATAGCCGAAGTAAGCTCAGCTATGAAATATGCTAACATCTGAGCCTTAATCGGCCCCCTTGGTTCAAATGAGATTTTGTACTCTGACAACTCAATGGACCATTTCACCAATCTTCCCTCCAAGCCTGGCTTTTGCAACACTTGCCTTAACGGCTAATCAGTTTTTACGATTATTGATGGGACTAAAAATATGGTCTCAACCTTCTAGCCGATGTTATAAAAACTAAGGCCAACTTCTCAATCCTATGGTATCTTTCCCCAGCCCCTTACAGGAATTTGCTCGTAAAGTAGATCGACATTTGTTCTTCTCCATCCTCCTGTACCAAGGCCGAGCTTATGGCCTTTTCAAAAATACATAGATATAATAACAACAGTTACCCTGCTCTGGGCTTTGTTAGGATGAGAGGTTAAGCAGGGTATTCCTTCAAATGTTGAAATGCTAACTCACATTCTTCATTCCATGTGAATTTTGCTTCTTTCTTGAGGCATCTAAAGAAAGGGATAGACTTATCCGCCGACTTAAATAAGAAACGGGATATAGCTACGATTCTCCCCGTCAACTACTGAACTTCCTTTACTGATGTTGGACTCCTCATCTCCATGATGGTCTTACACTCGTCTGGATTAACTTCAATTCCCCTACTAGTTAACATGAAACCCAAGAATTTACTGAACTGAACCTCGAAAGTACATTTCACTGGGTTTAGCCTCAAACTATACTTTCTAACCACTGAAAAGATCTCTGCAAGGTCATCACAATGCTCCTTTTCACCTTTGGTATGTTGCCCCTGCATTCTTTAGACTAAACGACATCACCTTATAGTAGTAGTTTCCTTCCCTTGTCATGAATGCAGTTTTTTCTTCATCCAACGGATGCATATAGATCTTATTGTATCCCGAATACGCATCTATAACACTCAAGAACTGATAACTTGATGTACCATCTACTAGTCTGTCAATGCCAGGCGACGAGTAAGGGTCTTTAGGGCAAGCCTTATTCAAGTCCGTGAAATCTGTACACATCCGCCATTTTCCCGTTGGATTTTTTAACTAATACAATGTTGGCAGCCACGTAGGGTACTATATCTCCCTTTACAAATTCGACTTCCTTCAATTTGTTGGTTTCTTTCTTCACCACTTTTTGTCTTTCCTCCCCCAACTTCCTCTTCCTATGGGCCACCAACTTCACCTTTGGATCCAAAGCTAATTTATGACACACTAGATTTGGATCTATGCCAGGCATATCCGCGGATGACCATGCAAACACGTCTATATTCTTCCTTAATAACTCTATCAACTGTTTTTTATTGAGTCTGGCACCTTGGCCCCAACTTTTGCTTGTTGAAAATCTTCCCCAATCTGCGCCTTCAATACCTCCTCAAATGGAGTAGGATGTTTGTCTCCAAAGTCTTATCTAGGGTCCAACTCAATAGAGTATACCTTCTCACTCCCCCTAAACTTCAACTTCACTTCTTCACTCCTTTTTGCTATATGCTATCTGCATAACATCTTTTAGCCATTTCTTGATTAGCTTTTAACACCCCAACTTCCCCTAACTCCAATGCAAATTTCATTGTCAGATGTGAAGTTGACACAATGGCTCCTAGTGCATTAAGCGTCGCTCTCCCTACTATCGTATTGTACGATGACGGTGCATCCACTACGAGGAATTTCACCCTGAAAGTTTTACCATTTCACCTAACTCCAAACATTGTCATCAAATCATCATACCCTATAACCTCCACTGACTCTCCTAAAAAACTTGTCAAAAGTCCTAGAAAAGGCAACAGTTTCTCCTCCGATAATTCCAACCTCTTAAAGGTAGAATAATAAAGTATATCCTCCGAACTACCTTGATCCACCAAAACCCTCATTAAATTAAAGTTTGCAGCTCTTATGATAACTATCATTGGATCATCTCTGCATGGTTCCATCCCGTCATAATCTGCATCATCGAAAGTGATCGCAACTCCTCGAGGTTCTTCGACAACTTTCTCGACCGCCATCACACTCCTCCCACTCATGTAGCATTTACAAGCCAAGTCAGTGACTCCTCCTCCTATGAACCCCCCGGCGATGATAGAAATGGTTTCCTTAATGGGATCTGGTGCGTGCCCATGTCCATCATACGATGATCTCTTTCACCTCACTGAAGCATGGTCATTATGACTTCCCTGTCGTGCTACGTACTTCCCCAGGTGCCCTTTTTTAATCAACTCCTCGATCTGCTTCTTCAAAGTAAAGCACTCCTCAATTTCATGTCCTTGCGCCTTATGGAATTCACACCATTTGTCTTTATGGAGACCTTTCAACCCATAGCTAGGTTGTGGAAACTGCAGCAACCTTGTGTGATAAACCTCCTACAAAATTTGGCTCTTTTTAGTGTTCAAAGGAGTTAAGTATAAAAAATCTACCTCCACAGGTTGCTCTGCAGCCCGCTTTTTGCTATCTCTGTAACTCTCCATCCGCCTTGAACCCCTTCCTTGAGCAAAAGCAGGACTGAACGCCATATCTCTTTGCCTCGGTGCAGGATTCCCACTCTCCATCAACTCCCTCTTTCTCTTTTCTGCATTGCTTTCCTCCACCTTAATGAACTAATGTACCCTGGTTCGAATTTCACCCATGTTCTGTGTTGGCCTTTGGGTTAACGACTCATTAAACATTCCAGCTCTTAATCTGTTCTTAAATGTCGTTACTGATATTCCCGGATCTGGATTTTTGACTTGTACTTCGGTATTATTGAAATGGGCCAAGTATTTTTTCAATGATTCCCTTGAAGCTTGCCGAATGTTAAAAAACTGGTCGTAGTAACCATTTTCCCTTTGTTCGCCGAGAATTGCTACTCCGAAAAGTTCGCTATGCTCTTTGCCGGCAAACTCGTGAACCACACTAATGTTGATTACTTCAATGTTCCCGGAAACACATCGTTTGCTCCACTGATCATCAATTGGGTTCTGTAAACGACAAGGTGTTCTTTTGGAACTGTCGTTCCATCGAATGCATCCAACACTGGTTCTCTGAAGTTCTTTGGTAAAATTGTGCCAACTATGTTATCAGAGAATAGAAGGGTGTCTACATAATCCTTCTCTTGGACCTCCTCCCTGCGCTCTGTAACATCCTAAATTTTATTAAGTAAAATATTAATAAAATTAAATAAATAAGTAGAGGAAATAATTAATGAAATAGATGAATAAATAATAGGATTAATATTATTATTAGTTTTATCCATAAAGCTACTTCATTTTAAAAAGAAGATAAGGGGGTTGAGAGTGGGCCCAAGCCCAATTAGGCATTCTAGTAAGGAGGGATTATCTGTTCACCCTAATCCTTATTCGTATAATCTTCAGAGAGTGAAACGCGAAGGAGGGGAGAAACCGAGTCTCAAGAGGGGATCGCTGCTAAGTGAGCATCAAGGACCAAGAAAGGGACTTCCTTGCGGTTAATCGATCTTCGCTTAAGGTACGGTGAGGGAGAAGGCGTTGCTTGTATATGCATGTAGGGGTGCTTGGGTAGTAATTTAAGACTAGAAATTCGTATTGGTATATGTTATAACTGAGAATGAATGATTAAAACTGTTGATTTATGATTGATTGGATGAAAATTGATGATTTATTGGGTGAAATTAAAGAGGATATTGAGAATAATGAAAAGGGGGAAATTAGGGATTTGAGGATTTGGGATTTTGATGGATTAGTTGTATAATCTGTGAAAAGATTGTTGTTTTACTGAGTTTTGATGTTATAAACGCATAAGAATGATTATTTAACAAAGATGATTGATTAGAGATTGAAAAAAGAGGTTTAGAGATGATAAAAATCGTGAGAACTGTGATCTGCGTCGCGGGTAATCGATTATCAGGGTGTGTAATCGATTACCAGTATGTTTTGGGTAGCCCATAAGTGTTGTTTGTTCGCTGGTAATCGATTACAGGATTGTGGTAATCGATTACCAGAGAGATTGCTTGCAGGTAATCGATTACAAGGATGCTGTAATCGATTACTAGAGTGTTTGATTGCAGGTAATCGATTAAAAGGTGGTTGTAATCGATTACCAGAGACCTTATTTGCAGATAATCGATTACTGGAGGTTGGTAATCGATTACCAGAGTGGATTTTGAGATCCTAAGTACTTGATGATGATTGATGTTGTTTGATAATGCTTTATTATGATTATGGTGTTGATGATTAATGACGTTGATGATGATTTGGTGTGCATAATGATCAGTGAATATGCAATGTGATTGATGATGATTGGGTGTGCATAATGATTGGTGAATATGCCATGTGATTGATGATGTTTTGGTGTGCATAATATGCAATGTGATTAATGATGATGGTGAATATTATGATGATGTTTATGATGATAGTGTATATCACTTTATGATGATGATGTTAATGATGATAGTGTATATCACTTTATGATGATGATGATGTTTAATGATGAGCATGATGATGATGATAATGATGATGGTGTATATCACCTTTTGATGATGATGTTACCTAAGTTGTGCGGGCCCATAGAGGGGGTACAACTTAGGAGAGATGCCTTGAGCATATGTGATGAGATCTGAATTGTGAGGGCCTATAGAGGGGGTACAATTCAGGAGGTGAACTGAGTTGTGCGGGCCGGCCCATAGAGGGGGTACAACTCAGGGGACCATGACGGGGTGTTCGATGCACGGGCCCATAGAGGGGGTGCAACCTAGGGATGATTTGTACTGGCCCATAAGGGGGTGCAACCTAGGGTCGAATGTCATTATGCGGGCCCATAGAGGGGGTACAACCTATCGGATTGTGTGTGGTGACATCGGTAGACTATCTTGGTACTAACTAGAGTGATTGATGAGGTGCACCCATTGTGCGGAGTTCCAAGTCATGATCTTTGGGTAGGTGAGGTGATGAGTTTTGGTGCATGTGATGAGGAGTTATACTTAATGATGAATTGAGTTATAATATGATGATGATGAGTTTTGGTGCATACATGATGAATGTTTATATGAGATATATTTGATGATGAAACTAAGTAAATAATGATGTTGTGAGTATTAATGATGATTGAGCATTATGTGTGAAAATAGAGTATGTGATTCCTTTGATGAATGATGGTATGAGAATTAAGTGATGATATAAATGAATGGGTATATGCTGATTTATAGATGATTATTATCTGATGAATTATGTGATGTTTGAGGTATGTTGTGTGGTGAAAGATGATGTTATTTATATGTGGGTGAGGATAGGGTAGCCTCCTATGTGTATGTATGAGTAGTATTCTTTGCCTCACCGTTATACTGTGGATATTTTTACAAGTATTGATGATGACACGACTGGTGTCGAGTTTTGATTAAAGGTAGTGTGCTATGGTATATGTGACATCAGGGCATAATTTTGGGGGTTCTTTCTTTATGTTTTTAGTTAGGAAGGTTTTTGTGTAAACTGTTTTTGATGCCTTACACGGCAAGTAGGATGTTAGTTACTTTTATATTTTTGGAGATTCCACTGTTTGAGTTTTTGAATACCTTGAGTTATATTTTATTTTAATTAAGTTATTTTTTTGAAACAATGAGGTTTTTAATTAAGGAGTTATGTGAACCTTTTACCCATTGTGGGACGTTACCTTTTCTACACTTCAATTTATTAAATGTATAAGAGTTTGGGGTAGAAGGGTGTCACACGCTCTCTGTTCATGTTTGTCATCTACTGTTGTAGCGTCTGGTTTTGCTGCCTTAATTCTGCTACAGTGGCCGCCAAGTCTCGTATGGCCGTTGCCATTGCACCATCTTCTCTGTCATTGTTAGCAGGACCATCATTCCTAGTGACCACCATTATGTTGTCGCAGGACCAGTTTTACCTAGCCCCATGATGGGCGCCAATGTTCACGTTTGTCAACCTAGGGGTTCACTAGTCGTCAACAACTTTTCTGTGTGATTGCTAATGATTGCTCATTAGGTCTTCCTTTGACCTATTTATACCTAATAATGGGGATAATTAGGGTTGTTATTATCTTTTATTATAATTAAATGAGCCTTTAGGTTCAGCTCACTCAAGAAATAAATATCAAAATCAAGAATATACCCATAAATTTTATTATCCACATAGAAGCTCCTAGACTAAACTTTTTACATTTGTATTTTTTCAAACAAAAAATGTTACCCTAACAACAACATATACATTGTTTCGTGTATCCCATTTGCAAGTAGAAAATCAAAATGGCATATTTAAGCCCTAGCTAGGAAGCTCCTTCACTATCCGCATATCCATTACGAAGCATGGTCACACGATTTGAGTCCATTGAACAAGAACCCACATTATGAAAGGCTATGCCCGCGACCTACACATATTATAGAGGTAACAATTGAATGGGAAAATTGTTTTTTTGGATTAAATGGTTGGCACAAGTCCTTTGCTGGGTTTGATTAAAAATTTGTACTTTTTGAATAAAGAGTTTGGTTGATCGAAGAGGACAAGCTAGGTTGAGTAGGATGCCAAGGAATATTGTTGTTTAGATACAATTATAAGGAATAATTAGATGAGTGCATGGATGTGAAATGGTAGTGATGGCATGAGAAATTGATTTTGAAGCCTTTTAATTTTCTTTTATTTACTGTGAATGGTGTTGATTCTCTTTGGTGTCTTTTTTCACAAAAAAACCCAAAAGGTAAGTTGTTTACAACTAGGTTAATTTATGTCTTTCTTACCAGAAGTGCTTATGCTTGTTCTTTCACCAGTTTTTCTTTTAATTTTTTCATCTTTTTATGGTTAATTTGTAGTGATTTCCACTTTTGAATGTGAATGTTAAAGAAGAATATGAAGTTAAATAGGATTAAAAGAGAAATACCCAGTTTGGATACAACTTCTGCAAAAGAACTTCTAGACGAAAAAAATAGAATGAATCAATGAGATAAGATGAGTTTAACTTCTCCATAAGTTGAAATTAGTTACTTATGGAGAAGTTAAATGGGAGAGCTTATGGACAAGGTGGACTACAAAGACTAGTTTTTACTTATGGAGAAATTAAATTCATTTGAGCTATTTGATTTATACTTTTTTTTCTTATCCAGAAGTTGTATTCAAACTGGGCCAAAGTCAATTGACAACATATGACCCTAGCTACACACACAATTGTCAAGTCCAACACTATCGAAGGTGTTGAAGATGGAATAAATTTATAATTTGTAACTTTAGATATACAAATTGGGGGAATTTTAGGATGGACCCCATATTTTGGATCGACAGTAAACATTTACAATAAATAAATAAATAAATTTAATAATATATTTATTATTTTAAATTTATTGTTTATAGTAATAAAATATGGGGTTTACAGTAGACTCAAACTTAAAGGATATATCTATCCTAAAATTACCCTACAAATTGATGGAGCATCAACGACGATGCATAAGAATTGCTTCTGGTAGTTACTGATTAGAAATCTCAATCGATGAATACCTAACTATTGAAAATATGTATTGCTATGGCGTACCCATTCAATGTTCTACCGTAGATAGAAACAAAATTTAAAGTGAATAGTAGAACGCATAAAAGAATTGGAGTGTTTGATATGGAAAAAAAACTTTAAATAAAATACAAGAAAATATAAGGGTGAGTCTAAGGTACAATAGGTGAACAAGCCACTAGCTTAAAAATAATACCTTGAATAGCTGGTTTTTCACAGGTGCTTTAAAAATAATAAAATTGTAACACAGTGATTGAGTATGAGACTGAATCTAGACCATCACAGTGGCTGGTCCAACATATGATGCCATGGTTCATAGGGGCAACTAGCTCGGCGAGACAATCTAGATGATGGCGGCAGCGTGACAATGTACTTGTAATGGCTTCGTGGTGGCTTACGATTGAGTACACAAGAGATGAAGGCAGCAACGAATACGGGACCATGGCAATGAACTTGGAATGATGGACGATTGAAGATGATGGCTGGTTGCCGAATATGGGTTCTGTTGTTTTGTGGTGGTTTGGTTTAATGTGGGACTTGATGATGGGGTGAAAGGTTGAAGGTGATATGGGTTTATCTGCTAAGGGGTGACTGGGTCAGTTGGTGACAATCAACACAATGAAAGTGGTGGGAGTAAGGCGGCATGAAAGCTTTATGGTTCATTAATTGTGTTAAAGTGAATGGGTCATGGAATTGAAAAATGAGTGAGGGTGGTTGTTGATCTGTGACTCTTGGAAGAAAACGTTAGTTAGGTGCAAGGATTGGAAGATGACTCGTTGGTCTTACTGCAACATTGAAGGAGGAGCTTGAACGGCGAAGTGGTTCTGTTGGTGAGGTACAGGCTAAGGAAGACGACTCCTTTTTCAAATTGAAATGTGTACTATTTCACACCTACATGGCTTAAGGAGGAGGGAATATTGTGTAAATTCCATGTATTTTGACAAGCCGGCTTATCCTTACCGTTGATTACTTTAATATTAAATTTAACGGTTAAAATTTAACCTATATACCCTACATAGCATTTCTACCTAATATCTAATATACCTTAGACGTCGCCGAGAGTATAAACATAGCAAGAAGATAATTTTTTTTTTTAAAATGAATGAAATGTAAATTACAATGTAATAAATTAAAATTAAAATTAAAATTACTGGAAAAGCAATGAAATGACGGGACATAACTTACAATTTATTATTATTACCCTTGTAAAATTAATCCAAAAAAATATATAAGCTTTGCGCCAAATCAAACACGTCATTTTTTTTTCTTGCTCCATAATCAAACATATCCTTCGAACCTTACTCTACTATAGTGTCATACTAGAATAATTCAAATGAACAATTACACTTACAACACCACTTAAACTTGGACCACTTTGAAATTCTCGCATTTTAAATAATTCAACCCCGCCCACACGCGCACACAAACAATTTTGGACCACTAATAAATTCTCACATTTTAAATGATTCTACCACCGCACACATTGCAAAATAGGAATAGAACAAATTATGCATTAACTGCTTCAATACTCAATAATTCTTATAGAGCATAATGTTCTTTAGGCACACAACTAATAATATTAAAATATGTTTTGCATGATGTTTGTTGTCTCTTTTATTATTATTTTAGAGTTTAATAATTATATAGTACTGTTACTGTAAATAAATTTTGAGTTTAATTAGTATGCACTGACAGTGTAAAAGAGTTTTACACTGACATTTAATCATGATTCTTCATTTATATGACTTTTAAAATATTAATTAGTAAAGTCAACAAACTTACCATAAATCAAGGGTTGTGATTAACCGTCTGTGTAAAACTTTTTACACTGTCAGTGCACAATCTTTTTTCTCATAAATTTTACATATATGTCCAATCATGTTTTACAATCTTAATTATTACATTGGAAGTAATATTGTGATCATATGGTAAGGTGGTGAAATATGATTAGACGTATGTGTAAAATTGATTAACATTGTAAATGCATAAATTAAATTTATTATTTTAATGTATTTTGAGTTTTTAATTAATTATACCTAATGAAACATGTGTTGATATATGTAAAAAATAAATAAATATTAATTTCTACCGAAGAAGCTTTTATATATATATATATATAATATGAGAAGGGTTCAACTTATACCAGTGTAAATTACACCAAATCTTACACTGCCGAATAATTTTTTAACAGATCATCATATTAAGTAATCTACCATTGGATTGAAAGTTACTATCATATAAATCATACATATAAAATTTTACATTAATATGAAATTATTTGATATGTCATTGAGATGTCTCAAAATTAACACCATATATACATTTAAAATATATGAAAAAAAGGATCATTTGATTATCAGTTTATTAATGTTCTAATTTTATGAAAATTTACACAGATGATCAAGATGATGAATAAACATAATACAACGGTTGGATTAATAAAAATCACATTCGATTTAAAGTTATTAGCGGTGTAAGACTTGGTGTAACTTACACTGGTGTAAGTTTAACCCTCCTATATATATATATTATACAAGTCCAGTTGAAGAGTTAATTTCATTCAAAACTCCACATGAGGACAAGTTAGAAAACTCAAACCTTAGTACTTTTAAGGTGAAAAAAAAAAAAAAGCATTAGGATTTAAACTCTTTCCAAGTTCTGGTAAAGCCCCTAGTGCTAGTGGTCCAATTAAAGCCCATTTCCCTGAGATCTACGAGAGTTGCTTTTAACGCCCCATCTTTTTGCTATTGGCAACATCCTCATGTTTGTAACTTTTTAATTTTCCATACTACCCCTCCCTATCCCTCCACCACCACCACCACCATCTCCCAACACCCCCCATAACTCTATTAAATTTTTTTCCCTTTAAAAAATACTTCCGGAAAAATTCCGGAAGTATTTTTTTTCCGGAAATTAATTTCCGGAGATTTCCGAAAATCAATGATAAAAATAGCTTCCGGACGTATATTTCCGGAAAAAAGTGGCTTCCGGAAATTTTCGGAAATAGATATTTTTTTACAAACTGTCACTTTTAGAGACAGAACATAATCCGTCTCTAAATTTCGTCTCTACATCAGAGACGAAATTTTTCCCGGTTCATGGACGAGGGAAATTTTCGTCTCTGATTTAGAGACGGATTCTGTTCCGTCTCTAAAAGTGACAGTTTGTAAAAAAAAATCTATTTCCGGAAGTCACTTTTTTTTCCGAAAATTTCCGGAAATATACGTCCGGAAGCTATTTTTATCGTTGGTTTTCGGAAATTTCTGGAAGTATTTTTTTTCCCGAAAATTAATTTTCGGATGTGTTTTTTAAAGGGAAAAAAATTTAATAAAGTTATGGGGGGTGTTGGGAGGTGGAGGTGGGTTGGGGAGTTAGAGGTGGAGGTGGAGGTGGAGGTGGTGGTGGTGGGGGGATAGGGAGGGTTAGGGTGAGAAATTTAAAAGCTACAAACATTATTGGGGGTGCGAATAGCAAAACGGGGGGCGTTAAAAGCAACTCCCGAGATCTACCGTGACATTGCATTAAAAAACGTTGTTTGTTTACACCGAAAAAAAAAAGCTTAAATATATTTTTAGTCCCTATACTTTTGTAAATGAGTGATTTTGGTCCTCTTAGTTTTAATTGCTCAATTTTGGTCCATTTTCTTTAAAAATTGATCAAATCTAATCTTACCGTTAGCCTCCCATTAAATATTTAGTAGAGTTTGCTGACATGGATTTAATTTTGTGACGTGTAAACTATCACATGACAAAGATTATTATTTAATTTTATCTTTTAAATTTTTTAAATGAAAAATTAGAGCCTGCAGATTTCAGTTCGCTTTTGATTTCATTTTAAATTTCATTTCATGCCCGAACGAGATTTCAATTCGCTTGGTTGATAACTTGAAGCAGACCTGCAATTGTTTTAGTTTTGGGACTTGTATTTGCTTTATTGTTTTTGAGGAAATTGGAGTGTAGTAGTGGGATTTTGTTTTTTGATTTTGTTTTCTCATTTTATTAAATTATGTAGAATCTGATTTTATTTTCTGATTTTTCGTTTAAAAAAATTAAGAGATAAAATTAAATAATAATCTTTGTCATGTGATAGTTTACACGTCACAAAATTAAATCCATGTCAGCAAACTCTGCTAAATATTTAATGGGAGGCTAACGGTATGATTAGATTTGTTCAATTTTTAAATAAAAGAGATCAAAATTGCACAATTAAAACTAGGAAGACTAAAATCACCCATTTATAAAAGTATAAGAACCAAAAATGTATTTAAGAAAAAAACATTACTTGAATTTTGACAAAAAAATGTTGCTAGAATTCGACCAATAAAACATGTTCTTACTGCTAGAGCAGTAGAGCTAGGGACGTGACATTCATTTTACCAAAAAAAAGGATTGTGACATTCATGGATGATGTATGAGATGGAATTTGGATACTAATGGATAGATTAAAATAATTCATTTAGATCCATTAAAAATATATTATAGAAATTCGATCTATTTATTATTAATTAAATAGAAATAATCCAATCTATTCATTAATCAATATTTTATAAATATAAAATAAAAAATTAAAAAACTAAAAGTGAGTCAATTCACTTAACCCCTACTCGAACATATATTTTGGCTTGCGGGTTAAGTGGGTTAGCCCATTTTATTCCGTGAAAAAATGTTAGCCTAATTTTTATTAATCCAATCCATCGGTGAGTCAGATTGTGCTGGGGTGAAACCATATTGACACTTTTGATTAAACCCATAACTATACCTGTGAGCCAATCAAAGAAAAAGAAAAAAAGGTTATGTGCGCTGGTGTTGGTGTGTGTGATGTGATTGTGTGGCTATGACCTATAATAGGCAGTTGCTATCAAGGGGGTTTAAGAAATATTATGGTTTAAGGGAAAAGGGAAACGTCTACTGAAAAACTGGAAAATAAGAAAATTGACAAATAACTTCCGAATTCATGTGTTTCTCACACAAAGAGCATTACATAAATAACTCAAGGTGCATGAGCCCTAAAATTATCTGCTAGCCCAACATCTAACTTGGAGAAATTTAAAACAGACAATTAATCCTAAGAAATAAAATCAGGGAATAATACTCACCCTAATACAATACCTAGCCCAATAATCAGATAAAATCCTTCCATCAAGAGGGTCTTTTTGTGCTTCTTTTGGGCCTCCCTGAGCCGAAATGCGCTGCCTAACAACCTATGAGCTATTTTTACTTTTAAAAGTGTTCTTTAGTAAAAGAAAAATTTAAATCATTCTAGCCTTTTGGACCTCGGAGTTGGTCCCATGAGGTTGCAGCATTACTATGTACATGGCGTGGTCATTAATCTGGTGCAGTTTTGGGCTTTTTATATTACATGTTCCTTTCCTTTGCCATCAATTTCTACCTAATTTATTTGTTGGGCTTGGTTCTAATTTCATCCTGTTTCGCAGCTAGCTTTTGTTGTATATGTGTTCCCTTTTATTAAATTTGTCATTTGCTTAGAAATTAAATCCATATATTAAAGTGTTTTTGAGTATAAAATACTAGTAAAGTAAGAATGTAACCTCCTCCATAAAAAAAAGAGTAAGAATGTAACCATAATAAAGAAAAGCAATAAACTAATCAAAACATTGATGTATTAATGCTCCGGGCGTGACTTTTTGAGTGGATCCAATGCCACACATATAGTCAAATGCCGCTTAATAATGTCTTTGGCAACTCCCCTAAGCTATTTCATCACAATGAAAACATGGTGGGGGACTTCATCAGAGTGTTTGTTAAAGTTAATTAAAAGAAAGGATTAAAAGAAGTGATGGAAAAACGCAATCATACAAGAGAGGGACCCCATATAACCTGAGTTGAAAAGGGTTGACAGTAACCATTCAGACTAGTAAATAGTGCTGGAACTGTGATTGAATAATCAGGTAAACTGTTAATTGGTAGAGCATTGATGTCACCTGAGTTTTATGTGTTACAGTGATGTTCGGATTGGATCGATTATGAAAATCTTCTGATTCAATTATATATATATATATATATAATCATACCATTTAAATTTTAATTTTAAATCTAAATCTAAATCAATGAATGTAATTTAAAGCGGTTTGAATTAAATTAAATTTAAATTCTGTGTTATTATTTTATTTGTTATTATAACATAAAATTATATAAAAAAAGATTATAGGACACAAAAATCAAATTAAAATTAATTTAAAATTAATATATTTATAGAGATATTTAAAATAATATTATACAAATTACTAATAAAATTATAAAATATATATTAATATGGATAATTTCATAAATATATATTTATATAAATATAAATATATTATTATTTTATAAATAATATATATATATATATAAAAGTTTGGTTTGAATTGAAGTAAATTGATTTTAAATATAATATTTGAAATTCAATTTAATCTAATAATAGAATTTTGATTATTTTTTGACTTTTTAATTTTCAGTTTGATTTAATTTCTAATTTTTGAATTCAATTTTTTCTATTTATATTAGATTGAATCGAATATAAATACGTTACATCATATTCATTAAAAAACGGTTATGTGACATTGGATATGCTACCTATTTTAATAAATTTTACTTTCTCTTGATTGGAATATAACTAAAATAATTTAAAGAAAAGAAATAAAATTATTAATTTATTTGATACAGAACTCAAACTCAAAACACACCCGTCAACCAGTGCCAATTTTTGAAATTTAACAAGTATAAAAAGTTGTTAAATTAAATATATGCATTATTCTTAGTAATTTAATGGGCTAAATTATACAGTAATTTATAAAAGAAACATATTGATGATGCTGTTTGATTAAGTGGTCAAGAAAATCTAGATAGATTCTCATGATCCAAACTAATTATTTAAACAAGGGAAATTCTAGGGTACCTTCTTTGATCATTTAATCAATTTTTCTCAACTTTCTTAAATGATCTTAGTATTTTTATACTTATAGGACAATATTTAACTATTAGAATTTGTATTTTTAATTTTTGAAAAGACTTTTTGACCCCCAATAACTATTATCATGTATTTTTTATTGTATTCCCCATTTTTTCACATTCTCATTTGCAATACATGTGTCTCATTTAAAATCTATTTTATGTCTTGAAATAATTTAGGATGGGTTCCTACGTAATTTTACCCTATTTAATAAAAAAAATGACAAGAAGGTACCAAAACCTCTGTAACGGGAGGGTACCAAATTGCGACCTTTAAACCATCTCTCTGTTTTATTTTAAAAGGATAAAAAAATTAAAATGTGATTAGTTTTTATCCCACTATAATCTTACCACATTCAAAACAAAACGAGCCCGCTAATTTGAGTTCATCATTCAAAAAAAACCCACACCATTATGAGATTGAGGGAGAGGATCAAGAAAGGAGTTGGAAAACAAGCAAATTAAAAAAAGAAGAAAAGAGAAACACAACACTACACTAGAACAGAGGAACCGTCCCCACCATGAAAAGCTTCCAAGTAAAAGGAAAAGAAACGGAACAACTTCATCAACTTTACAAGAAATTGGAACAAGATTGGCACGCATTTAAGCAATCTAAACCCACAACAGCTTCACGCAAATATCAAGCTACTTCAAACGTCACCATTCAACAAGGAGAAAATTCTCCAAGAAGCCTCATGTTTAAGCTTCAACAAAGATCCTCATCATGGGAAGCACAAGAGATTCTCCAAGAAGGTAGAGAGGCTATTGAGAGCGGCAAGTTGAAGGGTCGGAGACTTTTTCAGTCAATGATTGAACTTGATCAGAATGTTGTTAACCCTGAAGTAAAGTCAATGTCTTTCTATTACCCAGAGCCAGAAGAGAATGAATCTAGTGGAAGCAAAGGCGTACATGGCTATTCTTCTTCGTCATCTTGTTTGGATGGTTCTTCTATTTACGAGGAGCAGGAGGTGAAGGGAGTGGCGCATATGGTGGCAACGGTTGCAGAGATAAGAGTTATTGGTAGAAACTGTAGGCCTGGCAATGGAACAACGTATGCTGTTTTCTTTGGTACTGTGCTTGCTATTGCTTTTTTTATTGTTGCAATGTGCATGTGCTTGGCAAGAAGTTCTGGTGGATGTGATTGGGAGGTGATTTTGGTTCCCACCTGAAGTAATTTTGATCTTTTTGTTTTTCTGGATTATGATAGTGTTACTTTAACCTTGTAACTGCTATGCTGCATGGTATTTCCTCTCTGAAAGTTAATGATTTGATTTTCTTAATAAAAATTTCTGTGCATCTTTGCTGGTTGTACACATTGATAGAAAATAGATATGATGAATTCTGCACATATGTTGAATTCATCATGGCAACATTAATTACCTAGAGAGAGAAAGGAATTGGTAGACATCAATTCATGCCACATCTATTCTAAGGAAAAAAAATATTTTTACACTCAAAATTTGAGAAAATTTAAGTGTGGAAAGTGTAGGAAAGACGAGAGATAAGAAGAAAAATTAAATGAGAAAATAAGGAAGTAAAAAATGTAATAATTGATGAACAATGGAAGGGAGTGTATTAGAAATGAATGTGAAAAATCAAAATTGGATCTTTACACTCAATTTTTTTAGGTGTGGGGGTGCGAAGAAGAGAAAGATGGAAAGAACGAAGAAAACGAATAAACCGAAAGTGAAATATGTGATAATTGATGTGATAAGAAATGAAGTAAGATAAAAAAATGTGAGATGGAGTGTATAAAATGTTAGGATGGAGAAATCATTATTGAAAGGATTTTTACCATAAATTGATGAGTACCACATTTATGCCTCTTATGAGTGTGATGACTGGGAAGAGAGATGTAAGAAAATATGTGACTGGAAAGAAAAAAAATAAAAAAAGATTTGAAGTGGATGTGAAAAATTAATGGTATAAAAGAATCATCATGCTCTGTAGTCTCTACTGTAAAAGGTATTTGGGGATGGGAAATTGTGGTATGAAAGAAACATTTTTTATTATTTATACCTGAATTATACTCGGTAATCACACTGTCACAGTATAGAAGTTGGCAACTAATCCAATTATTAAACCCATCTATTATTGCCTTAACAGAGCATATTGTGCTTCTGATACAAATATTTAAGAGCAGAATATTTCTAGTATCTATGCTCAGAAACAGAAAGGCAATTATTGCTAACAAGCTAGTTATTACATAATATGTTGACAAACACACTATATTTTAAAAGTAATTTATCCATGGCTTGACATGAAGGTTCTCCAGATAATGTAATTTGCTTCCATCAATAACCCCTTCTTATCCTATTCCGACGTTGGAGGTACATTACAGAGTAGGTTGCTTACTAGCAGGTTTCTTAAGATCTGGTCGAAGCTTTCAGCTGACTTATCCACAGGGTGTGTATGCATCCCTTCGTAGGTTGTAACCACAATCTGTTCATCTTGGGAATGACGTTGGATTTGTTTCTTGACATTGCAACCTCGATGAGAGCACCTGTAGTAACTTCTGTAAGCACCAAAATAAATAAATTTGGATCATTACAATCTAGCAATAACAGGAAAAAAAATAAACATTGCTGCAATTGAAATGACATCTCTGTTAATGCTAACCTTATTATTGCTTAGGGAGTGGAGGAACATTACTAATATAAAATGCAATATTATAACTTGTATACCCTTACATACTAAGGGAATGTTCTGTAGCCAAACAACTACACATCCTTATTGTATCTTTCTAAATAAAAAAGGTAGCATGCTAAGTGTCAATGTAAGCTTCCTTCTTTGTTTCTTTCACAAAAGGTGACTATTTGACTATTGAGTAGATATATCTCCAATTCTCTATATTCAATATAATTAAGGCTTAGAAGCTGGCTTTGTTTTATGTACAAAGAATGCAATAAGATTTGAACCTAAGATTTCATGGCAAATTACCCCAACCTCACCACTAACCCGACTCTACTCAGAAGCCGGCTTAATACTACAAACATGCAATCAAAACAATAACGGTTAAGGAAAGTGGCATCAACCTTGGGAATTTATTGTTTTTCACTATCTTTTTCCCATATTTCCTCCACTGATACCCATCGTCCAGTACATCAACTGGACTCCTTGTTTGAAATGCATATCTGTGCTGCTTGATCTCTTTGTCACTTTCTTTCTGTGCTGAAATTGCAAAGTCTTCCTTCTCTTCATGAACATTAGAAATATAAGCATCTTCACAATCAAATGGAAAAGCAGCTGATGATGTAGGGAATATCACTTGGTGTTTCTCCATTAATTAATTGAAAAGTAGTAACTAGAGACTAGCACTAGCACTAGTAATGTGTTGTTTATATTGGAAAAAAGTGATGGTGATTTATGCATTGTCTTTAGAAGGAAAAAAAATAAAAATGAGGGTAGCAAGCTAGTCAAGACTGAATAAAAGAACTGATTATGTATGGTAAATTCGCCGTATAGAAAGGGTAATTAGCTGTGTCATATTTGATCTTCTTTATAACCCTTTTCCTTTTTTTTTCCTAACTACTTATTTTTGTGCAAATAAAGGGAAAATGCTGAAATATGAATATGTGTTTCATATGTTTTATGCCGCAAATTAATTTCAGAGTAATTTCACTTAATTAAAGGTTCAATAGAATGGCTGTTAATTGAGCTACAAATTCAATTTCATTTTCAATTCCCCCAACAAGACGTGATAAATTTGGTATACGGGAATAATGGATAACACGGGATACACGATAGGGAGACATTCGTGAATCATGGGTGCATGTACTTGAAATAGGTCATATATAAGACTAATAACTAATGAGTAACCCACATTTACAAGACATCAAAATCAATGAGATCATCTAAAAAAAAAACTAAAAAGTAACCATAAATTTTCACAAAAAGTCCACTTGCAAGTTGCCATCAAGTGATTGTATACTAGTGAAATGTTAGGCAAACTAGAGAGATGTGAAAATCTTCCTTGAACTTTTTTCCCAGTACCAATGTGATACTTAGATAAAAGATACATGTACAGGTACGAGTTGTAGTGCACTAAACGGATTATTTAGCATGCACCTCTCTGGCCTCAAGTAAGTTGAATTTTTGGATCGAAGGAAACGAAAGAGATGTGCGGGAAGGAATTTTAATAAAAGCATTGGTTTGGTTCAAGGGTTTGGAAGGAAGGGGATAAAAAGTGAAAGGTAAAAATCCCCATCCCCAAATTTTACCTCCCATCCAAAATTACCGAGAGAAAAAGGCTTATAATAGGTGGATATTGTGAAGGCTGAAATGTCTTTTATCATTTATTTTTCAATTTAAAAAAAGAGTAATGATATACATACATAAAGCAGTGCTCCCGCATTTGTACACCGGGAGCATCGTTCCTCTTTTTTTAAAATGTGTGTTTTTTGAAAAGTTAACATAAGTTTCTTATCATCATTATTTTATTTGATGCTAATAACCAGATGTACTACTTTATTCACCGGTTCTGTGCACACAATTAACCGCACAAAATTAGTTAACCAAATATCTCACCCTGTCAATGTATACACCATTAACCCCATTTAAAAATATGTTCATCATTTCTGGACACAAAATTAATCTTGTGTTAACAGGAGTTGTAATTAACCTCACAACATCACTTAACCAAAAATTTTATTCTGTTAATCACAAATGGATACACCATTAACCTCATTTTTACATATGTTCACCGTGATAAATTAACCTATTGTTAATGAGGGTTGCAATTCACCTCACAAAATCAATTAACCAAAAATCATTTTCTGTTAACCACAAACGGAAACACCATTAACCTCATTTTTTAATATGTTCACCGTTTCGGGACACATAATTAACCTCGTGTTACCATGAATGATTAACACAAATTTTATGTGATCATGTATTGTATTTCTTGATTTATATCTTTATTTGATGGGATAAATAAATAAAAATAAATAAAATAATAAAATAAAATAAAAATAAAAAATATTTTAAAAAAAAGGTAAAAAAAGGGGGCGGTTTAAAAAAAACTTAAAAAAAAGAATGGGGCTGGAGAAAAAAAATGGGGCTGGAGAAAAAAACAGTGTGGAAAAATTGCGGGACGTATTGTATTCTCGCTTTTCCCTTAAAAAAATGGGAGAGTGTCAACTTACGTAATATGGATATAACAATTGTACCACTGTGTTATGTTATGTTAGCTTAATAAAAAAAATAGAAAGAAATGAAGAGTGATTTCCACACTATTTTTTGTAAGTTAAATGAGAGCTTTTAAAAAATTCCCTTAGTAGATATGCCAAAGCGTTTGTCTTGCATAGCCATCAACTAGCCAAAACGCTGACACTGTGTTTGGTATAATAAAAGGTTCCGTCTAGCATGGGGCGGTCTAAAGACGTACCCATGGTGGGACAATAAACAATAAGCATTGATTTAATGATAAAAATTTTCAACGGTGTAAATGAAGCACCGATTACCGGCATGACAGGTGAATTCTTAATTCTTGAAAATTACGTTATAAGCCCTTGAGAATTATTAATTTATTATAATGTTGTAGCTGCTTATTTAAAAAAAAATGAAAATGGCTCCTGTATACATTGAACTTTGTATGTGGTAAGTGGCAAGTTCATTGATTTAGGTGCATTAATTAATACTAATTAATATATAATTAAAATTAAGTTATCAGTTGTTTTATTTTGTGTATAATAAAAGGATTTTTTTAACTTACAAATATGACGATTGTTAATATAATGAATCAAGGATTTATTTAAATGTAAATATTATCATATAATTATTTTATAGTAAAAATAGATAAGTTTACGTTTGGATTTAGAGCTTGAAAGAACAAGAGAATCATGATTATATGTAATCCATTATGAATATCATCTCATCTGTAATTTTGAATATCATCTTATCATTTCTAAATTAAAAAAATAATTAATATAAAAAAAGAAAGAATAAAAAGTTAATTTTTTTTAAAAAAAAGATAAAAATAAATAGCAAAAGAGTCATAAAAAATACTTAATATTACAGAATCTACAAAATATTTTGGGGGACCGAAGTAATAATTCATGAAATATATTATATGAGACCTATATAGTTAATAAAAATTTTGAAAATTTTTGGGGTGTTCAAATAAAGATTGTAAATTCGATTTGATTTAAATTTTGATTATAATAAATTAATATATGCAAAGTTGTGTTTTTGTCAATAGGTTAGAGAGACGTGATTTAGATTTAGAGAGACAATATTTTGATTTTATTTGAATATAGATAGATCGATATGTTTTATAAATCTGATTTGATTCTAAAGCTTATTTGATTTGAATATAGTTGTATTTTCTAAATTTGATTCTAATTTTGAATTAAAATAAATTAAAATAATGGATAAAAGCAATAATTTGATTTGAGTATAGATAAATTGATTTCACTTTATGTGTATAGACCTGTTCTGATTCTAAATCTGATTTAATGTGAATATAAATACATAGGTTTTCTAAATTTGGTTTGATTTGAATATAGATGAGTATTCTAAGTTTGATTCTAAATATGATTTGATTCTAAATTTGTATTATAATAAATTATAATCAATGATTTGATCTGAATTTTCTGATAGTGGATCATTATTTCAAATTTTAATTTATGTACCCGCTTAATGCTTTGATACCCTCATCTATTCCAATTTCCCATGTTCTATTAATCTTTTCATTTGGAATTCTAATTCCAGTGTGAACTTAATAATGACAGGTGTTAATTACTAAAATCTCCTTACCATGTATATATATATATATATATATATATATGCAATGTTGAGTTCACTTTGTCAGATTTTCCATAGGCTATTTGGAATATATCTAAACATACAAGTATGTTTTTTTATTATGCAACATTCCTTTGAGAAAATTCTCTTCTTCTTCTTTGTTATCAGTACTCTTTTCTTCTATTAAATTCATCTAATGTCATGCTTTCTTTACTTTTTTTTGTTAGGTTTTATGACCTGATTTTTGTATTAAATTCTCTAACCTTTTATCTGTTTAAGGATGAATTGATGGATTTGATTCTTTTTGTATGATAAATTCAAGTACATATTTTTGGACCAATATTGTTTTATATGACAAATGTTATGAAAAACTGTTTACTGAAATTTTAGTTAATAAGTCTTTTCAATCAAGTTTATTATTAATATTAATTGTTATTATTAATTGATAAATCTAACACTCCACTCTCAATCGTTTCCGTCATATTCTTGCCCCGTGCATCGCACGGGTTCCCCACTAGTTAATATATAATTAAAATTGGTGGCTTTTACAGTGGTCCAAACCAATATTTTCCCACCGATGGACCAAGAATCGATACAGTATAAATGAAAGAGAATAAAAGTTATAACATTTATAAAATAATCAAGTAAAAGACTATATTTATAAAATAATCCAATACAAAATAGATTTGTTAAGATTGTTTTCCGATAAAAAATATTTCTTTTTTTTTTGTGACTGATAAAAATATTTCCAACTCATTCTCTTATCAAAATTCAATTAGAGTTTATTTTCATGAATCCTTATTTTACATAGAGAAGATAACAAACCTTTTAGAGTGTGTAGAGATATACCCAATATAACCATCTCATATTATTTCACTGTTGGAGTCCGGTAAGATTATGATAGAAAATTAAATAATTTATCAATTGAATACTAAAATAATTTTCTTTAATGAATAATATTTATTTGATACTTTTAAATTATTTTTTAATTAAAATAGACAGAAATTTAATATACTTTCTTTCATAAATTTTTTTTATTAAATTAATTCTTTTAACTATTTAATACTTGTCATAAAAATTACTATTTTCTTTCCTATTTAACTGTCCACTTGAATAAAAAACAAATATATATTAAGGAAAGCAATTATTACTCTCGTTTTTATGCAAATAAATTTTAACCTTTCAGTCTTACCCTTTATCTCTCTTAATACAATTGGGTCTCATTATTTTTTAATAGTGAGTAGTCATTTATTAACATAAGTGTACAATAGAGAAAGATGTAATTATTATTGCATTAGGTTTACAAATGAACAGTTAAATAGGGACGAAGGTAGTATGTTTTAACACAATACACCTTCGAATATTAGTTCATAGTTTATTAATAATTTAATATATTTTTAAATTTTATATAAAATTTTAAATAATAAAATAATATGTGATCATAATTATGAAAATATATTCATGCTTAATAATATAAATTATAAATTGAAATTTATATTTTATAATATGAAATATATTTTAGTTGTGTGTTCATGTTTCAGTAAGAGTAATTTGCCCTAAAGTTACAAAGAGCAACTCAGTGAATTGCTACCGAGCTCGTTTGTAGCACGTTTGTCCTGAATGTGTTCACGCATTCGATTCGAGGGGAAGGTATTTTTGAATTCATGTATTATTCCAACTTTCAATCCAACAGAAGCAAAACCTGTGAACCGGTCGGTTTAGGCGATTTTCATTGGTTTGAGACCAAGTTGATGATGTCATGACTGGTTTATAAGCAAATTTGATCTGGTACATTGATCGGACCGACCATGGGTCTTGTATCCTATCCAACCAATTGAACTGACTGGGTCGGTCCCATATAATAACACCAATTTGAAAGTGCTCATTTATTTCTTTAAGTTTTTCACTATTTTATCTTGCACTGCCTATACACTTGTTGAGTGTTAAGGACTTAATGTAAATTTCTATTATGATAGTTTCCTAGGATTCAAATTATGGAAACCACACAGGATCTAGAATTTCATGGTTCTCACATACCTATTGTTCTGGACCAACTTCTGGCCTGCTTCTGATAATGTTTCGGGCTCAGTCCCTTGATCAAACTTGTTAGGACCGACATCCGCCGACATCTATCTAGGCTTAGTCCTGTTCTGGACCGACATACGTATGCCTCATGCCGTTTCCGTTACGGGTCAACCGAAGCTGGCTTACGATGCAGGCGCCTACCAGCATAGGGGGCATACCGGCATGCTACCTTTGAGGCTACTGTTCTCGACCGACATCCAGCTTAGGTATGTCAGCATCCACCTCGTGGATTGACTTAACTGCATAAGGATAACAAGTATGAACTACGTTTTAGACGGACATCCGACTTGTAAGTGCCGACATCCACCTCATGGATTTACTTGGCTACGTACAACAAACAAATATAGACTTTAACCGACATGGAACGACATCCGGACATATGTGCCTCGGGGCACGTGAGTCCACTTTAATTTAGGCGCGTTGTGCTCCTATTAAATTACCGTTGCAACTTCCTAAAGGAATTTCTCGCCTTTTACCTGCATATAAATAAGGCTGAGTAAGCCGAAATCAAGTACATTATTCTGACTATACAAAACCTATCTGCTACACATGCTGACTTGAGCGTCAAAGTGTTTGGAGGTACACCACCACCGGAGTCTAACGTAAACCGCCGTTGACAACCAACTTCTCACCGGAAACCACCGTTCGAAGGATCACAGCTGAACACTTATACAACAATGAGAGTGACATAGACACTTAATTATCTGGATCCATATTTGCTCTTCTTGTTTCAATTCTCTGTGAAAATTGATGATCAATTTTCTCTCCCATTTTCCTTCACTTTTCAGACTCCTTGATGGTTAGGAAGTTTTCTCTCACACAGTTAACCATTTTGGTAACTTCTCTTATATTTAAAAAGGAAGAGGAGTGGGATTTTAAAATAACCTTTTCTGACTCTATTTTCCATAGTGGGTCAACAACCATCACACTGAGCCCTATTTTATTAAAGTCAGACTATTAAAATACATGGGCCACATTAATTAAATTAATTAAATTAATCTAACACTTAACACAACTTTTCGAAAGTTGAGAGTGACTATAGATAAAAACCTAAGTGTGATCTACTTAACCATTATCTCACTATATTATCATTATATTAAACTATTCAAATTGGTGTTAAGTGTGCATATGGGAAGGAAACATCTCTTAAAATTGGTTTTTTAAAAGGAAAAAAATGTTTAAGACCTCATCTAAAGTCTCAGACAATCCTTTTTAAACTTTAGATAGTAGATCTAACTTAAATTAATGTAGAAACACAAGTAAACACAATGAGGAGGGTTGGATTGTGTTTATAATAACTTTTCATTTTCAGATGAAACTTTAAAAAACAACGCCTTAAAGATTTCAGACAGGTTTTAAAAGGTTATCTAAAATATTGCTCTATTATCTGAAGTTTTAAATAAGAGTTTTTCTTAAAGAAAATATTTTCAAAAACTCAAGCTTCTCAATCACTATTTAACCCGTGTAGCTTTAATGTTAGCATAAAAACTGAATTCACAAAGCTAAGGATAACGAGGAAGCAGCGTTATTCTGAACCATAACAATGTTGTAGAATATGTTTCCTTATTTGTGCTTCACTTTTGAAAGCTTCCCAGAAAAGTGTCTTTTATCTTCCTTTCTTGAGCAAAGTCTTCTAATGTGTGGCAGAGAAGCTTTGACTTTACAGAGTTTGAAATAAATAATTACCAATGAATTAGAGAAAATATTTTTTAAAATATAATTTTTTTCTAGTAATTTAATTAACAATTCATTAAATTATATGCGCAATATTTAAAAAAAAAAGTATTGAGAACATTTTGCTTGATAATTTTATAAATAATATTAATTTAATTAATGTTCATAAAAAATATTCATTCTTGTGTAAGATAAATAATTGATTATGAAATGTTGTATATTATTATGTGTTCACTTGCGATTCAAAGATTCATACATTTTTATTTACTGTTTTAATGTTTTAATCACCTTATAATGTAAATACTTATTTTTACAATTATTATATTAATAAACACTAATCACTCGCTTAATTTAGAAATAAATAAAATTGCATGTAAAATATTTGAAAAAAATTTGTTTAAGATTATTTTTATCTGATAATTGTAAAAAATCACTTTTAGGTTAATTAGTTAAAAAATAATAAAATTGTATGTAAAAATATTTGAAGAAAAAATTGTTTAAGATATTTTACCTAATAATTTGTTAAAAAATATATTTGTATAATAAGTTATCATGTAAAATATTTATCATTATGTAAAGTAAATTTTTATTTATGGTATATTAGATAGTGATATATATATTCATTTATGATTTAAAAATTTAAAATTTTTTCATTTAAAAGATACTATTAAGTGCAAGGACTACTTGGCAATTTTATTATAATATCTACAGATGCTTTGATGTCTCTATATTATACCTTTTATAGTTTAAATTCCATAATTTATGGAATATACCATTTAGTCTATCGATACACCCGATTTTTATTAGTCCGCCCTAAATAAAGCCTAAAATAATTATATGATAATATTTACATTTAAATAAATCCTTGATTCATTATATTAACAATCGGCATGAGGCATACGTATGTCGGTCCAGAACAGGACTAAGCCTAGATAGATGTCGGCGGATGTCGGTCCTAACAAGTTTGATCAAGGGACTGAGCCCGAAACATTGTCAGAAGCAGGCCAGAAGTTGGTCCAGAACAATAGGTATGTGAGAACCATGAAATTCTAGATCCTGTGTGGTTTCCATAATTTGAATCCTAGGAAACTATCATAATAGAAATTTACATTAAGTCCTTAACACTCAACAAGTGTATAGGCAGTGCAAGATAAAATAGTGAAAAACTTAAAGAAATAAATGAGCACTTTCAAATTGGTGTTATTATATGGGACCGACCCAGTCAGTTCAATTGGTTGGATAGGATACAAGACCCATGGTCGGTCCGATCAATGTACCAGATCAAATTTGCTTATAAACCAGTCATGACATCATCAACTTGGTCTCAAACCAATGAAAATCGCCTAAACCGACCGGTTCACAGGTTTTGCTTCTGTTGGATTGAAAGTTGGAATAATACATGAATTCAAAAATACCTTCCCCTCGAATCGAATGCGTGAACACATTCAGGACAAACGTGCTACAAACGAGCTCGGTAGCAATTCACTGAGTTGCTCTTTGTAACTTTAGGGCAAATTACTCTTACTGAAACATGAACACACAACTAAAATATATTTCATATTATAAAATATAAATTTTAATTTATAATTTATATTATTAAGCATGAATATATTTTCATAATTATGATCACATATTATTTTATTATTTAAAATTTTATATAAAATTTAAAAATATATTAAATTATTAATAAACTATGAACTAATATTCGAAGGTGTATTGTGTTAAAACATACTACCTTCGTCCCTATTTAACTGTTCATTTGTAAACCTAATGCAATAATAATTACATCTTTCTCTATTGTACACTTATGTTAATAAATGACTACTCACTATTAAAAAATAATGAGACCCAATTGTATTAAGAGAGATAAAGGGTAAGACTGAAAGGTTAAAATTTATTTGCATAAAAACGAGAGTAATAATTGTTTTCCTTAATATATATTTGTTTTTTATTCAAGTGGACAGTTAAATAGGAACGAAAATAGTAATTTTTATGACAAGTATTAAATAGTTAAAAGAATTAATTTAATAAAAAAAATTTATGAAAGAAAGTATATTAAATTTCTGTCTATTTTAATTAAAAAATAATTTAAAAGTATCAAATAAATATTATTCATTAAAGAAAATTATTTTAGTATTCAATTGATAAATTATTTAATTTTCTATCATAATCTTACCGGACTCCAACAGTGAAATAATATGAGATGGTTATATTGGGTATATCTCTACACACTCTAAAAGGTTTGTTATCTTCTCTGTGTAAAATAAGGATTCATGAAAATAAACTCTAATTGAATTTTGATAAGAGAATGAGTTGGAAATATTTTTATCAGTCACAAAAAAAAATAGAAATATTTTTTATCGGAAAACAATCTTAACAAATCTATTTTGTATTGGATTATTTTATAAATATAGTCTTTTACTGGATTATTTTATAAATGTTATAACTTTTATTCTCTTTCATTTATACTGTATCGATTCTTGGTCCATCGGTGGGAAAATATTGGTTTGGACCACTGTAAAAGCCACCATTATTTTATAGTAAAAATAGATAAGTTTACGTTTGGATTTAGAGCTTGAAAGAACTAGAGAATCATGATTATATGTAATCCATTATGAATATCATCTCATATGTAATTTTGAATATCATCTTATCATCTCTAAATTAAAAAAAATAATTAATATAAAAAAAGAAAGAATAAAAAGTTAATTTTTTTAAAAAAAGATAAAAATAAATAGCAAAAGAGTCATAAAAAATACTTAATATTACAAAATCTACAAAATATTTTAGGGGACCGAAGTAATAGTTCATGAAATATATTATATGAGACCTATATAGTTAATAAAAATTTTGAAAATTTTTGGGGTGGTAGCTCCCTGGCTACGCCCCTGCTTAAAATCAAAATCAAAATCAACTTAATAAAATTATTTTTGTTATTTTAAGATTTTTATTTCTTTTATTGTTTAATTCCAAAATTCAAATAAAAGAAAATATATTTAAATTTTAAATTTTACTCTCTCCGTCTGTATTTATAAGACCCCTCCTAGAAGAATTGAGTGTCCCTTAATATAAGACAATTTGCAGATTTTTAGATAAATTAATTTTTTTTCATATTTTCCCTTCATTAATGTTTAATTTTTTTAATTCCCCATATATTGATGAGTCTGAATAATTAATTGAGTTTTACCCAAATGCTCAACTACACCATTGGAAAGTGACTTTTGGAGCATTCCACTATATGACATGTCTCTAAAATATAATGAATTTTAAATAGGAGTATATTTGGAATGCTATAAATTTTTTTTAAAGGACCAATACATTAACCAACTTTTCTTAAACTGTGTGAAATGATTGAAATGGTCTTATAATAAGAGACAAATGAAGTATCACGTAACCATTTTTTTAGATTTAAATAAAATTAAAAGGAATTTTTTTTTATCAATCAATCTTAAAAAATCAAATTCAAATACCTTTTGGCAAAAAGGATAATATATTAGATTACTATATACTTAAATGTTGTATTATAATAAATTTAGATATTTTTTTAGGCAATAAATTTAGATAAAAAGCATGTGAAATTGATAAGTGAAAATCATATGATAAATTAGAACACTTTTTAGTTCACTTATCAAGGATAAAATGATATTTTTGCCTCAGTTTAATCCATTTTTATTAAATATTAGATAAATTGTATTTATTAATCTGAGATTTGAATTTGATGCTATTTTGATAGAAATATTGCTGATTTTTACAGGATATTGCAAAGATTTGATTTGAAGGGAAGATAACATTAAATGGGGAAGATATTTGTAAGATTTGAGTTTAATTGAAGACATTTAATAAAGATTTGAAGAAAATTTGAGGCAATTAATAAGGAGACCACTTCCAATCAAATAAAGATTCTGCAGAAAACTTTCCCAAATAAATCAAAGATGCTAAATAAATACAAGGATTTCATCAAGAAAAGGGAAACAAGAAAAGACAAATCAGCCAAAACCAGTCTCGGGAAGAGATCAAAATTAAAAAGAGAAAGTTGGAGCTGCAGGACGCATCCTGCGCTTCAACCTGCGCTACAGCGCAGGGTGAAGCGCAGCCCTCTGGAACCTGCGCTGCATCCTGCGTTGTAGCGTAAGGTGAAGCGCAGATCACGCTGATTCTTGCCCTGTTGCCATTTTTAGATAGATTTCTCCCCAATTTCCTTTGTCTTTCCTTAGCCTATAAATAGGAACCTCTTGCACCAGATCAGGTGTGCACGATTATTGTAATTCAGTCATATTTCAGTGATAATGCACCAGTTCTAATTCTAGAGTAGGAGAGGAGGAGCGCTTCACAAGGATTGAAGATGGTGACAACATCTTCGGTGGTGTGTATGGCTACCTTGTGTAGTTAACTCTCCATTAGGATTGGATGTAATTGATTTTATCCCCAAGTGTATGTAAACTCTATATTATTATTTCCTGAGCTCTCTGTCTATAATATTGGTAATCTTATTCTGTGCTTAATTCCTAACTTTCGCGCTTGCGCCGAAGTTATAGGCTAGTTTCGACTAGGATTGAGGATGGGGGAGCGGATTCTGAAGAAACCCATTCTCTGAGTGAATAAGAGGACTCGGTAGCTAGTGAACCGAAACATGGGCGTTGCTAGTGATTGATGGGTAGTTTGAGTACTCTAATGAAGGGCGTCTACAGGATAGGCGTGGTTATTAAATTACTGATAGCAAAGGTTAGTTGATTGTCAATCCAGGATTCGACGCAAGGATGTATTTAATGAGTGATGGATAGTGACAGTACTCTAATGAAGGTGCGTCTGTAGCTTTAGGCCTCGTTTATCAACTAGTTATTTTACAAACGGAATAAAAGAAAGCAAAATAAGCCGAGGGTAAGCCCGCACAGATTACCTTTGAGTGTGTGAGGCCGCTGGTAACTCGAGGTCTTAGCAATATAGTTTGTCTACAGTATTATAGAGTAAACCTAAAATGATAGATAGTTTTTACATGCACGAAGGGTGTGATGATATGAAGTCCAATCCTAATCCAAGTAAAGTGTCTCTAACTCTTCCTTTCTAATTCAATTGATTATTAATCTGTTATTTACGTTTTTCGCACAACAATATTCTCAAAACCCGTTGTTTCCCTTGATAATTAGATCACGAGTTTACGTGAATTGACCGTTCCTTGTGGATACGATATTTTTTTACTATTTTACTATTATACTTTTTTTACTATTATACTACTGGATTTTTGGTTCGCTTGCCAGAAACCCATCACTATGCTGATGCTAATTGGGCTGTTTGTCCTCATGCAAGGAAATCAACCACAAGTTTCTGTGTTTTCCTTGGTGATTCATTGGTTTCCTGGAAGTCCAAGAAACATACCACCATACGCAGATCCTCGGCGGAGGCTGAATTTCGATCCTTGGCAAGTGAGCTCACTTGGTTACGCTACCTTTTGCATGAGTTTGGAATTTAGCCCAAGCCTGGCTTAATATACTGTGATAATCAGGCGACTATATACATTACTTCCAATCCAAATTTTCACACGAAACATATTGAGAGAGACTATCATTTCATTCGTGAGAAAGTTAATGAAGGCACAGTCTGAACGCAAGACGAATATCTACACTTGCTCTTTCACTTTTCTGTTCACCTATAAGCTTCACGTAAGCCAAAGTTGTCATAACTAACATGCTTAATTTTATAAGAGTTAAAAAATAGCATAAGTGGGATGCATTGATCAATCATAACAAACACGGGCTATATATAAGAGTATAAACACGTGTAAGCTTCACCTAAGCCAAAGTTGTCATAACAAACACTTGTTTAAGGCCTTTAGGCTACTGTTGAAAATTCTCTTATGAGTTAGAACAAACTAAGTTACAAATAGGACATACATCAGCACGGGCTCGTAAACCAAAAGCGTATATCTTAACTTATATATAAAAAAGCCAATATTCTATATATATATAGCAAATCTTTTATATTTATCAGGAACAAAAATATCTAGCCAATATCATCTAATATTTTCTCTGAAATAAAACTGCAGATTAATTGTATCTTTGTCAACGTTTAGAATCTCAACTTGTCCTAGATTTGCCTTCTCCTCTTCCAATACAACAAGTAAGTTGTCCTTTGGGTTCATGTAAGCTCTTGGGATGTGGTACCTGATACATAGCATACAAGTAACATGATTTTAGTTTTAGATAGTGATTTGGTTTTCAAAAGTAACATGTTTTTAGTCTTAGATAGTGATTTGGTTTTCAAGGCCAACAAACAATCATAGTAGTGTAAGTGGTTTTAATTTTATTTACTAATTACTACTTACTCTGACTGAGTAGGCTGTCCAAGAGGAGAAACAAACATCATCCGGTGATGACCAATGCTTTGACCGTTGACCCAGATCATTCCCTTCGCCATGCCAGTCATCCGGATAACAATATGACCCTTTCCTTCTGGGTGGTAAATCTTGTCTGCAAAAAATGAATCCATGAGAAAAAGAAAGAATTTTGATTGAAACTGGTTTCATATGTGATATTTGTTACTTACCTTGTACCAGGAGACAGGTCTTCCAATTCCATTAACTGGTTTCCAGTCTACCTACTTTAATCCCTCCTCAGTGAAAACTTGAAGCCTCTCACCCTTGAGACCAACCTGCAAATCAAAATGGAACCAATTCAGTTACTGTTGAATAGTAATTAAGCCTATTGTGATTATGATAATTAACGATAATTCTGCCTTTGATTTGGTTTGCAATAATTTTAGTTTAGTGAACTGCAAGGTATTCTTATCTATGAAACATGCTTATTGACAATGGGAAAAATAAAAGACTTGAGCTTCAATTTTGTTTGGAATGGTCTCAAAAGCAATTAAATCCGGACCAGCTTCAATAAGAACTTGCAATCTACGGCGATGAAAATCCTTTAACTTCTCCAAATTCACATTTGGTCCATACAATCCCCTACAAGAAGATATTAACATGAATAAACTGTTAACATTTGCCAAATACATAAAGCAGTTCATCTGCATGATGAACAGTAAACAAACTGTCAATTTATAAGGAGTGTAGAAGCTGTATTTTGAACCATCAGCAAGGTAAGCCCCATAGCTTCCAATAGAGGCTGCAACCAATGCTCTTCTATATTTATTTCTAGGATTTCTTTAGGCTACCAGGGTTGGGCTCTGGGGTTGATTCACAATATAAATTAATTATAGCAACAGACACCAAAGTAGATCTGTTAGAGCTAGGTGTATCACCGGAGTAGCACAACGATCAGAAGATATATAAAGGGTAGAAAAGTAACACCAAATATTTACGTGGAAAACCCTCCAATACCGAGAGAAAAACCACATGACAAACTCCAAAAAATATTTCACTATATTTAAGGATAATTACAATATCATTTTCACACTCTCCCACACAAGAGATACAAATATAGTGTTTCCCAGTGAGACCCACACCTATTCAAATACTACGATTTGTAGTACCAAGGAGTACTAGAGATGATACTAAAAAATATACCCGGTGTATTTTTTTCACACACTCACTTTTTAGGATTTACTCACACTCTAATTTTCTCTCTCACTGCTCTTGTTGCTTCTCAGCTTGGATTGAGTTCGTTGCATTGGTTTACTAAAATCATCTCTATTTATAGAGAATCCTTGCCGTGTATGTGGAACTTTGTGCACTGTTTGTTTTGCGACTAATCACATAATTCACATGCGTAATTCCATTACGGCTCCATTATGCATTTCTCCTTCAACTTTTCATCAAATTGGTGATAAGGTTTGTGTGTGTAGCTCCACATGCACATGGTGCATGTCTCCCCTTCTTGTCTTTTATTATATTGGCTGGACGCTACAATTTTCCCCCTCCAGCCATTGGGGAAAAATGATCTTAGAGACTTCATATGTGATCCTTGCCGATCAATTCGGCACAAAGTTGAAGCTTTTCACGAGCTACAACTTTTGTCATCATATCAGCATGATTCTTGTCAGTGTGAATCTTTTCCAGTTTGAATTGTTGTTCTTCAACTTCTTGACATAACCAATGGTATCTCACATCAATGTGCTTAGTACGAGAGTGGTACATTGCATTCTTGCTTAAATCCAATGCACTTTGACCATCCCAATGGATAATGGACTGTTCCTGCTTTATTCCTAATTGCTCAAGGAATCTCATCAACCAAAGCATTTCTTTTCCTGCTTCGGTCATAGCAACATATTTTGCTTCGGTAGTCGATAGGGCAACACACTTCTGCAATTTAGACTGCCATGAGACAGCTCCCTGTGCAAAAGTAAAAACGTATCCAGTGGTAGATTTCCTGCCATCTAGATCACCCGCCATATCTGCATCTGCATATCCTTCCAGAATAGTTTATGGTCCTCCAAAGCACAAGCACATTCTAGAGGTACCTTTCAAGCATCTCAAGATCCACTTTACTGTTTCCCAATGATCTTTGCCAGGATTTGAAAGAAATCTGCTAACAACTCCAACTGCATGAGCAATATTCGGCCTCGTGCAAACCATTGCATACATCAAACTCCAAACTGCTGAGGAGTACGGTATTACGACCATAACTTCCTTTTCTTCCTGACTAGTAGGACAAGTCCTTCTGCTGAGTTTGAAGTGATTGGCCAACGGTGTGCTAACTGGATTAGCATCATTCATGTTGAATCTTTCTAGAATCCGATTCACATATCGTTCTTGTGACAACCACAACCTCTTAGCTTTTCGATCTCGAAAAATCTGCATGCCTAAAATTTGCTTTGCATGGCCTAGATTTTTCATATCAAAGGATTTTGACAACTCCTTTTTCAAATCATCAATCATCCTCATATCTTGTCCCACTATCAGCATATCATCTACATATAGCAGAAGGATGATGAATTTGTTGCCTGGAAATGTTTTGACATATACACAATAATCTGCATCAGTCTTGGTATATCCATGACTCATCATAAATCAGTCAAATTTCTTGTACCATTGTCTTGGAGCTTGCTTCAGTCCATACAAGCTCTTTTTCAATCTACAAACCATGTGCTCCTTTCCAGCCTTGTCAAATCCTTCTGGTTGTACCATGTAGATTTCTTCCTCCAAATCTCCATGGAGAAATGCAGTCTTCACATCTAGTTGTTCAAGCTCTAGATCTAAGCTAGCCATCAACCCGAGTATAACTCGAATAGAACTCATTTTCACAACTGGAAAGAAAATTTCATCGAAATCTATACCTTGCTTTTGTCCAAAGCCTTTTACAACCAAGCGAGCTTTATACCTGACCAGCTTATTACAATCTTTCTTAAGCTTGAACACCCACTTATTCTTCAAGGCTCTCCTGCCATCAAGAAGTTTCACAAGTTCATAAGTATCATTTTTCAGCAAGGAATCTATCTCTTCATGCATGGCTTTCATCCACTGGACTTTATCCTTATGAGTTTGAACTTCTTCAAAACTTTCTGGCTCCCCCTCATCAATAAGGAGGATGTACTCTGAACTGGGGTACCTGTTGGATGGACGACGTTCTCTTTCTGATCGTCTGAGTTGTCGTACAGGGGTCTGCTCCCCCTGCTCAACACCTTCTCCATCTCCAACATCATTTGCGGCTGGCTCTTCATCCACCCTATATTCATTAAACCCTCCCCCTTCTTTGGCATTTTCTCTAGGAGGAGGCACTGGTGTGAGATCAACATATCCACCAGATTATGTGGTTTTCTCTGGAGTTGTATAATCCGACATAGCCTCTTGCTCATGGAACACTACGTCTCTACTTCTAACAATATTCTTCTTTTCTGGATCCCATAACTTGTAGCCAAATTCCTCATCTCCATAGCCCAGAAAAATACAAGGAATGGCTCTATCATCAAGTTTTTGTCTCTGCTCCTTACTTACGTGAGCAAAAGCTTTGCATCCAAACACCTTCAAATGAGAGTAAGTGATATCATGTCCGGACCATACTCTCTCAGGGATGTCAAAGCCCAAAGGAACAGACGGAGATCTGTTAATCAGGTAGCATGCAGTTTGAGCAGCTTCACCCCAGAATGGCTTAGGCAGTTTAGCCATTCTCAGTATACATCTAACTTTCTCCATAATAGTTCTGTTAATTCTTTCCGCCACACCATTATGTTGTGGGGTGCCAGGAACCGTCTTCTCATGTCTGATGCTATGTTCAAAACAATAATTCTTAAATTCATGGGAAGTATGCTCACCCCCATTGTCACTGCGAAGACACTTCAAAAGTTTTCCCGTTTCTCTCTCCACCATGGCATGAAACTTTTTGAAGTATTGAAAAACTTGGTCCTTCGTTCTCAGGAAATACACCCACACCTTTTGTGAAGCATTATCAATAAATGTCACAAAATATTTGTACCACCAAGAGTCTCCACCTCCATGGGACCGCATACATCAGAGTAAACCATATCCAAAATATTCTCTTTCAGTTTTGAAGTTTTACTGAAAGACACTTTATGATGCTTGCCAAATAGACAATAGTCACAAGGATTCAATTTTGTACCTTTGGCAAATGGAATAAGGGACTTCTTTGCCAAAATCTGCAATCCCTTTTCACTTATATGAGCCAACCTTTTATGCCACAAATTTGGCAAAGCATCATCCTCGACTGCATTCAACCCATCTTTGATCAGCTTGACTTGAGTTTTATATAGCGTCGATTACACTGTGCCTCTAGCGACCAACAAAGATCCTTTGGTAAGCTTCCAGTTTCCATCACCAAAGTTGTTGTAATAACCAGCTAGATCCAAAGCATGCACAGAAATTAAATTCAGACGCAAATCTGGTACATGTCGCACGTCCTTCAGTGTTAGTGTGCAACCGATATTGGTTTGAATGCACACGTCACCAACTCCCACAATATCTGCATTGCTACTATTTCCCATCTTTACTTTGCCAAAGTCTCCTGCTTTATACGTAGTAAAGAGTTCCTTATTAGAAGTGGCATGGTAAGATGTTCTTGAGTCAACGACCCATTCAACACATGAATCTGCAACATGACACTCTTCTTCTTCAACGGAGAGCAACACCACTTCTCCATCAATTACAGGAGTTGTGGTATTTTCATCTCCACTTGGTCTTTGATTCCTCCGATTCTTCCAAGCTTTACAATTCCTTTTGAAATGTACTTCTTCACCGCAGTGATAACACTTAAATTTCCTTCTAGGATGAGATTGTGATCTGTCTTTTGATTTGTTGGATCGTCCTCTACTCTTGCTTCTCCCCTATTCTCCGTGACAAGGGCTTAAGAATTGCTTTCTCCAAAATCGTTCCTTCTTATTTCTTCATTGAACATACTATCTTTGACTTGAGACAAAGTCAGTTATCCGTTTGGAGTAAAGTTGCTTAATGACACCACCAAAGTTTCCCATCTTTCCAGCAAAGAACTCAAAAGTAAAAAAGCTTGCAATTCTTCTTCCAAAACCAGCTTCATGGAAACCAATTGGTTGACCAAGTTTTGGAAGTCACTCAAGTGTTCTGCAACTGATCTTCCATCTCGGTATTTTAAATTCACCAACTTTCTAATAACAAAAACTTTCTTCTGTGCAGTCTTTGTTTGTTACATCTTTTCGATATTTCTCCATAGAGTTTGGGCATTTGTTGTCTCTATGGTCACATGGTGGTATACACTAAGATCCACCTACTGCCTAATTAGACTAATAGTCTTCTGGTGAGACTTTTTCCAATCTTCTGTTGTCACGTTGTCTGGCTTTGCATCCCCTTTTTCCACAGGATCATACATATCCTTGTAGAAAAGAATATCCTCCATGTTTGACTTCCAAATTGAGTAGTTTGTGGAATTGAGCTTGATCATGGTACCCATATTCTCCTCCATTTAATTTATAAAGCACAAAACTCAGAGCTCAACTAGAAGCTCTGATACCACTTGTTGGGCTCTGGGGTTGATTCACAGTATAAATTAATTATAGCAACAGGCACCAAAGTAGATCTGTTAGAGCTAGATCTACCACCGGAGTAGCACAACGATAAGAAGATATATAAATGGTAGAAAAGTAACACCAAATATTTACGTGGAAAACCCTCCAATACCGAGGAAAAACCACGGGACAAATTCCGAAAAATATTCCACTATATTTAAGGATAATTACAATATCCTTTCCACACTCTCCCACACAAGAGATACAAATATAGTGTTTACCAGTGAGACCCACTCCTATTCAAATACTACGATTTGTAGTACCAAGGAGTACTAGAGATGATACCCAAAAATATACCCGATGTATTTTTCCCACACACTCACTTTTTAGGATTTACTCACACTCTAATTTTCTTTCTCTCACGCTCTTGTTGCTTCTCAGCTTGGATTGAGTTCGTTGTATTGGTTTGCTAAAATCATCTCTATTTATAGAGAATCCTTGTTGTGTATGTGCAACTTTGTGCATTGTTTGTTTTGCGACTGATCACATAATTCAGATGCGTAATTCCATTACGGCTCCATTATGCATTTCTCCTTCAACTTTTCGTCAAATTAGTGATAAGGTTTGTGTGTGTAGCTCCACATGTACATGGTGCATGTCTCCCCTTCTTGTCTTTTATTATATTGGTTGGACGCTACAGCCAGTGGGCCACACTCATCAACTACGTGTTGCTCAACTAACCTTTGCCTCAGCTAACCTTTATGTTCAGGTGACTTTGATTCGGCTAGGATTTAGTTAATAGCTAACTGGTAGATTCAGCTAATGACTAACCTATCCTCTTCGATTTTTTCCTTCTAGCTAATTCGATTTTGGTGTTAACAAACTTGATTTAATAAAAATGAAAGACTTATTTGTACTTTTTAAGCTCGATCTATAATTTTTATATATATTTTTTAGGACGATTCTTTGGTCCACCTAGTCCAACTTACATTTTTTTTCTTACAAAAGGTGAATAGATAATTTTATTTTTTATTAAATAGTCTTTATATGACTATTTGTGTTTAATTTAAGGAAAAATATGAATTTACAATACAACCTATGCTAATTTCATTGAGGATATATCAATTTAAAATTAGAAGGCAAAAATTTACATTATATGGTAATATCAATTTGAATTTTTATTATTTTTAAGTAATATTTTATAAAAGCAACTAGAAACTATTTTAATATCAATCATTAATAAAATAATCGTTAAATTTGATGATTATGAATTTAAATTACTATATGTCCACATTTTGGACCACGTGAACCATGGTCCACCGTAGACAAACCCATTTTTTTAATATAGAATGAAGACATTCATCGAAGTAATAAATATCACATTGGTTATATTAAGTAAGAATGAATTTCCAACTAAAGGAGAAGAGACTAAAGCTAAATTTATACAATATTGCATTGTTACTAGCTAATCTATATAGATTTACATATAATTCTTCCATGACTTTGCACGTACAATTTTAATTTGGGTTTTGATTTTTCCACACTCCTAAATTTTACATTATTCTCCACACCTTTTCTTTTTATTATTTTTTTCCTATCACATTAATTATCACATCATTCACCCACTCTTTATTATTTAATTTTTTCTTTCTTTCTCTTTTTTCTTGCACTCCCCATGCCAAAAAGTTTAGGTAGGGGTGTAAGCTGGTTCGGGTCGACCCGCCAACCCGGTCGACCCAACCCAAACCAAACAAAAAAACGGGTTGGGTTGGGTATTGGTTCGGTTCGGGTCATTTTGTGGACAACTCGGGGGTTAATTGGTTCGGGTATCGGGTTCTCATTTTGCAAACCCGAGCAACCCGTACCCGAACCAGGGTGATTCATTTTAGCATTTTATACGCGTAGCAGTAGAGTAGTTTCTCATTCACAGATTTCTTTTCCCTTTCTAAACCCTAGTCTCTCTCCTTCGTCCCCTCACACTTGCTCCTCGCGCCGCCGCCGTTGACAGCTTCCCTTCCCCTTGTTGCCGCCGCTCGTGGTTGCCGGAAGTGTTCTCCTCCCCTTGTCCTGGATCATTTCTGCACTATTCTCAGGTAACCGTGTGTTTGTGTTTTGTTTCGCTTGAATCGTTCTCTGCTCTCGATTCTTCTTCGCATTTCTCACCTAATAATCTGTTCCATCCTTTTCTCACTTTTCAGATTTTGGATTTTGGAATTTATTTTCTTCTGCTTGGTGGTCTCGAGTATTGATGAACTCACTGCAAACGCCAAATAGGTACATACATATATACTATGAAACTCTTCATCTGCTTGGTTGCCTTTGAAATGAATCTGATCTTTTTTTTGGTGTACTATGTGATCTGACTTTGGCCCTTGATGATTCTGTGTTAGCCATGCAATTTGGATTCAATTTTGGTGCACTATGTGATCTATTTTGGTGATTCTGTTTTGGTGCACTATTTTGATGATTCTGTTTTGGTGCATTATGTGATCTGACTTTTATTAAGGCCTAACTAATAACTTGGACTCGAGTTCCCTTCCTTAATTGAGTAGGTTTATGCTTAATTTGTTTGCAAGCAACTCACAGTATGCAGCTTTGAAAGGGTTAATTAAGGTTCATATATATACTACTGAAATTAACCAAACAAACAACCAGACTTTCTTAGTTTTTCTTATTATTTGTCAGCTAATGAAATACATGCTAGTATAGGCTCTTTCAAGGTCCCTGATAATTTCATTTTGGTAATATGTATGCTTGTAAGTTTATGCTTTTTATTGGAATTTCCATGCCTATGTCATATATAATGATTCAGTTAGATTTGTTTTTGCAAGCCTATATTTGATGTTTCTAGTGATCTTACCATAGAAGCAAGAACGTCAACCTTTGCACCTCAGAAGGTAAAAGAGCAAGCTATTATTCTGATAGTTTAAATGTTCAACATGTTAATTTTTCTTAGATAGTTGTCAATTCTTAATTTTTTTTTAGGGTATTTAATTTCCCATTATGAGATGGAATCATAAATTTTCTGTCACTGTTTTTAGTCACAGATTTTCTGTTTTTGATTTGCTTTCCTATTACACTATTTTTAATTTCTGTTTTTAATTACATTCATGCAGAATGGCAGGAGAAGAGGTTCCAACACAACTTGGAATGAAGAAGGACTGGAGCTTGGAGGAGACTTGTTTTAGAGAGACAAAATTTCGAATAGTATTTGTAAAATGTTTGTGTATTGGTTGTTAATGTTTTTACTATTGACGAGTTATTTGTTATTTTATAACTTGGTTTATGGTGCCATGTGTCATGATTTGCTGAATATTGAGGGAAACAAATATGTTCATGATTTGCTCATTTGCTGGTGAATTTGAAGGTAGTTGAAACAAATATATTTGTCTAAGTTACTGCAGGTAAGAAGAGGCTAATGGATATAATTGGAAATAACTCTGTTTTTATCAGTAAATACTGCTTCACAATTTTTCTATTTTTTTGCATTTTTTTCTGCACATTCCAGGATTTAATATTATTATAATCAAACCCGAGACCCGACCCGCAGAAAGTCGGGTTGGTTCGGTTCGGGTTGCATAGCGAAAAAAGATGAAACCGAACCAACCCAAACCGAAGTAACTCTATTGATTTGGACTTCCACTTATCCAAACCCGACCCGATTACACCCCTAAATTTAGGTGTAGATGAATCTTTATCTTTTCATTTATATACCAACCTAGTTGCCTAGTCCTTTGTCAAAAAAAAAAAACTGTAAGGGCCAAAATAAACGTTGAAGGAAACTAAACTCGAGTGAAGAAAAAAAAAAACATAAAAACATAAATAGGGAATCAAGCCCCTACTTGCTCCCACTCTGGATTTGATCCCCACGACTAAATGAATTTTCTTTTTCCTTTTTGTGTAGTTTAATTTGTGCCGAAGTCATACATGGCTTTGGATGTTTAAGCTTGTCTCGTATTGAATTCCTCTTGAGATGTAACTATATATGTAGTATGTAGAATGTCAGTACTGTATTAACATGTTTCTCAATTATCCAATGACATCAAATAGACAGGATCCTTTGCACCGTTAATATCCCCAATATAGCTGCGCTGGACCTTCAAGTAGTGTCAAATCATAATGCTCCATCGTGCGTAATTATACGAAAGTTATTGAACAATATGAAAGAGGTGATTCCAAACATATATAGCTGGACAACAAAATGAAGGATGAGGACGAACGTCGTCAATTTGCTGAATCGGAATGTGTTCAACCCCCACACCTACACGTGAACCTCCACAGGTCGTTTATGAAAAATAAATATATTGGACACCATATTAAATTTGGATAATTAATTAACCGTTAATCAATTATGAATATCAACTTGTCTATATTATTTTGAGACCTCACATAGTCACATTGGAGAGTGGGACATTAAGATACTCTACTCTCTCTCATTAATATTAAACATTCTTTCTCATTCGTTTATGGATGGTGAATTTCACTCATTGCTTATGAAATGTTAATAAATGCTAATCCCAAATTTTGAAACTTATAAATATTTAAAATCTTATCCTATCCTTTTCTATTCTAATGCTTATTTTTCATGTAATTTTTAATCTTATCATTATGATTTTAATTAATTTTATTATATCTTATTACCAAATAATAATGTAAATTATATTTCAAAATCATTATAAAATATAAGCAAATAATAATGTATATTAAATTTAAAAGTATCTAATTTTTAAATTTTAAAGATATTAATTTATTATAAATTTAATTATATAAAATATATATTTATCCGCGTATTACACGAGTTAATATACTGGTTATAAATATAAATTAAGCTCATCCATTTAACTTTTTTAATTTATTAATATATTAAACAGATAATTAATAAATATTTTTCACTTAAGCATAAAAGTTCATATAATTACTAATAATCATCTTAATCAATCTTACATATTTTTTTTAATAAACTCAATTATTCTTATATAAATCGTTAAGATCTAAACTAAAAGTGCTAACTTATTATATGAAATGTCCGCTTAATTTACACTCTTATGGAGGGGTGAAAAGCCTTAACTGTGACTAAGCCCCGAATAGGATTACCCCTGATAATAGGGGATACATGTGAATAACATAAAAAAGAGATAGAATTAATTTTAAAATTATAATAACTAAAAATAATTTATATATGAATTACTATACATATTTAATATAATTAATTTGATTTTAATTGTTTATAACAATTTAATAAGTATACACTGTCAGGGTAAAAAAGTTTTACACATACGTCCAATGATATGTTGCCACATCATTTAATAAATTTAACAGTACCTGAGGTGTCATATTCACTGACAGTGTAAAAAAGTTTTACACAGTATCATTGGATGTCTGTGTAAAACTTTTTTACACTGACAATGTACAGTAATTAAACTCAATTTGGATTTAATTGATATAAATTGTTAGTGTATATATATTAAACTCAATTAATTTAAGGGTAAAATAACTTTTTTTCGTCCATATAAAATACTTGAGTTTTGATTTTCGTTTCCGGAAAATTTTTCTTTTTTATTTCATTATTGTACAATATTTAAGCTATATTTTTAGTCCATGTTGTTGTTTCTATTGTTAATTGTGGGTATCTAACGTCCATCACAATCAACAATATTATGTGTAGTACCCTCACACCAATGTTTTTAAAACTGGACCAATCATTGAACCGGCCATCATACTGGTTTAAGAATCAATAGTCCAACCGTGGTCGAACCAGTAGTAATTAAATAATATATTTTTATATAAAATATTACATAATATTTAAAAAAACACAATATTCATTACTTCATAATAATTAAAAAAATACTTTAAAAAAATTAAAAATAAGTTACATATTATTCCTAATATTCACCAATTGGCATATAGACCTACAAAGTGCAGCGTCATTCATTTTTTTCATTAAAAAAAGGTAGCCGGCAGCAATCCAACTCGTAGAGGCACAAAGGCGATGCAACTCACAGTGACAATGGCACAAACGCGCAGCAATTTGCAGTGGCATACAACATCTTCCTAAGGCACAACAATGATCGCAACCCGCAGCGGCAATGACACGAGTCGGCGACAGCTTCCTCCTAAGGCACGACGGTGCAACAAACTGGCAAGGACACCAAGGTGAAGCAGTTGCAGAGCAGGAAGAAAGAGATGGGGCAAGGAAGGGCGCAACGCGCAAGGCTGTATCACCAACTTTCTCGGGTTCGGGGCCAGCAAAGATGCATCACATCATTTTCGGTTGTTTTAACAAGAACCGGTTCTAACCGGTTAACCACCAATTTTCACCGATTTTACCGGTTTTGACCGGTTTCTATGGTTTTATCCGGTTTTTAGCTACTCTAGTTTTCTGGGTCTATAGGACCGGACCATGGACCGGTTACTGATCGAACCGGCTGGTCCGGTTCTAACAACCATGCCTTACACATTATACACCAATGTTAGCCTTCTTTAATTCATTCAGAGCCTGTTTGTGATATATAAGAAGGACGAAATTTACAAAGAATTTTAGTTCAAGTTAGGTATAAAAATTGACTCTCAGAATGAGTTTAATAAGGCTACTGATCTCTTATATAATGTGTCAATGTACTTCTCAAGTATTGGCGACTATTATAGGCATTCGACTCATCCACATTTAATAGTAGAATCAATATCAGTGACTAAAAATAGCTTAAATATTTTATAAGGATGAAATAAAAAAAATCCAGGGATGAAAATAAAAACTCGGGTATTTTATAGGGACAAAAAAAGTTATTTTGCTCTAAACTTAATTGAACTATCATAATATAATAAATAATATTGAAAATAAGGAGCATTTTTAATTAAGAAAAAGTGCATTATATTTGAGGTAAAATTATTGATAATTTTTTTAAAGAAAATCATAAATATTTATGCATAATTTTTTTAATTATTATATATATACAATATTTATTTATTTACTTTCTGAAGTATGTCATTCACTTTAATATATTTTATTATGTGCTTTTGGTTCCGTTAATAATCTCATTCATTTGTACTATTTGAGTATTAGTTTGGAATAATTGGGGATACTAAAAAATGTATAGAGAAAAAAAAACATGTTTATAGGGGCCAATTCAGGAGATTTTAAAGAAATTTTATTCTATGTAATATTGGAATCCTATCCTAGGATTGATTTGTTACAAGTCAATTCTAGGATAGAATTTCAATATGTAAAAGGAGGTAGAAAAGAAAAAAAATAGTTTTTTATTGAAAAAATAGAGCATAAAATAATCTTTTTTGGTCAAACATAAAATCATCTATTTTTTTTGATAAAAATAAAATTGTATTTTATACAATAAAATAAAATCATTTAGTTAAGAGGTCGTTTGGGGTAATTTCAAATTTTTAAGTTTTAAAAAATTTAACTAAGTTTTTACAACTCCAGATTAAAGACAAAAATATTTTTTGTGATTTTTAAAAATTGAAAATCAATAAAAAATATTTTTAATTTTCAGTTATGATTATAAAAATTTGATTGAAATTGTTTTTAAACCAAAAATTAAAAATTTACAACCATTACAAATGGTGCCTAAATTATTTTGTTTCGAACTTTCGATTGGTTGCATGGATCACGGCGAGCGCAGTGGCACGACCTTTATGGAATGAGCAATGAGTATGGGTCACCATCATGTAAACTCTTGGGCCATTCCATGTTAGTGGGTTTGGGTCGTGGAGTATACTTGGGAGTTGGGACAATAATGGGCCCTTAAGGTCATAGATAGATTCCATGGGCTCCACAATCCACCACCATTTCCATGTCCAATCAAAATAATAATTTCACCATCATATGTTATATTTTTCCGGCCAATGAACCCTAGGCTATAAATGAGCGGTTCAAGCTCTCTCCAGTACTGAAAATTTCCAATAAGAGAGAGATAGACTCATACCCATGTATGGGTCCCATATGCATAAAACTTATTCTTTCTCCTAATCACTACCTTTTTCATTGATTTACTTATAAGTAGAGCTGGGTAACGGGCCGGCCCGCACCGGCCCGCGGACAAACAGGCTTAACCGTTTAAGCCCGCATGTTAAATGGTCCTGTTTTTTGTGGTCCGCGTAAACTCGCGGGTTAGCGGACCAACCCGCTTAAGTACTTAAACATTATTTTATTTCAAAAAAATTGGTTTTAACTCAAAAAAATGGTTTTAATGAAAAAAAATTCTAGAAAAAAGGCATAAATTTTAGTTTCTTGTTATAAATTACAAATCAATGTTTACAAATCTGGAAATGAAAGAAAAGGCACAAAGAGAACTTAGGGTTACGTAACTTAAACATTTTTTTAGTTTTTAAAAAAGGTGCACTTTACCAAAAAAAAAAGTTAACCCATTTAAGCCCGCGGGTTAAACGGTTAAACTCATTTAGCCCGCAACTTAAATGGGCCTAATATTTTGTGGTCCAAGTCCGCTTGCGGGCCAATTTTTGCGGATTGGCCCGCGGGCCCAGGCCTATATACCCAGCTCTACTTATAAGTAAACCTACATTCCATATCTCAAAAAATGAATATTACCTTCCACAAACCGACTTCTTTACTCACACTCATTTGTAATGTGGGAACTATTGCTTATTTTTCATTACACCCAAGCGTAGATGCAATGGTTCTTTCTCACTTGCTGTGTATTGAAGGAGAATAGAATGTATATTGATCAATTATAATTGAACTGCACAAGCTATATATATATATATATATAGAACCCTATACCAGTAAAAGGAACTAACTAAAACAGAATAACTACTAACAGACTATAACTACCAAAACATAATAACTAACTACCAATACTCCCCCTCAAGATGGGCTAAAAAAAGTATGAATGCCCATATTGGCCACATATAGTGAAAAGAATAATAAGGGAGTGGTTTGGTTAAAAAGTCAGCTAGTTGATGGTGAAAGTTAACATGTACTAATCAGACTGTGCCTTCATTAACTTTCTCACGAATGAAATGATACTCTCTCAATATGTTTCGTGCGTTCATGAAAATTTGGATTGGAAGCAATGTATATAGTCGCCCGATTATCACAGTATATTAAGGCAGGCTTGGGCTAAATTCCAAACTCATGCAAAAGGTAGCGTAACCAAGTGAGCTCACTTGCCAAGGCTGCCAAGGATTGATATTCAGCCTCCGCCGAGGATCTGCTTATGGTGGTATGTTTCTTGGACTTCCAGGAAACCAATGAATCACCAAGGAAAACACAGAAACTTATGGTTGATTTCCTTGCATGAGGACAAACAACCCAATTAGCATCAGCATAGTGATGGGTTTCTGGCAAGCGAACCAAAAATCCAGTAGTATAATAGTAAGAAAGATATTGTATCCACAGGGAACGGTCAATTCACGTAAACTCGTGATCTATTTATCAAGGGAAACAACGGTTCTGAGAATATTGTTGCGTAAATTGTAAATAGCAAATAAATAATCAATTAAATTAGAAAGGAAGAGTTAGAGACACTTTACTTGGATTAAGATTGAACTTCATATCATCACACCCTTTATGCATGTAAAAACTATCTATTATTTTAGGTTTACTCTATAATACTGTAGACAAACTATATTGCTTATGACCCCGAGTTACCAGGCGCCACTCACACTCAAAGATAATCCATGCGGGATCTCCCAAGCGACAGACTTACCCTCGGCTTATTTTTTGTTTTCTTTATTCCGTTTGTAAAAGAATTAATTGATAAACGAGGCCTAATCCTATAGACGCACCTTCATTAGAGTACTCACACTTATCCATCACTCATCAGGATACATCCATGTGTCAGTCCTGGATTGACAATCAACTAATCGTTTGCTATCGATACTAAGGCCTAATCCTGTAAACGCCCTTCGCTAGAGTACTGTCACTACCCATCGCTCATTAGTAACGTTCATGTGTCGGTCACAGAGTACCGAGTCCTCTTATTCAATCAGAGTTTGAGTTTCCTATGTCTAGGCTCCCCCATCCTCAATCCTAGTCGAAACTAGCCTATAACTGCGGCGCAAGCGCAGAAGTTAGGAATTAAGCACAGAATAAGATTACCAATATTATAGACAGAGAGCTCAAGAAATAATAATATAGAGTTTACATACACTTGGGGATAAAATCAATTACATTCAATCCTAATGGAGAGTTAACTACACAAGGTAGCCATACAAACCACCGAAGATGCTGTCACCATCTTCAATCCTTGTGGAGCGCTCCTCCTCTCCTACTCCAAAATTAGCTTTGGTGCATTATCACTGAAATAAGAATGAATTACAATAATCGTGCACACTTGATCTGGTACAAGAGGTTCCTATTTATAGGCTAAGGAAAGAAAAAGAAAATTGGGGAGAAATCTATCTAAAAACAGCAACAGGGCAAGAATCAGCGTGATCTGCGCTTCACCCTGCGCTACAGCGCAGGTTGCAGCACAGGATCCATAGAGTTGCGCTTCACCCTGCGCTACAGCGCAGGTTGAAGCGCAGAATGCGTCCTGCAGCTTCAATTTTTCTCTTTTTAACTCGATCTCTCCCTGAGACTAGTTTTGGTTGATTTGTCTTTCCTTGTTTCCCTTTTCTTGATGAAATCTTGCATTTATTGAGCATCTTGGATTTAATTGGGAAGGTTGTCTGTAGAATCCTTGTTTAATTGGCAGTGATCTCCTCATTGATTGCCTCAAATCTTCTTCAAATATTTATTAAATGTCTTCAATCAAACTCAAATCTTGCAGATATCTCCCTTATTTAATGTTATCTTTCCTTCAAATCAAATCTTTGCAATATCTTGTAAAAATCAGCAATATTTCTATCAAGATAACATTAAATTGAAATCCAAGATTAATAAATATAATTTATCTGATATTAAATAAAAAGGGATTAAATTGGGGCAAAAATATCATTTTATCCTTGATAAGTGAACTAAAAGGTGCTCTAATTTATCATATAATTTTCACTTATCACATAGGCGTGCAGATTAATGGAGGACTTTGCTGAAAACAAAAGATCTTGACCAGGAGTCCTCTTAATGTACCTTAGAAGTTGGAGTGCAACATCCAAATGTGGAGTACGAGGAGCAGAAACAAATTGGCTCAACTTATGCACAACATAAGTGATGTTAGGTATTGAGATGGTCAAGTAAAGTAACCTGCCCACAAAGTCTTATGTACATGGAAGTGTCAACCAAGGCGTCTCCATCAGAAGTATTCAATTTGCAATTGGGTTCCATAGGAACAGTGGATGGTTTGTAACCCAGAAAACCTGTATCATCAAGTAAAGATAGGGCATATTTGCGTTGAGAGAGAAAGATGCCATGACTGGATCTCGCAATCTCAAGGCCTAAAAATATTTCAATTTGCCAAGATATGTAAGTTTGAAGTGTGCTTTCAGGATGTGTTTTGTGTCTGTGATAAGGGTAAGATTAGGACTAGTAATGATTATATGATTCACATTATTGCTACGAAGCCATGCGACATACACAGGATCAGCTGAATTTGGTTTAGGATTAGAACCATCGATGAAGCTTATCTTGTTCTTCATAGAAAATGTGACAAGCATAGCATAACTCCAAGTATTGTAGTTGGAGCCAGTGAGAGGTTGCGAAACCAATGTGAGACCAGGTCCATCAGCATGATGAAGAAATAGAGGATTTGAATGACCTTCCATAGAGAAACCAAGAAATAAAGAAGAAAAAGAGATGTGACAATATATTGATTAGAGGTGCGGAAGGAAAATAATATTCTGATACCATATTGAAGGAGAATAAAATGTATATATTGATCAATTAAAATTGAACTGTACAAGCTATATATATATATAACTAAAATAGAATAACTACTAACAAATTAACTACCAAAACAGAATAAATAACTACCAATAGTGTGCTCAAACCAAAGAGTGTGTATTGATCAAAATTATCAAATGAATACTTTTTTATTTTTTAAAATTTCTTTAATTAATGTTCAAATTTTATCCAATTAAAATTATATATAATGAAATATTTACAAATCACTATTAAAATCTTATATCAATCCTGAGGAGTTAATTAATCAAGTTTAACAAGATAAAGTCTTGCAGTTGACATGTCACAAATTCAAGTTCCCACTCATTTTTTTGGGACAAGGTAAATATAAATTTTTTATGACTCTTTGAATCCAAAAAAATATATATATATCCCTTAAATATTATTCTCTTACCTAAAATATATGCATAGAAAAAGAAAATCAACTTGTTAAATGTGTTCTTATAAGAACCATTTAATAAGAAATAAAAGTAACTATATTCTTAATTTATATTTTTATAGTACACTTGTATTAATAATTAGGACAAAACTTAGGTCCATTTCCTTATATCCTTGATATCCAGTTTACCAATCAAATATTACCACCTGTTATTTTTTCCTTATCAACAATGTATGATTAAACAATGTTAATCACTCCAGCGAGCGCACGAAATAAAATCACATTCCTTGTGTTGTTTTGCATCCCCTTTAACATGGATATAACACTTGTTATACTAATTATATATTAGCAGTGCTTATTTTTGTTATGGTTGTTGGTACTGCCGCCAGCGACATAAAGGTTATTGATGAGATCACCGAATGTAAAAAGGATCTTGAAGGCTTCTGTGAGTCTGTGACTAGACTATGATGGTGCAAACTAACAAAGTTTCAGTAAAAGGAAATGAAGATGAGAACAGAAAAGGAGGAAGATGAATTCTTCATGATGAAAAGAATGAAAAAGGAATTTTTATTAAGTGATCAGAAACAATACAAACTCAGAATATATACCATCCAGCAAAAATAGAAAAACGAACTAAAACAGAAAACCAGCCAGCTAAGCTAACAACAGAATAACAAACTAATCTGTTTCACTAACTGAATTTAACTGAATTTTATCACCCCCCTCAAGCTGGAATGGTTATATCTTCCAATCCAAGCTTGGAAATATGCTTCTGAAACAGCTTTGGTGGAAGAGCTTTAGTGAAGACATCTGCCACTTGAATAGAAGAAGATATAGGCATGAGATGGATTAGCCCTTTTTGAACCTTCTCTCTGATGTAATGACAATCCAATTCGAGATGCTTTGTTCTCTCATGAAAAACAGGATTGTTGGCAATGTGATTAGCTGATAAATTATCACAGAAGATCCTAATTGCCTCAGGTTGAGTGACCTGCAGATCCTTCAGCAAATAATCAATCCATTGAGCTTCTGCAGCTGCCTGACTAAGAGCTCTATATTCCGATTCAGATGAAGACTTGGATACAGTAGCTTGATTTTTACTTCTCCAAGATATAAGGCTAGATCCTATAAAGGAACATAATCCAATGACAGATTTTCTTGTGTCTGGGCAACCTGCCCAATCAGCATCAACAAAACCTTTGAGGAGCAAATCAGATTTGGCAGGGAAAAGAACTCCCTTTCCAGGAGACTTCTTTAGAAATCTGAGAATCCTCTTGGTAGCAAATAGATGTTTGTCAAGGGGAGAATTAACAAACTGACTTAGATTATGCACACTGTGACATATGTCAGGTTTGGTATGGGTAAGGTATAATAACCTCCCAATAAGCCTTCTGAAGATGTCAGGTTCCTTTAGAGGGACTCATTCTGATTTTCTATGCTTGAAGTGATAGTCCATAGGTGTGGTGACAGGTTTAGCTTGTTCAAGGTTCATTTCCATGATAAGATCCATGGCATATTTCCTTTGGCTTAAATGTATTCCTTTGCTTGATCTAGCTATCTCCATGCCAAGAAAGTATCTTGCAACTCCAAGATCCTTGATAGAGAATTCTGAATCAAGCTTTTCTTTAATATCTTCTATCTCTGCTAAGTTGTTTCCTGCCAATAAAAGGTCATCAACATAAATTAGTAAGACAGTGAAGTTTTCATTAGAGATTTTTGTAAACAAAGAGTGATCAGCCATGGATTGTTTATATCCATGTTGGATCAGAAAACTTGTAAGTTTGATGTTCCATTCTATGTTGGCTTGTTTCAATCCATAAAGGGATTTAGTAAGCTTGCAGGCAAGAGAAGGGTCATCAACCTTAAGACCACATGGTATTTTCATATAAACTTCTTCCTTGAGGTCTCCATGAAGGAAGGCAGTATTTATGTCCAGTTGGTGTAAGTGCCACCCATTAGCAGCAGTGACAGCAAGAAGAAGCCTTATTGTTGTCATTTTAACCACTGGACTAAAGGTTTCAGAATAATCAAGCCCAATTGTTTGAGAGAAGCCCTTGGCCACCAATCTAGCTTTATGTCTTTCTAAAGTTCCATCACTTTTTCTTTTGGTTTTAAACACCCACTTGGAACCAATAGCCTTCTTTCCTTGAGGTAACTGAACTAAGGTCCAAGTTCTGTTTGCTTCTAGGGCCTTTAATTCTGCCTCAATAGCCTTTCTCCAGCAAACATGCTTGACAGCTTCCTGATAAGTTTCTGGATCAAGGTCGAATTTATTGTGAGGCAATAATTTTTGTAGGTAGGAGAGAATTTTTCATAAGAAATAACACTGGACATAGAGTGTTTTGAGTTTCTGGTTTGAACATGGTTTAATTTAGGAAGAGAGCAGTGATAATCTTGCAAGTAGGTTGGCTCTCTCCTTTCTCTAACAGATCTTCTTGGAGGATCTGTTTGTTGATTTGTTGGTAAAAGACCTCCTTGGTTTTGACTTTCATTGTTGGAAATATCTAGAATTTGATCCTGGTGATCAACATCATTGTGCTGGGAATATGATCCAGCATGTGTTGATGTTTGAGGATTATGATCATCTAGATCATGTTGCTGCAAAAAAGGTAAGTCAGTAGTTTCTATAAAATCAGAAATAAGAGGTTCAAGAAGGAAATCATTTTCCTTATTTAAAGGGGCAGATATGTAATCTGTTTCTTTAACAATATTTCTATAAGGAAAAATCTTTTCATAGAAAACAACATTTCTACTTATGAAAGTCTCCCTACTTTTCATGTCATACAGAATATAGCCTTTAATTCCAGGTTTGAAGCCTAAAAATATGCATTTTCTAGCCCTATAATCTAATTTCTTTGTATTGGAAGACAAAGTAGAAGCATAACATAAACACCCAAAAGATTTGAAATCATTTATGTTAGAAACCTTATTGAAAACCAATTCATGAGGAGAGATATTACCAATAAGCTTGCTAGGAAGTCTATTAATTATGTAGACAGCATGGGCAATTCCATAGCACCAAAAAACCTTTGGAATGTTTGAATGAATGAGAATGGCTCTAGCTATATTAAGAATATGCCGGTGTCTCCTTTCTACACGACCATTTTGTTGAGGACACTTAACACAACTTCTTTGATGCTCTATTCCCTTTGAAGCAAAGAAGTCCTTAAGCATGAATTCAGGCCCATTGTCTGACCTGATACACTTAATTCTTCTTTCAAATTGATTTTCAACAAGGCTAACAAAAGATTTAACAAGCTGTGATGTTTCAGATTTAAGTTTCATAAAGAAAATCTATATATGTCTACTTTTATCATCAACAACAGTTAAAAAATACTTGTTGCCAAGAATAGAAGGGGTAGATAAAGGACCCCAAATGTCAATGTGAACAATATCAAACAAATTAGTAGCACAGGAGTTGCTCAAATTATAAGAAAGCCTTTTTTGTCTAGAAAAGTGACATGCATCACAAGGAACAACTTCTTTATTGAAATGAATAAAGGGATAATAGTGTTTGAGAATGTGATACTTGGTTCTTGGAGGATGTCCAAGTTTAATATGCCAAATGTCATCACTGTCAACTATTTTAACAATGTTATTCAAGACATTATTTGAAACAGAATCTGAAAAAGGAGCATGACTATCATTATTCCTCTTAATAGTGTAGAGGCCCCTTTTAAGATCAGCAACTCCAATCTTCTTCTAGGAGTTCATTTCCTGCAAATAACATTTATTGTCAGTAAAAATCAAGTTGCAGGACAAGGTGCTGCATAATTTAGATATAGAAATTAAGTTATAATTAAAAGAGGGTAAATAGAGAACATCAGTCAAGAAAATGTGCTGATTAATGAAAATAGTTCCTGCAAAACTAGCAGTGACATTGCTGCCATCAGGTAAGATAATGATAAGAGGTTTTATTGTTCTATAGGTAGAAAACATGTCCAGATTATTGCAAACATGATCAGTAGCTCCAGAGTCTAAAATCCAAGCAGTAGTTTTCTGCTTGGAGTGAAAGGTAAGGCAAATACCTGTCATTTCATCAGGAGAGAGAACCTGTGTTTGTTTGGGTATGGAGTGGATTTGATTGATGTTGTGATGTCCCTTTGTAGAGGAATTACTCTGCTGCAGTAAGGCCAACAAGCCTCTGTGTTGTTCTGGAGTGAAATCGAGACAATTGTCTTTGGGAGTCTTCTCTTGATCATAGCTCTCTGAACAACTTTCATCATCACTATCGCAACTATTATCTCCTTAGGTTGTGAAGTTGTTAACAACATTATTTTTCTTGAAGTGAGGAGGCAGCCCATTCTTTTTAAAACAATTGTCTATAGTGTGGCCATTACGACCACAATGATTACAATACTTGGCACTGTAGCCCTTTCCATAGACCTTATTAATGGAGGGAGATTTATAGGATTTGTCCTTGTTCTTAGGTTTACTATAAGAGGTAGTGTTAGAAAGAATTCTGATATCTTAACCTATCTTACTAATTTCTCTTTCTTGTTGGCAAAGAAGGTAGAAAACTCTATTGATGTCAGGTAAGGGTTCCATAAGCATAATTTGGGATCTAACTCCAGCATACTCATCACTGAGACCCTTAAGAAACCTAATAACACAGTCATTATCTCTATAAATTCTACAGGGACATTGAACATCGCATTTGCACCCTGGGATAGGCCTAAATTGTTCCAATTCTTGCCAAAGAATCTTCATATGTGTATAATAGTCAGTGATGGATAACTCATCTTGTTTAGTCCTATAAATCTCTTCTTGAAGGTCAGAGATACAGAAAGCATCACCTTGATAAAACCTTGCATGAAGATCCTTCCAAATATCATAAGCATTTTGAATCCACAGGACACTGTGCGCAATGGAGGGATCAAGAGATCTATTGAGCCAAGACCGAACAAGGGTATTGCATCTGTCCCAGGCAGGAAATTTCTTGTCATCCTTTGGAGGCCTTTTGATGGAACCATCAACAAAATCAATTTTGTTCTTGGTTTTAAGAGCAAGACTCATCTCCTCATGCCAAGTGTGAAAATTCTTGCGAGTAAGAAGAACAAAAACAAGAACAGAAGATGGATTTTCATTGGGATGGATATAATATGGTGAAAGAGAGGGATCTTCCTTGCCATCAGCCATGGCATAAACAGGAAGAAAGGAAAGAGAACAAAGAGCGGAAGCTTAAACTCCTAAGGAGCTCTTGATACCATAACAAAGTTTCAGTAAAAGGAAATGAAGATGAGAACAGAAAAGGAAGAAGATGAATTCTTCATGATGAAAAGAATGAAAAAGGAATTTTTATTAAGTGATCAGAAACAATACAAACTCAGAATATATACCAGCCAGCAAAAACAGAAAAACGAACTAAAACAGAAAACCAGCCAGCTAAGCTAACAACAGAATAACAAACTAATTTGTTTCACTAACTGAATTTAACTGAATTTTATCACAAACAAAGAGTTCGTGAGAGAGAATAAAAAGTGCCGAGAGGGCGCGAAGCTTCAATGAGCTCCGACAATAACTCATCCCCAATACATTGAGTGATACAATCAAAGATAACAAAGAAAGAAAATGTGAGAAATCAAAATGGTGATTAGAAACGTCATTTTAACTCTGTTTACTATAACTGTAAAAGCTGGAAACAAATATGTGTAAGTGACGATATTTTATTGGAGAACTGGATGGCATGGATATAAAGCACTGGACCTAAGTTTTGTCCTAATAATTATCCATCCAATTTATGAAACACCTATCAATAACGTAAAATCTTTAGACAAATTACTCCTTTTGTAATACTTTACGAAATAAAAGTGTAACAATCACTCTCTTAATGTTATTAATTGAGTGTAAAATTAAATGCTGACTAATATAATATCTCATGTAATTGGGAAAGATTAAAGCATTATCTCATGTAAACCATGAATTGATTCTATTTTCTTCATGATTTCTGCCAGGTTCAAAATCTTCTTATTTAATTTAAATGAACTGAAGTTGGTTCAAGTGTATATACTTGAATACCCTTACTCAAGGTTTTCGGGTTGGAGTCTTATGGATGGAAAAAAAAAATACTTTTAGAGAGTCAACCATACCATGATGTGGATGTTCCGGATCAAGTAAAATTGTCTTCCATACAAATACCTTGTGATTTAAATAAAAATTATTCTTATTAAGTTTTGTATCATATTAAATCTAAGCTAGAGAAGTGCTATATGCATGACACGAATAGAAACTCAAGAAATTGCCACGAAGCGTTATGCACAGTTGTTTTATTTTTTGAAATAAATAAAAACTAAAATAAAAAACTAGGATTAATAATGATTACTCCGTCAATTGGGTTGATTCAAGTGGTACATGTTTGATTCTCTCTAAGCCCCTGTTTGGTGTAGCAGAAATGGGGGGAAGTGAATTAAGATGGGTGGAAGTGGAGGGAAATAGACCTACTTCCTTTGTTTGGTGGCACAGTGAAAATGTGGAGAAATGCACTTTAATGGTGGGTCCCATGCCAAGTTATATTTCTCTGCAAAACAGGCGAGAAATGTAGAGAAATTGAGTTGTGTGATACAATAATCGATTATTTTGTATCAATAATCAATTATTTTGGTTCTGGAATACAAAACAAAATTCACATTTCTCTTCTATTTCTCACCTATTTCACTCACACCAAACAACCTACTTTCACATTTCTCTTCTATTTCTCACCCATTTCACTCACACCAAACAACCCTTATTTCTTCTCTATTTCACCTCTATTTCTCTTTCCTCCCACTTCTCTTCTACCCATTTCTCTTCTCACCATTTCTATAATATCACCAAACAAAGCATAAGTGAGATTTTGGATTCGAGTCTTATAGATGAAAAAAATCCCCACCATAACGTGGATGTTCTCACCTCGAATAAGATTACCTCCCGTACATGTTGTTAAAAAAAAAGAGTTATAATGAATTCGTAGGATTTCGTATGCAAATTTTCCATGCGGTTTATCAATTTCCTACTTGCAATCAATATTTAATAATTGAAATATTAATGAAAACTTAATTTATTAAATATCAGATGAACTTTTTCGTCATGATATTTCTTTAATTTCATTTAAATAGAAATTCATCCTATTTATAAGGTAATGATTGAAATTTTTTTATAGTCTCGTTTATAAAATAAAATATATAAATTAGCAGTTAATATTTTTTTATATTTATTATTGTTGATTATTGGAAATTTTAAATTAACATAATTATTATTGTAATGTAATTTAATTTTAAATAAGATAAATTTAAACTATTGTAAAATAAATTTTTAAAAATTAATATATTAATTATTTTTTTAATATATATAATTTCATCTGAATTATCTTTATAAATAGAATTATAAAAAATATCACTCTTCTTGAGAATGAATCCGACAAACGTCATTTTCCTTATTCAAATGATCATAGACACAAAGTATAGTCACACAAAATATATATATATATATATATATATATATATATATATATATATATATATATATATAAACTATACGAAGGGCCGAAGTACAGGTTTAAAATTGAATTGATATTTATATATATAATACACGGGAAGAAGGTGTGGGAAATGAGTGAACAACGACAATGGAAATGCATAGTTTTAATTTACATGTGATGAAAAAAGAATATACGGGACACTGATCAGCTCTCAGCACTTGGTGCCACGAACATTTTGTTTGTACCATCTTCCTTCACTCTATACCCTGAAAACAATATTGTTGATATCAAGGAGCATTATCACCTCCATTTGCGTGGGCCAGCCATGCCTAGCTTTGTTATTTATGCTGGTATACATTGCCTTTTCCTTCATACCTGTATTGTTAATGTCAATTTAATTATTGCTATCACATGCGTAAATTCTATGATGGTACTATAGGCTAGCTGGTGCAACATTTATTCAAAATATGTGTGTGTCATTCGAATCTTGAAGTCTTTATTTTGGAGAGAGAATTTTACTTGATTCTGAGTAGATATAAGATATCCAGTCAAACATAAAAAAAAAAAAAAACTGTGATTAATTAATTACACAATGCCCTCTCAAGTTTGAATTAGTAAGTATAGACATTTAAAATAGATTTAATCAGTCTATTATTAAGGTGTGTTTGGTAAAATTAGCTAATAAGCTAGTTTTTACCTGATAAATTAGTTGCTAGCTGATAAACTAGTTTATTGAATTAGAAATGTTTGGTAAAATTAGCTGATAAGCTAATTGGTAAATGTAAAATGACATAAAAAGCATAACTAAATAAGTTTTATTATATAAATTCTATTTTTATTTTCTAAACAAAAATATGTTATTATGTAATTATAATTTTAGATTTTTTAAAAAATAACTAACTTTTTATTAAACATTTTAGTGATAAAATATTTAACTAAAAATTAAAATAAATAATGAAATTTATAAAATAAATAATATAATATAAAAAATTCATAAAATAATAAAAAAAAAATAACAATTTAATTAATTCATAATTTTTTAAATTACTTATTATATAGGTGATAATAGGTAAAAAAAATTGAAAGATTTTTGTCACTAAAATTGAAAATAGGTAATAATAAGTAAAAAGAAATTAAGGATAATAAGGGAAATATATTAAAATATAAAGGAAAGTAATGGAAGAAAATCAAATAAGCTATAATCTATAAACTAGAAGCTAATTGAAGTAGTTTGTAACTTATAAGCTAGCTAAAAGCTCCTAAAATAAGTTAATTTGAGAGGTACCTTATCAAACATTTTTGTGCTAACTTATTGGCCTTGTCAAATATACTCTAAGTAAGATTAATTTTTCTTAAAACACTCCAGCCTTTCCTTTCCTAATTAATTGAAAATATATGTATATAGTTTTAACTGAGATCACTAGTGGTGTCGTAGTAGAAATGAACAGTAATTTTAAACAAATTCACTCATATAAACATTATTATTTGAGATGCGCTATATAAGAATAGTATCATGTACACTTTTAAAATTTATGAAAATATGAACCATTTAATTATAAATTTATTATTATTTAAATTTTATAAGATTTAACATAAATCATTAATATAATAAATAATTATAATTTAATGTGATTGAACAAATAAAAATTATATTTTATTTAAAGTTATTAATGATGTAAGAGTGTTAAAGTGTTATTCAGGTCTAACTTGTTCTTAAAGAGGCGAGATGAATGGAGCAAGATAACATATCATGTGTTCAAATATACCAATTCATTCAAATAAAAAAAAAAAAAATACCAATTCATCTTTCTATAAGTGACTTCAAGACTTCTTTTGACTCAGATTGATGAGATATAATTCCCTTACCCTAATAAATTAATTTTTTGACCGATTCCATTGATAATCGCTATAATAAGGGAGAATAAATTAAAGCTTATATATTAAAGAACAAAATTAAACCTAGTTGACATGAAATTCCTCTTATTCTACATCTTCATACGTGTGTGTGTATAAGCTCCACGTATTCTACATGCAGGGCTACTATGTAACAAAGTTGACAGACACTGCCTGTCATCAGTTGTCCGTTTTAACTTTAAACAAACATTGAAAATACAATAACTTTTAAAATTTGTATTATATTAAACATTATATTTTAAAAATATTAGTGGATCAGTAATTAGTAAGATTTTCCAGTTTTAATTATTGTTCTAAGATTTTTTTTTTAACCACAGGTATCCTCCATTATAGGCAATCATGTTTGAACCAGGAACATCCACATCATGGTAGGGCTAGCTTTCTCAGCGGGGATTTTTTCCATGTACAAGACTCGAACCGAAACCTTGCTTAAGGAAAATCAAACATGTACCATTCGAATCAACCTCATTGTTTTGGTCTACGATTTGAACAGCTGCGTTGGATACTCTACTAACAATATTACATATAGTATTTACATGATATTATTGAACTTTTAACATGAATAAATTTACATATATAGCATCTGCCTCTTTAATTATTATGAACAACTTAATTAGTTCCCAATTATATTCCCACGTTGTATAGTGCGCGCCGGTGGTTGATATCAGACAAACGCATACCCCGGTTGTTACGGGCCGAAGATAGAGAAGAATGTTCGCAATGGCACTTGAAAAGAGATGGCCGTGATCGAGATTCGTCCACAACTTCCATCATGGAAAATTGACTGTTACCACTTCATTACCACAATATTATATAATTTATAATCTTATGATGCTTGACCAAGCTGACTAGTAAATTAAATGTGACAACCATAAAAGTGACAACTGCGAAATATTCTCAGATTTTTCTTATTTTTAATCTATTTTTTTTAAATAGTGAAAATAATATTTTTAATTTTTAACATTTCTTACATACATTTTAAAAATAAAAAGTAATATTGTATAATTATTAATAAAAATAAAAAATTATTAGTTTGAGTATTTTATTAGTATAAATAAGTATTTATGTTTTGTCTTTTATATCAACACTAAAAATAATACTATATTCAGAATTCAAAAATTTAATTATTTTTTATTTCTCTTTCTTATTTCTCATCCTAATTAAAATCTATAATGTCAATTATTACTTAAAAATAAATAAATAATAATATAATTAATTAATAAATATTTTGCATGTTACATGATATTTTTAAATTTTAAAAATATGAATTATAAAAATTAGGAAAATAATATTTAAAATTATAAAAGAGATATGTATAAATTATAAAAATAAGATTTGAAACTAAAAAATGAAAATAAATAATATGAATTAAGATTTATTGTTTCTTGTGTCCGTTAATTAATTAACTAAATAATTAATATATGTGTTAAAATTTACATTTATGAATATTAAATTTACAGTCATGAAAATTTTTGATATTGATGATATAAAAAATCATGATGAACTAAATTTAAGTAATAATATTTAATAAAAAATAAAAATATAAAAAGTGAGATTCTTAATTTTGAAAATAATGCAATGCATTAAAAAAGGATGAAATATATTTTTTTTATATTTTTCTAAAATATACATGATTTGATTTTCTTCCTTGTAATTTTTTTGGTTTTGTTCCTAACAAAATAAGAAGTTGTTATTGTTGGTTCTTGATTTCAACAAGATTACCATGATTTGTATATTTTGTGAGGATTAAAATAATAAAAAATATTTACAAAAGACTAAAATCAAAATGAATGTATCTACTTATAAGGATTCAAAATTAATTATACAAACCAAAATGTCACATTACGACAAATGTGTAGGAGTAGGAACATCCCTATCAAATAAAAATTATTCATTTCACAATTTTATTTTTATAAATATTTTCATTTATTTATTTTAGGGTAAAACAGATATTTTAAAACTCATCAATAATTTTTATAATAAAGAAAAAATATATTTTCACACTAAAAAAATTATGTGTGGAAGTGTAGGGAGAGCTAGAGAGATATGGAAAGAAAAATAAATTGAAGAGAAAGAAAATGAAAGATGTAAGTCATGTAACAATTGATTTGATGAAAAAGTAAATGAAAGATGGGACGAAAAAGTGGGTATAAAAGGGAAAAAAATAAAAGTTGTAAAATAAGACTCAATTTGGATAAACTTATGTAGAATAACTTTAAAGAGAATAAGATAAAATAAACTAGAAGGTAAAATAAATCCAATTTCTTTCATTAAGTTGACATTAATTAGTCTTTGCAACTTAATTTTTCTAAAAGGTGATGAGTGAGCTTATGGAAAAATTAAGTACAAAGACTAGATTCAACTTAGAAAAAGAAGTCGGATTCATTTTACTCTTTCATTCATATTTTTTTCTTATAAATTCTCATATATAAATTCATTCAAACTGACTCTAACTAATTACATTATGATTATTATATATGTGTTCAGTTTTCATTTATATAATATATATAATGAAATTATTTTTGGATTTATTTATAACTTAAGGTGTATTTAATTTTCTTTAATTAAAATTACATTTTAAACATTTTCAACATGATTCTAGATAATATTAATCTAAATTCAAGTAAACGTATTTTTTATATATAGAAATCAAATATATATTTAGGTGGGCTTAAACTCTAGTACCCGAATATCCACTTGATTTAATTTCGATGGAGCTGTTTCTTCTAGCTCGCCAACATATATGAGCTCATCCTATCACATGATATTATCCTTCTATTCTAGTTTGGTTTATCAAGTAAATCAATATATTTGGCCAAAGGAAAACTACGTGCTTGTCACCCCCAGATATAAAAATAAATATATTGAATAAATGATCATATATATCTGGGGAAAAATAGGAAAAGAATAAATGAAAAATCTTATCCTTGAGAAAGTGTTTTCATAAAGATCAACATTATTTCTCCTTTGTCATCCTCTCATTGCAATTAGAAATATAAAATATCGATTTATCACATTGCACCAATACTGGCTCTTAACAAGTGAACCAACCACCAATTTACATGCTGATCATATATACGTAATGCAATACTTTACACGTCAAATCATTAGTCGTACGTGCCGCACTCTCATGCACCAATACAAATTCTTTGGTTCTTTGCCCATGCTATCCTTATCTTATGTTTTCTTCTCGTGATTTATGATCTATGAGTCAGAGCCAACATGTCGCTTCCACATAATCTTCCTTATTCCTTCCTTTGAGCGTCATTCACGTCACATGGACTCTTGGCCTCGAGTCAACTTAATTGCCCACCCTAATTTGAAAAAATCATATACTATACCACTCTTTTGCCATGTTTCATAACGTCAAATTCGGCCAATTGTCTAACTTGGGTGTCCGTTATTGCAATTTCATCTAGAATTCTCCCCTTTGGTGTTTGGGAAATTAAGGAATCGACATCGGATGAATGAAGTGATCAAAATTCCAGAATTTATTTTGAGGGAAAAAAACTAACTTTGGAGGAAGCACTATTTCTAGCTATGTTCCTCCCAGTTACACCAATTTTTCCTTCGAATATGACTCGTGTGTTTGTTAATAACTTGCATTATTCAGACGCGAAACTTCTATACACGCTCTTTTCATTGTTAGTTGTATGCATGATTTACTATACACTTAGTCAAGCTTAGTAAAAAGGATTTTTTTAGTGTACTGGGAAAATAATAAGGTTTAGATCTAAAACATCACGTTAAACTATCTAAATCTAGTAAAAAGCATTTGATTATAAAAATATTTTCAGTTTTAATTATAAAAACATCACATTATTTTTTATTTTTTAAATTTTAATTTGTATAGAAAAATAGTAAAACAATTTTATATTAGTTTATTTATTTTCTATATAAAATTCTAAAATTAATATTAAATATAATTAAAATTAAAAAACAAAAAAACGTTTTTCGGAAGTAATGAGTGTCTAGTTTTTATTGAAATAAATTTCCATTTATATTCCGTAATCAGTTGTATGCTAATAATACCACTTATTATTAGCATTTTTCTTAATAAAAAGCAAGCTGGATAAGAATTGGGCATTTTGTCAGCAAATGAACTCCCAATCTCTAACAGACAATCATGATTCGGATAGTCCCAATTGGAGTTAGGTACATCACCTAAAAGCAAGCTATCTGCTTTTATTGTAATAAACACTACTTTTATCATTGCTGTGATGAAAAATTAAGACATTCACCCACCCATCACATCCTGCACAAATGCACTCTAACCTTAAACCCACCTCCCTTTTCTGGGTTCTAAAAGTTGCACAAACAACAAATAATTAAGAATCTTTATCTCTATCCCAAAAAATAAAAATTAAAAATAAAAGTACAATCATAATATCATTGTTCTGTGTGTATTCCCCTTTTTCTTCTGTCTCTGTTAATGGGTAATATATTGTTCCTTTTGAGGTACTTGTTACGCTAGTAATAAAAGATCCTTTTGAAACTTATCTACATTACTATATATCCTTTTGGCATATTTTGAGATGAAAACGCGCGCAGTCACAATTGGCCTGTATATTTGTTTTGTTTTTAAATGTTGTTAAGAGACGTCACAATTGCAAACTTCGTTTCATATCGGATTCTTTTGCAAGGGAATATTCTTTTAAAAAAGTGTCCTAACTCCTAACATAGATTATTTAGGTGATGAAAATTGTAAAAAAACATCTCACTATATAATAGCATCCGAGTTTGCCTAGTTAACCTGCATGTGATTTCAGTACCCCTGATTTGATTGGGTTTGGTGATAAGAGTACTGGAACACGTGGTTATCCTGCAACTTGGTTAATTGCCTGCTCTCATATATGCATTGTATTTAGATTATCTTTTGTTCTTGAATCACAAAATATGGTTCTGTTGGTTAAAAAAGACATAATTTTTGTCATATAAAGATTCACCTTCACCATAATTGATCGCCAGCTTCATATATAGATTATATTAAAAAAATAAAATCTTTATCAAACTCATTATTATTATATATATATATATAGCATTTCTTAGTAAAAAAATCAGCATGTATCGATTTTACATTTTATGAAAGAAAATAATAATTGAAATTTTCTGGATGAATCACAAAGACACATAATTATGACGTGTTTTCATTATAGTCATATGTAAAGAATTAAATTAGAACGTGTACAAGGTTACATGATGATTTGCACTACAAGAAAATCGCAATTTAGCGACGACCATGGACTGTCATTATATAAGAAAAAGTCATTTTACGTAGCGACGACATAGAGACGACCACGTGGACATCGCTATAAAACTCGTCGTAAATACAGTAGCGACGAGAAAAGTGAGACGTCGCTACGTAGAGACGGCCTAGTCATCGCTGAAGCCGTTTCTAAAAACATGGTTGTCACTACGAATAATTTTTTTTAAAATTTTTTTTTATCTAGAGACGGCTTTAGTGTCGGCCATGACCGTCGCTACAGGTAAATTTTTTTAAAATTAAATTTATTATTATTTCTTTTATTTTAATAATTTATTAATTTCTTAAATTTATTATTTATTTTATTATTTATTAATTTTAAAATTATAAAAACAATACTAAATAAAAAACATATATATATATATACACACACATAATCTGTTCAAAAATAATACAATAAAACCATAAAAGAAATAATGAAAAAGAAATCAATGGCGGTGGCGACGCTGGGGCTGTGGTGGGGTCGACTCGTCCTCATCATCCAACGGTAGGTCATCTAGGGCAGCATCATAGTGGGGGTGCGGCTATGCCTGAGACTCAGTTGGAGCCTGAGCGTCCAACAACTACTGCATCTGTCGTCGGAGTCGTCCTAACTCGTCCTTCAACTCTGCAGTCTTTGCCATGGCCTGGCGAGACTACTCTCTCTTGCTTCATTGACTTCCTGGCGCAGCGCCTCATCAATTGAATGTCGTGACCCGGACCCGTCAGTACTCCTGCCGAGGTGAGCCCGGAACTCCTGAGTCAAGCTGGTCACACCTGGACGAATGTTGGAGGCCAAGTCCTCGGTGCCATAACAACGACCTCGGGTCTTGCCACCCGCAACATCCCTCCAGATCTCCAGTTGGGTGGAGGCATCAGTCATGGAGGTGTCCCCCATCTGTGACTCCACCTCCCTTAGGCGCTCCTTGTAATTTGTCTGTTGAGGTAAAAGTAAAATTAGTTATTAGTTATATATTCAATTGCATAAATATGAAATTATATAAAATAACACTTATAAAAAACACTTACATAGGTGGACCGCGCCCAGTCATCTACCCAGCCACCACCCTTTTTGGTGTGGGTGGCAGCAAAAAACTCGTCCAGCTCTACCTCCCACCCAAGTTGTCGTCGCTACACAGGAAAATTACACAAATTAATATAACAACAAATAGAAACATAATACAAAAGAGTGTTTGTTTATACATACCATATCCAACGCCACCTCATGGTGGGCTCTACGGCTCGTGGTGTGGACTGCCCCCCGCGTTGAGAAGCCTGATTGCTCTTGTTACAATCGGACTTCCCCTTGAATTCCGCAGAGTCCCAGTAAGCCAAAAGACCCTCACAGACCTCCTCACCACACCATATGGGCCTCTTCCCAGCCTTCCGAGCATTGTTCACCATATCTCGAAGGCGATGAGCAACCCTATTCTCGTACACCTTCTTGGTTTGGGCCTTATCAGAAGGGTCCCAAATAACTCGACTTTGAAAAAATTATTAGCGTGTGATGGCCATGGAACTAACGTCGACTATTTGCGACGGCTAGGCTGACGCTACATATATAGCGTCGGCAGTAAAATTAAAGTCATCGCTACTGCATTGACGACGGGGCTTTTAATTAGCGATGGTCGGTGCGTTGTCGCTTGGTCGTCGCTAATTATGAAATAACGACGGTTTTTCCCTGTAGTAGCGACCAAACTAAAAATCAATTTTCTTATAGTGAATAGTAGCTATTATAGGTGGTTACGTCACACTCAACCTAATATGTGGGAGTGTAACAATAGTTATATATGAAGACTTGGTCAAATAGGCCCTAAGCAAACAGACAGCTTATCCCAGTTAGCATGACAATTATATACTGAGTAAAGGTCTATAAATATATAGTGAAAGGGAATCAATGAACAAAGATCGGCAAACTGAATTCTCAAACACAAGAAACCCCAACGTCCACACTTAGAGACCAAGGCAACTCGATCAATACAAGAAAGTAGGAACTACAAATCCCATTTTCGTTTTAAGTGTAATGTTACTTTGTTAAATCCCATAGATCAAAATTGCTACAATCTTCTTCTCCTCCTACTTCTATGCCTCTATACTGTTTCATTGCATCAAACTATGCTTTAAAGGACTATTTTAGATAGGGCTGTGCAAAAAATCCATTTGAACCGAACCACACCATAAACCCAACCGAACCAAACCATAATTATCCAAACTGCCGAACCTAAACTGAACCATTTGAACCAATTTTTTAAAAGCAGTGCTAAATTGAACCGTTTGCTTATCCAGTTCAGAAAACCAAATCCAAACTCACTAATCCATAACAATCTTAAAAGAAAAAAGACATTTCGCACAAACATTCCGCACCAATCTGATCTGAGTTCTCTAGTCTCAACTCTCATTCTCTCAACTCTCATCCCCTTCAACCTCCAAACCCTAAATCCCCAAATCAACTCTGCGACTGAACCCTAAATCCTCAATCGCACATCACGCATGGATTACAAGGTTGCAATTGTTCCCAAATCGTTCTTCACTAGGCTGCAATCTCATCGTTCGCGGGTCTCTACGTCCTCCACAGGGATTACAAGGATGCGCAACAACAATCCTTTACAAGGTTGCTCATCATTCGCGAGTCTCATCCTCCACAGGTATCTATTTTTGTTGCGCAAGACCCAACATAGTTCGCACTTCGCGGGTTCGCATGCACGCCATGTTTCTTTGCATTTTAACCCCTGCAACATAGTTTAAGCTTGCATTTTAATCGCTGAGTGTGTGTATGAAACATGGGATGATCATGTTTATAACATATTTGTTTTGTATGTTCACAAGATTAGGAAGGATCCATTGAGGTAGCTGGAAGACAAGTATACAATGAAGAGTGAATACCTTACAGTAACATTAAAATCCCTCCTTATCTTTTATTTTTCTTTCAGTTTTGCTTCAACTTTAGTTTTTTCAAAATTTCATTATCATCGATGTCCCTGATTCTTGCTCAAGTGATTTACAATGAGTGATCAGGAATGGGTATTTTCGCATGAGGGAAATTAATACTTTGCCCAAGTTATTATCTAAGAATTGAGATTCAAATTTGAGTAGTAGAAAAAATAGTATACTTCTTTAATTATTTGATTCTTTTTGCCTGACACAGTAACTCTTTGATTATTGAGATCAAATATATACAATTGTAAAATTATAATGTTACTTGCTAATTGCTATTGGCTTGCTCAGCTTTAGTTTACAAACTGTTTGGTATACCATATTTATGCAAAATTAATAACTAATGACCGCCGTCAAAATTTAGTGAAATAAAGTTCTTGCATTGCTTTCCTGTCCATGAAAAAATTGTAATATTTGCAATATCATTACTTTAGTATAAGTTAACTCTCAGACTTTGAGGTTCACCAGTAATGTGGGAACTATTTTATGGTTCACTACTATATAATTGTTGCTGTTGGGAATAACATGTGACATATTAGGAAATGAACAGAGTCCCAGATCTTCAATCATCATTAGGAGTTTAAGAGTATATAAGTTTAAGGGTATATTATCCATAATCATAAACATACTATTTCATTCTGTTGTTGGATATGTTGGAAATGAACAGAGTCCCACGTTAGGAAGTTTAAGGGTATATAAGTTTGAGTGTTATGAATCTTAATTAACATGACATTTTTGGGTAAACAAACATTGATCTTAATGCTCACATTGAAAATTATTGGCCTTTGCTTCTTTTTCATATTTATTCTTTAGATAATGTTTATTGATAGGAAACTAATTTGTTTTTTTTCAGCAAAATTAAATAATATTAACATCATACCAGCTCTAACCAGTAACATTAACATCCCTTCTTATCTTTAATTTTTCTTTAATTATTTGATTCTTTTTGGTTTATAATTGAAGCATGGGAAAACAAATTTCCGTAAGCTAAAAAACTTAAGTATTAGTAAGATCATACATCTTTGTTTATAATTTGGTTTATTATTTTAATCATTTATTTTCTTTTTGGATCATACATCTTTATTTCTCCACATGTTGAAATTAAGGAGTAACAAATCCATTCTTGTTTTAATAAAAAAAACTTAAATGCTTTTGACTTTTTAGCATTCCATATTAATACATATATGTTTAACTTTCTTAATTTCACAATACAACATTATCTTGCAGAATGAATTATGTAGAATTTCAGAATTTGATTATATATTTTTCTGTTTTAGCAAGAAGAGAACTATTAAGTATTAGTAAGATCATTTTTCTAATTCATACCCTCATTTGAATGTGAAGCACCAACACTTATGGCTAACCAAGGTGAATTTATGGCCTCTGAGACAGCGGAGCATATTGTCTCTACACTGCCCGCTGTCTCTAACACTGGTACTATGTTACCGCCTCGTTCTGTAGGGCGTAGAAATCGGTCTGAAGCTTGGAACCACTTGGAGAAGAAAACTAAATGTAATTATTGTTGTTGTTTGATCAAATTTGAGAATGGAACGAGTGCAATGTGAAATCATACAAGTAAATGTAAGAATAACCCAGACAAGGACAATGATATGAGCAAGAGGCAAAAATATGTTGCTTCCTCCGTGACAGAAGTCGGGTCTTCCCTTGTAGTACCCAAATTTGATCAACAAGTTTGTCGGGATGAAATGGTGAAGATGTTTATAGATATGGAGATTCCATTCCGACAAGTAAAGCATCCATCTTTCAAACGCTTTTTGAGTGTTGTGCAACCAAAGCTTGATGTCGTGTCACGAACTACGTTGGCACATGACATTTTGAAGTTGTGGCATGTAGAAAAGACAAAGCTGAAGAAGTTCCTTTCCCAACACTGTAAAAGAGTTTGTCTCACATATGACACGTGGACGTCTTCTCAAAATTTAAGTTATATGTGCTTGACCGGGCATTTTGTAGACAATGATTGGAAGCTGCAAAAGAAGGTGTTGAATTTTTGCTAAGTCACTAACCATTCGGGGAATACTGTGGCTAAGAAAGTGGAGCATTGCTTGAATGGTTGGGGGTTAACTCATGTCCTTAGCTTGACAGTAGATAATGCCTCATCCAAAGACGTTGGGATCCAACATCTCAAGAAAAGGTTGATTACTTGGAATAGCTTGGTTCTAAATGGAGATTATATTCACATGCGTTGTTGTGCGCATGTTTTGAATTTGATAGTGAAAGAGGATCTTAAAGAGATTGATGAATCTATTGAAAAAATTCGGGTTGCAGTTAAATATGTTAGATCCTTTCCATCAAGATTGGCTAGGTTCAAGGCATGTTTTTGTAAGGTCCAAGAATCCCTTAAAGAATGTTTTAATGATGACAACCAATCAAGGTTTACTTGAAATAATTCTGAACTTTAAAGACTAATGATTTTGTTCAAGTAAGTGTTCAGAAGATACAGGTAAACACTTGCAGAAGGTAAAATTGATCAATTGAAGCAAGAAAGGAATGACACTTATTTAAGAAGGAATGTCTTAGGATTGACAGGAATGACAAATCTGTGGCAAACAGATTTAATACATACTGAAAAGCAATAAGAAGTTCTCTGTCATCCCCCAGAAGATAAGAACAGCCTTTGAAAAGAAGAAATTATATTAAAATTATCTTAGAAGGAAGATTCATTTTAATGCAGCAAAAGAGAAGTTCTCTAATAGCTGCCAAGAAACATTTGAATCATCTTCTGTAAGGTGTAAAACCAAATATCAAAAGATGAATGGTTGTTCCCAAGAAGAACCTGAGGTTACTAAGTGTACAGAAGAAACAGAATGTCTTTTGAACAAAAAAAGAACAAATTGAATTCTATATCTTCTAAGGACAACTGTACAATAAACAAAAAGATACTCTCAAACAAGCTAATGATGAACATCAAGAAGATCTGGAAGAAGAATGAAGTTCCAGAAGCCCTGCAGAAGGAATGCATTGCTGCAGAAGATGCAAATAAGGCTAAATTCATGATAATCTTCTTCTTCTCATTTTCTCATGATTCCAATGGATCAATTAACTCAAGAATAAGTGAAAATACTATACTAGAAGGTTTCAGCTTGTTTGAAGAAGAATTGTCTTGAGAAACAGCCCAAAAACAGTCTGTAGAAGGAACCCTGCAGAAGGAAGAGCTGGTCAAACTTGACAGCTGTAAAGTTATACTTGTTCCAGCCCTCTATAAAAGGAGAGTTCCTCCACACTTGGAACCCACCTCACTCCAGAAGAAACATATAAATCTGCTGTTTCATTGCTCCTATCTTCTGGAAAATTTATCTCTCCTTCATGAGAGTGCTTTCTGGTCTGAAAAGCTTTGGAGAGGGTCTTGGCTCATCAATTTGCTTCTGCTGTGCAAGTATTGTAATAATTTGAGCCTTGTTTGTTTTTATTCCTTCTCATATTGATTGTAAAAGTCTCAAAAGAGATGTGCAGATGCATAACCCTCTTCTGAGCAATAAGGGAAAGGTTTTCCTGTGAGGTTTACTAAGATTAGGTGATCTCAGTGGGGTTACAGAATTTGCAGAAGATACTTGCAGTATTCTGGGTAGTGAATCTTCTACAGAAGGTTCTGCAGTTGATGATCAGTTGTAAAACTAAGTTAGTTGAGTTGTTGTTGGCCTGAAGAGGCAGGTAAAGAATACTAGTGGTAAGGTTACCCAAGAAGATTGTAAGTTGTTTGAAAGAGTGAGAAAATCCTACAGGTGTAGGGACTGGAGGTAGCCTCAGGTTGGAAGAGGTGAACCAGTATAAATTTATGTGTGTCATCTTCTTTACTCTCCCTCTTTATTATTATTGCACATTACCTAACTTGAGATATATATTCTAAATAATTAAAACAAGCTATCCATTACCTTCTGGAAGTTTATTTCTTTATACTTAGCCAAGGCAAACCCTTGAGCAGAAAAAGTATCAAAAGAAATTGCAGATAAAATTTATTCAATCATAATTCAACCCCCTTCTTGTGATTGAAGCCAAAACTTCAATTTTGAACAAGAGCGTACTGAATACAGGGGCTGGGCTTCCTTAGATGTTGAAACACAGTGGAATTCAACATTCCTTATGTTGGATGCTGCCTTTAAACACAAAAGAACATTTGAAGAGCTTAGCTTGGTAGACACCAAGTATGCTAATGAATTAGAAAAGGGAAATTGTGCTCCTACATCTGAAGATTGGGACCATGTTTGTGCACTTCTGCCATTTTTGAAGCTGTTTTATGAAACTACCCCACATATTTCTGGTTCGAACTATGTGACTAGTAATATGTATATGGTTGTAGTCCTTGGCATTGGGAAAAAATCAGACAAATGATTAATAATAGGGATGGGAGTATAAGCTCAATGGCACAAAAAATGAAGACAAAATATGATAAGTATTGGGGAAATCCTGATAAGTTGAATATGTTATCGTTGATTGCTCTTGTATTAGATCCTAGATACAAAATGAAGTTCATACATTGGCTGATCAATCAAACTTTTGATAGTGATGACGCATCTAATTTGAAAAATAATGTAGAAACGTGTTTGACATCACTTGTTGAGGAATACAATGGTGGGGTACTGGACTTTGAAGCTGACTCACAAAAGGCTCGATTGAATGAAGAAGGGGCTGATGATCCTTTTGAGTTTAGCCAATTTTACGATACAACCAGATGTGATAAAACTGAATTAGGTAGATACCTAGAGGAAGGCTTAGAGAATCAAGGAGAGTTGGATGTTCTAAATTGGTGGAGAGTAAACTCGAGTCGGTTTCCAATCCTTGCAAAAATTGAAAGAGATTTGTTGGCTATACCAGTGTCTATTGTGGCTTCTGAATCCACCTTTAGTACCGGTGGAAGAGTGCTTAATCCATACCAGAGTTCATTGACACCGCAAATAGTGGAGGCACTTATTTGTACACAAGATTGGCTCAAAGGAACACCCTCAGCATTGCTTGCAAATGAGGATTTTGGGCTCCTTGAGAATCTTGAACAAGGTAAGATGTTTTCTATTATGTTTTTCTTTGTTTTGCAGAAATGATTCCTCCATATTATTACATATTAACTAATGTTTTTTCTTTGTTTGTAGAAATGAAATCCTCCACAAGATGTTCAGTCAACTTCAATAGCACTTGATGATGATTGAAGATTGCTGCTTTTTTTTTAATCCTTTTGTATTGTTGTTGAAACTGTGTAATTCTGTCGATGGTTCTTCTATTTTTAAGACTCATTATTCTCCATTTATAGATATGTAATTCTGGTTTTTAAAGTCTGAACCGCATAGCTTTTGAACAAGTTGTAAGTTTGACTTTTAACTTTCTATCACTTAAATTTGGGTTGAGGGAAGTTATGTCCGTCCTCCTTGGACCTCCCCTTTCTAATGCTGATGAGTTGATATAGTATTGAGTTATTTCTGTGCCAGTATCTATTTTCTATGTATTTAACACATATCCTCTGTATATCTTTGCAAATGAGAGTGTCTACAAATTTAGTACTTTTCCTTGATTGCCCTGAAGAAGAGATGGTGAAACGGGTGCTGAGCCGTAATCAAGTTTTCATCAAAATCTTGAAGATTTAATTCCAGCAGCTGATTCTTCTGTCTGATATATGTTAATCATTTTATTGCAGGGTTGGATTGATGACAATATAGACACAATAAAGAAACGTCTTAAAGTATTTGAGGCACTAAATCTTCCTGTAATTGATTATTATGCAAAGAAAGGGAAACTTCACAGGGTAATCATATTTATTTTCAATGTTCAATTGAATTTAGAATTGGCCTTATTTAAGCTTCTGGTCAGAGAATTATATGTTCTGGATAATCAGAGAAAACCGTAGATAGAACTGGCCTTATTTTCAACGTTTTGTATGTTTTTTTTTACCTCATCTGATGATTGATATGATGTTGTTCTTTTTAATGCAACTTTTTCTTTGTCCCCATTGAAATTTCTTCCTTCATTTATATACTATATCTACTTGAAACAGTATATAAGTTTCTGAAAATCTTTTCTTTTTGAGTTTTGATCACAACTAGAGTTTCAAGTTGAAATAAGTATGCTAGTTGCCTAGTTCTCTTGCAGGTGGCTGTTACAGAATTAAGTGGACAGATTTGTAAGATCTGTGGGTATAAGTTGGAGGTAACTGAGAATGGAGAGACATTTGTTGCTTGTGATGAATGTGCTTTCCATGTGTGCAGACCTTGCTATGAATATGAAAGAAGAGAGGGGAACCAAGTTTGTCCTCCATGCAACCTCTATTTTCTGTTGCATAAACACATTGCAAAACTCAATAGCTCATCAATATGGTTTTCTCTGATATTTAGGTCTGGTTCAGTTTGCTTAGATGTTATTAATCAGACTTGGAGTCCTGCAAATAAGGCCAGTTTTTAATGATTAGTACTGTCCTACAAATTTTTTGGCTAGAATCTATTTCGCCTGACTTGTGAATCTGCAAATTTATTGTTGTTTCAAGGTATGCAAGTGCAACTCTATTGCCACCTTCAATTCTTAGCCGTGGTGTTGGTTGGCAGGTAAACATAATTTATGCATTGAAAGTGTTATCTGGGATCTTTGGGACAAAGAATGGATCGTCAGTTTCTGTGTAAGATTCTTGTTCAGGAACCATTTTTAAAACTAGATAAAAAATCATTTTTAAAACTGGTTTAGAAACCGGTTTTTACACTGAAAACCGGTTCAGATCCAAGATCCAATTTAAAATCGGTTTAGATCCATGAACCGGTTTAAAACTGGTTTGGAATCCATGAACCGATTTGGTTAAGTTTAAACAGGTTCCATCATTAAAAAAGTGGATCGGTTTTTTTAATCTTATCCATACATTTGGTTGGGGTTTGATTTTGATTCAGATTTAGCAATTTTTGATCCATGCATAGTCCTAATTTTAGAGTATTCGTATTTTGTTCTATATTGTTTTTTAAATACATTTGACGGTTACTAAATTAAGGGATGAAAACATATATTAAGTGTAAATAATTTAATTAATTGTTTTCATAATTGATATTCAATAATTTTATAATAATTGAAGAATATTAGTCCATCAAATATATAATTTGATGAATCATGATTAATTACGTAATAAATAAGTCTAATATATACGGTCTTTTTCCTCATTTTGGCATGTCATTGCAGAGCAATTAATAACGATGAAATTGAAGGGGATACGATGGTTACGCTAGTCAAGGAATGATGAAATGTAACGGTTACTTACCATGTCATGTTCAATTCTATTATTCAAATTCCAGGTGCTCGGATCATAGCCCTAAACTATTATATTACTTTCTACCTTATCTTCATGTATATATGTTGCGCTTAATAATACCATTGTTGTATGTTATTCTGTCTGACCACTGACTAGAGATAAGTATGGTCAGTGGCAAAAGCCAAACCATTACGTTTTTTGACGGATAAGCTTTGTCAGTGGCATTTCGTTTGTTTTCCCTTTCCTCAATACAGTAGTTAGAAAAGGGGATTGAATCTAGTATCCAGGTCCAGTTCAGTGAATGAATCGAATTGCTTTGGCTTTGATTTTTTTTTTCCTGAAAATATTATTGTACTTTAGCAATGTCGAAGCTGAAAGGAGTAATAGAGTGAGGTGAGCCAGGCCACGTTAGAACAGATTCAATTGATTTCCAAAAATGTCCAAGACTACCTAGAAAATGCCGAATCGGTAAGAAACCTCCGAAGCACCAACAAAGTGTTTGAAGCATACCCCTCGTCACTTGCACGTGCTTCTTGTAAGAAGCCACGTAATGTGATTTTCAGAATGATGATAGAATTAGTGGCTTCACATCTATCTCTCTGATGGTGGATTGGTGGTCCTCAGCAGATAGAGGTGGAAATAGAAGGATTGAAATAATTTGTCTTTCTTTGATCTTTTAATTGAACAATGATGTGTTATTAAATTTTTTTTCGCTTCCTTTTAAATTATAATAATTGCATTTACTTTATTTATGGTACTTTTTATTTAAGAGACAAAAAAAGCCATAAGATACAAATGATTTGGTTCTCGGAGGAAATATTTGATTAACACTTGTTCACGCAAAAAAATTTCCGTATCCGTGAATATTCGTAATATTAATATCCAAAAATTTCATAATTATAAATTTAAACTTTGATACACTGTATTAAATCAATAAAAAAAATGAGAATATAAATATTCATATAACTTACATTCTTAATTTGAAAAGATTTATTTCCATATATACATATACTATATTTTATCTCTTATATAATATTTTAATATAATTTTTAAGAATATTAATATCCAAAAATTTCATAATTATAAATTTAAACTTTGATACACTGTATTAAATCAATAAAAAAATGAGAATATAAATATTCATATAACTTACACTCTTAATTTGAAAAGATTTATTTCCATATATACATATACTATATTTTATCTCTTATATAATATTTGAATATTATTTTTAAAAATTATAAATGCAGTGAAATAATGAATATTTGGTAGTAATTAATGGATGAGTAAAAATTTCATTTTAATATTTGAGAGAATGAAATAGAATCATATTATTGTAGTAATTTTTTTCATACTATTTTTATAGAGCTAGTGAGCATTAACTTACTTCAAGAATAACTCTTATCTAAATCATCTCACTCAATAACTTTTTATAAACATTAGAATTATTAATCTAATCATCAAATTATAAATTCATATTTTTTAGATTAACTCTAAAAAATTATAAAATTTAAAAGTTATTTGATACATTATCAAATAATTTCAACGATTATAAATATTTAATTTATTTAAATTTTAACGTACAAAATCATAATATTCTACAATTAAATTTATCAAATTTATATTATATAAAAAGTTAAAAGTAAAATCATTTTGATAAGAATTACTAATGGATTAAATTCATCTCACTCCTTTCTTATATTCATTTTATAATATTTTTTTATTTTTTATTTTTTGTGTTTCTCATCATAGATGTCATCATATCCTTCTCCTTTTTCATATTATATTATTTGGACATGTAAATATGTTTTGTGAGTTATTTCCTTTTCACCTTTCCACCATTTTGTATTTTTATTTTTTTATCCATCATATATCTATCATATTTTATATTTCATTTTTTTCTCTCTTTTGTTTTGAGGTCATACCAATCATTTTTCCATATATCGAATATGAAACATTTATTTCCCTCATCTATATAAGTACTTTGGTAGTAGTGCTTAAAAGAAAAGAAAAGGAAAGAGAGAGCCCAAAAACAAACCAGGGGGAAAATAACAGCAACAGTAGCTCTACGAAACTTATCTTAGCGGCAGAGTCGCTCTGAGTAGCTTGACCCAGAGACTAACAGCAATGGGGGAGGTCTTGATATCTCTCCTCTCACTTTCTTTCTCAAATCATTATATTTTATTGTTTTCATTTTGTTTAGTTCCGCTGTTCTTTGGTTCTGATTCTTAGCTTCTTTTCTGTGTGTTCATTTCTTTAGGAAGAAAAGAAATCAGAGGAGAAAAAACCAGAGGAACCCAAACAGACAGAAGAAGCCAAGCCTGCTGAAAAACCAGACGAATCAAAAAACGATGACAAAGAATCCAAAGCCGAAGAAGCTGCTCCTCCTCCGCCGCCACCACCAGAGATTGTGCTCAAAGTGTTCATGCATTGTGAAGGTTGTGCTCGCAAGGTTCGTCGGTCCCTCAAAGGATTCCCAGGTATCAGTAACCGTCTCACCTACCACCTTTTCTTCGTTTGATTCTTCGCCTCACTTGAACTAATTGTGTGTTGGCCTTTGATTATTCAGGAGTTGAAGATGTAATCACGGATTGCAAATCTCACAAGGTGGTAGTTAAAGGAGACAAAGCAGATCCACTGAAGGTTCTAGAAAGAGTACAGAGGACGAGTCACAGGCAAGTTGAGCTTCTTTCTCCGATCCCAAAACCTCCAGAGGAGAAAAAACTGCAAGAACAAGAGGCGAAACCCGAGCCTGAAGAGAAGAAAGAAGAGGTGTTTAATTGTTTCATTTATTTAATTTAATTACCTTTTCCCCTGTTTGCTTTTCTGTAATTCCTTTGAATCCTTTTTCCCCTTTTCGCTTTCTCCCGATCAATCTTCAATACCTTCTTCTGCACAGCCTCAGATTGTGACAGTTATTCTGAAAGTTCACATGCATTGCGAAGCTTGTGCACAGGAAATGAAAAGACGCATACAGAGAATGAAAGGTGCGTCATAAAAAATCTTCTTCTTTTTTATTTATTAAATTAAAATAAAATACTGTGGCCGTCAGATTTCATCCCACTTGATGCGGTATGGTGTCAAATTCTATAAATTCCGCGAATCTCATCATTCGATTCGGATCTTTAATTTGCAAGCGATTAAGTGCTTTGTGGAATATTTTACATCAGTGGCAATTTATGTAATTAAATAATGATTTTACTTTTTACAATTGTGCAGGTGTGGAGTCAGTGGAACCCGATCTGAAGAACTCGCAGGTAACCGTCAAGGGCGTGTATGATCCTGCTATGTTGGTTGAATATGTGCACAAGCGATTTGGGAAGCATGCAGTGATTGTGAAGCAAGAACCAGAGAAGAAAGAGAAAGCGGAGGAAGCTAAAGAGGAGAAGAAAATGGAGGAAGGTGAGAAAGAGGAGAAGAAGAGTGAAGGCGAGGAAAACAAGGAGGAGGAGAATGAAGAGGAGGAAAACAAGGAGAAGAAAGGAGATGAAGACAAAGAGGGTGATGCAAAGCCAGAGAAGGAGGAAGCGGTTGCTACAGAAGAGACGAACAAGGTGACGGAGATGAAGAAAAACGAATATTACTATACCCCACAGAGGTATGGGATGGACTTGTATGCATATCCAGCATACTCTGCGTATTACCAGTACCACGCGTACCCACCGCAGATGTTCAGTGATGAGAACCCAAATGCTTGTTCTGTCATGTAAAAAGAACAAAAAATTGGGGAATGGGATGAGGGGTGATATGGGAATTAGGAAAAATTGTGAAGTTTGGGTGGGGTTGTTGCCCTTAACTGTGTTACTTGTGCACCCTCTGCTATTCCTGCTAAATTAAAAAAGTATAAATATATATAAATGTATAATCTACAGATAAGCTGTAGAATTTGTAAGACTTGTGCTTCCTGTTTAAGTAGAAATTACCGCATTGTTCTTTTAATTAAAAAATATTGGGGTTTATGGGGGGAGTGCAATTCTTCAAACGATAACTTATAGAAACAATTATACACATAACTTTGATCTCAAAATACTTAGGGTAATACTCTACTCTACTACACCGGATATCTAAGAAGAGGAGTGAGATAATTATAGATTTATAGGTGATAATGTAATAGGAAGAGGAAAAAAAAGAAGATAAAAGGTGTTAAATAAATGTACGAAGATTTTGGATGTCTATATTATTAGACATTTATGACATGTCAACAAAATTGAAGTAGTTTTGGTCTTGGTGATCATGCCAACTATTAACACGTGTACTTGTGTTTTCACTTTTTTTTTTTCCTCGTTGTTATGGACCCCTTTAGATATGGGTAATTATATATACATCTTCACTGAAATAGGAGGAGAGTTCACTGAAATAGGAGGAGAGTGAAGAGAGAAGTGATAATTATGCTATCCATAAAGATGTAAAAGATACAGGGGTGTGAAATTGGTGGGTTATAGTCGGTGGATGTGAACATATGGTGACTATGCTATCCTTAACTTTCTCGGTTGAAGGTTTGCTCTACTTATTGTGTCAGCAAGTGGGGCTGTTTGTTTTTGTTCTCTTATTACAGAGCAAGTGAGTAATTTCTATCTATGCATTTATGAATAGCAATCAAAGTGTAGAGAATGGAAATAAGGGATGTACATGAAATATCAAGTAGTCAAGTAACATGACGGCACTATGAACCTTGTTAATTAATCCCACCCATTCTGAAAAATGGCAATTTCTAATTATTCAAACTACTGTAAGGGTAAAAATGTTAAATAAGATCAAATTAAATGAAATTCAATAAAGGATGATCACGGGCTAGTGAACTGTCAATATAAATATAAGTTTGTTTAAGATTAAAATAATTAATTTTTAGAGTAAATATCTAATTAGGTACCTAAATGATACACACGTTATCAATTAAGTTTTTACAACCCAAAATTGAAAATTAAGAGCCCGTTTGAGTGATTTTCAGTTTCTAGTTTTTAAAATTTTAAAAATCAAAACCAGTTTTCAGTTTCGAAAATTTTAAAACTAAAAATCAATTTTCAGTTTCAGTTTTATGGTTTCCAGTTTCATTTTTTTAATATCGGTTTTCAGTTCTATGCATTACAGGAATAATTCTCTCTCCTCCGTTCCTCTCTCCTCTCTCCTTTGTTTCTCTCATGTTTCTCTCTCATCTATCTTTGTTTCTCTCTCCTCTATTTCTCTATTGTTTCTCTTTCCTCTGTTTCTCTACTGTTTCTCTCTCCTCTGTTTCTCTACTGTTTATATACATAGGAGAGAGAGGGGAGAGAAACAGAGGAGAGAGGAGAGAGAGAGAAGAGAGAAACAAAGGAGAGAGAGGAGAGAGAAAGAGTTGAGAGAGAAACATGAGAGAAACAAAGGAGAGAGGAGAGAGAAACACGAGAGGAACAAAGGAGAGAGAGATGAGAGAGAAATAGAGAGAGGAGAGAGGAATGAGAAAACAGAGGAGGGAGAGAGGAGAGAGAAATAGTAGAGAAACAAAGGAGAAAGAAATAGAGGATATGAGAGAGGAGAGAGAAATAGAGGATATGAGATGGGAGAGAAAACAAGAGAGATAAATAGAGGAGAGAGAGGAGAGAGAAATAGAAGAGAAATAGAGGAGAGAGGAGAGGGGATGAAAATAATGAAACAGAAAACACAAAACATAAATCTTTTTTTCTTGTTTTGAAAAGTAAGGGGAATTGGTTTTGAAACTTGTATAAAAACCATTTTTAACCCCATTTTATCCAAACACGTTTTGTTTTCAAATTTGGATTTCGAAACCAAAAATTGAAAACTGGTAACCACACCAAACGACACCTAAGGTGCCATTCGGGGGTGGTTGCAAGTTTTCAGTTTTTGGTTTTTTAAAATTTTCAATCAAATTTTTACAACTCAAAACCAAAAACTAAAAATCACTTTTTGTGGTTTTCAAAATGTTTGTTTTGAAAACCATAAAAACAAGAATTCAGTTTTTGGTTTTGAGTTGTAAAAACTTAATTGAAAATTTTTAAAAATAAAAAATTAAAAACTCGCATCCACCCCGAACGACTCCTAAAAATCATATTTTGTGGTTTTCAAAATGGTTGGACGTTTTAAAAACCACAAAAAGTGGTTAGTTTTGAGTTGTAAAAACTTAATTAAAAATGAAAACCAAAAAATGAAAACTTATAACCACCCCAAATAACGCATTAATTTATTGGTTTTTGAAAATGATTATGACATTTTAATTTTATCCTATTTATAAAGTTAAACACTAGTTAAGTTTATTATCATTGAAGGCTTTAAAATTTAAAAGGTCATATATTATACTTTAAAGGTTTGATTGGACACAAATGGAAGAATATATTAATATGTCATCTTAAAAAGTTTAATAGTCATTCCGGACAAACATAAAAAAATAATAACACTCCTAAAATTTTATAAAAAAATTTACATCAAGAAAAACCAAAATTTTTAAAAGAGATTGTATAAATAGCAACACATAGCTTCAGTTTTGGTGGGTATGAATTTAAGAGTAGTGATCGTGAAATAGCATAGCTAGAGATCTACCTTCAAATGTGTTTGGTGCATCCATGAATTACGTAGGAAATAACACAAAGTTGTGGGCCTCATTGGTTTTTCATTTCTCTGCAAAAGGAACGAGAAAAGCGAAGAAATAATCCGCTCTACCACTTCTCTCTCACCCCTCTTTTCTGACTTCATAAAAATCGATTATCTTAAATAGATAATTGATTTTCATCGTAATATTGACAAAAATGTTTTGTAAAAATAATAAACAAATCAATTTCTCTTTCATCTCATCAATCAAACCAAACAATTAACTTTCACATCTCTCTATTTCTTATTTATTTCTCTCACATCAAACAACCTATAAATCACCTTCATCTTATCCTTATTTCTCTTCTTCTCATTTATCTTCTCAGTATTTCTCTAATCACACCAAACAAAGCAAGAGAGAGAGAGTCAATTGAGGATTTCTTGGGATATATATATATATATATATATATATCAATGATTGATGTAAAAAAAATGCTCATGGATTCTTTCTAGGAGCTGTTTGCCTGTTTGCTAAGTCTCCAACAACATTAATTATGGATTAGCAAGGATGTAGACGGAATCATTAACTGTAGCTATTTATATACAGTCCCTCAAATCCTGAATAATAACAACTAACACCCATGAATTCGGTAACCAGGTCCAGACCTGCAGAGGTCCCAAAAGGAACAATAATAAGTTTGTAACATACCAAACATATATAACACCTTAATTATAAGCATTTTGTTGAGAATGAATGAGTGGGGCATGCATACGGTGAGTGTCTTTCAAACTGAATTGGCAGTGGGCTTGCCTTTGCTTTCAAGTACTTTTTTTGCAATGCATGATACGGTTTGATAGTGATATTATTAAAACGGAATACAATCTGGATCCCAGTATAAAAATTTGATTGGTTAGGTTTGAGAGATAAGGAAAAAGATAAGATTAGGAAGGCAAGATATTATATTTCATTAAGGTATGTCTGTCATTACTGTGTAATATGTTATATATGGTGTATCTGATTGATTTGTTGCATTGCAATTTGCAAGCATTAACAATATATAGTATCTGAATGAGTGCAACGAGCAGTGAGCCAAGTTTAAGCTTCTAGAAATTTGGGAGCTTTATTGAAATTGGAATGGGAAATTTTAAGACGGAAGGTATTATATATAGATTCTGCCGCTCGCGAGTGTGATTATTGTATCATTGTTTATTTCTCATGGTTGGGCTAATTTACCATGACAACCTAGATCTGGATTCAAACGCCATTACATTTCTCGTAAAAAAAACTCTTTCTAACTTTGCGCATATTTATTTCATTGTGAATAGAAATGTACCTATTGTGGTGAGGTTGAATATAAATATAAGATAACTAATTCATGTTAATTAAGAATATTAATTAAATTCATTAAATTTTTTTAAATTCACATAAAAATGAAAAAATATTTATTAAATTATCCTTCTTTAATATTCATTATAAAGTGAATTATTGAAAAAAAATTATAAATTAAATAAAGATATTATGGAAATAATAGTATTTAATAAGAGATAGTTAAATTTTACTTATATTTAAAATCAATAAAATTAAATTTTATTAAATTACTTATATTTAAAATCAGAGTGGTACAATGAATATATAATGGTCATACTATTCTTTCTTCGTATGAGTGACCTACTCAACTCTCATAGTTTTCACTTTTCGATCACCTAAATTTCGAGATTGACACTTCTTGAAAAACACAACACTTTTTAAAAATCTAGTCATGAAAATGATTTTTTTTGCCCCGCGATCCATAAGTGGTGGTTCTGCTTTTCCCGGGTTGAAGAAGGAAATAACTTCGCAATTAGCACCTGAAAACAGAAAAGCACACCGAAGTGAATGAGATGGGTGAATTGATTAAGATTTTGGGAAAGCTCAGGACTCAAAAGAATCTTGATTAATAATATATTGTTTCGGTTTATATCTTTATGGATTTAATTTTTTTGACAAAATTTTTATGGATTGAATTGATATATAATGTAGTGTACGGACAACTAATCAATGGTGTGCCGCCAATGATTTAATAAATTTAACACCCATCTTATTAAATTTAATAAATAATGTGATAACACATCATTAAATATACGTGTAAAATTTTTTTAATATATATATATATAACTTTATATTTATATTATAATCTTTTTTATTTGGAAAATGATTAGAAAGTTTTTCTTTGTTTATACACCATCTCACAAGTATCCTTACTTATCAAGAAACATTTAGAAAAATGTTAACAATAGACGATTTATTTTAGTTTATGATTTAGAAAAATCTATAACATAGTACTGATTTATTTAAGAGAGATAATGAAATTGACTTTTTTAAAGAACATGTTAAAAAGTGTTGCTAGAATAATTTCTATCTTTTACATTTGAATCCTAATTCTTAAATGTACTTTCCCTATTCTTTTATTGTCTCCCATGCATTAGAGGTGATATATGGACTCAATCCCTTGGATTAGCTCGGCCCAAATCGGTTCAACTACGGGTTGGATTAGTAAAATTCAAATTCACATTTTTATGGGTTAAAATAAATCAATTTACTTAACTCATGAATTAAATTGGATTTGAGACAGATTGGCTATTTTTTATTTTAATTTTTTTCTACTTTTTTTATTTTTTATTTTTAATTTTTTTAAAATTAGATGGGCCAATTCACTTGACTTGTTATGGGTCGATTCGAGTTAATATTTTTCTGACTCACCAGAAAAATGAGTCAACCTGACTACTCAACGCACTTTGACACCTCTCCTATGTGTTGGTGTGGTTTATTCTATACCAAACTCCTCACTTTTCATTATTTCATCCTCCTTTTAACTACTATTGTTTTAATTTAGTCAACCATATTGATTAAATTATCAACATTAAAAATTTCTATAACTAAAGATTTAAAATTCAAAATTATAATTTTGACAAACCATAAATAATAATATATCTTAATTCACACAATTTAATTTTCATATTTTGTTCATATTATATACTTATTTATTTCTTTTATAATTTTTAATATATTTTTTAAAATTATAAAATATCATTCAATGTATAAGATTTATGATGTAATGTGTTTGTGTGTTTTATTGTTTACTTAAATTTTTATTATATTTTTTTATAAAAAGTTTAAAGTAAGCGAACAATACCCTAGTTCAAGACAGAAAAGTTTATGTGCTCAAAGGACACTTATGGCTTTGTTTGGTAGTATTAGGGAAATAGAGAATTAGAAAGAAATAGGGAAGAGATAAAGGAGATTTTTAGGTTTGTTTGGTGTGAGAGAAATATGTGTGTAATGAAAGAAAAATATATTTTTAAGTTGTTTGGTATAATGAAAATGAGTGTGAAATAAAATACAAATAGATTTTGAAAACATATTATTCATAAAAAAAATCAATTTTTTTGTCTTAAAAATTGATTATTTTAAAAAAATCGATTTATATCCTAAAAATTAGTAAGAAATTTGTTGTTATATAGAATCAATTTTCATGAATCAAATTATTGTGTTGTCCGTGCTCATTTCTCGGCTATCCCTCTTCAATTTTATAGTGGAATAAAAAGTTGGCGGGATCCACATTATTTTGGTATTTCTCCCCCACTTTCCTCTTCCACCAAATAAGAGAAGTTACCCACTTTCTCTCCCTGCTCCCTATTTCTCACTTACTTCTGCTCCACCAAATAGGATTACATTACATTAAAACTTACACTTATCTTATTTAAAGGAAATTGGTGATGAGGGTTAAAACCTACAAGCTCATCATGTCTTTTCATTTTACCAGAAACTTGGAATTTTATCCGTTACTCTTTCAACATCAGTCTGCAAAAACCCTAACTAATACAAGATGCAAGCGACCCGTCCTCGAGGTCCCATGCCGTGTACTGCCATTGCTTTTATTGCAATTTGCAAACCAAATATCTACTTGGAGAGCATTATGCCTTTAAGGTCCTGCATTTTACTGATGCTTTTGTTTTAGCGGCTTCTGCGTTGGTGGGACCATCTCTCCATTACCGGAGGCGGCCAAGAAGTCCTACTTCTGCTCAGCGGGGAATCAATATATAAACCCCTACCTCTCTGGCTCTATACTACTTAAGAATTTTTCTCATCATATTATTACTAGTGCTGAAAATGTACTCCTGAAAAGAAAAGGAAATCAATCTTTTCTTTTAATTAAATTTTTAAAAAAAATGTTAATGAGTATTCTAATAGTATCGATTAAGAAATTGAATACAAAAATTTTTATTGAAATGTGTAACTTTTAATATTATGGATTCAATCAATATTTTAATTTTTAATAATTTTTTTTTAATTGTACGTGGATCTTAATAAATGTTCTTAAGACAATTTTTAAAAAGCACCCTGGAACTCTGACAAATTAAAGTTACATACTGCCAATAAAAGTTCAATTAAGTAGCTAGGTCATCATCATCGTTGGTTCAGTAGTAGACCAAATAATACGAATCCTAGCTAGCGGTGCTCATAACAACCATAATCATAACATAAAGGCCCCGATATTAGCACATGCCATGCCCATTGATGCTAGTGTACTGTCTGTTAATCGTGGCCTTGTTGAGACTTGTGCCTACAGTATTAACATACTTATGTTAATCATGTCATGGCAGCAACTACTATATATAGATTACAGAACTGTCTTTCACCATACATACATTAGATAATGGAACTGTCTCTCCATCACTTAAAATTCTTCTAATGAAACTGTTTTGCACCTAAAGATTCGATATCTCACATGCTATTTCCATCGTTCCAGCTTAGCGAATTTTGTCTTTGTTCACCCTTTTTGTGAACATATTGTTTAAGCCCATTTTCGGTGACTATAGAAATGGGGAAATGAAGGTGGGTGGGTTGAAGTGGGTAGAAATGTATCTCATGGCTCTATTTGGTGAGCATGCGGAAATGGAGAGAAATAGCAAAAACTGGTGACCCCATACAAAAAATATTTCTCTCCTCTTTGCTAGAGAAAAGGAGAGAAATAGCTGTTGTCCCAAAATAATCGATTACTAGCCTAAAGAAATCGATTATTGACTACAAAATAACCTATTTTTGGCAAAAAAAAAAATCGATTTCTCTTCTATTTCTAGCAAAAAAAATCGATTTTAAAAAAAAATCAATCTCTCTTCTATTCCATCCATCACACCAAACAACCTACTTTCACATTTCTCTTCTATTTCTCACCTATTTCACTCATGCCAAACAACCTTTATTTCACATCTATTTCTCTTCTTCCCACTTCTCTTCTACTCATTTCTTTTCTCTCCATTTCTCTACTCCCACCAAACATAGCATAAGGGTTGATATCAAGGATATTTGAAAGTGAAAAGTTTTGAGATATCAAATTTATACAACACAAAACATATAACCACTCATACAATATATATATTTTTTATCTTCATATCATTTATCACATCTCACATTTCTCTTACTTCCAACTCTTAACACTCTTTTAACTCTATATTATATTGTATGTTATTTGTTTACTCAAAGTTTTTTTTTATCATGATAGAATATAATAAATAGTTTATTTCTTTTAATAAAAGTTTATTTAATATTATTCCTAAGGGCTGGAATTAACAAAATTATTATTTTTATGGTCAGCATTTCAATTCAAATATAATGTACGAACCAACAAATATAAATAAAAATTGTATTTTAACGCAACAATCTCATATAATAAAAAGAAATAAAAGAGATAGAGAAATGTGAAATGTGATAAGTGATATCACATAATGAGCCACAAAAGAAATATATTATATAAATTGTTGTATATGTTAATTGTGAGAATGAACACTCTAGTATAAAAATTCTTAAAAGAATGATATACTTTTTTTGGCGAGGGGAAAGGAGATAGGAAAGGTAATGGAAAATAAATACACTTTGTAATTTATATGCTTAAAATACCGAAAACTTGTTTGATAGATCATAGTATCAATTAACTTTTTGTTTTTAAAATTTTTGAATCAATTAAGTTTTTACGATTTAAAACTATTCTTATAAAGCCTGAATCCTACTCGGGTAGTATAGTTAGGCTAAGTGAAGAAGCTAGTGTATCCTCTGATGCTGCCCATGTCCCTCCTTTTATAGGTGTTGTGGGTATTCTCTATATATGGCATGATCGGCTTGATTGAAGCGTATCTTGCGCTGATTTGGCTGTCAGATCAATTCTTTCCTTATATGTCTGATCTCCTTCTCATGTTAGGCCAAGGATCTGGTTATTTGCATGCTGAATTGTCTCGTATGTGTCCTCTTCGACCCGAGGTTCTCTCCGGTCCGAACTTGTCTTATACGTATCAAAAACCAAAAAGTGGTGTTTGAAAATCACAAAAATAAATTTTCAATTATTGATTTTGAGTTGTAAAACCTTGATTTAAAATTTTTAAAAACAAAAAATTTAAAACTCGCAACCACCCCGAACGACCCTTAGAATGGATAAAGTCTACGGAATTTTTGAGACTGTCGCCTAGCATATCTCCCGGCCCATTCAATCTCATTTGGTTGATATGCACCAAACATTTATAAATAAAAATTAAAATAATTAATCTAATTATATATCATCATTTTCTTCTTCCATAATTCCATATAATCCATATAATCTCTGATACCGATCAAAACATATTTCAATATAGAGAACAAGCATAGTGATTTGATTTGTTTTGTACCCGTGAATGAATTGAGTTTAATATTAGCAATTGGAAAAATGGAATGATAGATGAAACATGGGTACGTAGCTGGCGATGCTGGAGTCGAGACTTGTTTGGTTGTATCTCAATTTGCAGTTTGGAAGAGAGAAAAAGGGAGACATGACATATATATATGCAAAGAAGGGGAGTGGGGGCACCCCGGCATGCCACCAAGCTTGCCAATTTTGTAATAAATGAATATGACAAATTAATCAAAGGCACGTAGCTTATAGTTGTTTCGTGGACCCTTTCATGTTGTTAGCTTGGAAATGCAAACCAACAATTTTTGCATGGTCCTCCCAGATTCACAAATCAATGAGAAACATCCTTTTCTCTCTTTGATTTGTCAATTGTGTTTTTGTTCCCAATGTTCTGATGATAGCGAGTTGTGTACCGGATGGGCACTTTAATGAGAAAATAAGGAAATAAATATTAATAATTTTATAATTTAAAAAATGAAGGAAATACATATTAATATATAACTATAATTTATCGTGTATGACATTAAAACATACCACTAAAATAGCCAACACCCGAAGTCAAGGACCTGGTCCATGACTGGTAATTGATGCATGCGATTAATTTCAAATGGAGTAGGTATTAGTATTACGAGTTTCTATTTTTATGAGAGAGGAACCTTTTACAAATGACATTAAAATTTAAAACATACCATTCTTTATATAGAAAATTTATAGTAATTTAATTTAATGACTAGCTATAAACATCAATATTATTGTATGAATCTGCTTATGACATTCACGAAACTATATATTCTTATAGTTAGAGGTGAGCGTGCGATGAGTTTTGTCCGTCTCATATCCGACACTAACTTTTTATCGGACTAAATTTTCATACTCGAACCCGTTCATAAACTCAAAGAAACTCGACAATGTACGAGAATAGTTAAAACACGAATCCGTCTACAACCTGAAAAAACTCGTCCACAAACTCTAAATCCCAAGTTTTTACTTTCTTATTAACTTTCAAATATTGTTAAGAGAAAAATATCACTATATTATTATACAACTTTATGTATGAAATGTGTTTTCAAAGTAGATAGAGCCTCTATCATAGAGAAAAGTTAAATTAAAAAATATCCAGAAAGTTAAAATGATGTTAAGTCTTTAAGTAATATAAAATTATTAATATTATATATTATATATTATATATATACATATATGGGACGAGTTGGGTAACCCGAAAATTAACCCGAACTCATCCTCAACCCGATACCGGACTATTGAATGAGACATGATTTAACTCTAATCTTTCATGTGGGACAGGGGCTAACCCGACCCAATTAAATTGGGTTGAAACAGATTAATGGAACGGGCCGGGTTTTGCTCACATGTAGCATTCTCATTACAGAATTCTAGTATATCATAATTCTAAAGTGTGTGAAGTTGGTTGAATGTTTTGAATTAATGTTGCACCTAAAAGGCGCGCAAAACCTTTATATATAAGATGGTTCTAAGTAGTACTTCATTATTCTTCTGTTTTCAAGCTGCTTAATTGGTTAATAAGAGCTTTCCTTATCTGGTATACAATTAGCTCAGCAAAATAATTCTCATTGGCTCTCTGCTATGGATGTTTTTCATAAGAATGTTGTTGATATAGGAATAATGTTTTTGGAGCAATTTTTAATGGGTGGCAAATGGACGAATCAAATGGATTTTGATTCAGAATTATAATAGATGGATTGAAATAATCCATTAATGATTCGTTAAAAATATATTATAAAAATCTAATTCATTCATGACCCATTAAATAAAAATCATATAATTCATCCATTAACAATTATTTTATGGATGAATATCCAATCCATCCATATTTTTTTTAAAAAATATTGTTATTATTCTTTTAATATATTTTCTTTTTCTAATTTAAAAAAATTCTAACTAAAAAATATTTCTCTTTCTATAATTTTCTTTCGTTAAGATTCTCGATCTCTCCCCCTCTCTCATCTTTCTCCTCCATTTCTCTCCCACTCTCTCCCTCTATCATGTGTTTCTCTCCTCTCTCCTCTATTTGTCTCTTCCCAATATTCTTATTATGGATGAATATCCAATCCATTCATTTTTTTAAAAAAATTATTTTTTAAAATACTTTCTCACTCACTCAATTTTTTTCTCACACACAAATTTTTTCACTTTACAATTTTCTTTCACTAAGATTTTTTCCTCTCTCACCCTCTCCTCTATCTCCCTATCATTCCCTGCCTCTTTCTCTCTCCCAAATGGTTTTACTTCAAGCCATAAAGGACACAAAATAATAAAATGAAGTTTTTTTTCGGTGTACAAGGAAAGCAATGAGGTTTGAACTTAAAACCTCATGTTAAACTACCCAAACCTTCACCACTAGGCCGACTCTAGTGGGTAATAAAATGAAGTTAAAATATTTTATCTAGAAACATGAAAATATTTTATACATGAAAGATAAATTTAGAAAGTTAGAGAAAAATTAAAAAGAAAATAATATTGCCTATTATATTTTATAAATTAAATATAACTATTTAAAATTTTTAAAAATATTACAAATTAAAAAAAAACAAAATTGAAAGTGAAGAAATGACGTTATGCAATCTATTATATATTGTTTATTTTAATAGTTATATATATATATATATAAGTTAATAAGATAACGAGTGAAACATTTGGCATAGTGGCACTAGGGATGGCACCCGCCCGGGGCGGGAGTGGGGAGGGGGTGGGGAGGTACCTCCCCACTCCCCGTCCCCACCTCTCAATTATCTCCCCATCCCCACCCCCATTCCCCGTCTCGGGGCAATATTTCCCCCCATCCTCATTCCCCATATCCCCTCAGGTCCCCACGGGGATCCCCATAGTTAGGTTAATTATTAAAGAAAAGACTAAAAGTCAATTATATATATATGTATATAATTAAGGATAATTTTGTTATTTTAATTATTTATGGATCTTATGAGGCAAGGAGAGCGATTTTCCATACTCAGCTCTATCCTTATAACGGAAAAATCTCCAAACACAAAATTCTAAATGAGGTGGGTTATATAATAAACCTAAAATCATAGGGAAAATTGTCAATCTTACATATGTATTAATTATTTTATATGTGTTAGGGCGGAACAGGGACCCCACGGGTAGGGGGAATGATCCCCACCCCATCCCCAAATATGCTTCAGGGGTTTTTTATCCACATCCCCATCCCCGCGGGGAAAAATTCCCCACTCTCGGGTCCCCAGATGGGGCAGTCCCCACGGATATCCCAAACTCGGTTAGATATTGCGATCCCTAAGTGGCACAAGTCCAAACTCTTATTTTCATGCACTGGGTCAATTCTCTTTTCAACCTCTTAAAAATTTATATCAAGTAATAACAGTAGCAAGGAAGCATTCAATAATTCTCTTTTCAACCTCTTAAAAATTTATCTTAAGTAATAACAGTAGCAAGGAAGCATTCAATATATAGAAATAAGGTGTGTGCTGCTTCTGTTGCGTGGTTCGCCCAAAATCCGATGGATTGTGCGTTGCTTTTGTTCTGTTTGTTCTCCATGAGATTCAAAATCCAATGGATCTTGCACTGTAAAAAGGATGGATCGATGTCCATCAGTTATTTAAAATAATCCAATCCATCCTATAAAGAGTTTATCCAAAGATGATTGACCTTATTTGAAACGTCAGAACTTCATTGGATTTTTCGTGAAAACTTATATATAAAGAGTTTCCTAACTTTATTATCATCAAAATCTTAACAGTAGGGTGTCTTAGACTCTTAAAATCTTGAGACTCAACATAACTAAATCATTTTATTTTATAGTGTCTTAATTCATGTGTTCACATTAACGAATAAAAGGGAATCCAATTGTTCCGTTGCACCTTATCCGTGCTTGATTCCCTTCACTAGCCACCAAGATTTTGGGTCCATCTTACCCCTATCATTTTGTGAATCAAGATCATAAAATCATTCTCTTCCATCTGAGAAGTTGGCAAACTCTACATTCACTTCTCTCCTTAATTACATATGCATCAAGAAAGTACTTTTTTGAAGCATTTTACTACTCTGGACTCGAATATAAGCAAAAAAACTAACTCACGCTAATTAAGAATGTTAGTTAACCTCATTTAATTTTCTTAATGTCATCTAAAAATGGATTGTATTCTCTATATTGCCCTTCATGGAAGCCTTTAATTTTATTGAAACTTGTTCCCAAGTGGAAATACTCTCTCTACATGGTTGATTAAATATGGTCAATGGAAATAAATCTAAATTTAAATAAAGAGTATTTTGGTATGAGATCATTAATAGTGTAAAATTAGTTGAGATTTGCTTATATTTTGGACCAACATATGTAGATTTTTTTGTTGCTTATATTCGAGTCCGGGGGAGTACTCTTTCACGAGTAAGTTCCATGTCTTGGTGTGGAGGAACTCGATTAGAATCTTCACTTAGCGATTCATAACTATAATACCTACAATTAAAAGAGATATATATGTCTATGATTATAAACTTATATAATCCTAAAAAAGATATAACTAAAATAATATATGAAGTTAATTACCTTAGATATAAAGAATGAGCCAGACAATGGAGAGGAGTGTTACACTTAGTCAATGATCAATTAATATAGAGTGTACTACTTTATAAAATGTTGATCCTTCACTATCTCCGTTTCTTTCATGTCGATATATGACTTTCTTTACCTTTTCAATCATTGAATCCCACATTTCATACACTAGATAAAGAGATAAAGCTTCTGAATTAGTTATTAATTAGAACATAATGAATAGGTCTGGTGAAAGAAAGTATATAATCAACCTTATCCCACCAAATACCTTCCAACAAAGTGTCCTTTATAATTTAGTCTTTCCAACATCATCTTCCTTATATAAGAAGACTATTGGTCACCAATGACCATCTCTTGGAGTCCTTTCTTCAACTGTTTAAACCTCTTGAGCATCACTATACAGTGGAGGCAACTCTTGTTGGAGCTTTTAAAATAAAATTTAATGAACTAAATGCATTGCAAATTGATAATCTCGTAGAGTGACACATGATGAAGATTTTGATAAGCATGACATCTTCCACAATTGGGTGATCTAAGAGCATTCTTTATAAACAACAATATTTTTTTCTATAATTTTTTATGCACATATATATATATATTCTTATTAAGTGTGTGTACAACACATGGAGTCAAATAGATACAAGGAAAATCTGCCTCAATAATTAAACTTGTTGCTTTACAAACTGCCACATTATTTGTCACTACTATTTGCACAATATTTAAGGGCCCAACCTCCTCTCTCATTTGTTTGGCAATGAAAAGATATGTTTGTTTTCCGTGACAACAATGGAATTAATAAGAGGTTTTTTTTATGGGTCACTTCATCCATCACTAACAATACTCACAACCTTTTGACTCCATGTCTTTTTAATTGGCTCCAATAAGTGCTCCACATATCTTCTCTCATTTAGTAGCAATGTCTTAATTTATTATAACGTGGAGGTTGGTTAACCATTAATGTAATTGTTGGTTGCATAGGAAAATACCTTCCTATAGTGAGGGTTTCTTGCTAAATGAAATGGTAGCCCGGAAGAATAAAACATCCTCGCTATTTCATAATCAAGTGTTTCTTTAGCATACATATTAAAAGAACCAACATCCATATTATTTATATCCATTAATGAGGAATCTTGGTTTTGATCAGAAACCGGAGGCAAAGAGACTGATTTTATTTATCTCCAACATAGCCTCATTGTCCATCTTCTTCAAATCTACAAGTTTGGCAACTGTCACCTTTAATTTTGACATGCTTTAACGTAATCTTCAATAAATATATCCTTAATAAAAAAATATTTAAGAGATTCTTAATTTTCTTCTAATTTCCCTAATTACGTTTAAAGTGAGAGTTTGAGTGGGGGAAATAATAGTATATTTTACTAACTAGGTTTCTATAAACCAAATTTCATTCCTGATTATTTTACTTGAATAAATTTATAACTTTATAATTCTTTTTTAACTATTTAGCGTAAAAATTATTAAAACCTTTTAATTTTCCATATACATTATATTCCATTTTAAGTAACTAAAGAGAAATGAATAATAAATAAATAATACAACACATTCAATACCTAGACAGTTACAATATAAAAATAATATGGATAAATTACTTAAAAATAATAAAAACTTCAAATATTTAAAAATTGAAAATTTTAAATAATTTTTTGTCAAATTGGGTGTTGATAAGTTTTTAAAATATTAAAGAGAATACTAAATCTTTATTTATATACATGCATATATATATATATTATTTTATAAGAAATTTTAAGAATTTTTTATGGCTATGCATTTGTTCTCAATGTTCGTCATTCATTAAGAAATGGAGAGAAGGCCTCATGGCATATAATGGTACAGTTCTTCAACTACAGGTTATTTTATTGTATTTTACCGTACCAGAAATATCTTTTGTTAATGGGTATCTTAATCATTATTGTTTCCCTAGCTAATTACTCTCTAAAGCATGTATTTTAGTAAGAACAATGATAATATTTTATTCTAAGTTGGGTTTCAAAACCTAAATATCAATCCTAGGTTATATTAATTGAATGCTCTTATAATTTTCTAATTTTTTTAATTATTTAGGGTATAAATTATTAAAAACATATTTTTTTCAAATAATGAATCTTTTTATTTAATATTTTGCACTTTATGTAATGAAAGAGAAATGTATAATAAATAATGCAATGAAATACTCGTTAGTGAAAATTTAAAATCATATAAATAGGTTAGTTAATAGATAATGAAAACATTAAATATTACCAAATTAACTTTAATTAGGAGAAAAAAATTGCCTTTAGGACAATGACATATGTAGCTTTCTTTTTAATATAACCCGTTAGTGATAATTTAACTAAAAGGAATAAACTACTTAATAAACAATCAAAACATAAAATATTATCAAATTAATCTTAATTTGGAGAGAAAATTTGCCCATAGAGCAACAACAAATGTATAGGCTATTGTTGCAAACAATTTTTTATTTTCTAATAAAAGTTTCTTTTCTTTAAGAGCTTTCTAATCATCTTACACTTTCCCTAATTATCCTCTATAGCGCGGATTTGAGCGAGAGCTGTGATAATATTTTGTTTAGGTAGGATTAAAAAACAAAATATTTTCTAATATCTTAGTATAGAAATTATTAATTTTTTTTTTCAAATAGTGACTATTTATATTTAATATTTTTTCATTTTAAGTAACTAAAGAGAAATGTATAATAAATATACTAAACTAGGAAATTAACCCCTGAGAGATTTCTGGTCGTGTTGTTTAGTCCCTGAGAGATTCAAAATCTCAAAATGGTCCCTGGGAGATTACTTCGTCATGCAAAATGGTCCGAAACGTCGTTTTTCAAGGACTAATTTGCTTGTTTTACCAGAACCATTTTGCACTACAAGGACCATTTTGCATGATGAAGCAATCTCTCTAGGACCATTTTGGGATTTTGAATCTCTCATGGACTAAAACTGCACGATCAGAAATATCTCAGAGACTAATTTGCTAGTATAGTCAATAATATAATATAATTAATACCAAGATATTGAAATTTTAAAATTTGTAGAAATAAATTATTTAATAAATAATAAAACATAAATATTAACAAATTAACTTTATAAGTTTTTTTTATTAAACAAAGAAAACTGATTAAAAGTGAATACAAAGGTACTCCAACGGCTCCAACCCATACATAGGGTAAGGTGCACTACAAAAAAAATGCCTTGCGCCTACATACACTTACACCGAGAAAGCAATTTTCGGTCAGTAAAAGCCTCATTTCTCAATTTAGAATTCACTCCCTCGAAAACATCCTAACACTTGATTCTCTAGCTTCTTCTTTCGCGACTCCGAAACTGAAAAATCCCAATCCTGAGTTATCTCTCTCATGTCACATCTTTCTCTCTCGATCTCTGCTTAGGGTATATTGAAGTTCAGGGGTTCCACCACTCATTTCGATGATGTAAGTGCTAACATCCCCTCGCCATTGTCTTCTTTAATTCGCTTTTCTCTTTCTTGTAATAACCTAAATTTTGGTTTTACCAAATGTAGGAATTTGATTTCGAAGACGAATTTAGCATAACGCATTCAAGTTTTATTTTGTTACCGAATTGCATTTTCATATTTTTTTGTTAATATGTTAAATTTTGTTTGATCAACTCATTTTGTGTTAAATTTTTCAATCTTTCCTAATTTCTGTTTGCTAAGGCTGGTGAAGAAGAAGCGTGTTCTGTGGTTTTTTTCGCTCTCGTGAGATTCAAAAATTCTCGGAAGGGATTGAGACGGGCGACAAATGAGTTGTTTATGGCTTGTGGTGAACGAGTCAACCTTCTGGTAACTAGATTTCCAAGTTTTTGAATTCTCTGTTGAAATTAGTTAACTATTTCTATTCCACCTTTAGTAATTGGAATTGTGGTTACCGGAGCCATTTCAATCTCTTGCTTGATTCTCATTTTCTGTTTTGGATATTTCAATTGGCATTTGATTGACAAAAAATGCTGAAATTTCTAGTATAATTATAAAAATGAGTTGGCATTTTTGTAATCATTGCTAATTATTGGTAAAAATGGAATACTGTGGTTGCCAATTTTAAACCATGGGTCAAAGTTTGAAGTGTCTGCGTCATTGGGATATGATTTAAGTTTAATTTCATGTAGGAAAATCTGTTTTGTACATTAGTTTTAAAAGTAGTGTTCCAACTACTAACTGTGGAGTTACCTAATTGTTTAACTATGTTGCTACCGATAGTGGGAGGCAAAGACATATTTGGTATCAAGTGTCAACAATTTCTTTATGATGCAGGAAAAACATTTCTAAGCAATGTCAACAATGCATGGAGCTTAAAGTAGCTCTTTTCAAATTGCAACATGCTCACTTTTTTACTACTTTCAATTCTCCAAATCTATTCTATATATCAAGTAGCTCTTTGTGATCTCTGAATCAAGCTTTACCCAAGAAAGCATTGGCAAACGATAAGATGGAAAGGTTCTTTTGTGTGTGTGTGTGTGTGTGTGTGTTCTGCCTGCATATATGGTTGTTCTCTATTATGTGTTAGCACGAGAATTGTTGTTGCTGTCAAAAGACCAAAACCAGGATGGCTTCCAAGTCATAAGGAGTTGTTGGTGAGTTTAAATCTAACCTATTTCTTTTAAATCTCCTTTGCTCATATTAATTAAAAGTATACATGGCCTCTGTTACCTTATAGGCAAAGCATGGTATAATTCAAGAAGCAAGTCTCGAAGTGCATTATCTTATTTAAGTTTTCTCTGTTAAGCTAATTCAATACTGGTTGAAAAATAGTAAGAATTTTGTTCGATGATACCTTAATATGGATTCGTTGTACATTACCTTAATAGATTATATCAAATGAAAGCATTTTTAAGGCATGTTTTCTATTTCTGAATAGCTCGTATCTATTGGGCAGAACAATCTCATGAGTTTATGATATGCAGTTTGTAAAAATTATGATGAATTAAAATGAAGGCATCTCATGTAAATATTTAATATTCATTTAATTTGTTATTCGCAAGAAAATTGGCTTATTAATTTCTTTGATATCATATTACAGGGATGATTTTGTTCTCTTTGAGTTGTGGAATCTCAACAAGTTCAATAACACATTTTTTCCTCTTTGTCAATTAAATAGTTTGTCTTTCAATTAATAATATTGATGGAGCTAAATTATTTTGTACATGGAGCACATTATCACAGGGCTCTTGTCTAGACCATAAATTAAGTTCAGTGAATCACATATAAATTGTTTTATTGGTGATGAAAGCTTTTATTGATTAGTTAAAAGGAC